>CACTHL010000635.1:0-1200000 GCA_902712375.1 Dioscorea dumetorum
AAGTTGGTGAAAGAAAAGTCCCCTTGGCCTCCAAGAACTCCTTTCTAACTCTAGGGAGCCTTATCTCCCAAAAAGTTGCCGAAAAGATATTTAAAAATTATAGCAAGGCAGCTTTTATAAGTGAAATCCCCGGCGGTCACGAGGGTCCTCACACGGGCTCCTACATGGCCATGTACGGTAACTACACGGCAGTATACGGTAAGTATTTACGATGCACTACGGTGCTACTACAGTAATTGTTTTTCGTCCTCTAAAATTGGCAAGATCCCTCTTGAATTGTACACATGAGATGGGACGTGGGTATGTGGCTGCCTTCGTACCATTCGGCTCATGTATTGCCGTGAAAAATGTTCCTAAGTTTGCAAACACGCCCATGTATTTGAAGACGGCTCATGTCTGATCCCTTGCTTTGCACAAAAGGGTCTTTTTAAAAATGCTATCATGCTCTATCTCTTTTTTTCCTTACTACACACCTTCATAGTCTTATTTGAACGAAAGAACACAAAAATACGTTCATAAGCCCTAATAAAAGTAATGTTTGATGTATGCAAAATGATGTGATAAAACATGTATAAACAAGCTCTAATCACTAGTGCTTCCATTGTAGAACTGATGACCATGAAGTTTGATGGGTTACGCAGTATGTAAGAGCACATTATTGAAATGACCAACATTGCAGTAAGACTTAAGACCTTCATAATGAATATGGATGACTTCTTTTTCGCACAATTCATTCTATCAATCTCACGAGTCAAGGAGCTCATAAATAATTCTAGTCCAAAGCCAAAAAATTTAAGAAAAAGAAAATATCTAATAATACTTCCCAGTCTAGTTAAAAGGAATAACAGGCAGATAGGTGTCATTTCTATAAGAAAGTAAGGCACTATGAGAAGCATTGCCATAAACATAAAGTTTGATTCGAAAAGAAAGATATACATTGTGTTTCTATATGTTTTTAATCAAAATTAAATGAAGTTTCTTCTAATACTTGGTGGTTTGACATTGGTGCTATTACTTATGTATCTAGCGTGATGTAGAGATTCCTTATGATCCAAACCATTAATCCAAATAAGAACTCTTTGTTAAAGGGAAATTGCATGAAGGCTCTAGTTGAAGCCACATGGACTTATTGCTTGATCTTGGATTCTAGACATTACCTAGATATATTATACACTCTATGTATCCTCAATTTTTAGAGATTTAGTTTTATTTGTAGACTTGATATTTTGGGCTTTATTGTCAAAGTTAGATACGATTGTTTTAGCTTGTACAAGAATACTTTATTATTTGGTTCAGGTGTTCTTATTGATGGTTTGTACAAGTTAACTTGATAATGCATTTGTTGAAGCTTTATTTATTGTTTATCATAATGTTTGTAATAAGTGTAATATGAGAAATAAAAATTCTATTTTAAATTGGTATAAATGTTTAGGTCATATATATGTAGAAAGATTAACAACATTAGTGAAAAATGAAATTCTTTGAAATGCAAAGATTTCACTAATTTTGGTTTATATTTAGATTGCATTAGGAAAAACAAACAAAACATAAAAAAGAAAGGGCTCACAAAGAGCAGCTAGCTTCTTAAAATCATGCACACCGATATATGTGGGCATTTTAACGTTCCATATTTCTTGGAGAAAAGTATTTTATCACCTTTATTGATGATTTTCACTTGACTATTATGTATGTTTTTGAATGAGAATCTCACTCTATGAATACCCTTGAAGTGTTCATTGATGAGATTGAAAGACAATTATATGGAAAAGTGAAAATGGTAAGATTCGGTAGGGGTGGTGAATATTATGGTAAGTATAATTAAACAGGATAGTGTTCAGGTCTTACAAAAATTCTCAAAAGTCATGGCTTATATGCACTATACACTATGGCAGGCACATCTCAACAAAACCATGTAACTAAAAGACTCAATTGGATATTAATGGATGTGGTCAGAACTAGTGAGTAATTTCTTATTACTCAAATCTTTGCGGATATATCCAATTAAGTCTGCTATGTATTTGCTAAATAGAGTTCTTAGTAAGGTAGTTCCAAGTAATCCTTTGAACTGTCAACTAGTAGGAAACCTAGTTTAAGGCATTTACATGTTTGTGATTGCCCAACGAAGTAAGAATTTATAATTCACATGAAAAGAAATTAGATTCTCAAACTATTAGTTGTTAACTTTATTGATTATAAAGAGAAACCTAAAAGGTATAAGCTTTATTGTACAAACCATAGTCTGAGGATTGTTAAAACAAGTAATACAAGGTTCCTTGAAAACAATAAGATTAGTAGGAGTGCTAAAATGTAAGTTTGAAAATAAAAGAGGTTAAAGCAAATTTCTCTAGCCATACATTTTTCCTTATCATCACTCATTTTGATTGTTGTCCTTGTAGTCAATGATCACTTCGATAATATTGAGCAATATTTAAATGAGGAAATACCTTTTGAAGAAAGTGATCCACAAATATCGGATATATCTGAACCACAAGAATGACCATAATCAAGGTCTCAAAGAGAATGTAGAATAGTTATTACTTTTGATTATGTGGGTTACTTATAAGAGTCGATTTTGACATAGGAATCAATAAAGACCGCCTCGTTTCCACAAGCCATAAAAAGTGAGGAATCGAAAAGTAAATCGATGCCATGGAAGATGAATTAAAATTTGTGGAAGACAATGAAGCCTAGGATCTTGTCAAATTTCCGTAAGGTTTTAAATGAGTTGGTTTTAATTGAGTTTTTTAAAACCAAAGTGACTCAACCGGCACTAGTTTTGTCATGCCCCGGCCCCCAAAACCAGCACACCGACACCGGTCTCACCCAACATGGCTAGGCCCCATCGGATGCAAAGTCTCGGATTTCATATCCAATCAAAGTCATCACCAATCAGACACGAAAGGAAGTAATAATACGGAAATACGGACAATTTACGGTGAGATAGAAATAAGTCAAGTATGGATTTTAACAACCCTACAGATACACAAAATGCCACACTTAAGAGTCTAAAACAAGAATACGAATAGAATATAAATCTCACTTACATAGAAAAGAAATACCCTATAAAGCCTACCACTTCGAGGTTCAGTTATTACAGATAGAAAAAGACAACTTCAGGAACAAGACCCGTGAACAACCCTAGGTCCTTTGCTTACTCTTCAACTGTAAAAAGAAATAAATCACAGAGTACATGAGTTGCAAGGGCTTAGTAGGATAGCAAGGGTAACAAAAAATATAGTTAGACATAAATTTGCAGGCAACAAAGTCAAAAATTAGACAGAGAACAGATAACATGCTTGTAAAAGTATAATAACAGACAAAAATACAAAAAGTGGATAAATAAAGAAAATCAGAATATTGACAACACACAAAAAACCAGAGGTGTACATCTTCCTGACTAATAAAGAATTCAACAACTCAAGGCCGGATCTTCGACTGTGAAGTCAGAATAGACAAAATATCAACAGCCCATGCCAGATCTTTGACCGCTGTCGGAACGAACACGCATGTAGTGTAATTGAAATCCTAGGTTGAATCCTAACTAATCGCATCAGTCGAGAAGACATGCAAGCCTACCCAAAATCAAGATCACAAAGTAATCAATGCACTCAACAGCCATCAATCAAGCCAACAACCAAAGATTTAATAAGGGAAACAAAGACATTCATAAATGTTGAATAGAAGAGTCCAAGTTCAAAGAATACATACAAGTTCTCAACCTGGGGCTCGCTAGAAGGGTTTAGCCCCTCATGGATTCAAATAACAAAGTAATGACTAAAAAAACAAATACAACAGAAATCAAAGACTCCATATTTTCTTTCATCCTCATTGCCGACAGATCTTCTCCTTTTGATTGCCCTACAATTCGCGCTAAGCTCCCTCGCCAATGGTTCCGAATGCTCCCCCGGCTTCTCCCCTTCTTTGTCCTCGTCTTTCTCTCACCGAAAAGTCCCCCGAAACCCTAAGTTTCGGGGTGTTTTAACGCTCTCCCGATGTCAACACGGCCGTAAATAGGCCGTGCTCTAAGCCGTGCGTGACACGCCAAATGAAAACTCGAAACTCTAGTTGATCGTAATCCGCACGGGGTTCAACACGAGCGTGTTGCGGCCGTGTTACGAGTTGCATGACCGTGCCTAGAGATCCGAAGCCATGCCGACTTTGGCTTAATTCTCTTGTGAATTGCACGCCTTGGGATACGGGCGTGTGGAGGCCATGCTTAGCTTGGTGTGGTTTTTCTAAGTCCCTTAGCTACCAAAATCACTCGAAATTGTTTCTTCTTGCTTCGGAGCTTCGATATCTGCATAGAAAACTAGAAATACCTCAAATAGCACTGAAAAGAGAGAATTACTACTAAAAATACTTATGAAACACGGGTATACAATGGAAAATATATCTATATAAAATGTAATCATCAAATACCCCCACACTTGAATCGTTGCTTGTCCTCAAGCAACCTTAATCCCCTAGCAAAAGGATGAGTACATGACCTTTGATCTCACCTAAGTCCTAGAATTCCTAAAGCTTGGGGAGCAAAGAGTAACACGTACCTTAGTCAATTGAAAGCTCGTAAAAGAATTTTTACTCTTACTTCGCCACCGTGTGTGTGTGTGCCAACGGAAATGCGTCACAAACGTCTTTGAGGGGTCTAGTTCATGCCACATTTTTCTTTCACGATTACTCCTAAACTGGGTAGTAGCTTCATACACCCTAGAGGCAACCATTTCACCCGGTTGGTCATCAAAAATGACATTTGTGATGCTTAAGATCAGACTACTCAGGTGCGGCTTTCGCTTTTTCTAAAGCGATAGCTCTTTCTACCATCTTTCTTGCAGAATTTGAAAGGGCATCCTAACAGGAATCCGACTTTTCGAAATTCAATTCTTAACACTTCTTAATATTGCTTTTCACTTTCAAGTTTTTATTGTTTGAGTTTGCAGTCAATCATTTTTCTTTTAACAAGTCCAGAAGCTAAACCTTCCTCTCAACGAAGTGAAGCACAACATTAGGCGAGGTGTTTAAATCATGGTTTCCAAAGTAAGAGCAAAAATAGCCTTAAAGTTCAACAAAAGTACACTAGCATGCTCATTGTCTTCTAAGATTAGGAATTCTTATAAAAAACTTTTCATAGATCGTCCTAGGTACAAAACATACAACCCTCCCCTACACTTGAATAAAACATTGTCCTCAATCTTAATAGAGTAAAACATGCAATACATGTAAAATTGATTCGCGTGCAAGTGGGAATAGGGTTGGGGAATTTTTCACCAAGTAAAAAGGTGAGACTTCCATGAATAAGCCATGAAGAAGCACTTGATTTGCGGAACTATTTGAGATAAGCAACAAAGGAGTTATCCATACATCTTGAAGTAAAGCATAGAAGCATTAGAGAGAGACACGATAAACAAGCATAAAACAACTCACCGAGAACAGAGATCGCCTTAGTAGGGGACTCCCCTTGCTAATTGACTCAACTATAAAAAGAATAAAAACTGAAAAGAAAGAACAACAACTGAAAATAAAGACAACTGTAAAGAAACAAAAGAAACAAAATCTCAAAATCGACGCTATCGGAGATGGTCTCGGAGTAAGAGGCAAGGTCTCGCGGTATCAACCCCAACACTCCTCGAAGTGGATGCCGCAAACAGCAGAATGAGGTGGTGGTGAGAGCGTGACATCCAACCACGCCGCCAAGCGCTGCACACTCCTAACCATCCATCGTCCGAAGGATGGAGAGCCGGCTGGGGTGAAGGATGGCTAAACGAAGAATGGGCACGAGGAGTGTGAGGGGGAAGACGGACTGGGTACGCCCCTTGTGTAACCGCAAGTGCACGGGTCATACAAGTAGTAAAATGTACCCTTAAGGTTGGGTAGTCGTATTCACCGGGACCGGTATAGCTTCTAATACTAACGTTCGCTAATATCTAACCAAACGAAAAATGATGGATTTGACTCGGGTCGAATTCAAGGAGATTGAGGAAGGGAAATTGCACTAAGGGAAGTTTGAGGATTGACTCGATGGAGGAGATGGGGCCCCGGGGTTGGAATCCCGACGTTCACTAACTCGGTCTTTCTCGCATTTATCGTAGATGTTTTCGCCTCTAAATCTAGTTATGCTATAAGAATGATGCTTCCAGAGACGTCGAACCCTAAGTTGAAAACTTACCGCTTGCAACTATCAATAACGATTCACAAGCCTCGATAAGAGAACCTAACTTCCAAGCATTCAAGCACTAAACAACACTCAAGATAGCTAATAACTCAGATTTAATATAAAGAACAAGACATTCATAAATTTCCGCAAGTGCTGCATAATGAGTTCAAGCTACAACGTCATACAAACCACCCCCGGGCTCCCTTGAGAGTTTATCCCCTCATGACAACAGACAACAAGTTCAATGCCAAAGAAATTGAAATACAAGAAGTTGAAAACTTCCTAATTTCTCGCATCCATGTGGTTGTCAAAGGATCTACAATGCCGTGGAATCTCCTCCCGATCGGCCTACCATAGGCGTGACATTCCCTTGATGAAGAGAAGGACGAACCCCCAAAGCTTTCTCCTTCTTTTCCCCTTTGTTCGCCCACCCAAAAGTCTCCTTTGAAACTAAGTTTCTAGGGTTTTAATGTTTTCCCGATGTGAGCAAGGGCGTGTTGAAGCCGTGCAGATTACGGCCAAATAAAACTCCATAAACTCGCATTCATGTAATCTCGCACGGGGTACAACACGGGCGTGCTTAGGTCGTGGCCGAGGGTTTGCACGACCTTGCTCGCCGAACTCGCATCGTGGCCGACTTTGGCTGAATTCTCCCGCACCGCACGGGGGGTACAAGACGGGCGTGCTCAAGCCGTGTTGAGCTTGATGAGATTTCTTCTAAGTCCTTTAGCTTCTAAAATCAATCCAAAACACTTCTTCTTGCTTCAGGACTTTGATATCTGCATGAAAAATTAAGAATACCTCAAATTGCACCACACTTGGAGAATTAAAGCCAAAAGACACAATAGTGATGAGGGTAAAGTATAAAATATATATATATGAAATGCACTCATCACGGACCGGCTATCGCGGGTGGAGAATAGCTCAAAATGGAATGGCTCAAAGTCGCGGCAACCGACGACTCCCGTGCTATCTCCCCGGCCCGTAATGGAATGGCTCAAAATGAAGTGAATGTACCCGTGAGCGGGGAGACGTGAGAGATGAGGCCTTCGATCGGTGCGGATCGTAAGCGCGATCCGTGCTCAACCGCTGCCAAAGATACATCCCGAGGCTCCCCTGGATGGTCGAGCAATAAGAAGCGCATCGTAAGCGGCACTTCCGGTGAACTCCTCATAGTAAAGGCGAAGCCGGATAGAGAACTCGTCAAGCTCATTCGCTTTAAGGTGCCGAAGGCCCGGAACTGGACGGCATCGGAGCGGTGGTAGCTCATAGGCCCTTGAGGCATCTCGAAGTAGCCAATAACTCCGAGGTCCGCTCGCGGTAGGAGGGGCTCGGTGATGTCAAGTAGCCGCGTCCGTGCTCCCACTCCCGTGCATCTACGCACGTCGGCCTCCATACCGACCTCGCGTAGGGCCTCCCAATCGATCGCTCGCATCTCGCCAAATCGCTTGGCGCTTAAACGGGAATAGCGCCCCGGTGAACGGGAGTGCCAAAGGTGGGCTCGAGACGGGCGGACGGGGTTGACGACTCCCCTCGGGCCCTCTTCGAAGAAGGACTTGCTGTGGTTGCCTTTCTCGGTATGATCTGCAATATAAGAGATTTAAGGGCTTTAGAAACAAGTGGTGGTACGCCCCTTGCGTAACCGCAAGTGCACGGGTCGTATAAGTAGTAAAATGTATCCTTAGGGTCGGGTAGTCGTATCCACTGGGGCTGGTATAGCTTCTAATACTAACGTTCGCTTAATATCTAACCAAACAGAGAAGGATGGATTTGACTCGGGTTGAATTCAAGGAGATTGAGGAAAGGAAATGCACTAAGGGAAATATGAGGATTGACTCGATGGAGGAGATGGGGCCATGGGGTTGGAATTCTCGACATTCACTAACTCGGTCCTTCTCGCATTTATCGAGATGTCTTCGCTCGAAATCTAGTTGTGCTATAAGAATGATGCTTCCAAAGACCCCAACCCTAAGTTGAAATCTTACCGCTTGCAACTATGAATAACGATTCACAAGCCTAGATAAAAGAACCTAACTTCCAAGCATTCAAGCACTAAACAACACTCAAGATAGCCAATAACTCAGATTTAATGTAAAGAACAAGACATTCATAAATTCTGCAAGTAAAGACAATGAGTTCAAGCTACAACGTCATACAAACCACCCCGGGGCTCTTTTAAAAGTTTTGCCCCTCATGACATTAAACAACACGGAAATTGCCAAAGAAATTGAAATACAAGAAGTTGAAAACTACCTAGTTTCTTGCATCCTTGAGGTTGTCAGAGGATCTACAATGCTGTGGGATCTCCTCCTGATCGGCCTACCATATGCGCGACATTCCCTTGGTGAAGTGGAGGACGAACCCCCAAAGCTCTCTCTTGGTTCCTCCTTTAGTTCGCCCCCAAAAAGTTCCCCAAAAACCTAAGTTTTTAGGGTTTTAATGTTTTCCCGATGTGAGCATGGGCGTGTTGAAGCCGTGCAGATTACGGCCAAATAAAACTCCAGAAACGCTTATTCCTGTAATCTGCACGGGGTTCAACACGGGCGTGCTTAGGCCGTGTTGAGGGTTTGCACGACTGTGCTTAGCGAACTCAGACTGTTTACACACCCTTGCGTGTGTACTCCGCAAGTGCACGGGTGTCGAAGTAATAAAGTACCCAAACGGGTGGGTAGTCGAATCCACAGGGAGTAGACGTAAGAACAATCACACGTTGTTAAGTAATCAAAGATAAACCAATTGTTGTTGAAAGAAAGTAAAATCAGAAAGTAGTAGAATTAAAGTGCTGAAAATGAAAGCTAGGTCGGAGAAATAGATCAATAAGAAGATGGGGTACTCGGACAATGCTCCCCCTAGAATCCTTGTTTCACGTGCAAGACTTCAAGTACTCTTATTCAATAGAGATTTCAAGAGTTGTGGAATCCAGAGATACAAGGTCCCAAATCTAAGGTCAACCTTGACTAGTCCCCTACGAGGTCCCGGCGGAGAGAAGACTCTCGACGCCTCACACCACGTATGACTGCGCTATGCTCTAGGGATTCTGAGTGGTAAACCCTATTCCCAACTATAGATCAATCCCTTTGGTCCAAAGCGAAAGATCCCTAATCACAAATAAGTCCCGGCGGAAAGGCCTCTCTCAACGCCTAACTCTCTTTGAGATCGAAGGTAATACTTGGAATAAGAAGGTAGGGAGAACCACACCGGAGGAGAAAGGGGACGTGTTGCTACCTCTCAACTCACCCTCTCAACCCCTCCAATCTTGATTAATCTAATCCTAATGGTGATGGTCACTCGTCAAAAGGATGATTGTATTAGCCCTCAACCCTAGTGTCACTCTAAGGGAGAAACAATTAAGCAAGCAAGATTGAAACTCAAATTCAAACTCAAATTGAATAAACGCATTTAAGTCAATGAAACATAGGAAATCTAGGGTTTACAAGTCCAAGTACCCACTAGGGGTTTAGCTCTCCATGGAGCAATACAAGTTCATCAAAATAAATGAAGATAAGTGCAAGAAATCCATAAAGAAAACCCCCTTAGGCTTCGTGTTGATAGACTATGGGAACTCCTCCTTCTTCTTCAAAGAGTCCCTTCCTCCAAGCCTAAGGCCCACCTCGCCGAATCGAGTCGTCGAAGGCTCCCCCAATGGCTCTCCTTGGAAGGGAATGATGATGAAACCGGTGAAGAAGCGCCCCAAAGTGTGGCAAGAACCTCCTCAACCCTAGCCGTCGCCTCCTCCCAAAGTTAGAAGAAGATCCTCTTGATAACGCTTCGTAACGGCTTTATAATTGGCCATCTCGAGGATCCACACGGGCGTGTGGATAGTCCACACGGCCGTGTGGAAATTCCACACGGCCGTGTGGAAATTCCACACGCCCATGTGGATTTTCTGCCTTGTGAAATCTTCATACTAATCCTCGATTTCGCCCGTTTCTTCTCCTGAGGTCACATGGACGGACACACGCCCATGTGAAAGGTCAAGTGGCATTTCTTGATGATGGGAAACCTTGGAGAGCTTTTGAAATCTTTGAACCAATCGGAACGAGCGAGCATGACTCGCCTTCGTGTCCTTCTACAAGAATTGTCTTGAAGCCTTTAGAAGTTGGCACATACCCCCTCATTTGAACCCGATTTGTGTCTTGAACTTCGTATTTGCACAAAAGAGCTCCACATAGCACCATTATGACCTAATCTTGCTTTTCTTCGCATAAACCTTCTTCACAACCCTAATTGCACGAAAGAACACAAAAACACACGAAATGAGAAATATAACCTGAAAAATGTGATGCTCATGCATGGAAAAACATCTCAAATAATATGTACATGCAGGCACTTATCAAACTCCCCCACACTTAAGCTTTTGCTTGTCCTCAAGCAAAATTTATACAATGAAAACCACAAGTAGAGTGATATAAGTGCTTAGCCTTAAGTTCACCAAAAAGTATGTAAGAAGAGCATTCTTAAACAAAGGAACAATTTGCAACATAGAAAGATAAAAACCAATGCTCTAGCAAAAACTCGGAGCACAAAGAAAATAGAATCGACCGCGTGTGTGTGTGTATTGCTTACTCATGCCAACCCTAAATTTACTCTTAAAAGTTCTTATTGAAAAGGATTTATTTGAGGACAAAGAATAGGCAAGTAGCCGCACACAACCTCGAAGGTAGCCATTTCCCAAGATGCCTCCTAGGCGGCTTTCACGCTTTGAGGAGGTAGCTCTTTCCACCGGGAGTGTTAGCTTTCACACGGCCTATTAGATAGCTCTTTCTCTCATTAGGGCATAGCTAGTATCCGACTTATGAGAGTAGCCGCATACAACATAGGTGGTAGCTCTTTCCACTCCGGAAACAAGTAAAAAAATAAGGCTTTCTTCCTTTGTTTTTTTTTTTTTTTTTTTTTTTTTTTTTTTTTTTTTTTCAAAATAAAGAAAACTAAGGTCCTTTTGGCACCGAACTAGAGTTGTCGGGGTTAACAGAGCAAGAAAGGTGTAAGTAATGCAATCGGACAAAAATTTCTAAGTTTCTCGAGTAAACTAGAGCATGAGTACAAACGATGTTTAAAATTCTCCTAAATTCAAGACTGCAATCCTTGCCTTTTAAGGTGAACTATCATTGGCTTGATAAGCATATGAGTGATGAGCATACATACATAGAGAACGTGTGCAACGTGAACTCCCCCCCACACTTAAGATGTACAATGCCCTCATTGTACGCATGCAAGCATACAAAAACAGAATATAAATAAAACATGAGGGCGTGGGGATTAAAAACAACACTCCCATGATCTCCGAGTGTGGTAGTTGAATGGAGCGTGAAGGTGGGAAGTGGAGTTGCGTAGGGTTGTGAAGCTCACACGGCCGTGTGGAAATTCCACACGGCCGTGCCTATGACCATTTCTCAAAACCAAGTTGACAAGTCTATCTGCACATCACAAAAGCGGTTCAGTGGATTTCAACAAAAGCTACGATTAAAAGAGTACAAAAATTAAACAAGCCAAACACAAACTCAACAAAGAACATGAAAAGAAAGCAGTAAGATAACTCTCAGAAGGTGCAACCTTTCCGAGTATACAAAGACTCAACACAAAAGAAAGTACAAGGGAATAAAAAGAAGGAATGAAAGACGCATCAAGCGCCGGCATCTCGCCGGTGCCGCTGGGGATGCCGGGAGGCGTAGGGTGCTCGGGGTGTGGACGGCGGGGTGGAATCGCTACCTCTCGCCATCAACCGGTGGAGAGAAGTGATGCGCGTCATCATCTCCGAGTGGTACTCAGCCATGCGAGCGAGAACCTCGGTGTGGTTCGCCGCTCGAGTCACCCGCATGGCGGCGAGATCGGGCCCGGGAGGGTCCCCACAAAGCAGCCTCAAGTCCGTCTATGCGCTCCCGTGCCGGGGAGATGCATGTGCCGACACCGGTGGCACCTCCTCGTCTGTGGGGTGTCCTCCGCCTCCATGGGTGCGGGTTGTGATGATGGCCCCCGCCCGGGTCTCCCTCCGAGTCTTCGTCTTCGTCCTCGGACTCCTCGGACTCATCCGGGAATGGAACAAAGAAGTACATACCTGCCGGGAGCGGCCCTCTTCACCATGCCCATCATACGCAAGGTATCAAGGCCAAGTGGGGAGGGAACAATAACCTTGTCGCCCCCCGAACAAAGATCAATCGCCCCCATTCCTCGGATGAGCTCGGGTGATGTAGGGGCCAGAGAAAAGAACTCCTATCCGCGCGCATCGTCCCCGGTGCCTCGTAAAATCTGCTACCACGTAACCCAGTGCGAGGGCAGGCTTTGGACCATAGAGTACAAATAGAGGAGGTCCAACCGCCCCAATACGCCGGTGCCGTCTCCCCGCCCAAGCAATAGACCCCGCTCAGATGGCATGAATGTACCCGTGGGCGGGGCGGAGGAGCAAAGACGCCTTGGTCAACCCGGGCTCGCATCGTATATCTCCACACAAAGATCCGGCAAACCCGGCTTGGAGTGACACGGAAAGGATAGTCGAATGGCAGCTGCGCGTACTCCTCCGTGTGGATGAAGTCTCGGCCGTACAAAGCCGAGGGTGACAAAGCAAAGTCCCGTCGGGCTCATGCCGTGGTATTGCCCAAAGATGCGGAATCGAACCGTGTCCGGCCGGTGGTAGTCGGTGTGGGTGCGATCAAACTCGAATGTCGCGAGGACTTCGAAAGTGAGATCGCGAGTGGCCGGGTCTTTGATGCACAACAAGCCGCTCCCACCCGCCAACAAAGCAATAAGCTCACGGACCTCGTCCGCCAACCTCGGCCGCACGCGCATGTTCTATGGCCTCCAAAGCTTGCAAGTCGGGAATGCGCGTCCGGCCAAACTTCAACTTCGAAAGTCGATCAAACCGTGCTTGATGTTCGAGCACGGCGAACTCGAATGGTGCGGGCGAGAGATCACGGGACTCCCGGACCTCACGGGCCTTCCGAGGGCGCTTATGAGCGAGTTTCTTCGTTCTTGGGGCCATTCCCGTGCATAAGAAGGGTAAGGAAGTTAATCTCGTAGCTTAAAATAGGTTCCCGTGATTCCACATGGCCGTGTGGAAATTCCACGCGGCCGTGTGTCCCTCCTCGGTTACCCAAAAACAAAGAAATAGTTAATACACACGGCCGTGTGGAAATTCCACACGGCCGTGTGTCTCCTCCGGAATCTCGGGAGGGGGGCACCCCGGATAATCCACACGGCCGTGTGGAATTTCCCACGGCCGTGTGGATCTTCGACCATGGCCAAAGCGCCATGGTGAATCCACACAACTTAATACAATCATCCACACATTCGAGCACAAGTGTTTTAAGCAATAATCTAAGTATTAAACACGAAAATAGCATGCAAAAACACAAGATTCAACATCCACAACAACTAATGAAGGTTTCATGGCAAGAAGAGGGGAAGGAGGCTTACCGGAGAAGATGAGTCTCGCTTCTAACAATGTAGTAACGAGTAAGGCCTACAAATCCCTTAAATAAGCGCGAGAATGGAAGGAGAAGAGCAACCGTCACAACCTTTGAAGAGGAGGTGTTTGAAGGTGAAGGGTTGCTTGGGGGGTTATAAAGAGAAAGGCCCCTTTTCATGTTTAAGTACCTCACACGGCCGTGTGGAAATTCCACACGGCCGTGTGGATTCTCTCGTATGGCCTTATAAAACTCCCCGAAATTCCACACGGCCGTGTGGAATTTCCACACGGCCGTGGGGATTCTCTCGTATTGTGAAGATTTGTACTAAATAAATCCACATGGCCGTGTGGAATTTCCACACGGCCGTGGGGATTCTCTCGGATGAGAAAAATTCCTTCACAATCTCATCCACACGGCCATGTGGAAATTCCACATGGCCGTGTGCATCCATTCTTCAACTCAAAAAATAGTCCAAACTCGCAGAAATTAATGAAAACACATGGAACGACCGCAGAAGTTGAAAACTAAGACGTTTACGATTTAAAATCTCGCACAATTCACAAGAATACCACCTAACTTGCCGTAAACGATGAACACATAAAAATGCACTACCAAAGCAATAAATCCACACACTACAAACTAAACAAAAAAAAAAATGCAGAAATAAAACTAACTACAAAGACAAACAAAGAGTTCTAAAAGAAAAAATTGGGTTGCCTCCCAATAAGCGCTTGTTTTACGTCACTAGCTTGACGTACCCGCTTCTCTAGACTCAAGGGGGGTCATGCAACAAAAATACTTCGCACCTTCAAAGCACTAACCTCACCACCAAAATATGGCTTCGGACGATGCCCGTTTACTTTGAAAGTACCTCTATCTGGGTGAGTGATTTCAATTGCCCCCCCGCGGTGATGCTCGAGTTACGGTGTATGGCCCAAACCACCTAGATTTTAACTTTCCGGGGAACAGCTTTGAGTCGTGAGTTAAATAACAAAACTTCATCCCCCACCTTGAACTCTTTCGGCGTTTTGATATGCTTATCATGCCACTTGCGTATCCTTTCCTTGTAGATTCGGGCATTTTCGTATGCTCTCGCCTCCATTCATCAAGCTCATTGATCCGGTGCTTCCGTTGTTCCCCGCCTCGAGAAAGGTCAAAATTCATTGTCTTGAGTGCCCAATAAGCTCGATGTTCTAATTCAACAAGAAGATGACAAGACTTCCCATAGACCGATTGTAGGGTGTAGTTCCAATAGGAGTTTTATATGCAAGACGGTAAGCCCATAACGTGTCATCCAACCGTTCCGACCAATCCCTTTTCCCATGTTCTACCGATTTGGTCAAGATCCTCTTCACCCTCCCCCGTTAGTAACTTCTACTTGGCCACTTGTCTCATGCGGATGATAGGGGGTAGCGAGACGATGATGCACTCCGTATCGCTTTAACACTTTTTCGAACCGACTATTACGGTAAATGTGTTCCTCTATCACTAATAATGATCCTAGGTGTTCCAAATCGGGAGAAAAGCTTCTTGAGAAATTTAACTACAGTCCTCGCATCGTTTGTAGGTAATGCCCGAGCTTCCACCCACTTCGATACATAATCCACTCGCTACAAGAACATATTTGTTCCCATTGGAGCCTCGGGAATGGTCCCATGAAATCAATTCCCCACACATCAAAAACCTCACATAATTGAATAGGATTTTGTGGCATCTCATCACGCCGAGAGAGGTTCCCCCGTCCGTTGGCAATTGTCACAACGAAGAACATACCGATGAGCGTCCCGAAATAGTGTTGGCCAATAGAATCCTCGCAGCAAGCACCTTTTCGGCCGTCCTACCGTAAGCATAGTGACCCCCGGTTGGGCCTCCGAATGACAAAGGGTGTTAAAATATTCCAGCCTTCTTCCCGAGAGACACAAAGCGTCGGATTACATGATCTCGCACAAATCCGGAACGTAAAGGGGTCATCCCAAAAATAGTTCTTTAAGTCACCGAAAAACTTTTTCTTTTGCCGAAAAGTGAGACCCCGCTTAAGAACCTTTCCCGACAAATAGTTGGCAAAATCAGCAAAACCAAGGTGTTTCCTCTTCCGCCGATCCGCCACGAATTATGTATAAGTGCTCTTCCCGGGAATGAGTCGTTAATCTCCGGCTTTGATGCCTTGTAACCCTCACAGCCTTCTAACCTAGAGAGGTGATCGCAGCCTACATTTTCCACGCCCCTTTTGTCCTTGATTTCCATGTCAAACTCTTGTAGAAGAAGAACCCAACGGATCAACCTCGGTTTGGCATCGACTTGCTCATGAGATAACGCAAGGCGGAATGATCTCGTGAAGACAAGTGACTCGGGATAAGATCGATACGGCCCGAACTTATCAAATGCGTAAAACCACCAGCTAGCAACTCTTTTTCTCGTAGTAGTATAATTTTCTTGTGCGCTTGTGAGTGTTTTACTTGCATAATAGATGGGCTGAAAATGTTTGTTCTTCCCTCCGACCCAAAGACCGCCCCAATTGCATAATCACCGGCGCCGCACATGAGCTCAAAAGGAGCGTTCCAATCTGGTGTAATCAAAATTGGTGCTTGAGTCAACTTCTCCTTCAAAGAGGTTAAATGCAACTAAACATTCGTCCCCGAACTCAAAAGATGCATCTTTTTCAAGAAGTTTTGTTAAAGGTTGAGAGATTTTTGAAAAATCTTTAATGAATCGCCGATAGAAACCTCGCATGCCCAAGAAAGCCGCGAATTCCCTTCACATTAGTTGGCGGGGGAAGTTTCTCGATCACCTCAATTTTCGCCTTGTCCACCTCCATCCCATCTTTGGAAATTTTATGCCCTAAAACTATTCCTTCTTGGACCATGAAGTGGCATTTCTCCCAGCTCAACGCCAAATTGGTTTCTTCACATCTCTTGAGGACCCTTTTCCGCATTCTCGCAGACACTATCAAATGAGTCCCCGAACACCGAAAAATCATCCATAAATACTTCCATGATGTTTTCCAAAAGATCGTCAAATATAGCAAGCCATGCATCGTTGAAAAGTGGCCGGAGCATTACACACCCGAAAGGCATCCTTCGGTATGCGAAAGTCCCGTAGGGACAAGTGAATGTAGTTTTTCTTGATCCTCGGGTGCAATGGGGATCTGAAAATATCCCGACATACCGTCAAGGAAGCAAAGAGAAATTATGCCCACCTAACCTTTCCAACATCTGGTCAATGAATGGCAACGGAAAATGATCCTTTCTAGTTGCGTCATTTAGCCTTCTCGTAATCAATGCATACTCTCCAACCTCGTGATCGTTCTGGTTGGGATTAACTCATTACGTTCATTCTTCACTACAGCCATTCCTCCTTTCTTAGGGACCACCCGAGTGGGACTCACCCACGCACCGCGAGAGATCGGATAAATGATACCCGCATCCGTAAGTTTAACTACCTCTCGCCTTCACCACCTCCTTCATGTTTGGGTTCAAACGACGTTGAGGCCGGATCACCGACTTATAATTATCCTCCATCAATATTTTATGAGTGCAGAATGACGGATTTATACCTTTAATATCAGAAATTTTCCAAGCAATGGCAGTCTTATGCTTCTTCAACATATTCACTAATTTATCCTTTTGAGACACGGATAATCTCGAAGATATAATGACCGGGAGTTTTGATCCTTCACCTAAGAATGCATATTCCAAGTGTTCTCGTAGTGTTTTAAGCTCCAGGTCGTGGGTCTTCAATGGATGGTTGTAACCTTTTCCCCTTCGTCTATCAATTTCCTCAAAATGTTCAGATTCTTCTTCCGAGATTTCCTCTAAGCTCCCTTCTTGGATGTGTGTGCCTTGTTGGGTTTTGAGATTTTCTATGTCTCCCACCCCACTTTCTTTGTAGGTTTCATTGGTGACGCCCAAAGAGAAAATTTCTTGCTCTTCTCCCTTATTAGAAGAATCAAATCGATTAAGGGCCTCTTCTAAACTTTCCTCTATTTCTCCCTTTATACAACCCCGTGTTGCTTCTTCAAATTGAGTGAGAACTCGAATAAATCACAATCTTGTCCCTCAAGCAACTCTATCTATATTCAAAGTTAACCTTCCTCACACAATAGTTTGTTTCAACTGAATTTCGTAAGTAACTATGTGGAGATGACTCCTTGGTGAACCAATTCATTTTCGCTCAACGCCTCTCACCATTCCAGCTTATCTTCTCAAACAGCTTCGCTTCGTCGATCATGATTCCTACAGGATTGAATAAGAGCAATAACCTTAAAATAGCGGAGAATGAAGAAAATTGATTATGTATAAGGAAATAAAGATTAGAATAATGGAAGTAAAAGAAGTGTGAAATAGGATGTGCGAAAAATGACTAGCGAAACAAAGTGTAAAAATTCCTAAAACGCCTAACTCCCCGGCAACGGCGCCAAAAACTTAACACACCCTTGCGTGTGTACTCCGCAAGTGCACGGGTGTCGAAGTAATAAAGTACCCAAACGGGTGGGTAGTCGAATCCACAGGGAGTAGACGTAAGAACAATCACACGTTGTTAAGTAATCAAAGATAAACCAATTGTTGTTGAAAGAAAGTAAAATCAGAAAGTAGTAGAATTAAAGTGCTGAAAATGAAAGCTAGGTCGGAGAAATAGATCAATAAGAAGATGGGGTACTCGGACAATGCTCCCCCTAGAATCCTTGTTTCACGTGCAAGACTTCAAGTACTCTTATTCAATAGAGATTTCAAGAGTCGTGGAATCCAGAGATACAAGGTCCCAAATCTAAGGTCAACCTTGACTAGTCCCCTACGAGGTCCCGGCGGAGAGAAGACTCTCGACGCCTCACACCACGTATGACTGCGCTATGCTCTAGGGATTCCGAGTGGTAAACCCTATTCCCAACTATAGATCAATCCCTTTGGTCCAGCGAAAGATCCCTAATCACAAATAAGTCCCGGCGGAAAGGCCTCTCTCAACGCCTAACTCTCTTTGAGATCGAAGGTAATACTTGGAATAAGAAGGTAGGGAGAACCACACCGGAGGGGAAAGGGGACGTGTCGCTACCTCTCAACTCACCCTCTCAACCCCCTCCAATCTTGATTAATCTAATCCTAATGGTGATGGTCACTCGTCAAAAGGATGATTGTATTAGCCCTCAACCCTAGTGTCACTCTAAGGGAGAAACAATTAAGCAAGCAAGATTGAAACTCAAATTCAAACTCAAATTGAATAAACGCATTTAAGTCAATGAAACATAGGAAATCTAGGGTTTACAAGTCCAAGTACCCACTAGGGGTTTAGCTCTCCATGGAGCAATACAAGTTCATCAAAATAAATGAAGATAAGTGCAAGAAATCCATAAAGAAAACCCCCTTAGGCTTCGTGTTGATAGACTATGGGAACTCCTCCTTCTTCTTCAAAGAGTCCCTTCCTCCAAGCCTAAGGCCCACCTCGCCGAATCGAGTCGTCGAAGGCTCCCCCAATGGCTCTCCTTGGAAGGGAATGATGATGAAACCGGTGAAGAAGCGCCCCCAAAGTGTGGCAAGAACCTCCTCAACCCTAGCCGTCGCCTCCTCCTAAAGTTAGAAGAAGATCCTCTTGATAACGCTTCAGAACGGCTTTATAATTGGCCATCTCGAGGATCCACACGGGCGTGTGGATAGTCCACACGGCCGTGTGGAAATTCCACACGGCCGTGTGGAAATTCCACACGCCCATGTGGATTTTCTTCGCCTTGTGAAATCTTCATACTAATCCTCGATTTCGCCCGTTTCTTCTCTCGAGGTCACATGGACGGACACACGCCCATGTGAAAGGTCAAGTGGCATTTCTTGATGATGGGAAACCTTGGAGAGCTTTTGAAATCTTTGAACCAATCGGAACGAGCGAGCATGACTGCCTTCGTGTCCTTCTACAAGAATTGTCTTGAAGCCTTTAGAAGTTGGCACATACCCCCTCATTTGAACCCGATTTGTGTCTTGAACTTCGTATTTGCACAAAAGAGCTCCACATAGCACCATTATGACCTAATCTTGCTTTTCTTCGCATAAACCTTCTTCACAACCCTAATTGCACGAAAGAACACAAAAACACACGAAATGAGAAATATAACCTGAAAAATGTGATGCTCATGCATGGAAAAACATCTCAAATAATATGTACATGCAGGCACTTATCAACTGTGCTGACTTTGGCTGAATTCTCCTGCAATCTGCACGGGGTAAAGCACGGGCATGCTTAAGCCGTGTTGATCTTGATGAGGTTTCTTCTAAGTCCTTTAGCTTCTAAAATCATTCCAAATCAATTCTTCTTGCTCCAGGACTTTGATATCTCGCATAGAAAACCAAGAATACCTCAAATAACACAGAATTGGACTCAATAATGATGAGGGTATAGTCCAAAATATATATATATGAAATGCACTCATCAAGTGGGAGCCCGGGGGTGTCGAATTTGGCACGCCCGTGTTGATCGGCAAAAGGGCCTCGCAGGGAACACGTGCGCAGCAACCGAGCACGCCCGTGCCGACATGCAATTTGGAGATCCGATTAGGAACACGACCGTTCTTATAGAAGCACGCCCGTGTTGCCAAAACCCCGCATCGTGGCCGACGACTTCTAGTACAAAATCGAAGGTACAAAGTTGTTTAAACTAGCTAAATTTTCCTAAGACGTCTCTAAGATTCAAAGCTAAGCATTGAGACAATTCATATAAGCATTCAAGCCTTGAATTCAAAAAAAAAAAAGTCAAGGGGCCATCGACTTGCCAAACTGTCGGGGAAGAGAAATAAAGGCGAGAAGAACTCCGAGAAAACTCCAAAACCGAGCACGGCGAGAGCAAATCGTGAAAAACGGAGAGCAAGAGATCGAGCACGCGAGAAAAGGTGAAGGAGGGACGCAAAGACGGACGATTTTTAAAGGAAAACTCATCGAATACGAAAAGCCGCGTTGAACACGCCCTCGACATGGCCGTGTTTGTCCCGTGCTAAACAAATCACAATGGAAAATTTGTTCAATACGGTCGTGCTGGCCTCAATGTTGCGACCGTGCCGACAAGAGGTTTATAGAAGCCGAAGAACACAAAGACGCCCGTGCTCGTGGCATGGTCGGCGTGTTTGTGAAAAGTACAACTGAAGCACGGTCATGCTTCAGCCATGTTACTTGGAAAGAATAAAAACACCAATCACCTCGTAAGCCGCACAATAAGAACACAAGCCATGCAAAGGCCCGTGCGTCGGGCCCGGAAATCACCGCAAGTCTCAATCTCTTTACTCATTCACTAGAAACAATTTGCCCAAAAAATGCCGGTCATAAGAAAAACCTCCAAACCGACCGAAAAAACGCCGAAAACAACTCGAGAAACCAAAGAAACAAAAAACTAAAACAAACCGACAAAAAGAACAAACCAAAATAAAAGGAAGGAAGCTACTCGGGTTGCCTCCCCGAGAAGCGCTTGTTTAACGTCATTATCTTGACGTATCCGCACGCACTTTATGAAGGCTCGAACGCATACCTTCTTTCTTGGTAACCCAAAGCCGAACCATCCACATAAGGAGTTAATGAATTAACCAAAAGTGCCTCATCGATACCGAATGACTCTGCGGAGATGTGTTGTGGGGCAAGGGCTTGCCGTTTCTTTCGTCGAGCTCGAGATGTTTTCTTCTCTTGGGAGGGTCAGGTTGAATCGTTGGCGCCGGTATCGTGACAGGAACTTCTTCTTCCTTAGAGCCGGGAGCTTCATCCGGGGGTTCCTCTCCTAACAATTCCGTGAGGTCATCCTTCAGCAGGGTGTCCTACACACAAGCCATCAATAATACCGTCAATAACATCTAAAAAATAGCATGAATCATCAAAAGCCCTTGGGTGTCGCATAGTATCTTTCAATCTAAACACCACTTCTTCATCACCAACTCTCAAAGCATCGCCGACCATCTTTCAAATCCGGAATCGCTTGAGAAGTGGCGAGGAACGGTCGCCCAAAAATCGGGGTAACTCAGCTCTATCATCCAAATCCAAAATGACAAAGTCTACAGGGAAGATCAACTTGTCCACTTTCACTAAAACATTTTCAACAATACCCAAGGGTCGGCGAGTGGAGCGATCAGCTAGCTGAAGTGTCATTTGAGTCGGTTTAAGTTCTCCAAGTCCTAGCTTCTCAAAGATTTTGTATGGCATCAAGTGAATGCTCACCCCCTATGTCAAGCACGTACTTTCTCATCCATCACCCCCCAATAGTGCATGGGATGATGAATCCCCCAGATCCTTCTCCTCCTTAGGAATCTTATTGGAGATGATCGCAAAGCACTCCTCGCTCAAGGTCACGGTCGAGACCGCCTCCAATTTCCTTTTATTAGTCAACAATTCCTTAAGGAATTTGGCATACTTGGGCATCTCGTGACAAAGCTTCCACGAATGGGACATTAATGTGCAACGTCTTGAACATCTCTAGGAACTTCTTGAACCGCGCATCTTGTTAATCCTTCTTGAGCTTCACAGATAAGGTAATGTGGGACGGTACTCCAGTGTTGACTCTTTTTCTATCTCTTTCCTTCTCTCTCCCGATGCCGAAACGGAATCTTTCTCTAAAATCTCTACTTCAGTTCCTCTTGAATAACAAAGGTTGTACCGGTAGTGGTGATGATTCTAATTCCTTCCCACTTCTCGAGACTACAGCCTTAAGGGACTCTCTCGAGATTAACTTCGCATTACTTGGCAGAGAACCCGGGGGTTGTTTAGCAAGAGTCTTGGCAACTGTGTATCCCGATGCTCAAGATTCCGTAGTGATGCTTGCCGATTCCTCATGATCTCCTCATGCCCCCGTCACTCGGGTGTCATTAGACTCGAAGGTATTTCATAAGGAGAGCCTCAAGAGGGGCCCCTTCTATTCTTGTGGTGGTGGCCTCGAGAATTGAGGCCGCATCTCGCCGTTGTTACCGAGGGCGTTGTTGCCCCCGAGGCCGCCGACTCCATGAAAAATTTGGGTGGTTCCTCCACCCGTGGTTGTAGGTGCCGCCGTAGGGGTTATTCTCGGTATCTTTGATTCTCCACCAATAAAATCCACCCGTTTAGTTACTTGAACCCCTTCGATGAACAACTAGCCCCGCTTAGCCTCCTCAACTATCGCACTCGCACCCCGTGACGATGACCGCATTTGCATTGTGTCCGGCCTTTTGGAAATGGCTTCTATCTCTGCGTTGCCGGTGTAGTAAGCACATCAACCTCATACATCCCCACCGTTTTTGCGGCCTTGTTCCTCTCTCGAACTCCACCGATAACCGTTTGAAGCCATGTCTTCAATCGGGTTTTGTGCTTCCTCGGGTCTCTACCGCACAAGGAACCTCCAAACGCCCGCATCTAGCATTTGCTTGGTGGCCACGTTCAAACCGTTATAAAAAATCTGAATCTCGCATCCACTCCACTATTCTATGTCGTGGACATTTTCTCAATAAATCCTTGTACCTTTTCCACGTCTCATACAGAGTTTCGGATTGCATTTGTTAAAAGGAAGATATATCACTTCGAAGTTTGGTGATGTTGGACCGTGGGAAGCATCGGGTAAGAATTTCTCGCCACCGTGCCCAACTAGTGATTGAACCCGCCAAAGAAGGAACTTAGCCATTGCTTGGCCCTTCCTCGCACCGAGAACGGGAATAGTCTTAGGAGGACTGCATCCTCAAACACATTGTTCACCTTGAAGGTATCACAGATTTCCAAGAAGCTTGCCGGATGTGCATACGGGTCCTTATCTTGAAATCCATCAAATTGACACATCTATTGCACCATCTGAATAAAAGTTGGTTTCAACCCAAAATTGTTTACTGCGACTGGAAGGCAGACAATGCTGGACCCGGACCCCTCTAAATTCGGCCTTGCATAATCCGAAATACTGCGTTGATTTCCGGCCATGTCTAATTCTTGGTCCACCTCAATGCTAACCTGAACTGCCCCGGACTCCCTTAGATTGACTTATCTCAACCTTCGATGAAATGTGCGGTCGATATCGTGGTCGTGGCCGGGCGGTGGTGACGAACCGCTTCGGGTCATATACTAAACCCCCGCGTATAATAAAGACGAAATATTAGCATTGAAGATTCAGCTCTCAAACAAGAAAAACAAAAATAGTAAAATAAATAAAATTGAAAATTGAAAAACAATTAAACGACCAGATTACTAAGATTGTAAGAATTTTTAGAAGTTGCCGGCCCCAGCAATGGCGCCAAAAACTTGATACGCCCCTTGTGTAACCGCAAGTGCACGGGTCGTACAAGTAGTATAATGTACCCGAGGGTCGGGTAGTCGATTCCGCAGACTCGGTATATCTCCTAATACTATCTTCCTACTTAGTATCTAATCAACCCGAATTAGAGTGAATTGACTCGACTTGAGAAAGCGAGAATGAAGGGAAAGAGGAAATACACTAGAGGGAGAGAGTTAGGATTGCTCAATGAAGGGTATGGGGCCCCGGATTAATCACTTGGTGCTACCTAACTTAGATTCTCACAAAGATTTATCCGAAGTATCTCTCACAAACCTTAATTCTAGAATCTTGTTGTGCTACTTGAAAGATACCCGTAGTGTAATTGAAATCCTAGGTTGAATTCTAACTACTCGCATCGGCCGAGAAGACATCCAAGCCTAGCCAAAATCAAGTTCTCAAAGTAATCAATGCACTCAACACCATCAATGAAGCCAACAACCAAAGATTTAATAAGGGAAATAAAGACATTCATAAATGATGAATAGAAGAGTCCAAGTTCAAAGCACACACACAAGTTCTCAACCCGGGGCTCCCTAGAAGGGTTTAGCCCCTCATGGATTCAAACAACGAAGTAATGACTGAAAAAAACAAATACAACAGAAATCAAAGACTCCCTATTTGCTTCCATCCTCATTGCCGACGGATCTCGCTCCTTCCGATTGGCCTACAATTCATGCTAGGCTCCCTCTTCAATGGTTCCGAATGCTCCCCTAGCTTCTCCCCTTCTTTGCCTCGTCTTTCTCTCGCCGAAAAGTCCCCGAAACCCCAAGTTTCGTGGTGTTTTAACGCTTTCCCGATGTTAACACGGCCGTGCTTAGGCCGTGCTCTAAGCCATGCAGACACCGTTAAATGAAAAATCTGAAACTCTAGTTGCCTCGTAATCCGCACGGGGTTCAACACGGGCGTGTTGCGGCCGTGTTGCGAGTTGCGCGACCGTGCTTAGAGACCTGAAGCCATGCTGACTTTGGTTGAATTCTCTTGTGAATTGCACGCCTTGGGACACGGCCGTGTTGAGACCGTGTTTAGCTTAGTGAGGTTTCTTCTAAGTCTCTTAGCTACCAAAATCACTCGAAATTGTTTCTTGTTGCTTCGGAGCTTCGATATCTGCATAGAAAACTAGAAATACCTCAAATAGCACTAAAATGGGAGAATTACTACTAGAAATACTTATGAAACACGGGTATACAATGGAAACTATATCTATATAAAATGCACTCATCAATGCCCAAAGAGCACTACTACGGATAACGTGTGCACATGGTTCGGACTTACTCCTCCTAACCGGGTAAATTGCCGAGAATGAAGATTTACTAAAAACCTCAGAAAATATAGAGTGAGTTCCTACCTGATCTAGGAATACGTTGTTTAACAATTCAGGGTCCTAACATTTAATCCACCTAAGCTCCGACCAAGAAAAATAGGTTGTTGAGAACGAAAACAAATTGATGAAGGAGAAGAGCAGTGGTAGGCTACTGCCAAGCCTTTCTTTCCCTTTATTTGAATAAACTCATCATATGGCTCAATAATGCTCAAATAATGCTCTAATAAGCTAGCCCAATAATGCTCCAATAATGCAGCTGACCAGATCTGAAAATTAAGGGAGCCTATGAAAGTTTTGAGATGTAAAAGACTCCCTGATTAAGGTTAGCCCTAATTAATTAGCCTAAGTGACTAAGATATGACTTAATACAGGAGACTCCAGTCAAAGAAAGGGGCAAACCTTACAAGCTTTTCACCAGGCGCTATGTTAAAAACAATGGTGTTGATTACAAGGAGACTTTCTCACCAATTGCAAAAAAAGAATCCTCAAGAATTATTGCGGGTTTGGTTGCTTATTACGATTTAGAATTGCATCAAATAAATGTGAAAACCACCTTTCTTAATGGAGATCCCAAAAAAGATGCATATATGGATCAATGTGAAGTTATTTGCTTGAAAGAGAAAGATCACTTGTTGTGCAATCTTAAGGAGTGCATATATGGACTTAAATTAGGTTCTCAACACTGGTATACTATGTTCAAATGATACATACTATAATGTATATTGAATTTGATGAAAATATTATTGATTATTGTATATACTCAAAATTCAATGGGAGTAAGTTTTCTTTCTTAGTCTTGTATTGTTGATGATATTTTACTTGCCGCTAATGATTTGCGGATGTTAAATCAAACGAAAGATTTTATCTCTATGAAATTTGAAATGAAAGATATGGGTGAGGCATCTCTTGTAATAAGGTCGAAATTTTCCATAATAGGTCACAAGAATTGTTGGAATTTTCTTAGAAAAACCATATTAAAAGAATTATAAAGAAATTCATGATGGGCAAATGTTCAACTTCGATTACACCAATTGAAAAAGAAGGTAAATTTAGCCTCATCCAATGCTCAAAGAATGACATCGAACATAAACTAATGAAGTAAAGTCCTCATTCTTTTGTAGTTAGCAATTTGATGTATCTACAAACATGCGCTCGACCAAGCATTACTATTGCAATTGGCACATTATGTAGATATCAAAGTAATCATAGATTGGATCACCGGTGAGCCACAAAGAAAGTTTTGAGGTACCCGCAAAATAATAAAGTGTATATGCTCATGTATAGGAAATCCGAATATTAAAATGTTGTTGGATATTTGAATTCAGATTATGGTGGATATCTTGAGGGAGAGCATTTTTGGCTATTTATTTAAGTTAGTCAAGGGATAATATCAAGGAAGTGTGTTAAACAATCTATAATTGCTACATCTACTATGAATGTAAAATTTGTGGCATGTTTTAAAGCTATAGTCCACGTGTTGTGGTTGTTGAATTTTATTTTAGGACTTGAGGTTGTTATCATCATTATTAAATCACCGAAAAGTTTTTGTTATAATTTGGCAAGTAGTATTTCGCCCAAAAAAAATGACAAATAGTCAAAATGTGCTAAACATATAGAAATTAAGTATATTGCCATTAATGAAAAAGTCTAGCAATAAAAAGTGGTAATTTAAGACATTAAAATAGTTGATATGATCCCGCATTCAATAAGTGAAGGTTTACCACCTGAAGGTTTTTAGGGACACTTGTTGAGAATGGATCTTTACATTAGCGAAAAGTAAAGCTTCCATGGTGTTTGTTGCATTTTGAGCTTATTTGGTTTTGTTTCTACAATACATTTATGAATTTCCTTTTTATAATTGTGTGCATGTAATGTTATGTTTTGAATAATTGAAACCCGATGATCTCTATGAGATAGGAGTGTGGACTATCAAAAAAAACTTAATATGTTTGACTTATAGGCCTGGTATGCTTTGTTAAATATCGTCATATATGGATGGAAGTGTCTTCAATGAATAATGTAGAACCGCCATAATTTTTATTTGGTATTTTATTATGCCATTTTGATGATCACTATAAAGTTAACACTTTTAAATATTAATATTTAGTTGTTAATCGGGCTAAGTGGGTGAATGCTAGATTTTGGCCCAATTTAATGTTGGGTTTTAGTATAAAATATACTAATAGATAATATTATAATCTATTTAAAGGTTGACAAATCTTGACCATTCAATTGATTACTCGATAAACATACAAAATTTAATAGGTAAGATGTATAAATTGGTCTTCTCTCTTCTCATTAAGGTTAGCATTTACACACGCCGTGAAAAGGCTCTGCCGATCTAAAAAAGAAAGCAATAACTAAGAAAAGAGACAAGGGAGACAAATCAATTTAGTTTCTCAAATTTGCTAACTCCTACCGTGATAGCTCGCCAACTTCTACATCAAATTTGGAGTGTACACACTATGTGTTCTAACATTATTTATTCTTAATCTTATTTTTGAATACTTATTCATATATAAATTGTGTATAGATAGCTTTTATAGATTTTACAATTTGAGGGTTTTGAGGGACTTGAGGGATTATATATAGAAATTTAATAATTCAAACACTATGTAGGAATGAATTGAATAGAGCGAGACATATATTTTAAAAATCTTAAAGTAAATCAACTATTTGTAGGCAAAGCATAATGGCTTGAATGTAAGAAATAATAGGCCAACATTGAAATGAAATCTAAATGTCTATAATGCTTCGACTCTCCACGTATATTGTTGAACATAGCAAAAAATATATTTTAAAGATATCAAAATTATTATTGAATCAATATTTCCTCCTACCATGCTTCTTTGATAAAAGTATCTCTCTTCTCAACAGCTTTTTTCATATTTGGCTAGTTGCACACCTAATATTAATCAAATGGAGATTAGAGTTCCAAATGCATCTACATAACAAATTCAAACATTAATAATTCATATAATAGACTATAAATTTAATGTTTGATAGTAGTAATTAATG
This sequence comes from Dioscorea dumetorum, assembly GCA_902712375.1. Lineage (NCBI taxonomy): Eukaryota > Viridiplantae > Streptophyta > Magnoliopsida > Dioscoreales > Dioscoreaceae > Dioscorea > Dioscorea dumetorum. The sequence goes on from CACTHL010000635.1 coordinate 28,133, forward strand.
TTGTTTGTACTTATTAAATATTTTCCAAAATTTGCATGTGTGGCCATCTTTTGCTGATCTAAATACTGAAATTATATCTAGGATAAGAAGTAGGATCATTCGTGATTAATGTCAGCTGTGTTTTGGGGCCAAAGAAGATTACAAATTCTTTCACGGTGGATAGGAATCGGACATTTGCTTGAAGAACTTGGAATCGTGAAATCTTATACATTGCACCTTCAATGAGTTTGTCTTGCAATTTTGAACAATCAGAGTCTCTGATTTGAACATGAATTGCATGCCCCAAGCAAAAATATCATTACTATGAAATATTGTGTGTATATATGCCTAACTACTTACCTTCTATGAAATGCATATACAAGTAGATGGATACATTTTGAAACTTGTTGGAACATTTCCTATTATAAGAGCAATCAATATATAAAATATACCAATTACCAGAGTATTTGTTGCCAAGATTGTGATGCCAATGAATCTGTCTAAAGTTGGGATGAAACAATACAAGATCCTTGTTATCCTCATCTTCATCATTTGGTTTTGCCCAGGAGGCTTGAGTTGTGAAATGTGCTTGAAAGTCATTGTAAGTCTTATGTAAAATAGCGAAAATATCATTAATGAATTAGTTTTCTGTTTGATGGATTAATGAAACAAAAAATAGTAGAAACCTCAGCTGGGAATAACTATATGTGGATATTTTTGCTAATACAAATAATAAAAATTTGTTTCTATTATTTACAAAGAAATTATTTATATATAATAGTATTAGGTAATTGTTAGCAAAAGAGGGGGAAAGAATTTCAAGTCTTGAGTTTGTTTTTTGAGGAATACAATATGTATATGTGACAATATTATGTGAGTGTTAGCATGAGAAAGAAGTGCATTTCAAGTCTAAAATTTTTATTCACAAAGAAAGTATGTAAATAGGACAATATTTTGTGAGCATTAGTACGAGAAAGTAGTGCATTATAGTTTTCAAGTTTTTGATCCTTAATTACAAATGCTAAAATACATGAGAGAACAACACACATTCAATTGCTATCAAATATTTCACTATATACAATATTCCTAGTTTTGGTTGTACTTTTCCCATCATTATTAATAACTATGACTCTTAACCCTGCAGAAGAATTAACTCTTGACAAATAAGTGCAAAGTTGTCCATGTTAGAAGACTGGTTTAGGTAAATACAAACCTACTAACTCTAAAGTTTGATCGTGACTTTTATTTAAAGTCATTACATACGAAACATTAATAGGGAATTGCTTCTTGCACATTATGAATGGCCATTTAGAATCTTGCATAAGCATAATGATTATAGGAATATAGACATTTTGACATATGTTAGAAATCGAAGTTATTTTTGCTTGTATTATGTTTGGACAGAGCTGTGTGATTATTAATTCTGTTCTAATGCAAAGTCCATTTGTTTGTCTTATATTTATCACTAGCCAAACGACAAAGCTAATTTTAAAGCTAATTCATGGTTGGGTATACATGTGAATTTCAATGCATTGAGGAATTCTGCCGAGTATAATGATCTATGATTTTCAGAACTTGTTAAAGATTTCTAGATGCAATCTAAACTTAAATAATTGTCATTGGGTAATTTTAGTTTTTGAGACATTATTTCATTTAATGCGTTAACATTATATGCTTTAATAATAGCTATTTGTCTGACATAGTTTGGATCTACATAATTGATTTGAATTTTGGATAGAAAACATTAATGATTGATTAAAATAAGGCTCCGTTTGGATCACGGAGTAGGAATGGGAATGAGAAAGAAGGGAATGGGGATAGGAATAAAAAAGAGAATAAAATCAAGAAGAGTGTTTGGATAGAGAGAATGAACATTGGGAATGGAGAAAAGTAAAATGGTGGAATGAGGTAAAATGACGTATATACCCTTTATATGAATAAATGCAATTGATATATAAAATTGTGAATTACATTTTAATCTAATTACCATAATTAAATATTTAAATGAAGTATTAATTATAAATATTTAAATAAATTATTAATTGTAATTATTTATTATACTTAACTATTCAAAATAAACATTTCAATTTATACTTAATTAATTAATTGTTTTAAGTATTGTATAAAATAATGAATTAATGGTTGTAAGCATTATATAAAATTACTTTAATGCCCCTAATATAAGTAATGATATGTTAATGTGTAAAATAATTAAATAAAAGTAAATAATTAAATGCTTAATGATTAAAAATGTCATTTTACTTTAATTATCATAATTAAATATTTTTTATTAAATTAAATCAATGTAGGGGCAAAATTGCCATTTCACATTACTTATTATAATGCAATATGTATATAAATAAAGCTAAACAAAAGAGATGAATTTTATGTTGGTAATAAATTGTAAAAAAAGGGTATTTCGGTCTTTTCCGGGGAAGGGATTGGTATTCCCCCCATTTCTAATAGGCATGGGATTACCTAGTAAATGGAATCCCATGCCTGTGTTGTTCACCCTTTGCTGAATACCAAACGAGGGTTTCAGCAAAGGGTGGGAGTGATTCCCATTCCATGGGAACCACTCCCATTATCCAAACGGGCCGTAAGTCTCCTCAATCATGGACCTAGAATTGTTGCGGAATTTTAATACAATCGCTTTATCATCATTGTTTTCTCAACACATGGAATTTTACCATAGCCAATCTATAATAACCAATCCGCAAGTGTTCAAGTTCAGCTTTGCCTAATTTATCAAAATTGTTTTGGTACAGGCTCACATTGTTTGGAGTCTAAATACTTTGTATTGATTTCATATGTTAGAATGCATGATAGTTGCACTAATGATATCTAATCTCCTTCAATGCTAAATGATTGATGAAATTTGGGGGAAATCTCCACCAAGAAAAACCATATGTTTTTCCTCCAAATGGTTTTTTACATGCTTCTACACTAGTTTCTGAAAGAAGATCTTGTCACGTCTTGCTTAAAGGTTTAAAGCAAGTGTCAATGATTCATGGGAGCTTCATCCCATACAAATAGAGTAGTTTGCTCAATTAATTGTGTAATTTGAGTTTGCTTCATAATTTGATTTTTAGAATATTATCCAACACCGAGTGGAACCTTAAATCTAGAGTGAGCTATTCTTCCTCTAGGTAATATTAATGATGCAATTGTTAATGAAGCCACATAAAAAACAATTTTCCCTCCGAGATAAATTCTGTTTATGATAGTATTTCATAGGAAAGTTTTTACGGTTTTACCTTGTCCATATACAACAAACATACCTTCTTCAGCGTTGTTGGTTTCTTCTTCGATTTTTTTTTGCCAAATCATTATTGTTTTAGATTTAACTTACCAAGCATAGACCAATGGCCTTATTTGAGTTGGCTAATGTTATGTCTCATTTCTTCTTGGAATTAGTGATTGGAGAGGTTGTTTGTTGTAAGAGATTGAGATTAAGGTAAATCATTCTCTTGAAGTGATGAAGAGTGTTTATGTAGTAGATCTTCATGAGTTACCAATCAATAATTCTTCAAATATTCATGTGGACTTTTATAATCATATCTATTTGAAGCTTTCTTGAGTTTGAATATTATGTTGTCTATTAAGATATGCAGTTATTAGAAAAAAAATTCTTTCTTTTTCCGCCTCACAAAATAAAATTATTGTAACAAAAAGATGTCTCAATTAACCTACTGTAGCGGAATGTGTAGTTTGTGTCCAGGCATTTTGACTATTCTATACCATCACCCTATGATCCTAAAGCAAAGCAAGCTTCTTTATAAGTTTGATATATCATATCATTAATTGTTCAAAAATCTTCGTAACTTTGTGATCCTTTAATTTCATTTAGAAATAGGTAATACAGTTCACTCATTGCTAGATGCACATATATCATCCTATTGATTGTTTTTCCACCTATTCTAATATCATTACAAGAAAAACCGGTCATTACCGACGTAAATTTTCCAACGGAATAATTTCCGTCGGTAAAGTATACATTTACCGACGGAATATAAATACATTACCGATGGACTACCAACGGTTTTCCGTAATGGTGGTAGTTTATAATACAGACCATATTACCGACGAATGTGTCGACAGATTTCGTCGGTAAAATGTACCGACAAATATTGTATGTTATTAGAGACGGAATTCAGCCGGTATAATTTAATGATATTACCCACGGATTTAGTATAAAAAACGTTTTCAATACCGATGGACCGTTACCGATGGAATTGTATTCGTAGGTAATGTTTTTTACCGACGGAAAATAGATATATTACCGACCACTTACCAAACGTAATTTCATAAAGGATTACCGACTGAAACTTGACGTTAATAGCGACGGAATGCCGCCGGTAAAATAAATTAATTATTATATAAAATAAATGTTTTAATTTTCCTATTTTACAAATAACATTAAAAAAATAATCTATTAAAAGGATTACATTACATAAACATCCCTAATGTTTATTTATTTATTGCTAAACTCTATCAAATAAGAAGCATGAATTTTGAATATTTCTGGGGGGCGATTTGTAAATAGCTAGGTATATTTTCATTATAGAGATAGGAAAAGAGAGAGGGAGAGAAAGGGATAAACCACCGTGAGAGGGAGAGACAGGGAGAGAATGGGAGAGGCCACCGTGTTCCAATCGAAGGTGTTTATTTTTCATTTAATTCTTCCTCAATTAGTCTAGTTTTTCATCTTCTTTGCTATCCATTGATGAGTTCATGTTTGCAAGTAATCAATTTAAGGGTTTCACATCAAGATTCTCTTTTTTTTGTTTTTAGGTTCCATTAGGAAAAGAGAGAGGGACAGACAAGCCGCTGTGTTCTGGCGCTCGAATCGAAGGTATGCGTTTTTCTTTAATTCTTCCCCAATTTTGATTTTATTCATAAATTTTTAGAATGTGTTATTTCCCTGAAGAAGAGTGATGGGAGAGAGGAAGAAAAAACTAGTTTTCTAGTACTCAGTTAAATGAGTAGGGAGTGAAAGAACTTAGATTTCATTACTTAAAACTTCTTATGTTCTTTCTAGAATTTTTTAAATATGTGAACAACCTACTTTGATTAATGATGTGACAAAATAAAAAAAATGAAATGCAGCTTGATCATTTAACCAACATCAGTATGAACTTATTAGTGATTTTACATGTTTTATTTAATTATGGATCTAGTAATTTCGTTGATCCATTTTTAGCTTTTGTTTCTATCTTATTCATACATTGAAGTGATTTAGATATTTGAAGAATTAATTGTCGTAGGTGAGACAAATAAGTTTTGTTATTTTTTTCATTAGTTTGTCAATGGGGAATAAGTTGTTGGCCGCTTTCATCTCTAATTCCAAAGAAGAACAAATGCAAAGGTGACACCATTGAGGATTTGTCCGCCTCTTGCACTTGCATAAGGTGGGATGTAGTTAGAAAACCCCAAGAGTTTAACTACATTATACATTTAAAAAGTAAAAGAAAAAAAGACAATGTGGTCATCTGATGAATGTATGTATTATGAAGTCATACATGAAAGCATGAAAAGTAAAAAAGATATTGTTTTACTTTTGGTGCAAATGAGTTAATGTTATATAGTTCTATATATAGCTAATTGAATAAATAGCAAAGGCATCCTACTAGCTTGAAGTTTTGGCTTGGATAAAGAAAAGGGTTGATATATATTGATTATGTCGACAGTAGTAAGACCATTTGAAAACCTGCCGGTAGGGCCTCTGGGGAAGTCAATGCTATAAGGAGGATAATTTGCCTTGGCAAGTGTGTAACATCAGTACTATTGAAAGCTTTGGATACCCAACTTTTGCCTACCCACTTGTTGACTTTTGCCCCACTTTTTGGCATTTTGTTGGAATTTTAAACATGATTAAAGCTTAATCATGTGAGTGAGAAGGAGATCAAGGAAATCATCTCTTTCTTTGTTTTCGTTCTTCTTCTTCTGTGAGAGGGACAATGAGAGGGAGAGTTATCATTTAAGAGCTCTTACCTTTATCATCCTCACCTTCTGGTCCTCTTCCTCAGCAACGTTTGAAGATTGCCGTTAATTCTCTTGTAGCTTACCGGCGACCTCCCCGGGTTAGTGTTGATGCTCCCATGTTCTGGCATTTTAATCCTCTAGTTTTTAATGTGGTAGATATATAATTGTTGACATATACATATGTATGCTTGTATTTAATGTTTATTATATTTTAAATCTCTGAAATTTTGGCTCTTTTGTGCTGAAACTTATTTAATTTCCTAGCCAATCTCATTGAATTTTGTTTTTTTTGGAATTTCTGGAAAATAAAGTTATTTACGTGTATATATATATATATATAGATATAGATATATAGTGAAACATGTATTCATCTTGATTAGTAGTATTGATATTTTAATTTTTATTTTCGTTTATTGTGCTAATAATGGTTATTACTGAAGTTTTCTGGGGTGTTCAAGCATGCTACCGTGCTAGATTTATTTATATGAAGTGTGAGTGCAGCATGTTAAGTGTCTTCATATTTGTAAGCATGGCACTCCCTTCTTAAATCATTCATGTTAGTGTAATATTTAGATGCAACTTAAATGTGCATGATTGTTCTCGTTGCTTTGTTAGTTTTGAAATGTTTTAATTGTTGAGCAAGCTTGGGTTTTAGTTGTTAAGACCCAACCCAAAACTTGTAAATCTAAGTATAGTTTTTTGCTTGGTAGTTTTTATAGCGAGCCTTAGTTCGCGGGATTTATTAAACCAACGTCGTAACTCGGAACCGGGTAGGCTCTCGCACCCTTATAACATAACTCCGTATTCTTGTGGAGGGTTATATAATTATTTAATTATTTCATTTGATTTATTTATGATGTTCTTACATTATTATGATGTTATTATATTCATTATTCTGTATTGGTTAATTATTTAATTATTTAACATTAATTATTTTGCGAAGTGAATTATTTGGTATTCTTTTCTCGTTTATACTCTGTATTTCGCGATTTTAGTACATCTCCAATTACGGCAAATTGCCCAGACTAGGAGGAGTAAGTCCTAGCCATGTTCATATGTCTTCCGTAGTACCGCTACCATCCGACTACGGTCGAAGATCCGGCTTCGGCCGTTGATATTCTCGTCTATTCTGTTCCGACTTCATAGTCGAAGATCCATCCTCGGGCCGTTGATTCTCGTTATTAGTCGTGAGATGTATATGTCCTGCTTTAGCGTATTTTCTGTATTTTCTGTCTGGATTATATTTATTCTCGCAATATCTCGTATTACTGTTATTTCTAGGATCCTCTCGGGCCCTTGTGGCTCATGCACTCTGCGATTTCTTTTTTCGCAGGAGAGGATTAAGCCTAGAATCGGGGGTTGATCTTGGAGTCGGACTACTGTCTTGGGTTGTAGATCTTACAAGAAGTTTCCTGTGTGAGTGAGACTTGTAATTTGTCTGAATTTTTGTGGATTTATAAGCTGTGTGTGGCACTGTATTCTATAGGGCTATTAAAGCCCATACTTGTATTGGCTCTGATACTGTTGCTCTATTTGTACTTCTGTATTATTATTTCTTGTGTTGTCTCGTTTGGGTGACTCGACTAGGTTTGAGATATGAGGCCTTGCACTCGGTGGGGCCCAGTCCATCGGATGTGGCCGGTCTGTTAGCGGGCCCGGCTTTGGGCTAGGGCGTGATAAAGTGAGTTAATATTGTTGTTGTTACCGTCATCGACGAGAGAAGGAAAGGAGTATATATAGAGTTGGAGCAGAGTTTTAGTTGGGAGAGTGATGGTTGCTATATGTGCATTTATAACACAAGATTCAAATGACTTTTGAAGCAAGACCGTGTCGTAATAATGTGTTTAATCTGGCTATTTTGTGCAAGTATATTGGCTTCCTACCTAAAGATAATTAGGTTGAAGAAATGGTCAAGTAATTAGGGGTTATTCATTCGTGTATAATACTATAATGCATCTCGAAATTAAGAGCTTTCCTTACTTAAAAACAAGGACAGGATTTAACAAGTCATCGAATAATCAAAAAGTTATGGATTGTTTTTCAGTATTTTTAAATTTAAAATAAAATTCCCAACAAAAGTGAATGACTTCAAAGAGTGCATCTATGTGCATCATCATGATCATCATGATCATCATCATTATTATTACTTGGTTCTACAAAGTGACTGATTTATCATATGCATCTCACTCATCATTGTCTATTGTTTTACTTTTGATTTAATATCTATAAAGAGAGTACTTTTAATATTGTAAATAAAATGTATAAAGACTTAAACATAGTTATTCTTGGTCCCATTTTTCTGTAATCATATATTGAAAGAGTATTCAACACTTTAAAATTCGATTATTCAGAATGGAAAAAGAGGCATGGAATATTCATAAAATGAATTCCAATGAATAATAGCTAGTTGTAAAACTATCTAAAACAAAAGCCATAAGAATAGATTACAACATTCTTAGATTGCACGTTTCAAGATCAAAGCAATCTAATCATTGTGATTTAAAACTTACTTTATCTTCGTTAAAGTTAAGCAAAATGATTGACATAGCTTTAACTCAAGCTAATACTGATTTCACAAACATTTAATTAGACCCTATGCTTTTAAGCTAATACTGATTTCACAAACATTTAAGGATGAACATTTGTTTTCTAATTATATATGATTTCACAAACCTTAATCAATTAGACCCTATGCTTGATTTTCTATGTTTTAATGCTTATATTGTTCGGAAATCGTCTTTTGTTTGATTGGCTTAAACTTACGAAATGTATATGATACTAGTAGAGTCACCGAATGGATCGAGACCGCTCTTGGATGTACTCAAGATTCCACGATGGATTCATTATGGATGATTATTTCAATGGAGTTGAAGAGTTTATTTCTTTTGCTTATTCCCAACATGGTTTCGTGCGTGGTAATAAGATTAGATGTCCATGTGTTGGTTGTTAGAACAACAAGTGGCAAATTTCGACACTATCGGTGAGCACCTTTATCTTAAAGGCTTTTCTAATGGATATACTAATTGGACTTTACACGGAGAACAACAAATTGGGGAATCATCACAAATGAGGGTTGAAGATGAACCGACATATCAAGTAGAAAATGAAAATTCATATGCTAGGATGGTTATGGATGCCACAAGGGGTAGTTTTGATTTTGCCGCTAATGAAGGTAATGAACCAAGGACATATAGTGAAAGTCCAAATCCAAGTGCTTCCAACTTCTACTCTTTGCTACAAGATGCAGATGAACAGTTGTGGTCGGGATGTCTAAACCATACAAAGTTATCAGTCGTCTCTTAACTTTTAAATTGCAAGGCTGAATTTAACATGAGCGAGTCATGTTTTAATCACCTCATAAATATAGTGAAGAGTATGCTGCCAGTAGATGAATGTTTGCCCGAAGATTTTTACATAATGAAGAAGAGACTAACAAAACTTGGACTAGGTTATATCCAAATTCATGTATGTCCAAAAAATTGCATGTTATTTTATAGAGAAACAATCGAGTTATTGTATTGCTCAATATGTGGATATCCTTGGTATAAGCCAAGTAAGTCAAGTGGGAGAAAACAAAAGATGATTCCTTTTAAGATTCTGCGTTACTTTCCACTTATACCTAGGCTTCAAAGACTTTATATGTCAAGCAAAATAGCTGAACATATGACTTGGCATGCATATAATCAAAGCAACGATGGCATTCTTTGACATCCTGTTGATGGTAAGGCTTGGCAACACTTCCATATCGAAGTTTCTTAATATGGAACACTTCAACCCATGAATCATTTGCTATGGAACCTCGAAATGTTCGGCTTGGGTTGTGTGCTGATGGTTTCAATCCCTTTGGCCCAGCTACGAAACTATACTCTGTGTGGCTAGTAATGCTTACTATGTACAACTTGCCACCATGGATATGTATGAGAAAACCCTACATATTTTTTAATATGGTCATTCTGGGAAATCCAAACCAGAGCATTGATGTGTTTTTACGGCCTTTGATTGAAGAATTGAAAGTTTTGTGGAATGATGGTTGTACGACGTATGATGCATATAGGAAACAAAATTTTATATTGCGTGTTGCCTTGTTGTGGAAAATTAATGATTTTCCGGCCTATGGGATCTTGTCAGGGTGGAGCACTCATGGAAGATTATGTTGTCCATATTGCATGGAACATATAAAGTCTTTTATATTAAGTCATGGTAGGAAGCCATGTTTTCTTGACTGTCATCGTCAATTCTTACCGTCAAATCATCCATTCAGGAAGCAAAGAGACAAATTCAGAACTAGAGTGGAAAGTGATTCTCCGATTCCTCTATTAACAGGGGAGGAAATTCTGATCAGAATCAATTCTATTCGTAATCTCATATTTGGTGACAATGTCAAGCAATGAGAGGGCTCCAAGCTATGGAGACAACCACCATTGGGTGAAGAAAAGTATTTTCTCGGGAGTTAACATATTGGCATACCAATCTTATTCGTCACAATTTGGATGTGATGCATATTGGCGAAATGTTTTCGAGAATATTTTCAACACCGTGATGGATGTAAAAGGAAAAAGCAAAGACAACATCAAGGCACGAAAGGATTTGGAGTTGTACTCGTATACGACCACAATTGCATTTGATTGAACATAGTGGAAGGATTTTTAAACCCAAGGCTACTTATTGCTTAAGTAAAGATGACACGCCATTGCGTGTGTGCTTCGCAAGTGCACGGGTGTCGAAGTAATAAAGTACCCAAACGGGTGGGTAGTCGAATCCACGAGGAGTAGACGTAAGAACAAGAACACTTTGCTAATCGGCCAAAGACAAATCAATTGTTGTTGTGATTGAAAATAAAACAAGAAAAACAGAAATAAAGTTCTGAAAGTAAAAGCTAGAGTGTAGAATAAGATCAATATGAAGATGGGGTACTCGGACAATGCTCCCCATAGAATCCTAGTTTCTAGTGCAAAACTTAAGCTGCTCTTCTTACAATGAGAATCAAAGAGTCATGGAAATCCAAGAATACAGGGTCCCAAACCTAAGGTCAACCCCCGACTAGTTCCCTACGAGGTCCCGGCAGAGAGAAAGACTCTCGACGCCTCACACCACGTATGACTGCGAAAAACTCGTGGGAATCCAAATGATCAACCCTATTCCGAAATATGGACCAACCCCTTTGGTCCAGGGGGGAAGATCCCTAATCACAAATAAGTCCCGGCGGAAAGACTTCTCTCTCAACGCCTAACTCTCTTTGAGATCGAAGTTATCTCGTGGAATGAGAAGGTAGGGTAAATCATACCGGAAGGGAAAGGGGACGTGTTGCTACCTCTCAACTCACCCTCTCGACCCTCTTCAATCCCGATTGATCTAATCCTAATGGTGATGGTCACTCGTCAAAAGGATGATTAAATGTGATTCTCAACCCTAGTGTCACTCTAAGGGAAAATCCAAGAAGCATACAAGATTGAAACTCAAATTAATACTCAAATTAAAGAACAGCAATAAAGTCATAGAAACATAGTAATTCTAGAGTTTACATGTCCAAGTATCCACTAGGGTTTTAGCTCTCCATGGAGCAATACAAGATCATGAAAGAAATGGAAATTAAATGCAAACAATCCATAAATAAAACCCCCTTAAGCTCCGTGCCGATAGTCTATGAGGGTTTCTCTTTCTTCTTCTTCAAAGAATTCCTTCCTTCAAACCTAGGGTACACCTCGACGAATCGAGTCGTCGAAGGCTCCCCCAATAGCTCTCCTTGAAAGGAATTGATGTTGAAATCGATGAAGAAGCACCCCCAAAGCGTAGCAAGAACCTCCTGAACCCTTGCCGTCACTCCCTCTCAAGTTTGGAAGAAGATCCCCCAAATAACGCTTCAGAACAGCTTTATAATTGGCCATCTCTTTTTTTTTTCAAACTCAAATAATGAAACTAATGTCCTTTCAGAACTGAACTAGCGTTATCAGGGTTAACAGAGCAAGTAATGTGCAAGAAATGCGATCAGACAAAAAATTTCTAAGTTTTTCGAGTAAACTAGAGCATGGTAACAACCGATGTTTAAATTTCACCTAAATTCGAAAATACACTCCTTTTCCTTAAGGTGAACTGTCATTGGTTAGATGAGCATGAAAATGATGATCAAGAATAAAGAACGTGTGCAGTGTGAACTCCCCCCCACACTTGAGCTGTACATTGCCCTCAATGTACTCATACAAACATGCAACATAAGAAAACAAATAATAACATGAGGGCGTGGGTATTAAAACAACACTCCCCTTATCTCCGAATGTAGTATTTGAATGGAGGTGTAAAAGCGGGAAGTGAAGTTGCGTAGGGTTGTGAAGCTCACACGGCCATGTGAGACATCCACATAGCCGTGCCTATGACCATTTCTCAAAACCAGGTTGACAAGCCTATCTGCACATCACAAAAGGGGTTCAGTGGATCTCGACACAAACTAAGATTAAAAGAGTATAAAAGTAAACAAACCAAACTCAAACTCAAACATAAACATAAGAAATGAAAACAGTAAGATAACTCTCAGAAGGTACAACCTTTCTGAGTACAAAATGACTCAACAGAAATGAAAGTACAAGGAAATAAAAGGGAATAAAAGACGCATCAAGCGTCATCATCTGCTGGTGCTGCTGGGGATGCTGGAGATGCATGGGGTGCTCTGGGTGTGGACGGCGAAGTGGCGTCGCTACCTCTCGCCATCATCTGATGGAGTGAAGTGATGCGCGCCATCATCTCTGAGTGGTACTCGGCCATGCGAGCGAGAACCTCAGTGTGGTTCGCTGCCTGGCTTATCCGCATGGCGGCGAGATCAGTCTGGAGAGCCCCTACAACACTCTCAAGTCTGTCTATGTGATCATATGCCGGAGGAGATGCATGTGTTGACACCGGTGGCACCCCCTCGTCTGCTGGGGTGTCCTCTGCCGCCATCGGTGTGTGCTGTGATGACGGCCCTGCCCGGGTCTCCTCTGAGTCTTCATCTTCATCCTCAGACTCCTCGGACTCATCTGGGAAAGGAGCAACAAGAACATACCTGCCGGGAGCGGCCCTCTTCACCATGCCCATCATACACAAGGTATCAAGGCCTAGTGGAGAGGGAACAATGACCTTATCAGCTCCCCAGACCGCATCAATCAATCACATCCCTCTGACGAGTCGAGTGATATATGAACCAGAGAAAAGGACTCCTATCCGCGCGTAGTGTCCCTGATGCCTCAAGAAGTCAGCCACCACGTATCCCAGGTGCAGGGGCAGGCTCTGGACCATAGAGTGTAAGTAGAGAAGGTCCAGCCACCCCAATACGCCGGTGCTGTCTCCTCGCCCATTGATAGACCTGTTCAGAATGGCATGAATGTACCTGTGGGCAGGGCGGAGGAGCAGAGAGGCCTTGGTCAACCCGGGCTCGTACTGTATATCTGCACAGAGCATCCTGCAAAGTCGGCTCGGAGTTACGCGAAAAGGATAATCAAATGGTAGCTGCGCGTACTCCTCCGTTGGGATGAAATCTCGATCGTACAGGCCAAGGGCGACGGCGAAATCCGTTAGGCTCATGCTGTGGTACTGCCCAAAGATGCGAAACCGAACTGTATCTGCCCGGTGGTAATCTGTGTGAGAATGATCAAACTCGAACGACGCGAGGACCTCGAGAGTGATGTCGCGAGTGGTCGGGTCTTTAATGCATAACAGTCGATTCCACCCACCCACGCGATCAGCTCTCGGACTTCATCCTCTAACCTCGTTCGCACGTGCATGTTCTATTGCCGCCGAGCTTGCAAATCAGGAGTTCGCGTTTGGCCAAATTTTAGCTTTGAGAGCCGATCAAACCGTGCTTGATGTTCGGGCACGGCGAACGCTAATGGTGCGGGCGAGAGCTCATGGGACTCACGAGGACGCTTATGAGCGAGCATCTTTGTTCTTGGAGCCATTCCTATGCCTAAGAGAGGTAAACGAGTCAATTCGGAGCTTAAAATAGGTTCCCAGAATTTCACAGGGCCGTGTGGAAATTCCACACGGCCGTGTGTCTCCTCTGGGTTACTCAGAACAAAAACAGCCAATACACACGGCCGTGTGGAATTTCCACACGGCCGTGTGGATCTTCGACCATGGCCAAAATGGCATGGTAAGTCCACATCGTTTCATACAAACATTCACACAGTTGAGCACAAGTGTTTTAAACAATAACCTAAGTATTATCCATGAAAATATCATGCAAAAACACAAGATCCAACATCCACATCAAAGAATTGAAAGTTTCATGGCAAGAAAAGGGAAAGAGGGTTTACTGGAGAAGATGAGTACAAATCTCACAATGTAACGACGAGTAAAGCCCACAAATGCCCTAAATAAGTGAGAGAATGGAAGGAGAAGAGAAAACGTCGCGACCCTTGGAGAGGAGGCGCTTGAAGATGAAGGGTTGCTTGGTGGAATATGAAGAGCGAGGGGTTTTTTTTTTCACACTTAAGTACTCCACATTTGTCACTCAACACCCCATTTGTCACATGGCCGTGTGGAAATTCCACACGGCCGTGTGGATTCTCTGGATGAGAGAAATCCTTCAAAAATTCATCCACACGGCCATGTGGAAATTCCACATGGCCGTGTGTTTCCATTCTTCAGCTCAAATATGATCTAAAATCTGCAGAAATCATTGAAAACACATGGAACGACTGCAGAAATTGAAAACTAACACGTTTACAGCCGAAATCTCGCAAAATTCACAGGACTACCACCTAACTTGCCAGAAACGATGAAAACACTAAATTGCACTACACCAACAATGAATCCACACAAACTACAAACTAAACAAAAACTAAACTGCAGAAATAAAAACTAACTACAACTCGTGCAAAGAATTTTAAAAATTGGGTTGCCTCCCAATAAGCGCATGTTTTACGTCACTAGCTTGACGTACCTGTTTCTCTAGACTCAAGGGGGGTCATGCAACAAAAATACCTCGGCACCTACAGTACTCACCTCACCACCAAAATATGGCTTTAGACGATGCCCGTTTACCTTGAAAGTGCCTCTATCTAGATGGGTGATCTCAATTGCCCCCTGCGGTGATACTTGAGTCACGGTGTATGGCCCAAACCATCTAGATTTTAGTTTTCCAGGGAACAGTTTGAGTCGTGAGTTAAATAACAAAACTTCATCCCCCACCTTGAACTCTTTCGGGGTTTTAATATGCTTATCATGCCATTTGCGTATTCTTTCTTTGTAGATTCGGGCGTTTTCATATGCTCTCAGTCTCCATTCGTCAAGCTCATTAATTTGGTGTTTCCTTTGTTCCCCAGCTCGAGAAAGGTCAAAATTCATTGTCTTGAGTGCCCAATAAGCTCGGTGTTCGAGTTCAACAGGAAGATGACAAGATTTCCCATAAACCAGATTATAGGGTGTAGTTCCAATAGGAGTTTTATATGCAGATCCGATAGGCCCACAATGTGCCATCTAACCGTTCGACCAGTCTCTTTTCCCGTGTTCTACCGACTTGGTCAAGATCCTCTTCAGCTCCCTGTTAGTAACTTCTACTTGGCCCCTTGTCTGCGGATGGTAGGGAGTGGCGAGACGATGGTTTACTCCGTATCGCTTCAACACTTTTTCGAACTGACTATTGCAGAAATGCGTTCCTCTATAACTAATAATGATCCTAGGTGTTCCAAATCGGGAGAAAAGCTTCTTGAGAAATTTGACTACAGTCCTCGCATCGTTCGTAGGTAATGCCTGAGCTTCCACCCACTTAGATACATAATCCACTGCTACAAGAATATATTTGTTCCCATTGGAGCCTGGAAATGGTCCCATGAAATCAATCCCCCACACATCAAAAACCTCACAGAATTGAATAGGATTTTGGGGCATCTCATCATGCCGAGAGAGGTTCCCTGTCCGTTGGCAATTGTCACAACGAAGAACATACTGATGAGCGTCCTGAAATAGTGTTGGCCAATAGAACCCCGCTCGCAAGCACCTTTTCGGCTGTTCTACCGTAAGCGTAGTGACCCCCCGGTCGGGCCTCGAATGACAAGTGTGTTAAAATATTCCAGCCTTCTTCCCGAGAGAGAGACGGCGTCGGATTACATGATCTGCACAAATCCGAAACAGAAACTGGTCATCCCAAAAATAGTTCTTCAAGTCACTGAAAAACATTTTCTTTTGCTGAAAAGTAAGACCCTGCTTAAGAACCCTTCCCGACAAATAATTAGCAAAATCCGCAAACCAAGGTGTTTCCTCTTCTGCCGACCCGCCTTGAATTATGCAGAAGTTTTCTTCTGGAAATGCGTCGTTAATTTCCGGCTTTGTTGTCTTATACCCCTCAAAACCTTCTAACCTAAAGAGATGATCAACAGCCACATTTTCCACACCTCTTTTGTCCTTGATTTCCATGTCAAACTCTTGTAGAAGCAGAACCCAACGGATCAACCTCGGCTTGCCATCTGTCTTGCTCATGAGATAGCGCAAGGCAGAATGATCTGTAAAGACAGTGACTCTTGATAAGATCAGATATGGCCTGAATGTGTCAAATGAGTAAACCACTGCCAACAACTCTTTCTCTGTAGTAGTATAATTCTCTTGTGCGCTTGTGAGTGTTTTACTCGCATAATAGATGGGTTGAAAATGTTTGTTCTTCCTCTGCCCTAGCACTGCCCAAATTGCATAATCACTGGCGTCGCACATGAGCTTAAAAGGAGCGTTCCAATCTGGTGTAATCAAAATTGGCGCTTGAGTCAACTTCTCCTTCAGCAGGTTAAATGCAGCTAAACATTCATTCCCGAACTCAAAAGATGCATATTTTTCAAGAAGTTTTGTTAATGGCTGAGTGATTTTTGAAAAATCCTTAATAAATCGCCGATAGAAACCGGCATGCCCAAGAAAGCTGCGAATCCCCTTCACGTTGTTTGGCGGGGGAAGTTTCTCGATCACCTCAATTTTTGCCTTGTCCACCTCCATCCCATTTTTAGAAATTTTATGCCCTAAAACTATTCCTTCTTGGACCATGAAATGGCATTTCTCCCAGCTCAATGCCAAATTTGTTTCTTCACATCTCTTGAGGACTCTTTCCGGATTTTGCAGACGACTATCAAATGAGTCCCCGAACACCGAGAAATCATCCATAAATACTTCCATGATGTCCTCCAAAAGATCATCAAATATGGCTTACATGCATCGTTGAAAAGTAGCCTGGAGCATTACATTGCCCGAAAGGCATCCTTCGGTACGCAAAAGTCCCATAAGGACAAGTGAATGTAGTTTTTTCTTGATCCTCGGGTGCAATGGGAATCTGAAAATAGCCCGACATACCGTCAAGGAAGCAGTAAAAATTATGCCCAGCTAACCTTTCCAACATCTGGTCAATGAATGGTAACGGGAAATGATCCTTTCGAGTTGCGTCATTTAGGCTTCGTAATCAATACATACTCTCCACCATGTGACCGTTTCGGTTGGGATTAATTCATTCCGTTCATTCTTCACTATGGTCATACCTCCCTTCTTAGGGACCACCCGAGTAGGACTCACCCACGCACTGTCAGAGATCGGATAAATAATACCTGCATCCAAAAGTTTGACTACCTCTGCCTTCACTACCTCTTTCATGTTTGGGTTCAAACGACGTTGAGGCTGGATCACTGACTTATAACTATCTTCCATCAATATTTTGTGAGTGCAGAATAAAGGATTTATACCTTTAATATCAGAAATTTTTCAAGCAATGGCAGCCTTATGCTTCTTCAACATATTCACTAATTTATCCTTTTGAGATCCGGACAGACCCGAAGATATAATGACCGGGAGTTTTGATCCCTCGCTTAAAAAGGCATACTCCAAGTGTTCTGGTAGAGTTTTAAGCTCCAAATCAGGTGCGTCTTCAATGGATGGTTGTAATCTTTTCCCTTTTTGTCTATCAATTTCCTCAAACTGTTCATGTTCTTCTTCAGAAACTTCCTCTAAGCCCCCTTCTTGAATATGTGCGCCTAGTTGGATTTCGAGATTTTCTATGCCTTCCACCCTACTTTTTTTACAGAATTCATCGGTGACACCGAAAGAGAAAATTTCTTGCTCTTCACCCTTATTAGAAGAATCAAATCGATGAAGGGCCTCTTCTAGACTCTCCTCTAATTCTCCGCTCGTACAACCCCATGTTGCTTCTTCAAATTGAGTGAGCACTCTGAATAAGTCACAACATTGTCCCTCAGTAACTCCATCTAGATCCAGGTTAACCTCCCCCACACAATGGTTCATTTCAGCCAAATTTTATAAAAAATTATGCGGAGATGATTCCTTGGTGAACCAATTCATTTTCTGCTCAACGTCTCTCACCATTCCGGTTATCTTCTCAAACAGTTCTGATTCGTCGATCATGATTCCTGCAAAGTTGATAGAGAGTAGACACCTTAGAATGGTGGAGAATGAATAAAATGATTACGTACAAGGAAATAAAGATTAGAATAATGTAAGTAAAAGAAGTGTGAGATAGAATGTGAAAAATGACTAGCGAAACAAAGTATTACAATTCCTAAAACGCCTAACTCCCCGGCAACGGCGCCAAAAACTTGACACACCCTTGCGTGTGTGCTCCGCAAGTGCACGGGTGTCGAAATAATAAAGTACCCAAACGGGTGGGTAGTCGAATCCACGGGGAGTAGACGTAAGAACAAGAACACTTTGCTAAGTGGCCAAAGACAAATCAATTGTTGTTGTGATTGAAAATAAAACAAGAAAAACAGAAATAAAGTTCTGAAAGTAAAAGCTAGAGTGTAGAATAAGATCAATATGAAGATGGGGTACTCGGACAATGCTCCCCCTAGAATCCTAGTTTCTAGTGCAAAACTTAAGTCTGCTCTTCTTATAATGAGAATCAATGAGTCGCGGAAATCCAAGGATACAGTGGTCCCAAACCTAAGGTCAACCCCCGACTAGTCCCCTACGAGGTCCCGGCGGAGAGAAAGACTCTCGACGCCTCACACCACGTATGACTCGCGAAAAGCTCGTGGGAATCCAAATGATAAACCCTATTCCGAAATATGGACCAACCCCTTTGGTCCCAGCGGAAGATCCCTAATCACAAATAAGTCCCGGCGGAAAGACTTCTCTCTCAACGCCTAACTCTCTTTGAGATCGAAGTTATCTCGTGGAATGAGAAGGTATGGTAAATCATACCGGAAGGGAAAGGGGACGTGTTGCTACCTCTCAACTCACCCTCTCGACCTTCTTCAATCCTGATTGATCTAATCCTAATGGTGATGGTCACTCGTCAAAGAGATGATTAAATGTGATTCTCAACCCTAGTGTCACTCTAAGGGAAATTCCAAGAAGCATACAAGATTGAAACTCAAATTAATACTCAAATTAAGGAACAACAATAAAGTCATAGAAACATAGTAATTCTAGAGTTTACATGTCCAAGTACCCACTAGGGTTTTAGCTCTCCATGGAGCAATACAAGATCATGAAAGAAATGGAAATTAAATGCAAACAATCCATAAATAAAACCCCCTTAAGCTCCGTGCCGATAGTCTATGAGGGTTTCTCCTTCTTCTTCAAAGAATTCCTTCCTCCAAACCTAGGGTACACCTCGCCGAATCGAGTCGTCGAAGGCTCCTCCAATATTTCTCCTTGAAAGGAATTGATGTTGAAATCGATGAAGAAGCACCCCCCCAAAGCGTAGCAAGAACCTCCTGAACCCTAGCCGTCACTCCCTCTCAAGTTTGGAAGAAGATCCCCCAAATAACGCTTCAGAACGGCTTTATAATTGGCCATCTCGAGGATCCACACGGGCGTGTGGATGAGCCACACGACCGTGTGGAAATTCCACACGCCCATGTGGAGTTTCAGCCCTGTGGAAACTTGCGTATTGGTCCCCGATTTCGCCCGTTTCTTCTCTTGAGGTCACACGGACGGACACACGCCCATGTGAAAGGTCATGTGGCATTTCTTGATGATGAAAAACCCTTGGAGAGCTTTTGAAATCTTCGAACAAATCCGAACAAGCGGGCATGACTCGCCTTCGTGTCCTTCTACAAGAATTGTCTTGAATTATTTAGAAGTTTGCACGTACCCCCTCGGTTGAACCCGATTTGTGTCTTGAACTTTGTATTTGCACAAAAGAGCTCCACTTGGCACCATTATGACCTCATCTTGCCTTTATTCACGTACCATGTCTTCACAACCCTAATTGCACGAAAGAACACAAACGACGCACGAAATTAGCGATATAACATTTCCAAAAATGATACTCATGCGTGGAAAACATTTCCAAAAATATGTACATGCAAGCACTTATCAAAAGAACAAAAAAAAAGCATTTGTGCATGGGTGAAACAGTTGAGACTTCCTGATGGTTTTGCATCAAACATAGCATATTGTGTAAATGAGCCTTAATGTCAATTACATGGGATGAAAAGCCATGATTGTCATGTGTTCATGCAACGATTACTCCCAATTGCCTTTCGTGGTCTTCTGCCTAATTCAATCTGGAATGTGATTACTGAACCATCTCATTTCTTCAGAAATATTTGTTCAACTGAAGTGCATACCGATTATATGACATCAATGGAAGATACTATTATTGAAACCATTTACAAACTGGAGAAGATCTTTCCGCTAGGGTATTTTGATAGCATGGAACATTTACCCATACACTTACAATAAGAGGCAAAGATGGGTGGGCCTGTCCAATATCGTTTGATGTATCCATTTGAGAGGTACTATATCTTTCCATATTATACATAACTAATGTAGTGCAATGTATTTAATGCATTTCAAGTGCTAATACTTATACAAATTTTAGATTTCTGCATCATATCAAGAAGAAAGTGAAACATTATGCATGTGTTGAGGGATCCATTTGTGAGGCATATATTATTGAAGAAATTTCATTTTTTTTGCTTACTATATTTTGAACCCACTGTGGAAACAAACTTGAACCGGGTTTCACGTAATGATGACGGTGGTGAAATGGAAACAATGGGACATTTATTAATTTTCTCACATCCCGGGAGATTTCTTGGCACAAAGCCACTGCTTCGATATCTATCAGATGATTAGTACTACGCGGCAGAGCTATATGTTCTAATGATTTGCATGGAGGTCACCCCTTATAATGAGTAAGTGCTTATGATGAGAAGCTGCAATGATAATGGTTATGGTTTTTATAAACATTTGTCTAACATTAATAATTTTTTGTAATGATAGTACGTTCGATGAAATGATTAAATGAGGTTCCCTTATATAATTGAAGGTGAGTTAGAGAAAGTACGAAATACAAGATTTGCACAATGGTTAAAAACTCATGTAAGTTATCTTATTTTGTCTAATTACCTGATGCGCTTGTCCGCAACAACACAGGGTGACGTGTGTCAACCCCTTGTGTTACGGCAAGTGCACGGGTCGTCAAGTAATAAAAGTGGACCCAAATGGTCAGGTTGTCGAACCACAGCGAACAGAAGTACTAGTAATAGCTCCTTTCTTGTTATCTAGTGTAATGAGTGTAGTGTGTGATGATCTAATGGCCAAACCTAAGAGTGTCACTACAAGTGCGTATCAAATAAAAAGGGAAAGAGTTACCAATCAAAGAAGTGGGGATCCGGACAATGCTCCCCTAGGATTCGGCTGTTAAATGTAGATTACAAGTGTTTCTAGATGAGAGTATTGAGTTGTGGGTATCCTAAGGTATATCGGCCCCTGCCTCCAGATCGCCGATAACTAGTCCCATACGAGGTCCCGGCGGAGAATTCTCTCGATGACTCACACCACATATGACTGCTTAGTATTCTAGGGATCCCAAATATATAACCAATTCGTAAAAGTAGATCCAACCCTGCCTCCAGGTGAAGGATCCCTAACCCCCTATGAGGTCCCGGCGGAGAATTCTCTCAACACCTCACACCACATATGGTTGCATGATACTTAGGGAATATGGAGATAGGAGATATCTATCAGAAGGGAAAGGGGACACTCCGCTATCTCACGGCTCACCCTCTCAACCCTCTTTACTCTTGGTAATTCTAAACCTAGTGGTGATATCTCTCTTCACTAGATTGAATAAAACATGCGAGGCAACTAATAATGGAATCAAAAGTACAGGCAAGCATTGAGAACTCAAGAGTAAAACTCAAAATAATAAATTCGAATAGAAACACAATGTAAATCTAATGAAAATATGAATTCTAGGGTTTACATGTCAGAATACTATATAGGGGTTTAGCTCTCCATGATGATGGTCTTGATGGGTAGCTTCCAAGTCGAGATTGATTCCGCTTCGAAGCTAGGTCGCCGATGGCTTCCTTGATGCTATGACGAAGGATTAATCGATCTCCGTTGCTAAGGAAGGCTTCCCAAACCCACAAAGAACTCTCACCAAGCCCTAGCCGCCTTGTCTCTCGAGAGTAGCCGAAAAGGTCCCTAAAAATTATCACAATGTGGCTTTTATAATTTGAAATCGGGGCTTCATACGGGCATCCACACGGGCATTCACACGCCCGTGTACTGTAGCCACACGCCCGTGTGGAAATTCCACACGGGACGTGAACAGTACTTTGCTACAGTAAATGGTACAGTGATTTTTCCCCGAAATCTTTCTTTGGATCCACACGGTCGGACACAAGCTCGTGTGGGAGGGTGCGTTTCTTTCTATCATTTGAAATCTTCAAGAACCTTCTTCTACTTGGGTACGAAAGCTAGGACATGGATGTACTACTGCCTTTGTGCCATTTCGGTTTGTGTAATGACTTGGACTCCGTCGAAAGTTGTCAACACCCCCATGCATATGAACACAGCTTCTAGTTGTGGCCTTGAAATGTGTCATCACACCCTATCTTTGCTTCTTCTTGTACTTCATGTCTCCAAAGCCCTGTTTGCACAAAAGAACACAAAACACACATTGTCAACGATAAAACCTGATAAAAGTGATGCTCAATGCATGTAAACTAATATTATAAAATATATACAAACAAGCACTTATCAAAACTCCCCCACACTTAAGCTTTTGCTTGTCTTCAAGTAAACTAAACATTCATTACAAGGAAAGAGAGGAAAAGTGCTTGGCCTCAGGTTCACTAGAGAGCACAAGGATATGATTCTAAGACTAAGGAGAAATATATTTAACACCAAATGGTTCAGTCAATGCTCCAGAAAACAATCCAATGCCAAGAAAGAAAAAGAAATCCGAAAGCGTGTGTGTGGAAAACGCATCTCAATTCGACTCTATGTCCACTACTTACAGTTTTTATTGCTCGAGACTCATATAGTAGCAAAAAGAAGGTAGTAGCTGCACACAATCTCCAAGATAGCCATATAGTAGGGCATAACTAGTATCCGACTTATGAGAGTAGCTGCATACAATCAAAGGTAGTAGCTCTTTTCACCCCCTATATACAAGAAAGAATTCACAATTGCTAAACTATTTTTATAATAATAATTCTTTTTTAATAACACAACTACTAACAAGTCTCAAAACATTAAACTAGAGCTTCTATAGGTCTAATGAGTGAGTAGAGTGCATAAATGGCAATCGGACAAAAATTTCTCAAAAAATTGGATGACAACTAGAGCATGATGAAATCTAGTGTTCGAGGTTCTCCTATAGTCTAGAATCAAACTCTTAACCCTAAAGTGAACCTCATAGGTTGCATGAGCATATATAATGAAAACAAAAACAAAATGGTGTACAATGTGATCCCTCCCCCACACTTAAGATGTACATTGTCCCCAATGTACACATGCAACCACAATAAAATTATGAATTCTGAAAATAAAGCATGTGAGGGTGTGCAAAATTAAAACAATACTCCCCTGAATTCCAAGTGAAGAAGTTGGTGGAATCTCGTACAAGGGTGTGTTTGGCTCAGCGGGCATTTGGAGGTGAAACGGCCGTGTGACCTAGTCACACGGCCGTGTACATAACTCAATTTTCATTTCACAATACTCTTAAGACTATCTGCACGGATTAAGGGAGTTCATTAAAGGTTAAAAACAAAATAAAAACAAGAAGAGAACAATGATAACATAAAACTAAATAAAGCATGAGTAAAGATGCCTCATGCGTCAGAATCATCTGCCGGTATTGTTGGTGTTGATGGTGGTGCTCGCTAAATGGCCTTTGATGTGGTGTTGCCTAATTTGTATGGTCCGGCCAATGTGGCTACAAAAAATGCTCAAAACCTCATAATAAAAGCATGTTAAATATTTTTATGGAGCAATACATTCTATAAGCACCAATTCATGAAGAAATAAGAAAAGAAAGGATCATGGCATGACCTAGTGTTATTGAGAGCTTCCGACAAAAACAACAATAAAATCTTCGTGTGGTTATCGGACAAACTCTTTAAATCCTTTAAATATATGGAGAAATGGTTTTGGAAGCCCAAAGGAAGGTCTTTTGGTGTGGAGGGGTTAGGAGATGAAAGGGTGCAAGTGTTGGAGTGATAGAAAAAGTTTTCCTCATCCATGAGTAACCCACATGGGCATGTGGATAATCCACACCCCCATGTGGTTACTGTACACGGGCGTATGGAAATTTCACACGCTCGTGTGGATGGTTTTTCATCCTCTAGAAGCCCACAAGAGCACCCACACAGGCGTGTGAGTGCCCGTGTGGGCTTGGGAGTTCACAGGGGAGTCACACGGGCGTGTGGCTGCCCCCGTGCCTCTCTCGGACACCAAGAAATGGTCCACACACACCCATGTGAAGTGCCCACACGGGCGTGTGGCCCTTCTAGGAGGCCACAAGGGCTCCCACACACCCGTGTGGGTGCCCCCGCGCCTCTCAGGTTGCTATTTTTCTGAAATTTCAGCAAGTCACCGGGGCACTCACACCCCCATGTGCTCGCGCTTGTGGATATGCAGAAATTTCAGATTTCTCCCATTCCAAGGCCTATTTCTCAACTAAAAACATATAGAGAATACTATATCATGCCACACACAATATCCATAAAGAAATACCAAAACTCGACAAGAAAAACTCAACACCAACAGAATTAAAAAATCGACATCTACTCATGCTAATTATTTCAGCAGAATTGAAAACCTAACTAGAAATTAATGCAATTACTTGGGTTGCCTCCCAAGAAGCACTTGTTTAACGTCATTAGCTTGACATACCAGATCTTCCTTACCATATGGATCCTTGAAAAGGGTGTGCTCCTCCCGACTATATCTCGCGTAGCTACTTCCCATGAACAAAATTTTATCTCGTTGGTGATGCACTTTTATTGGAGGTTTGAACAATTTTTCTTTAGGACTCCACGCAAACAATTTGCGCCAAGAATTGTTCAAGCTTAACTTAGGTGGGTGCTTGGATGGTTTGAGCCTCTTACCCACATCTTCTTCAATTCCCAAGTCCTCTTTACTGAATTTTGTTAGTTGATCAATTCCACGGAGAGGCACGTGCTCCATTGCCTTGGGGTTTGCTTCTTTTACCTTTTCAACTTGAAAGAAATATGGCTTCAACAAACCCTCTTCCAAAGCTTCCTCCTCATAAGAATGTTGTCCATTTAAGCATTCATCATTCTCAAATTGGGGCTCTTCTCCCTCTATTTGATTCTCGGTAACATCTTGTTCTTTTTCCCTCACTTGCTCCCTGTTCTCGCACTCTTCCTTGTCATTTTCCAAATAAACAACCTCAACAAGTCCCTCAGTTTGGTTCTCAAAGTCATGAATGCAGTCTTGTTGATTTTGCTGTGAAATCTCAAACGCTTTGATGCTGGTTTCAGTGTTCTGGATAAACTTAGCCAACACATCCTTCAAATTCAAATTTTCGTCTTAAGATTCTTCCACTAAGGGAGTCTCAGATCTCTGAACAAATCTTGCCAATAGACTTTTTAAGTTAGGATCATGCTCTTGTGGTAGAGTGTGCTTTTCAAATCCGAATTGTGGGCTTTGCCATTGTTGTCTACACACATTGCACGAGATATTGGGGGAACCCCTACAACTTGAATGATATGTGTTACAGTAGAGATAACTTTGTTGTCTTACACCTAAAAGTTTATCAATCCTTGCATTGTAAGCTTCAATTTGCATGGACAAAGCTATAATTAGGTTCAACCATTCTTCATGTTCCTTGACACAAAAGATATATACAAAGATAAGTGAGAACGACAAAAGTAAGAAAGATGAAATAGAAAAACAGTAAAAGATAACTGAATGGCTAAAGCAACAAAATACTAGCGTTCCTAATAGAAAAACAGTAAAAGATAACTGAATGGCTAAACTGAATGGCTAAATTAAGCACAAACAGTAAACGCTAAAAACTTGATGCGCGTGTCCGCAACAACACAGGGTGACATGTGTCAACCCCTTGCGTTACCGCAAGTGCACAGGTTGTCAAGTAATAAAAGTGGACCCAAAGGGTCGGGTTGTCGAACCATAGGGAACAGAAGTACTAGTAATAGTTCCTCTCTTGTTATCTAGTGTAATGAGTGTAGTGTGTGATGATCTAATGGCCAAACCTAAGAGTGTTACTACAAGTGCGCAGGGAATAAAAAGGGAAAGAGTTGCCAATCAAAGAAGTGGGGTATCCGGACAATGCTCCCCTAGGATTCGGGTGTTAAATGTAGATTACAAGTGTTTCTAGACGAGAGTATTGAGTCGTGGGTATCCTAAGGTATATCGGCCCCTGCCTCCAGATCGCCGATAACTAGTCCCCTACGAGGTCCCGGCGGAGCATTTTCTCGACGCCTCATACCACATATGACTGCTTAGCATTCTAGGGATCCCAAATATATAACAAATTCCTAAAAGTAGATCCAACCTTGCCTCCAGGTGAAGGATCCCTAACCCCCTACGAGGTTCCGGCGGAGAATTCTCTCAACACCTCACACCACATATCGTTGCATGAAACTTAGGGAATATGAAGATAGGAGATATCTATCGGAAGGGAAAAGGGACACTCCGCTATCTCACGGCTCACCCTCATCCCTCTTTACTCTTGGTAATTCTAAACCTAGTAGTGATCCTCTCTTCACTAGATTGAATAAAACATGCGAGGTAATTAATAATGGAATCAAAAGTACAAGCAAGCATTGAGAACTCAAGAGTAAAACTCAAAATAATAAATTCGAATAGAAACACAATGTAAATCTAATGAAAATATGAATCCTAGGGTTTACATGTCAGAATACTATATAGGGGTTTAGCTCTCCATGGACCGAGTCACAAAACAAATAATGAATTGATAAACAAGTTCAAAAGACATAAAGAATAGCCCCTCTAAATCCGTGATGATGGTCTTGATGTGTAGCTTCCACGTCGAGATTGATTCCGCTTCGAAGCTAGGTCGCCGATGGCTTCCTTGATGCTATGACGAAGGAAGAATCAATCTCTGTTGGTGAGGAAGGCTTCCCAAACCCGCAAAGGACTCTCTCCAAACCCTAGAAGCCTTGTCTCTCGAAAGTAGCCGAAAAGATCCCTAAAAATAATCACAAGGCGGCTTTTATAATTTGAATTTGGGGCTTCACACGGGCATCCACATGGGCATTCACATGCCCGTGTAGTGTAGCCACACGCCCGTGTGGAAATTCCACATGGGGCGTGCACAGTACTTTTGCTACAGTAAATGGTACAGTGATTTTTCCCGAAATCTTTCTTTGGGTCCACACGGTCGGATACAAGCTCGTGTGGTAGGGTGCGAGGCTTTCTATCATTTGAAATCTTCAAGAACCTTCTTCTACTTGGGTACGGAAGCTGGGACATGGACGTACTACTACCTTTGTGCCCTTTCGGCTTGTGTAATGACTTGGACTACGCCGAAAAGTTGGCAACACCCCCATGCATATCAACACAGCTTCTAGTTGTGGCCTTGAAATGTGTCATCACACCCTATCTTTGCTTCTTCTTGTACTTCATGTCTCCAAAGCCCTGTTTGCACAAAAGAACACAAAACACACCTTGTCAATGATAAAACCTGATAAAAGTGATGCTTAATGCATGTAAACTGATATTATATAATATATACAAACAAGCACTTATCATTACCATTTTGGACACTATCATTTTAGTGAATTTAAACTAATTTGTGGTTTGCGCTACAATAGGTTCAAATCCACAAAGATGATATTGATTGTCGTCTTATTGAGATTTCTTATGGCCCGGCTCACAGGGTAAATTGTTATAGAGGATACTTCTTAAACGGTTTCAAGTTCTATGCAAAGGAATATAGGGAAACCAAAAAAACAATGAACAGTGGAGTTCTTGTCAAAGGGAGTTGCTACAATAACTATGACCGTGACTTTTATGGTATTTTGCTGGAGGTCATTGAGATGGAATATTTTGGTGTTGTAAATAGGGTTGTATATTTTAAATGCCATTGGTTTGACACAGAAAAAGGTGTTAAGGTACATCCTACCCATGGCCTTATTGAAATTAAGCACACATCAGTTCTTCATAGCAATGAACCATTCGTTTTGGCTGCACAAGCTACACAAGTTTATTACAGTGGTTATCCATCAACTTTAAAAGAACAACGAGATTGGTGGGCTGTGTTCAAAACAAAGGCCAGGAGCATTTTTAATCTTAGCCTAGCTGTAGCTAATAGATAAAATGAGAATGATCTTAATAGAGGGGTATATCAAGAAGCTGAAGTACTTGTTCAAAGATTTGTTATTCTTGTAGAAGAACTTGATGACCTTACAGTTTTAATCAATGGTGAATTCGAGGAAGTGAATCTTTCAACAATGGTGGATGATGGTGAAGACGATCAAGATAATGGAGATGATAGTTTTCAAGAAGAAGAAGGGTATAGTGTTGAGAGGAGTGATGATAATGGCACTGAAGATGGATTACAACATGAAGAGCATGAGTTTGCATCATCTGATGATGATTAATTAGTCATAAGAAATGACTTTTAAATAGTTTGTCAGTACAGATTTCATGATAGTATCATATGTTCCGATATCTTGCTTATTAATTGGAGGATAATACTTTTATGTTCTAATATCTTGCTTAATGTCGTATTAGTGATAAACATCTAAATGCACGTATTTTATACATATGAGTGTACATGATTATTATATTTTATCGATGAATCGATGCCCTTTTTCGGTCTAAATTGTTTTATTTCATTTTGCAGGTACAAATAAAGCCTAGGTGAGCTCAACGACGAGATTTGAGAAGAAATCGACATTGAATGCGTCGTCTTAGGGCACCGGCACTGTAGCGCATACTGTAGCGGCCTGGAACGTGAAGATTTTGAAGAAATTTTAAGTCTGGGAGTCCTCACGGTTGTGAGCTCGGCCGCAAGCGATTCAGAGAGTGGCAACAATGTAGCAAGTACCATAGCGATTCATAGTAGCCATTTCGCATCGGTTTATTGTAGCAGTTTTATTGTAGCAACTAACCCGAATTTTCGGCCTATTTTTAAGCATCTTCACGGCCATATATTGACCGTGAAGCCACCCGTGAACCATCCCGAACTCACCCTTTTTAAGGGTTTTTAGGGCTTTGTTTGAGGGACTTTTGCCTCCTCCTTGGAGCTCCACACCACCATCTTCAAATCCGAGCTTGGAGGAAGATTTGAGGGCATTTTTGCGGAGGAATTGGCAAAGAGAGCGCATGCTTGAGCAAGATCCACTCCTAGGGCTTGTCGGTAGAAGGTTGAAGAAAAGGGAAGCCACCCCTTGAGTGGCGTCCTTGGAACTTCATGTTCGGGGAACCAAGCTTCATTCGGCCTTCCATCTTTGAGGGAGTTTGTTCATGCATTATTTAGTTGTTTTCATGCTTTTGATTGTGTATTTTGAGATTATGAACAACTAAACCCCCAAGGTCACCGGATGTAGGTGAACCTTGGGGGTGAACTTGTGATGTTTGGATGTTTTGTTTTAATTAATGCTTGTTGGCTTGTTTGTGATCCTTGTTTAGTGTTTTTGAATGTTTGGATATGCATGAGAACTCGTGTATCCATACTTGGGTAATACTAGGTTGCGTGACCATTGGCCTAGTGTTAGACTCACAAAGCTTGGAAGGGATACATGTATAAAAACCCCGTAACCATCAGGTATTTGTACCCCTCCAATTTTAGTGTTAAGCACTCACTTGTATTTTAACCCAAACTTGAGAAGACCACCTTGCCAATTGCAATCATAGGAGGATTTGGACAGAATAGATTCCGTATCCCATACTCGTATCGGATTAGGGGTCAATTGCCGTGACCATCAGGTTGACCTAATCTAGGATTTTCTAGGTCCAACTAGCCACTTCCATGTTAATTTAACATCCTTCGCACATTACTAACCCCTGAGGGGATCCTCATCCTGACCTCTTCCTTACCCTGATTTTCCCCCGTTTATTACCCTTGTTATTTAGCATTTTAATTGCAGTCGTTCTATTTCTTTGCTTTTTAATATGTTATTCTCGGTTTTAATCAGCTAAACAACATTGCAACAAGGAAGTAAGGGTAGCTTCTCGGGCCCTTGGGAATACGACCCTCTCGTGTTCGCACGAGAGGTATTACTTGACGACCCCGTGCACTTGAGGGATATAGACCAATTACAAATTTTGAAAATGCGAAATTATGCTTTATACTCCTTATATTTGTTTGACATTCTTAATTTTTTACATATGTCTAAGCTTTTTATTTTTATATTTGGCAACATGTAGCTTATTAGATTTGGCTTCATGAGAAACATGAAGGAACAAGGTAAAATGAGAGGCAAAGGTAAAGGGAAGTCAACATTCGATCATGATGTGCCTCAGAGGGCGACTAGGACATCATCTGCATTGCCTCTATTATCGCCTTTACCTATTGAGACACATTCTTTAGCTCCTGAAGCGCAGATAAATTTGCAATCTACCTCTAATCTTGGCCTTACCCTATTTTCTGACCCTATTTGTGGTGAATGTTTGATGGGTGAAAATGATGGGCCTACAAGATCGACTAATAAGGGATCTAGTGTGGGACTATTCTACCCTCCAAATCCAGATGACATAGTGCATTTGACACCAATAAATGCAGAGTAAGATATATCATATCTAACTGTTGTAATAGTCACAAATTGTACTTTTCTTTGTTTAGTATACCACATAATTTTTTGATGTGTTACGTTTTAGTGTTTTTGTTGAGAGGGGGGTCACTACGACAGTTATGTGCATTGTAAAGAAACATTTTAAAGTCCATGGCCGACATGGAGAAAAGTTCCTAATGATGTGAAGGAACTAAAGTGGAAGACATTTCAGGCATGAAGTTATTATTTGATTGATTTGTTTAGGTTTGTGGGTCATTTAATTTCTCGATTTGTTAATGACATTCTTTTTAGGCTTATTGCAAATGGAACCCATAACATAATTTGAATATCAAATGTGTGTTTGACAAGACCGGTAAGACACGGTTGAGGGACATGTTAGCGGACGAGAGGATGAAGGCAGCGAAAAAAGTTGGTGCCTCTAATATTAGAGAATGCAAAGGAATGGAAAGGGAGTGGATCACAAATGATGTGTGGGATAGCCTCATTGACAATGGGTGGAGAACAGAAGCATGGCAATCCAAATCACGAAAAGTAAAGCAAATCACTTAACAGAAAAAGAAGGTAGCATTACAAAGCACATGGGAGGTTCTCGGCCTTTTGCTGTTCATGGTATCAAGCTGGTATGCGTATACATTTTAATAATATCGTATGATAGTATCCTATAGATGTGTAACTAATGAACCTATTAGTGGCAATTTATGTGGAGCAAAACACGGTATTATGTGCATTACTTAATACTTAAATATCATGCAAACATGCATGTAATTTTGACTTACAGCCACGACAACCCAGGGGAGGTCAGACACCTGTCTCAACCCTAGATCACCGTAAGGCTAATCTTTTACCTGTACAATATTAACATCACAACAATAATACTCTAAATCTAAAGGTATTCAACAACAACCCTGTACAAGATCAACATACTCACACTTAGTACATATCCCTGGAAATCACAACAGCAATGATCATGAACAGACCATAGTCTCCCCCAAACACTAGATGCAAAACTCATACAAACCAAGGTCCTGACTGAACCAATCAAGATTATTCAAGACCAAAATGAAAATACAAAAACATAGGTCCTATTGGATCCATTTTATGCATGACAATAATATTTATGAATCATACACTACTCAAAGGTAAATGCAGGAATAGTTTTGCAATGCACTATCACGTCTCACGCCCTGCTGCTGTGCAAACAACTGTAAAGAAGAGAAGAAGAATGGGTGAGTAACTAAGTTACTCAGTGAGGGGCTGAACATGGATCTATAATTCATACATGTGTAACAAAATGATATGCCGAAAATATATATATATATATATATAATAACCAATAACTTGTAAAATGCTTTAAATACATGTTTCAATATGAGAAACTTTCCAACTTTCTCAAGAAAGGCATCAATAAAACTCTGAAAATAATATTATCAACAATGAAAATTCAAGTTAAGAATACTTGTTAAAATATCAAACCCATCGAATCAAGGATTTATAGTGCAACACATGCAGACATCATCTATCGATAGCATCTTCAACAGCCTATGAAAACTCTACATCACTAACCATGGCGGTGACTAGGTTAGGGGCCACCAAGATGCGCGTATCTTGGTGTTAGCCGTTGGGAATCCCGTGTGGTGACTCCGGGAATCCAACAAAGCACCTTCAGGTTTTCTACGCGCCTCCTGTAAGGGTTAATCAGTCGAGAACTCCACGGCACCCTAACTAGGTCGGTCTGTGGAGACTCGCTTCTGCAGAAGATGGGGATCCCCAAAATGTCACCATCGAAACATTTGGGATACCTATCCTGCCCGTAGGCTCATCATGAACACATCACGATAATAAGATGAACACATCAATATGATATCATATATCTCATCAAGAGATCACAAACATTCCGCGCGTAGGCTCATCATAAACGTATCAATATAAAATCACATATCTCATCAAGAGATCATACATTCACATAAATGCAACTCTTAATTAAAGAGTGAATACTCGTGTG
Organism: Dioscorea dumetorum; assembly: GCA_902712375.1. Lineage (NCBI taxonomy): Eukaryota > Viridiplantae > Streptophyta > Magnoliopsida > Dioscoreales > Dioscoreaceae > Dioscorea > Dioscorea dumetorum. The sequence continues at coordinate 61,049 of CACTHL010000635.1, forward strand.
AAAACATTGTCAATAATATTATTTTCATCAAGAACATCATCATGAAAATATTCTTTTGAAATAGATCTCAAATACGACAACATCGTAAGAATCACATATTGGTGCACATAGGCCCCTCTTGTGTCAAAATAACAAGAGTATCAAGTTATTGAATTCTCAAATCTTGTAATCATATAGTTCAAGCCATAGGGTTTCCAACCCTCACAAGAATTACGAAAACGCTTTTTAGAAATCTTTAAGAATATATTTTAAATACGGCATCATCCCCAAGAAGTTTATTTTGATTCACATCAGCCCTTCTAGGGTCTTTTTATCAAGAACATTCAGCCTTTAACAATTTCTTTGAAAACATGAAATTGAAATCATCGGGTTTCCAACCTAGTAGATACATAAAAGATCTTTGATCATAATCAAGAAGTAATTCAAGTCATATAGAATTATAATTTTAGGTTTCAAGAAAATATTCAAAAATCCATTGAAATCAAGAAATTCACATTTCAAAGCATGCATTATTGGGCATTCAAACAAGCATGATCATAGCTCTTTAATTAAACAATTCCCACTCACAAACTTGGCGAGATCGAACCCCTTCGGGTTACTCGCCCACTTGCTCTTTACCCTTGTCTTTAGATCCACCTCCTTGATGCCATTAACCATCCAAGAAAAACAAGAATCCATCACATAACACAAACAATAAACATGGGAGGAAAGAATGATCAAAATGAGATCCCATGGCTTCTAGGGTTTGCTAGGCATTCTAGATCCAAGAATTAATAATAATAAGATCCTCAAACCCTCAAGATCACAATTAAAATCAAGAAGATCCTAATTGGGTTCGGATCTACAAGAATCACGGGTTTAGAGATGAAGGATCCCCTTCATTCTTCACCAAAACAAGAGATCAAGGCTCTTAAACCATCTAGACATTAGATCTATACTCTAATTCCATTCAAATATTGGATCTATACTAGACCACACTTTTCCTTCATAGATCTATAAAGAATTGGATAAGAGAACAAGAAATTGAAGAAGAGAAGAAAACTCACCTTGAACTTTGCTAGATCTAGAGGAGAATCATCACCAATGGAGGGAAGGGAGAGATCAACTTTTTTTTCTTTTTTGGAGCTCAAGAATGAAGATCTAATAGAGGAGAGTATGAGGATTCAAGATTCGGAGTAAAAGAGAGGGAAATGGGGTCTTATGAAGGCCCTTTGAGTTTCAAATAGGTATTTATAGAGCATAAAGTGCGGGAGGGTTCGTGGGCACCCTTGTGGGCGCTTGGGAGGCCGCGAGGGTCTTTTCCAGAAGGCCTTTTGGAGGGGGGCCGCATGGCCCCTTGTGGGCGGCCATTGGCCTGCATGGGAGGCCGCAAGGGCCCCTGTTTTAGGGGGATCTTGCGGCATCTTTGATGCCCCAAACCGTTTACTTAAAAGCTCTTTTCCCAAAGGTTTTTCCTCCTCTTTTCTACTCTAAAATGAATCTTAACTAAGATCCTAAACATGAAAAACACCAGACGAAAATTTCAACACATAACTCCTACACAAGAAATAACGCACGAGAGAAGTAATGAAGGTCCAACTTCCACAATGTGTTTTACCGACGGAAAGGCAAACATTACCCACGGCAAATTCCATCCGTAATGACCAGTTTTCTTGTAGTGTATGTCATTTCTTCTCTTTCTTATGCCAAGTAAATCTAGTTAGGAAATCAGCATACAAAAGCATCTCTCCTCAATCATTAATTTGATGAGTAGTCATCCATATTGTAAACATGGTTTTCTTAATATTATGATGGATGGAATACCTTGAATTGATTGTCTATCATAGAATAAATATTGTGCTCTTCACATAGCTCTATAAGAAGTTGTTAAACAGAATGTTCTCGATGGTAAATTGAAAACTCAAACATTTCCAACACTTTCATAAGTTGATAGATATCTACAACCTAGATAGTTTTGCAACTAATCTACTCTGCTTAATGATGAAATTTCAAACACAGCTCAGCTTTGTCAAGGACCTTACTGATGTATTTAAAAGAAATATTTGACTGCCCTTATTTAGTTGCAAATCTACATTATCAGGAATAACAAAGCGATTATACAACTCAATGCTATTTTTTTGGTGTTATGGAAGTATCTCTTCTTCGATATTGAGTAATTCATCATCATCTATAGTTGTTCAAGTTTTGAACTTCTTAGGAAATATTTTTGCAATTTCCTTGCACCATACATGGTACTTATAAATTTGCTAAGCTGTAAGGTCAATGCATCATAAATGAAGCTACTGCCATATGCCCTATCGGATGTGAAAGTGTTGATTTATATATTTTTCCTATATGGAATTTCATGTATTTAAACTTGTCTTGAAGGTTGTTTTCAAACTGTTTGTGCTTAATTAATCCCTTTTGTTGTCCAAACCAATATACATGTATCTCAAGCCAAAGTACGAAATTCGGAGCAAAGTAGAGCATAATTGGAGTAATGGGAAGTGTCGAGAGATATACATGGCCAAAGTACACGTCTGCACACCATGCCATTGTAATTTCAGCGTCTGAGTTAGAAGAATCCAAAGAAATACACTCTCATGTAGATGTCCGTGTACTTTTACACGGACTAATTACACGCCCATCCAACCTCCTCATATAGAGCAAAATGAAATCCCGAGAGTTACACGGCTGTGTACTAAGCCTGTGTAACTCTATAGTTAGCACAATCTTGAGACCATCTAGCCGCAACCCAAATACATGGCTGGATACACAACTGAGACATGATTGTATTGATCGGGCTCGCGTCTGTGGGATCGAAAATACGCGCCCTGGCGTCGTGTGGGTGAAGAGACACCAGTCCATATATCGAATCACAAATAATTTATTTTTATTATATTATTATTATTGTTATATTTTTAACATATATATATTTTATTACTTTTATTTTTAAGTTGTGGACTCTTCCATTCCTAATAGAGGCAAGCCTCTATTATTAATTACCCCAGATTAAAATCTTGGGAACCTCCGATTAAAGGCTTTGAGTACAAGTAAAGGCAAAATATTTCATACACATAATGCAAATTGTAAAAAAAAAACATTATTTATTTATTATTATTTATTTCATATATATATACATATATATGTATATTTGTATTTATTACATCACTTATATATATATATATATTGTTGCTTGTCCCTCGTCACCGCATTTGCCTGACTCATTGCCACGTCACATTTCTCATTCAACATGTCATATACTTTGTTGCCACCTTGAAATATATACATATATAGTCGCTTTGAATTTGCATATTTTTTTTATTCTTGAAAGAACTCGTCTATTCCTTTGAGACAAGTGAGTAACACTGTAGTTTGAAATTTCATATTTCTAACAGTGTAGAAAAGATCCGCCATAGGGTTTATTGTAGTCCTTCATCAAAGTGAAATAGTACGCCTTCAAAACTGTAGATAGGGTCCTCATCTTTACTGATGCATTTTTTTTTTTTATATCATTTAGAATGGGGTCTTCACTTTCATTGGCATATTCAATACCATCAAGACAATCCATTGATTTACTTTGCCCATACCTATGTTCTAACCTCTCATTAGACAGTACCGAATTCAACCACCACCATTTCTCCATAAGGTCTTCCTACCGCCTATTTGATAAAAATGCAATAAATAATCATTCAACATTTACTTTAGTATTCTTATTTTGCCCATTTCTCTTTTCTACCAAAGCCGCTCGTTGATGCAGTTGATGTTGCTCATTCGGAACCTTTGGTTTGAGTTTTATGGTTTTATTCTTGGGTTTGTTTCCATCATTAATTCCTCAGCCATCCATCCGAAGGTTCAGGCCTTTGGACTGAAGCAGAACAATAGGAATTTCAAAGCGCTTCCAACTCAGAAATTGAATGATTATTGAAAAGGTTGAGAAAGAGCAATAATTGAATTTGATGCATTTAGTCCTTCATGTCCATATATAGCAGATTTGAGGGTGCCATACTGCTCCAACACCGGATCATACAAAGCCTATGAAAACGCATCCTTAGCCTTCGCTAGACGTGGCCATTTTGAACCGAAACCGTGGAACCGAACCGGAACCGAACCGTCAAAAACCGAACCGGAACCGGCAAAACCGTAACCGTCAAAAAACCGGAACCGGAACCTTCATATAAGGTTCGGTTCCGGTTTCAGAATTTGAAAACCGTGGAACCGGCGGTTCAACCGGCGGTTCGAACCGGTGCTCAAACCGGCAGTTCGAACCGGTTGAACCGGCGGTTCCAGATATATATATACATATATATTATGTCTTTATTTTGTTAATATCATTAATAATTTGTTAATTTAATTTCATGTTTAAAGATATTAACTAAATTGATTAGGTCTGATTCTGAACACTTGAACTTGATTACCCGATTATGACCACTAAGTTTGATTCGTAACATTAGTCCGACTTACATGCATTGTGTCATGCCAAACTTTGTTACTCATGCAATGAGATAAGTTATAACTAATTAATTATGCCAGAAATTATTTGTAACAAATTAAATATGGATTTATTAAAATAATTTAATTAATAAGGAGTAGTTATAACTAATAGCTTTAATAGAGATCAATCTCAATTTTTAATACTAATTGAAATATTATTGAATTGCTTGTTTGTATTGTCTTTGAAATAGTACAATTCAGAGCATTTATAAGAAACCGAACTCTGTGTCTTTGAAATAGTATTGCCAAACTTTGTATTAATACTTTTATATCAAGAATTATTAATACTTTTATTTTTTTAATAAAATATTATATTAAATTAATTGTTGTATTTTTGTGTTTATTTAATTTGAAATATTGAATTATTTAGTTTGAAAAAAAAACTGAACAATTTGAACCGCCAAACTGAAACCGTTGAACCGAACCGCTAGAACGGGAACCGGAACCGGAACCAAACCGGAACCGTCAAGAACCTTGCCCAGGCGGTTCGGTTCCGGTTCAAGATTTTTTTGAACCGAAACCGGCGGTTCAGGAACCGGAACCGGCGGTTCCTGAACCGTGGCCATGTCTAGCCTTCGCAGGATTCGCACAGCCAGGTGTAATTTCACTAATTCTGGAGCCACAGATAAGATATGCACATGCCCGTTGAACAGGTAATTTAACTTCGCCTTCGGATTGATTCCAGTACTGACGATGACGACGATGATAGTGAAGGTGATCGGTGACAACAAAACCTCTTCTTCTATTTTTTTATATATTTATATGCTGGAGATGGGAAATTCTATAACGAAACATCGTGTGAGCATCGGGAACAACAATGGTGACCCTTTCATATATATATATATATATATATATATATATATATATATATATTGACAACCATGGAGGGATATTCCACCCTCGCATGGCGTCGGCGACAAACGATGGATGATCGGCAGCAGCGGTCACGAGCGGCGACAAACAGTCCTTTGTCTATATATATGTATATATATAGCAGAAAAAAAAAATAAAAAAAATATCAAGACCTTCTTCTCCTCTTTGATTCTTCTCTCTCGTTTTCTCTTTTTCTCTCTTTCTGAATTCCTTTCTTTTTTCTTTCTTTCTTTTCTCTGAATTTCTCTCTCTCTGAATCCCTCTCTCCTTTTCTCTCTCTAAAAAATCCCCATGTTCTTTCTCTCAGCCTTCTTTTATATCTCTTTTAATTAATAAATTTTTTTTTTTAAAAAGTCAGTGGTTCATCAAGAGATAAGAGAGACTTTTTATCCACATTTTTTGATTTACTTATATATATATATATATATATATATATATTTAATCCTTATCCATATCCTTATCCATATCTTTTTTTTTTTTACTTATATATATATATATATATATATATTTAAATTATTATTATTTCTTTTACTTGTTATTTATTGATTGATTTTTTTTTTTCATATCTGTCTTGTGATGCGCACTCAAGGATAATCTTGAAATGCCTCGAGATTTTTTATAATCCAAGAAATTGAATATATATTCTTTTATTATTTAGATTGCCTCGAGATCTGTACTCTTGGCCAATCTAGGGATTTGAATAATTTTTAGATCACCTCGAGATCTGTGCTCTTGGCTGATCTTGCAATTTAAATATTTTAGATCGCCTCGAGATCCGTGCTCTTGGCTGATCTTGCAATTCAAATATTTTAAATCGCCTCGAGATCCGTGCCCTTGGCTGATCTTGTAATTTAAATATTTTAGATCACCTCGAGATCTGTGCTCTTGGCTAATCTTGTAATTTAAATATTTTAGATTGCCTTGAGATCTATGCTCTTGGCTAATCTTATAATTTAAATATTTTAGATCAGCTCGAGATCTGTGCTCTTGGCTAATCTTGTAATTTAAATATTTTAGATTGCCTTGAGATCTGTGCTCTTGGCTAATGTTGCAATTTAAATATTTTAGATCGCCTCGAGATCTGTGCTCTTGGCTAATCTTGCAATTTAAATATTTTAGATTGCCTTGAGATCTGTGCTCTTGGCTAATCTTGCAATTTAAATATTTTAGATCGCCTCGAGATCTGTGCTCTTGGCTAATCTTGCAATTTAAATATTTTAAATCGCTTCGAGATCTGTGCTCTTGGCTGATCTAGTGATATATATATCCAAATAATATCCATTTTATTTATTTTAATATTACATCCTAATTACATTAAAATTTGGACATATGTAATTAAGATAAACCTATTTTGATTAGAATATTGGATTTTTTTTTTAAATAAACTCATTTTGATTAAAATCAGGATATCATAAAATTTTATATAAACAAATGCCCCCTTCATACTTCTCTCATGAAAACTTTAGTGAGATTGAGTGAGAGAAGTAGGAATTTCAAACCCCCCTTTTTTTTATGGTGAATAATTCGCAAAAAGAGCCTTTTTGGGATATTAATGAAAATTGTAGTGATCCTCCACATGGTGAAGTTTTCACTCGACATAATCCTGTTTTTGGTATAGGATCTGAGCCCATCATTAACTATGAAGGAGAAGAATATTCAGAGTGGGTGAAGCGTCCTTCGACTCGTTTAGTCACTGCGAAGCTTACTCAGAACCACTGGTATGAAGATAGCAAGATCGATGCAATTTACTTAAAGCCTGAAGGAAGTGCACAAGATTCGAATGACTTCCAAACTCTTGGACATAAGATCATTAATCACCATCCAGGATGGAAAGGTAAGGATCCTATCATAAAAGAATTGATTGATTTTCCTGAGTATGCTGATTGGGGCAGACATATTGTTAATAATTATTCCGATGAATTATCCAATGTGGAGCTAGTAGGAGGAATAATATCTTCAATTGGGCAATATAACATAGATCTTAATTTCTATAAATCATTAGTCTAATTGTGGTGTCCAGAAACCAACACCTTTCATTTTCTGCATGGGGAAGTAGGAATTTCTTTGTGGGATATTAAAATACTTGGAGGGCTTCCTATTTGTGGTGACATGTATGACGAATTCATCCCTACTAATGACATATTTCATAAGAGAGGGATTTCTGACTTTTCAATTTTGAGAAACCTTTTTGATATCTATCAATGGCTTGCAAGGCAAGGTTTTTCTCAACATGGCAAAGGCATGTCCTTTAATAATTGGATAGATTTTTTTAGAAAGTGAACAAAATTTGATTCAAGACATGATCCTCCTCCAAAACCTTCTCTTTACACTGATTTAGCTGCTTTTATGGCTCTTTGGATTTGCTATTTCATCATGCCAAGCAACTATAATGTGATTAGACCAGGAGTTTTTATGATGGCCTTTGATATTGTGCATAAGAAGAAAATTGCTTTTGCTCCCGCGGTCTTAGCACGTATATATGTGGGGTTGAATGCAATGGTCAATAATAGGAAGGGTCCTGGATTTCCTACTAAAACTTTTCATTTTCATTTTCTATATGCATGGGCCGGATGTCACTTCCCTAGAATATATCTTCGAAGGAGAGTTCATGATGACACACTTACTATTCCAGGGCTTTTGGAAATCCCGGGAATGTTATATTATATGAATGCGTCTCCTACCCCATTTAATTGTCCTTTGGCAATGAGAAAATTTATCAGACATGAAGAAAGTTTTGTATGGTGTCCATTTCCTTTTCTTCAGCATAATGGTGAGAGAATAAGGGATTCTATGTATCCTACCAGACCGGGAGTTTTAGATGCTTACACTATGGAGTATATGATTTGTCTTCGTTGTGGGGTTCTTCCACTACGTTGCTCTTGGGATATTTATGCGGAACCTTATAATCCTCATAGATTTGGACGTCAATTTGGTTACGACCAATATTTTCCTAAATTTGTTGATGTCCCTAGAAATTCTTCTTCAATTGGAGTCCTCGCGGGTTATTGGATTCATTTTTCTCGTCAAAAGACTTCCAGTTTATTTTACATCCCTGATTATGATAGAAGTGGTAAACTCCTATTAGTTTATGCACAAAAATAGTTCAAAAGCATTCAGGCTTTTGTCAATCAAAGCATCACAGCTTTAGCTCAAGGGGAGCGTCGAACAAGAGGGGACGAAATCAATTATCAAGAAAATCACAATTTATCAACGAAAGTATTTTCATTGATCCTCCTAGCCCGATCTCCAAACGCAAGCATTCTACTATTGATCCGCCTACTTTAGTGAAACGACAACAAACTCAAGGTATGTTTATTTATAAACCTTTTGTTAAACTATATAGCCCTTCTTTTTTTATTATATATATATATATATATATATATATGCCAACTTTCCTTTAATCCTTTGCCAGCTCTTTTTATTATTACTTTTTCCTTTTCTTTTTTTTTATCATGCATGGTTGAGATTTTCCATTTTATAATATATATATATATATATATATATATATATATATATATATATAGACACACACACACCTTTTCATGTTTCGCCGCCCCAGTTCGCCGCTCATTCTCCCCTATTTTTTTTATTCAAATTATATATATATAGACACACACACACCATCTTTTGCAGCAGTAACACCACCTTTCTTCTTTTATTATTATTTTCTATATATATATATAGATATATTTTCAGAAATATGGATTGACGATGCTCCATTAGAAAGTGTCACACCAACCCAAAATCTTCCGACTGGTATGTTATTATATATATATATATACATGTTGTTCATCAAGTTTCTTTTATAGGTCTGCCAAGCCCCGAGATGCTGCTATGGTGACTGAAGAAGTTAATCCAGATCCTCCACCAGGTATCGACTTATTGTCATGCATTATCTTTATATATGTTGTCTTTATCTGCATTTTACATATTTCAGACGACATGCCAATTATTTTAGAGGATGAACCCCAACATTTTTTTCCATTAATCAGAAAAGGTATTACTTATTTATTTATTTCTTTATTCATCCAACATAACATATGAAATTGATATGTCTTTTTTTTTTTTTTGAAATTTAGACATTCATGATGATGAAAGTACGCCATCCTTAGGACATACTCCTTCTGAAGAATTCATTAGAACCAGCCCAACTACTACAGAAAAGTTGGAAGATAGTGATTCAAATGTCGAAATTACATCGTCACTAAAGCCAAATGAAAGTAATTTTATTTCATTACTATTATTATTATTATTTTTTTATTTTATTTTATTTTTATATACTTTATTGGCTTAAAAATTTTGAAAACTAGTCCCTCAAGAAAACAACAATACCTCTGCTTCAACACAACCTTTGGAAGAATCAGAACATACCATTACCAATATTGACACTGGCGTGAGTCTTTCTCCATTACCTCCACAAGGTAATAAAAAAATTTTGTATTATTATTTTTATAATAAAATGATAATATATATTTTTTATCTCTACAGGTTTGGAGAATCCTCTATTTTTTCTACGGGATAGGCTGGTCTCAAGTATTAAGTCTCTCAATCAACACAACTATCAAATCATTGTTGATGATGTTAAAGCCAAAAATAAGATTCTGAGACTTTTTGGCATTAACTTGACTAATCTTGAGCATGTTCTAAACCAAGTACACCAGTGTGCATCCTATCTTAAAGAGGTTTCGGAAGATCCTGTGGTTCAAACTCATATACAAAGGCAGCGAGAAAAAGATTGTGTACTAAATACAACATTAGCACTAGAAAATCTTAACAAGGATAGGGTAGATCTGATCAACGACATAGATATGAAGACAGATAAACTTCAGAAGCTTGAGGCAGAACAACATCAACTTCAAAATAGAGTTATTGAAATTTCAAGTGAGATAAAGATTTTGGGCGAAGAAATAACGGCTTCGACAAATTCCTTAGAGCTCTCTAGCATTACGCAAGCCAATTTGCAAACCACACTAGATAGGAACAAAGCACAACCTATTACAGTTGGGGAAGACAATTCTGATGATGCACATATCGCCTTCTACACAACAATGCTTGATGAACTTGAAAGAGCAAAGGAGTCTTGTGCTCAAATTTTGAAGTACTGAAGAACTCTATTCATTTATTATTTGTTTTTATTTGTTTAGCTAGTTTTATCTATATACTCTGTTAGTTAATTTTGAGTATATATTTCTTTTAATGATTGATTTTGAGACATTTGTTATGAACTTGGGAGTTTTCTTTAATATGACTTGTTTTTTTTTTCTTTTTTGCTCAATTTCTCATTCATATATGATTTGATGATTGGTTTGAAAAATTATTCATTTGTCAATAGCAATGTGATTACATCACTTCTCTCTCTCTTTTTTTTTTATTGTTGAATGAAAATAAAACTCGGAGATAACATGCCACACATATTATTATAAATAAGTATACTAAGTTTAATGTTTTGCCTCGGGAAGTACACAATTGTACATGACTGGTCTACCTTTTTACAAGGGACCAGACGTTCCGTCATAGACAAACATTTTACATTATGCATAATATTTTTTTAGAAAGCGACCATTGATAGGTGGCATAGGTCTTTCTCCATTAGCATCGATGAGTTGGTATGCGCCTCCTTCGTAAACGATCTCCACAACATAAGGGCCTTCCCAATTTGCTTTAAACTTGCCCCCTGTCTTCTTGTTGGTAATAATAGGTCTTTTAAGGACAAGAACCATCTCTCCTTTTGTAAATGTTCGAAATCTTGCCAACTTATTATAAGCTTGTGACATCTTTGCTTTATAAACCTCAAGATTTTGTTGTACTTCTATTCTTTTTTCATCCAAAGAGTCCAACTCATCTAGGCGAAGTTGAACATTATCTTCATTTGATATTTCATTCTGTAACGCCACTCTTAATGAAGGTATTTGAATCTCAAGGGGCAAGACGCTTCGGTTCCAAATACTAAAGAGTATGGTGTGCACTCGTGTTGGAGTCCTCGTATGTTGTACGATATGCCCATAACATCTCGGGAAGTCTATCATGCCAATCTCTTTTAGTTTTGGACACGGTTTTCTTTAATAACTTTGAAAGGGTTTTATTGAATGCTTCGCCAACCCATTTGCTCTTGCATTATAGATGGAAGTATATCTCCAATCTATCTTGTGATGTTGTGCGAATCTCCCAATTTTAAAGCTTCTAAAGGCAGGACCATTATCTCGATATAATTCTTCTTGGAGTTCCAAACCTATATAAGATATTTTCCTTGAAGAATTTGATGATATTTTTGGTTTTTACTTCTCTTAATGGGTTAGCCTCGCCCATCCGAAAAAATAGTCTCGTGGCAGCTAATATAAATTGGTGTCCCAAAGATGATGGAGGTTCAATGGGACCGATCACATCCGTTCCCCATATCTCAAAAGGCCATGAAGAGACTGTGGGATGCAAGGGATTTGGATCTTTGGTGAATAAAATCACCATGAATTTGACATAGATGGCATTTTTTAGCATATTCAATGCAATCTTTGACCATGGTTGGCCAATAATATCCCATGCATTTAATCTTAAATCGCATTTTGGGTCCAACCGGTGTGCACCACATATCCCGAGTGTACATCGTGCATGACTTCTTTTGCTTCTTCATATGAAACACATCGCGAGAGTAGTTGATCATATGACCTACGATATAGTGTATCATTGATAAAGGTAAATCTTAAAGCTCTTCGTTTTATTTGAAGGCTTTTCGATTTGTCCGCAGTAATTTATCATATTTTAAATAATCCATGAATGGTTGCCTCCAATCTTCCTCGGCATCTCGGGAGTAAAGACTTCCATGTCTGTCCTCGGTATATTCTTCTTCAACATTGTTGATACTTGTACTTATGGGCCTTCTATTCTTTATAGTGATTTGAATTTCATCATGATTTGGATTTGCCAACTCCTTTGCTATTCTTGCCAAAGAATCAGCTTCTCCATTTTTCGCTCTTGAAACTCTGCTCAACTGCACTTGGGGAATTTTCTTCATTAACATTTTGACCTTCTTATGGTATTTAAGAAGTTCATCTTTGTATATTTTGTATTCTCCTTCGACTTGCTTGATGATGAGTTGTGAGTCACCAAATATATGGATATATTGAATTTCCATCTTGATTGCCAATTCCAAACCAGCTATAAGAGCTTCATACTCTGCTTCATTGTTTGTGCAAGGCTCTGTAAGAGAAAGTGCATATCTAAGGATTCCTCCTTCTGGTGTAACGAACACAAGTCCTATCCTAGCTTTGATTTGAGGAAGCTCATACTGAAATGCCGGCTTTATGGATGACGCTCCATCAAAGTACAGTTGCCATTTTGCTTCTTTTATTTCAAGTGTCTCTTCATCAGGAAGATCATAGTTAAGGGGTGAATCATCGGGGAGTGGATGTGCAGCCAAGAAATCAGCTAGTGCTTGCTCCTTGATAGCTTTTTGTGGAGTGTAGGTTATATCAAACTCCATTAAGATCAACGCCCACTTTGCGAGTCTTCCCGTGAGTAACGGTCTTGTCATGAGATATTTGAGGGGGACAATTTTTGATATGAGAATAATTTTATGTGCAAGAAGGTAGTGTCTCAATTTCTTTACCGCAAACACCAATGCCAAGCAATATTTCTCAATGGGTGTATATTTACTCTCAGCTCCTACCAACATTCGGCTAAGGTAATATAATGCATTTTCTTTACCCTCTTCATTGTTTTGAGCTAACATAGCTCCCAATGAACCTTCCAAAGCAGCAGTATATAGAATTAGTGGTTTTCCCGAGATTGGAGCCGCTAACACCGGTGGACTCAGTAAATACTGCTTAATATCTTCAAAAGCTTTTTGACATTCGGCATCCCACTTGAAGGGTGCATTTTTCTTAACCAATTTGGAAAAAGGTTTGCATCTTCCTGATAAGTTGGAAATGAATCTTCTAATATAAGCCAAACGTCCTTGAAAAGACCTCAACTGTTTTAATGTCTGCGGAGGAGGCATTTCCAAGATTGCCTTGATCTTAGAAGGGTCTATTTCTATCCCGCGATGTCTCACGATAAAGCCTAGAAATTTCCCTGATAGGACTCCAAAAGCACATTTCATTGGGTTCATTTTCGATTTATATTTTCTGAGACGTATGAAAATATTTCTCAGATCTTCAAGGTGTTTGTCTTTTGAACTTGTTTTCACAACCAAATCATCCACGTAACATTCGACAACTTTATGAATCAGATCATCAAATATTCTTGTCATAGCTCTTTGATATGTTGCCCCCGCATTCTTCAAGCCAAACGGCATTACTCTGTAGCAATATATGCCCATGGTTGTTCGGAAGGCGGTATGTTTCTCATCATCTGGGCGCATCTTAATTTGATTCTACCCTGAATATCCATCCATAAAAGAAAACATTTCGTACCCTGAGGTATTATCGATCATGATTTCCATAACTGGTAAAGGAAAATCATCTTTGGGACATGCTTTGTTTAAATCTCTGAAATCAACGCATATCCGTATCTGACCATTCTTTTTTTTACAGGTACTATACTGGCAATCCAATCTGGGTATTTTTCTTCCCTGATAAAATTTGCTTCTATCAACTTTTTTGTTTCTTTTATCACTTTCTCTTCTAAATCAAATTTCATCTTTCTTGGAGCTTGCTTGACTGGAGTAAAATTGGAATCAACAGCCAATCTGTGGACAGCTATTTCATTGTCTAACCCTGGCATTTCATTATAATTCCAGGCAAAACAATCAACATATTCTTTTAAAAGAGCTTTAAAAGACTCTTTTTGTTCTTCTGTCAGTTGTGAACTTAAGAAAGTTGGCCTTAGATTTTCATCACTTCCCAAGTTAATTTCAACTAACTCATCAACTGTTGCTTGACCCCCGTCTTCTAATTCAGATGGTGCATTTTTTATCTTCACCTCGTCTTCTTCCTTAGATTCCATCATGTAACATGAATGGCTAGAAGATTCAGAGTAACCCACCCCTCGTTTGTCTGGATGAGTATGGTTCCATAATTGGTGAAAAATTTGATATGACTTTTTTGACCAATTTATTTTGCCCCCAAACTCTTCAACCATCTTCTTGAGTTTATTAGGGTATTGGCTAGGAAAATTTATATATTGAATCTCATTATCTTCTTCGTGTTCAATGTGTATAATATCATCATTTGGGATTTCATTGTTCTTAGCTTTGTAGAAGAGGATACCTCTTTCCCTTTTTCGTCGAGCTGGCACATAAAATGTCTTCAAATGCTCAACTGTATTGATATTTAAATCATTTAGGGATTTGTACAGACCATCTGGAACTCTTGTGATATACAAGGTGCTTTCTCGGGGAGACCCTTTGGTTTGACTTGTATCACTTTCTTCTTCTGAAGATTCAGTTTCACTGCCATAGTGAGGCAATACTAGTTCCTTCTTTTTGGATTCTGAAATGGCCTTAGATAGTTTTGAGGAAGATCTTTCCATTTTGTTCGACATTTTGCTTTCTTTTGAAACATTGAGATAATATTTGGCATCCTCATAACGTATTTCATGGACGCCAAAAGGTTGAATTTCACCATCAATTCTGCATTCTTCTCCATCCACCATATATTTCATGCATTGGTGAAGAGTAGAGGGTACCATCCGATTTTCATGGATCCATGGCCTACCCAACAAGGCTTTGTAAGAAGTATCAGCATCAATCACATAGAATTTCACATCAGATATGATTTTCCCAAATTTGATTGGGAGAGTGATGGAACCCAATGCTTTTTGACTATGCTGGTTAAAGCCTTGAATAATAATCCTTTCTGAAGATAAATGATATACTTCCAAAGCTAATCCCCGAAGAGTATTAAGGGTCATTAACTTTAAGGAAGACCCTGGATCTACTAGGATTCGATTAATCTTCATCCCATCATAAGACCCTGTCACATATAATGGTCTATTATGCTCTGCAGTTCCAAGCAATAAATCTTCATCAGTGAATGATATCGAAGGTGTATGCGTCGCGTATAAAGCTTCTGTCATATTAACCTCAGCAAAATAAGCTTGGTATTCCTCAGGATTTTGTAAGGCGTGTATTAAAGATTCCCTGACTTCTGTCGACATCATCAGTGCATCATACATGCTAAGCAGAGGTGGGACTTTCTTTAAGTTTGCCAAGATATTATAATCTGGTTTCTTCAATGGTTTCTTTGGCAATACATTTTCTTCTTCTATCATCTTCCCTTTATTTTTGTCATTAGAACCAGAAGCCTGTCGTGATTGAAGTAATTTACCAGTTCTAAGCTGCATTTGATGTACATGGCAAGATACTTCCTCATATTCATTTGGAAAATTCAACTCATCATCAGAACCATCTAAATATGCTATGGCATAACATGCACTTTTCATTTCAAAATCATCATCAGTCAACTGCAAATTTCCCATGGAAACTTGTTTTTGTAGCCACTTTTGAAAATTTCGACAGTCTTGTAAAGGATGTCCCACAAGTCTGTGATATGGACAATAATTTGGATGACTATCTAAATGCATCAAGCATGGTCTCTTGGGTCTAGGTAGTTCTAACCCTTCTTCCATAGCTCGATTAAAAAGCTCCCTTTTCCTGTCCTTCCTGATTTCAATGTCTAAAGGACTGGATTTGTCTTTGGCATTTCTCACTAAAGCTATAGGCTTCACTGTTTTTGGGTCAACATTTTTGCCTATTGATTCTGGAGGATATATTCCAGATTCATCCCATTCATTATCGACAACATGTAATTGCATCAGTCTATTAGCTGATTCCTCAGTCACCCTTTGAATAAATGAAGGAATATCTTCAGTAGGCATCACTTTTCTCAAAATTTTATAGTTTGGAGCCTTTGGAGTATAATATGGTTCTTTGGTCTTTTGAAGCGAGTGTGATTCCAAGAGCTTAGTATTCATCTTCTTCACTTTCTCTCTGAATGCCATCTTTTTCTTTTGCTTCTTACTAATGTAAGGTCGACCATGACAATTATATAGTTCTTCTGGTTCAGAAAAACTATCTTCATCATCATCTTGGTCATATATAGAAAATTCGCTTCCAGAAATAGCCCTGCAAGTTTCCACTTGCATCATTTTATCATCTTTTTCAACTAATTCCTCAAGCAATTGATTAACCTCATCGGGAAAATAGTCTTTAAGAGTGATCAACACTCTTTCCTTTTGCTCATATTCTTCAAGTGATTCGATGTATTTTTCTATAATTGACTTCTTATGTTTTGATTGTTCACGTTTTTGCTTTTTCTTCTTATTTTTCTTCTTGGTTTGCTTTATCGGGAGTCCTTCAGGGGGTATCTGAGAACTTCTCCACTTAATCCCTAGAAGCTCTGCCAATTTCTTCAACATCTTCTTTGACTTTTTAGATATGAATATTTCCCACAATTCATCTGGAACCGAAGGTGGTTTACTATCAAAAATCGATGGGAGCATTATTTTATTTCCCACTACTGTAACTTCTCCTTGGGATGATCCCTCATAGTCTACAGTAGTCACATAGCGAATGTGTTCAGCAGGTTGTTCCAAGAGAACATTCTTGGAGAGTGTAATATTGCCTTCTTGATATTGACGCTCAAGCCAATCTTTAAAAACATAACAATCTTCAATTGTATGCCCTAACACTCTATGGTACGGGCAATAATTAGGATGATCTTTCTTATTCTGTTCTTCAGGTCTCTTGCATTCAGGCAATTGCAGACCTCCTTTCACAGCATCTTTAAAAATTTTTAGCACTTTATCTCTTCGAAAAGAATACTTTTTGTTCATTCTTTCTTTCAAGGATGGAATAGGCCTTAATTCATTTCCAGAAGCACCTAAGCGAAGTGGCTTAGTTTGTTCTGGCTTTTGTGACTCCATAGTGCTTTTCCCTTTATCAACATTGAAGGTTGTAGCAATGTACTTGACACCATCTGTCTTTTTAGGCTTATCATTTTTAGATGTTTGGAAGTTAGACAACACCCTTGGGCTCGTTCTTTCCAATTTTTTGGCTTGAGAAATTAACTCTTGGAATGTAGTGATGCTAGACGTGCTTAAGAAAGGAGCCATCCAGCTGTCAATATTTCCAAGCAAAAGACCCACTGCTTGTGGCTGGTCCAAAGGTTGTTCACACTTGATACTCAGGTTTCGCCACCTCATAATATAATCGACTACCTTCTCATCTTTGTTTTGGCGGGTAGCCGCAAAATCAGCTATTGTGATTTTATCACTCACACCTCCGAACCGCACTCGAAATGCATCCTTTAACTGCTGCCAATTTTGAATTGATTCTGGTTGCAAGCTAGCGTACCACTCAAACGGAACTCCCGTGAGACTAGCAGAAAATTGTCTAAGGAGAAGTGATGGTTTTGCACTTGTGTCTCCACAGGCTGTTACAAAATGAGCCAGGTGTTGATCAGGGTTGCCAATTCCATTGAAATTTTTAAATTTAGGTTCATTGTATCCCTTAGGATAAGGTACCAAATCATGATGGCTGGGATAAGGCTTATCCCCATCAACTCTTATCTCACCATCTTTTGCATGTTTAAGCTCAGCAGCCACCATCTGTTGTATCTCTTCCCGAGTCATTACAATTGATTGCTCCAGGGTTGGAATACTCGATGTGCCACCAAGTTCTTGAGCAGTTTCTTTTGGTTGAGGAATGGGAGTGTTTGACCTTTGCACCTGCTCAGGACGATTTGCCATCAGGGCTGCCAACTGTTTTTGCATTTGGAATACTGTATCCATTAACATCATCATGTTTTCATTCATTTTCTTATATTCTGTTTCTTGGGTTTCTATTTGTTGGAGTTTCTTTTTTATGTTGTTTTGGTCTAGAATAAAAACAGGTTCATCATCTTCATGTAGGGGATCTGGCTCTTTATGTGGGATATGGCTTGAACCTTCCCCTCCCGCTATGCTTTGAGAATCCATTGCTCGTCTACGAGCTCTTGTGACTGGCCCTGGTTGCTCCTGTTCAGCTACTGGGTCTTCTCGAGCTTCAGTGATCATACGCACAGTATGTATTTCGACATCAAACATGTCTTCATCTTCTGTTCTACTCTTTCGGTCAAACTTCGAATGAGAAGCCCAAGCTTGACCTTGTGAGATTTGTTTTGGATGAGCAATCCGGTCAAAAACCGTTTTTCTTGCATTCAACACTAACTGCTTCTTTTTCTGATAAAACTCTCTCGGCTCCATTTTGGTGGACTGCAGTTTCTTTGATGCTGTATATATTTTATAAAGATTTTTGCCGAAGGAATTTTTATGAGATTTTGGCAATCCGCCCCCTTTCTTTTCGTATGTTTGCGAACGCAACTCCGCAGTTGTTGCGTTTTTCTTCACCATATTAAGTGGTTCAAATTCGTTCTTAAAAGAGCCCATTTGATTATTCTTATGGTTTTGAAATGACACAAAATTTAATTTGTGACTTGGGGTTTTCACCTTCCTTGGTGTCAACCTTGAAAACACAGTTTTTCTAGGCTCCACTTCTTTTGATAGAAAAATCCCACTTTCCCTACCCTTGACAGTAACAGTGAAAGTAGGTTCATCATCTTTATTGTTTGCAGACACAATCCTTTTAGGATACGACAACCTTTGAAAGACAGATGTTCTTGATTTCTCATGAATATTCTTTTCAAATGCAGGAATAATGATATTTGGGCGACGGCCCTTGGATGGAAAATGTGGAACCGTTGTTTTCCTCAGATACTGAAGTCCTCCTCACAAACTCGACTGACTCAGAGATTGTGCCGAACCTCATCTCAGCTCCAGCAGCTCCACTGTTGAACACGCAGTTGGGTAGTTGGACTTCCGATCCTTCCCCGAGTAAAATGGTGAGCTTTGGGCTTCCAAATGCACTTGAATTGTTAAACGTCATTGTTCCCTGGAACAAAATAATAACAATATTAATTTTCTTTCATAGGAGTTATATATGCCTTTTACTTGTACTTTTGCCACAAAGATGGGAGGAGGAATTAAAGTGTCCCACCGGGCGTGCCAGACTTTGTGGGATCGAAAATACGCGCCCTGGCGTCGTGTCGGTGAAGAGACACCAGGCCATATATCGAATCACAAATAATTTATTTTTATTATATTATTATTATTGTTATATTTTTAATATATATATATATATATTTTATTACTTTTATTTTTAAGTTGTGGACTCTTCCATTCCTAATAGAGGCAAGCCTCTATTATTAATTACCCCAGATTAAAATCTTGGGAACCTCCGATTAAGGGCTTTGAGTACAAGTAAAGGCAAAATATTTCATACACATAATGCAAATTGTAAAAAAAAACATTATTTCTTTATTATTTTTTATTTCATATATATATACATATATATGTATATTTGTATTTATTACATCACTTATATATATATATTGTTGCTTGTCCCTCGTCACCGCATTTGCCTGACTCATTGCCACGTCACATTTCTCATTCAACATGTCATATACTTTGTTGCCACCTTGAAATATATACATATATAGTCGCTTTGAATTTGCATATTTTTTTTATTCTTGAAAGAACTCATCTATTCCTTTGAGATAAGTGAGTAACACTGTACTTTGAAATTTCATATTTCTAACAGTGTAGAAAAGATCCGCCATAAGGTTTATTGTAGTCCTTCATAAAAATGAAATAGTACGCCTTCAAAACTTTAGATAGGGTCCTCATCTTTACTGATGCATTTTTTTTTTTTATATCATTTAGAATGGAGTCTTCAGTTTCATTGGCATATTCAATACCATCAAGACAATCCATTGATTTACTTAGCCCATACCTATGTTCTAACCTCTCATTAGACAGTACCGAATTCAACCACCACCATTTCTCCATAAGGTCTTCCTGCCGGCTATTTGATAAAAATGCAATAAATAATCATTCAACATTTACTTTAGTATTCTTATTTTGCCCATTTCTTTTTTCTACCAAAGCCGCTCGTTGATGCAGTTGATGTTGCTCATTCGGAACCTTTGGTTTGAGTTTTATGGTTTTATTCTTGGGTTTGTTTACATCATTAATTCATCAGCCATCCATCCGAAGCTTCAGGCCTTTGGACTGAAGCAGAACAATCGGAATTTCAAAGCGCTTCCAACTCAGAAATTGAATGATTATTGAAAAGGTTGAGAAAGAGCAATAATTGAATTTGATGCATTTAGTCCTTCATGTCCATATATAGCAGATTTGAGCGTGCCATACTGCTCCAACACCGGATCATACAAAGCCTGTGAAAAAGCATCCGTAGCCTTTGCAGGATTCGCACAGCCAGGTGTAATTTCACTAATTCTGGAGCCACAGATAAGATATGCACATGCCCGTTGAACAGGTAATATAACTTCGCCTTCGGATTGATTCCAGTACTGACGATGACGACGATGATAGTGAAGGTGATCGGTGACAACAAAACCTCTTCTTCTATTTTTTTATATATTTATATGCTGGAGATGGGAAATTCTATAACGAAACATCGTGTGAGCATCGGGAGCAACAATGGTGACCCTTTTCATATATATATATATATATATATATATATATATATTGACAACCATGGAGGGATATTCCACCCTCGCATGGCGTCGGCGACAAACGATGGATGATCGGCAACAGCGGTCACGAGCGGCGACAAACAGTCCTTTGTCTATATATATGTATATATATAGCAGAAAAAAAAAATAAAAAAAATATCAAGACCTTCTTCTCCTCTTTGATTCTTCTTTCTCGTTTTCTCTTTTTCTCTCTTTCTGAATTCCTTTCTTTTTTCTTTCTTTCTTTTCTCTGAATTTCTCTCTCTCTCAATCCCTCTCTCCTTTTCTCTCTCTAAAAAATCCCCACGTTCTTTCTCTCAGCCTTCTTTTATATCTCTTTTAATTAATAAATTTTTTTTTTTTACAAAGTTAGTGGTTCATCAAGAGATAAGAGAGACTTTTTATCCACATTTTTTTATTTACTTATATATATATATATTTTTAATCCTTATCCATATCTTTTTTTATTTACTTATATATATATATATATATATATATATATATATATATATATATATATTAATTATTATTATTTCTTTTACTTGTTATTTATTGATTGATTTTTTTTTTAATATCTGTCTCGTGATGCACACTCAAGGATAATCTTGAGATGCCTCGAGATTTTTTATAATCCTAGAAATTGAATATATATTCTTTTATTATTTAGATTGCCTCGAGATCTGTACTCTTAGCCAATCTAGGGGTTTGAATAATTTTTAGATCACCTCGAGATCTGTGCTATTGGCTGATCTTGCAATTTAAATATTTTAGATCGCCTCGAGATCCGTGCTCTTGGCTGATCTTGCAATTTAAATATTTTAAATCGCCTCGAGATCCGTGCTCTTGGCTGATCTTGTAATTTAAATATTTTAGATTGCCTTGAGATCTATGCTCTTGGCTAATCTTGTAATTTAAATATTTTAGATCACCTCGAGATCTGTGTTCTTGGCTAATCTTGTAATTTAAATATTTTAGATTGCCTTGAGATCTGTGCTATTGGCTAATCTTGCAATTTAAATATTTTAGATCGCCTCGAGATCTGCGCTCCTGGCCAATCTTGCAATTTAAATATTTTAGATCGCTTCGAGATCTGTGCTCTTGGCTGATCTAGGGATATATATATCCAAATAATATCCATTTTATTTATTTTAATATTACATCCTAATTACATTAAAATTTGGACATATGTAATTAAGATAAACCTATTTTGATTAGAATATTGGATTTTTTTTTTAAATAAACTCATTTTGATTAAAATCAGGATATCGTAGAATTTTATATAAACAGTGTCTGATGTCTACAACCTTTTGTGGGGCAGCCTATGGGATCGGCTCTTGGTGATTGATGAGCTAGCGTAGAGGGAGTTGACATTGGTGGTGCTATCTACTTTCACAATCCTGAGAGGTGTGATGAGGTTCGATCGCCCAGACACGATCCACATCTAGTTAGATTGTCACGCCCCGACCTCTCGGGTCTCGGCCCATGATACTACCGCCACGATAACCCAGGGGAGGTCAGACACCTGCCTCAACCCTACATCACCGTAAGGCTAATCTGTTACCTGTACAATATCAACATCACAACAATAATTCTCCAAATCTAAAGGTATTCAACGACAACCCTGTACAAGATCAACATACTCACACCAGGTATATATACCTGGAAATCACAACATCAATGATCATGAACACAATCATAGTCTCCCCTAAACACTGGGTGGGTGTAAAGCTCATACAACCTAAGGTCCTGACTGAACTAATCAAGATTATTCAATACCAAAACGGAAATACGAAAACATAGGTCCTAGTGGATTCATCTTATGCATGACAACAATGTTTATAAATCATATACTACTCAAAGGTAAATGCACGAATAGCTTTGCCAAGCACTAACACGTCTCACGCCCTGCAGTCGCGCTAACACTTGTAAAGAAGAGAAGAAGAATGGGTGCGTAACTATGTTACTTAGTGAGGGGCTGGACATGGAGCTATACTTCACACAAGCAAGAGTCTATAAGCAAGCCCAATGACAAATCTTCAATATTCGACATCAAGTAAAATACTTACTTTCAATATATATACACAATTTAATATAAGAAACTTTTAAACTTCCTCAATGAAATGCGTTCATAAAATCCTTGAAAGTCATTCTTAAAATGATACAAATATGAAAATTCAAGTTTTAAAACTCCTTTTTGAAATACTCAACGACTCAAGGATTTATAAAGAAACCAATGTAGTAATTCAAGTGTCGGCACTCAATTCAATAAAAGGTGTTTATCAACTTTCTCAAGGAAATGCATCAGTAAAACTTTGGAAATCATTTATAAAATGGTACACGTCTGAAATCCATTTTTAAAATACTTCTTTTCAGAATGCTCAACTTTTCAAGGTTTCATAAAATAATCAATGTAATAAATCTGGCATCACGAAAACCGAATTCTGAAAATACTCTTTTCTTACTCAACGACCTAGGGATTTCTAAGATAATCACAATAAATCCCGTATCTCTAGTATCACCAGCCTATGAAAACCCTCCGTCACTAATCCGCGGCCGTGGTTAGGTAAGGAGCCACCAAGATGTGCGTATCTTGGTGTTGGCCATTGGAAATCCGGGAGGTGACACTGAGAACCCAACTAGATCGGCCCGTGGAGACTCGTTTCTGCAAAAGATACCGGGGATCCTTCCCTTTCACCATCAATATTTGGGATATCCATCCTGCCCGTAGGCTCATCATCAACACATCAATATGAAATCACATATCTCATCAAGAGATCATAAATTCACATAAATGAAACTCTTAATCCAAGTGTAAATTCTTGTGCAAAACATCGTCAATGATGTAAATTTCATCAAGAACATCATCACAAGAGTATTCTTTTGAAAACTCATTTCAAATATGATATCATCGTAAGGAATCTTAATTTGGTTCACATAGCCCATCTTGGGTCAAAATAACAAGAACATCAAGTTCTTAAAACAACAAATATTGGAAACATGTAGTTCATGCCATAGGGTTTCCAACCCTCACAAGAAATATGAAAACCTTTAAAATTCTTTGAAAACATGTTTTAAATGCAACATCATCATAGAAAATTTTATTTTAATTCACATCAGCCCTTCTAGGGTCTTTTTATCAAGAACATTCAACCTTTAACAATTTCTTTGAAAACATGAAATTGAAATCATCGGGTTTCCAACCTAGTAGATACATAAAAGATCTTTGATCATAATCAAGAAGTAATTCAAGTCATATAGAATTATAATTTTAGGTTTCAAGAAAATATTCAAAAATCCATTGAAATCAAGAAATTCACATTTCAAAGCATGCATTATTGGGCATGGGCATTCAAACAAGCATGAACATAGCTCTTTAATTAAACAATTCTCACTCACAAACTTGGTGAGATCGAAGTTCTTGATGCCATTAATCATCCAAGAAAAACAAGTATCAAATCGGGTATTTATAGACCCAAAGCGCGGGAGGGCTCGCGGGCTCCCTTGCGGGCGCATGGGAGGCCGCGAGGCTCTTTCCAGAGAACCATGCGCCCCGTATGGGAGGCCGCAAGGCCCCCTGTTTTTGGGGGGTTCTTGCGGCATCTTGATGCCCTACACCCTCCACTTAAAAGCACTTTCCCCAAAGGTTTTTCCTACTTTTTTCTACTCTAAACAGAACCTTAACTAAGATACTAAACACAAAAAACATCCGACAAAAATTTAAACACACAACTTTTACACAAGAAACCAAAACACAAAATACGCGAAAAAGGTCAAATTTCCACATACATGGGGAGATGGCGTAGCTGTCATACACCGCCTTTTCCACACTCCTCGGGTTGTACTATGAGGAGTTCATGAGGATGCCAGAATATGAGCGGTTGGCGACTTTCCAATTGCTCGGCATGCTACAAGAGACCCGTTGGCGCCACAGCAACACACAGCCGCATTACTATATGACTCGTTCGAAGCCGTTGATGCTATGATCTCCCGCCCTCATGTATATATACAATCTTCTTTGTAGGAGTTTGAGAGGGGGAAGATTTCATTGGGGTCGTGTCATTGTTGGACTTCACGTACTTGTGTGCGATGATTGAGCAAGTACCCTTCCACTTAGGGCACGTGGTAGTATATTTCATCCACTACAAGGCCTCCGACGCCTGAGTCAGAGTGCTATTCACTGGGCCATACATCATCCGACTAGTGCGTGGGATGGACCTGTTGGAGGGTATCTTCGGGATTTAGATCATTAACTGGGACCATCCCTCTGAGCATGGAGACATTGAGGTCGATAAAGATGGTTCATCTCCAGAGGATAGCACTACATCCTTGTTGGGGCACCCGAGGTGATATCGTCACCATCGTCCTGGCTTCATTTTCCTAGACCACTACCATCATCACCCACAGTACCGATCGTCGACCACTGCATTGTCTCTCCAACCACAAAGATCGAGCGTTGGATAGTGGATTCCCTCAGCCGCTTGGCATAGCATACTTGGATTGACTTCTACCACCCCCCCCCGGGCGCCGTGCGTGGGGGCTTCACGCCATCCACATCCGACACTATGTCTTCATCTGATGGTCTGATGGACCATTTTTCTGATCTTTTTATTTTATTATACCTACAGTTGTATTTTTTTATTTCTTTAGCAAGGGTTGAAATCTTCCTATAGATATTGTTGTTATTAGTTTTTTTTTAACTTTTGATTTTCTTTATATTTCTTATTTTATTTTTTTATTCCGTATTTTGTGTATGGATTGAAATGTGTTGAACTATCTCTTTCCCCCACAGGACTCTCTTACCTCTTCCTACTTGCACAAACAACCCTCAAGTGTCGAGGACTACAAATTGAACATAGGCGGGGAACAACATGCTTGGTTGTATAGGCATGATTCTTGAAATTCTTATTGTAGAAGTAGCAGTTTTTTCTTTTGTCCATTCCTTTTCATTGCATTCGTTGTCTCATTCTTTTTATATTGCATAGTACACTAGGGATAATGTACATATTTAAGTGGGGGTGGACAATTCAAGGACTTTAAATTCTAAAGGTAGAGATTCATGATGGCTTTAGTTTACCTTTCACAATTTTTGTGTTTAGAATTACGATATTGTGGAACATTTACTTTTCATTGTGTTTAATTGTGAATATCCCTATTCATGAGTTAATACAACAATTAGTACACATAATGTTTCTTACTTAGTACCCTGGATATTTAGGAGGTTAGTGCAAAGTTGTTTTCTTATTGAGTTGTTTTATATGGATAACAAAAAAAATGAAAAAATGAGAGATAGTATTTAAATAGTATAGAAAGTGGAAAGAGTTACTGTAATTGAAGTGTTTAGCTACTACCGAAAAGTCGGATACACGATATGCCTTAACGGGAGAATGAGTTGCTTTCGTGGGATGTGTAAAAACAACCATTCATACTCCAGACAAGTTAGAGAGAAGCTTGTTTTTTTTGTTATGCAATTTCAGAATTTTTTGTAAGTGTTTTCAATAAACGAAACTCTTGCCAAGAAGGGGACTTTGTAATTTGGATTATGCACACACACATGGAACGCTTATAATAGGGCGTGTTACTTCCATAAGCGTTAATGGAGATGTGTTCACATGATTGTTGTCATTATCTTGAAACACATGAATTGTCAATTTTGTGAAGACTGAGATCAAGCACTTATCTTTTAATCTTCTTGCATGAGGACAAGAAAAAGCTTAAGTGGGGGGTTATTTGATAAGTGCTAATTTACCTATTTCCCACATGTAATTTCATCTATTTAAACTTAGCTTCAAGGTTATTTTTACACTGTTTGGTACTTAGTTAGTCTCTTTTATTGTACAAACTAATATACATGTATCTTAAACCAAAGTATGAAATCAGGAGTGAAATAGAGAATAATTGAAGCAATGGAAAGTGTCTAGAGATATACATCACCAAATATACACCCATGTACTTGCCCATGTAATTTTAGACTTTGAGTTAGACGCAGCCAGAGAAATACATGATGCGTATCCGCAACACAGGGTGATGTGCCAAAGGGTCATCAAGTAATAAAGTAGAAGCCAAAGGGTCGGGTTGTCGAACCACAGGGAACAGGAATACTAGTAATTTCTTATCTTTTGTTATCTAGCCTAATGAGTGTCACTGCAAGTGCGCAGGGAATAAAAAGAGAAAGAGTTAAGAATCAATGAAGGTTGGGTATCCAGACAATGCTCCCCTAGGATTCGGGTATTAAGTGTAGATTACAAGTGTTTCTAGACGATAATATTGTGTCGTGGATATCCTAAGGTATATCGGCCCCTGCCTCCAAGTCGCCGATAACTAGTCCCCTACGAGGGCCATGCGGAGAATTCTCTCAACGCCTCATACCACATATGACTGCTTAGCACTCTAGGGATCCCAAAGATATGACTAATTCCTAAAAGTAGATCAAACCCTGCCTCCAGGTGAAGGATCCCTAACCCTCTACGAGGTCCCGGCGGAGAATTCTCTCAACGCCTCACACCACATATGGTTGCTTGAAACTTAGGCAATATGGAGATAGAAAATATCTATCGGAAGGGAAAGGGGGCATTAAGAACTCAAGAGTAAAACTCAATGTATTAAACTCAAAAAGAAACGGAATGTAAATCTAATAAAAATATGAATCCTACGGTTTATATGTCCAAATACCCACTAGGGGTTTAGCTCTCCATGGAGCAAGTCACAAAGCAAATTTAGTAATGATAAACAAGTTCACAAGCCATAGAAAATAACCCCCTAAATCTGTGATGATGGTCTTGATAGGTAGCCTCCACGTCTGGATAGAATCCACTCCGAAGCTAAGTCGCCGGTGGCTTCCTTCATGCTCTAATGGGAAGAAATCGATCCATGGTGGTGAGAAAAGCTTCCCGAAGCTGCAAAGAACTCTCCCCAAGCCCTAGCAGCCTTGCCGCTTGAAAGTAGCTGAAAAAATCCCAAAAAATTAGGACAAGGCGGCTTTTATAAACTGAAATCGGGGCTTCACATGGGCATCCACAAGGGCAGTCACATTCCCGTGTACTCTAGCCACACGTCCGTGCGAAAATTCCACTAGCGCGAACAGTAATTTTGATACAGTACTGCTACAATAAACTGCTACAGTGATTTGCTACAATGATTTTCCCCAAAATTATTTTGCTACAGTAGCGAGTGTGGCTTTCTGTCCTTTGAATTCTTCAAAAACCTTCTTCATTTTGGGCGTAGAAGCTGGGACATGGATGTACTACTGCCTTTGTGCCCTTCTGGTTCGTGTAATGACTCGGAAATCACCGAAAGTTGGCAACACCTCCATGTATGTGAGCACAGCTTCTATTTTTGATCTTGAAATGTGTCATCACACACTGTTTTTTACTTCTTTCTTGTACTTCATACCTCCAAGGCCCTGTTTACACAAAAGAACACAAAATACACCATATTAATGATACGACCTGATAAAAGTGATGCTCAATACATGCAAAATAATGTTATAAAATAAATGTATACAAGCACTTATTAAACTCCCCCACACTTAAGCCTTTGCTTGTCCTCAAGCAAACTAAATATTCATTACAAAGAAAGAAAGAATAAGTGCTTGACTCAGGTTCACTAGAGAGTGCAAGAATATGATTCAATAACCAAGAAGGAATCTATTTAACACCAAATGGTTCAGTTAATGCTCTAGAAAACAATCCAATGAAAAGAAAGAAAAAGGAATCCGAAAGCGTGTGTGTGTGGAGAAAAACTCAACTCATGTCGACACTATGTCCACTACTCGAGGTTTTTAATGTGTGAGACTTATGTAGTAATCAAAATAAAAGAAAGGATAGTAGCTGGACACAATTTTCAAGGTAGCCCTTTCTCAGGCGCCCTCCCGAGTGGATTTTACACTTTAGAGATGGTAGCTCTTTCTACTGAGGGTGCTAGCTTTCACATATCCTTTGTGATAGCTCTTTCTCTTATCAGTGCATAACTAGTATCCGACTTATATGAGTAGCTGCATACAATCAAAGGTAGTAGTTCTTTTCACCCCCTATATACAAGAAAGAATTCACAATTGCTAAGTTGTTGTTGTTGTTATTATTATTATTATTTTTATTATTATTATTGTTATTATTTTATTATTATTATTATTATTATTTTTCAAATAAAACAACTACTAACAAGTCTCAAAACATTAAACTAGAGCTTCTATAGGTCTCATAAGTGAGTAGAGTGCACAAATGGAAATCGGACAAAAATTTCTCAAAAAATTGGATGACAACTAGAGCACGATGAGATCTAATAGATGAAGTTCTCCTATAGTCTAGAATAAAACTCTTAACCCTAAAGTGAACCTTCATTGGTTGCATGAGCATATATGATAAGAATAAAAATAAAGTGTTATATAAAGTGATCCCTCCCCCACACTTAAGATGTACATTATCCCTAATGTACACATACAAGCACAACAATAATATGAATTCTGAACACAAAACATGTGAGGGTGTGCAAAATAAAAACAATACTCCCCTAAATTCCATGTGAAGAAGTTGGTGGATTCTCGTACAAGGATGTGTTTGGCTCAGCGGGCATTTGGAGGTGAGACGGCCGTGTGAGCTAGTTACACGGCCATGTACCTGACTCAATTCTTATTCCACAAGATTCTCAAGACTATCTGCACGGATTAAGAGAGGTTCAATGAAGCTCAACATAACTAGATAAGAAAACAACGAAATAGAACTAGAGCAAAGAAATAAAATGACCGAAACAAAGAAACAAAGTCTCAACAAGGAAACTGAAATAAAAAGTACAGAAAAGTAAAATAGCATGACTAAAAGACGCCTCATGCGTCAGGGAACTCTATTGGTGGTGGTGATGTCGTCCCCTTAGATGCTGTGTCACTCTCCAGAAGATGTCGAATGATGGACAATCTGATAACATCATGGACTGCTTAGTGAGCACAGTCGCCATGTCTCCTTGGAGGGCTCCCACTGCTACCTCGAGCTTCGCCAAACGGTCACGGGCTCGAGTGGAAAGTTGCTCCGGTTCCTGCTCGGATGCAGGGGCTCAGTCTCCATCGGTACAGCTGTCGGTGCTGGTGATTCGGGAGCATCTGTGGGGTTTGCTGGCTCTTTTTCTGTCTCCTCATCCTCGACTGCGAGCTCATATTGGCCGGCACTCGTCTTCCTCACTATGCGCATGGCTCGGAGGGATGCAAGCCCCAAAGGTGAAGGTACGCTGATCTTCTCCATCCCTCTAAGTGCACTCCTGAGAAAATCACACCGACATGCACGTAGTGGCTTTGATAGCGAAGGTAGTCCGCCACAACAAAGCCTAGATGCATGGGAATGTTCTGGACTATGGTGTACAAGTACATCAAATTGAGACGGCTCAAAAATCTGGTGTTGTCGCCTCGTCCCGTCATAATCCTGTTGAAAATAGAGTGAATATACTTGTAGGGGGCACGACTGAGCATGGTGGCCTTAGAGGATCCCGGCTCGTACTGGAGACCTCCACATATGGTCGAGTATGCATGGCTCGGGGTGAGTCCAATAGGATAGTCAACAATGAGTTGCTCGTACTCTCTCATATGTACAAAGTCTCTGTCATATAAGCCAAGGAAAACAGAGAACTGCGTGAGGCTCATCGTGAGATATTGACCAAATACTCTGAAGCGGATCGTGTCCTCCTTCTCAAAATTAGGGCTAGCGCGGTCGAAATCAAATGAGGACAGGACCTCTAGCGTGAGCTCGCGAAAGGTGGGATCACAGATAGTAAGGAGACGGTCCCAACCTCCTACAGCAGTGAGCTCTCGGACCTCATCGACCAAATCGATCTCCTCCAGCGCCTTCCAGT
The DNA here is from genome assembly GCA_902712375.1 of Dioscorea dumetorum. Lineage (NCBI taxonomy): Eukaryota > Viridiplantae > Streptophyta > Magnoliopsida > Dioscoreales > Dioscoreaceae > Dioscorea > Dioscorea dumetorum. Next base: position 91,732 of record CACTHL010000635.1, read on the forward strand.
CAATTATGCGTGCCTGCCCAAATTTGAGATACTATAAGCGCTCATATTGCTGTTGATACTCGGGCACTGTGAATTCCAGCCCCTTGGGAGGAGAGGATTCCCAAGCCCCACTGGAAAGCTTATGGGCGACCTTCTTTGTCCTTGGTCCCATATCTGTGGAAATCAAGACAAATTAGCATAGGAAATTGATGCGCACGAATCCACATGGGCTTGTGGATGGTCCACACTCCTTTATGGATCATCTTCCTCATCTACAGGGGCGTGTGGATGGGCCACACGCCCGTGTGGATACCCGACCATGGCCAAAAGGCCATGGTTGGGTGATTTACACACTTAAAAACACACAACAATTGTTAATCAAGCATGCTAAAATAGTTTTCATGAAAAATTCATGCTTAAAAACATCAACAATCCACTAGATCTAAAATTAGAAATCATGACAAGAACTAGGGGAAGTTGGGAGCTTACTGAAGAAATTTGATGAATATAAGGATGGAGAGCCACAAAAAACACCCTAGATTCCTTAAATAAGCAAAGGAATGACGTTAGGAGCCCAAGAGTTGCGTCTCTTCGCGTGGGGGCGTTGGAAGGAGAAAAGGTGTCAAAGTTTGAATGGAGGTTTCAGCCCCTTTTCATCTCTTTATAGGCCACATGGGCGTGTGAGGGTCTCACACGCCCTTATGGACACTCATACGGGCATGTGGATGGTCCACACGCTCTTGTGAGGCCAAAAATCAACGCCAGAAAGCCACAAGGGCACTCACACGGGCGTGTGAGTGCCAATGTGGATGAAAACACGATGACAGAAGGCCACAGGGGCACTCACACGGGCGTGTGAGTGCCCGTGTATTCCTGGGAAATTCACAGGGGCAACCACACCGGTGTGTGGCTGCCCTTGTGCCTCTCTCGTGTCCTAGAAAATATTTTTCCAAGTCCCACACGCCTGTGTGGATGAGCCACATGGGCGTGTGGCTCCTCAGGATGGTCACAGGGGCACTCACACGCCTGTGTGGGTGCCCTTGTGCCCATATGTTTCTAGTTTTTTCCTATTTTCAGCAAGGCACAGGGGCACTCACACCCCCTTGTGCATGCCCTTGTGGATTTTCAGAAAAATGAGAAATCAAGAAGTCCAGGGTCGAATCCTCAACTTAGAACCTCTAAAGCATCCTAGAACATGCGACGCTCGTATTGTTATCATAAAGCACCAAGAATGTACAATAAAAATGTAACAACGACAAAATTACCGTAAGGTCGCCTACTCAAGCTAGTTATTACTGCATAAATAAAAACTAACTACGAAATTAAAGTAATTACTTGGGTTGCCTCCCAAGAAGCGCTTGTTTAACACCATTAGCTCGATGTACCTGATTCTCAAGGAGGTTCATGAAATATTGACATCTCAGTAGTGGTTGTTACCTGACATCTTGAACAACATGTTTGCAGAGCGGAGGAGTGGTGAAAGGTCTTGTTACCACTTGAAGAATTGTCACCCTTTTCTCTTGTAAGCATAGCCTCTGCATCTCTGAGGTGCCTTTTGCGGTGTCGTCTTGGCCGTGTTATGCGATGGAAGATCCTCTCGAAAATCCCAGTTTCTGGTTGGTCCTCGATTACTCGAACCTCTTGCAGGTTCGACTCCTCCTTTTCCAGCTCAGGCCACCTTTCATAGGGGTCAGGGTGGAACATCTCCTGCATGTACTCATCAACAAACTCATCATTAACAGCCAAAAAATAACAGGTGTGATCGAAATCGTGAGGGTGTTTCATATCATTGGTGAGGCAGTAAGTGATCTTCTCATCTCCAATGCGCAGAGTCATTTCGCTTCCTTCCATATCTATCAGTGCCTTGGAAGTTCGAAGGAATGGCCTCCCCAAGATCAGCGGCACTTTCACATCCTCATCCCCATCAAGTACTACAAAATCTGCAGGGAAGATATACTTGCCAATCTTAATCAGAACATCTTCGATGATACCTCTAGGATGTCGAATTAAGCGATCAGCTAGCTGCAGGGTCATTTGTGTTGGCCGTAGCTCTCCTAGCCCCAATTTCTTGAAAAACTTGTACGGCATCACATTAATACTTGCTCCTGAATCAACTAGTGCTTTTGCTTGGCCTAAACCCCCAATGGCACATGGGATGATGAAACTCTCGGGGTCTTTCTTCTTGCTCGGGAGGTTTTTTTGGAGTATTGCCGAACAGCTCCCATCCAGTATTACAGCTGCACTTTCCTCAACTTTTCTTTTGTTAGTTAAAAGATCTTTCAAAAATTTCGCATACCTGGGCATTTGTGATAATGCCTCAACAAAAGGGATATTGATGTACAACTGCTTGAACAACTCTAGAAATTTCTTGTTCTGCTCCTCCGTTTGATATTTCTTCAGTAGAGAGGGGTAAGGTACTTGAGGTGTATAAGCAGAAGGTACTGATGCTACTTCGTTTCCTTTCTCTTGGACCTTGTGCTACACTTGCTCTGGTTCTTGGACAACCTTCTCCTCTCGAACTCTATTTTCTACCTCTCACCCGCTTCTCAACGTGATTGCCTTCACATGCTCTCTTAGGTTTGTCTCTGTATTGCTCGACAGGCTTCCTTGAGGTCTATCAGCCAAAGATTTTGCTATTTAGCCCATTTGAGCCTCCAAATTGAGCAATGAAGCTGTGTGGTTGCGAAGTGTCGCCTCCATATTCTGAAACCAGATGTCAGTAGATTGAATAAATTTAGAAAGTACCTTTTCTAACTCAGAAACCCATTCTGGAATAGATGGTTATTGTGGGAACCCTGGAGGAACTGTTGGCTTCTGCAGCCCTTGGTTGGTCCATGAGAAGTTTGGATGGTTTCTCCATCCCTGGTTGTAAGTGGTTGAATAAGGGTTCCCTTGCCCCTTCATTGCGTTCCCAACAAAGTCTACTTGCTCAACCGGTGCTGATGTTCCTACAGAGATGGGCAATATGTAGAATTATGCCCACCCCCACAACTATCACAAGTGCTAATTGCAGCTACGCTTGAAGTCTAATTGTAGATTACGGCTGAATAAAACTCATGAAACCCAATTTCGTGTAATCTGCACGGTGTCCAACACGCCCGTGTTGCGGCTGTGCTAAGGGATGCATGACCGTGCCTAGCGACCAGAAGGCGTGCTGACCTTGGCTAAATTCTCCTGCAATCTGCACGGCTTCCAAGCACGGGCGTGCTGAGGCCTTGTTGAGCTTGGTGAGGTTTCTTCTAAGTCCTTTAGCTACCAAAATCACTCCAAATCACTTCTTCTTGCTTTAGGACTTTGATATCTGCATGGAAAACTAGAAATACCTCAAATAGCACTGAAATTGGAGAATTAACGCCGACAAACTCAAAAATCATGGGAGTAAGAGATAAAATAACTATATATGAAATGCACTCATCAAATACCTCCAAACTTGAATCATTGCTTGCCCTCAAACATCCTTAATTCCCTAATAAAGTGATGAGTGCATGACCTCTAATCTCAGCAAAGTTAGAAAATTCCTAACGCTTGAGGAGCCAGAGTAGCTAGTGTCTTAGTCAATTGAAAGCTCTTCAAAGATTTTACTCTTACTTCGTACTACCATGTGTGTGTGCCGCCTCATGAAGTGTGTCATAACTGTCCTTGAGGGGGTCTAGTTGAAGCTATCATTTTTCACTTTTTCACGATAACTCCTAAACTGGGTAGTAGCTTCATACACCCTAGAGGCAGCCATTTCACTTGGTAGCTCATCAAAAATGACATTTGTGATGCCTAAGATCCGACTACTCAAGTGCGGCTTTCGCTTTTTCTAAGGTGATAGCTCTTTCCACCATCTTTCTAACAGAATTCGACAGGGCATCCAAAGAAACGGAATCTGACTTGTCAAAATTCTTTTCTATTTCTTACTTTTTGACATTTCTTCTCGTTTTCTAGCTTTTATTATTTGAGTTTGGAGTCAATATCTAATATTTTTTTTCACACACCTTAAAACTAGCCATTCCTCTAACAGAGTGACCACACAACAGAATGCTAGGTGCTAGAGTTAGTTTGAGAAAACCACCTTGCCCTTTGCAATCGTATAAGGATTTGTACGGGTAGAGCCCGTATTCAATACTCGTACCAGATTAGGGCTCAACTGCCATGACCATCGGGTTGATCTAATCTAGGGTTTTCTCGGTCCAACAAGTCATTTACGTGTTAATCCAGCATCCTGTACACTTCAGTATCCCCTAAGGGGATCCTCATCCGTGACCGCTTTCTCACCCTGATTTCCCCTTTTATTGCCCTGGTTATTGATCATTCTGAATTGCATTTATTTCTTGTATTTGCATTTTCACCTTTTACTCTTGAGTTTGATCGGCTAGACAACATCGCGAGAAGGAAGTAAGAATAGATTCTCGGGCCTTTGGGAATACGACCCACTCGTGCGTGCGCGAGTGGTTTATTACTTGACGACCCCATGCGGTTACGGGAGACCCACCAGAGATGAAGGGACGAGACCTTGGACCGGTGAGGATCATAAGACCAGTCCGTACTCAAGCGCTGCCAGTAACTCTCTAAGGGCTCTCTGGGTGGTCGCGCGATGAGGAGTGCGTCATACTCCAGAGTCCGGGTGAACTCGTCATCGTACAATCCAAGTCTGACCGAGAATTTGGTCAGACTCATCCGCCGCAGCTCGCCGAATGCCTGGAACTGAATGGTGAGGGCCTCACAAATTGAGGCTGTGCCTGTTGCTGTTGCTGCTGAGGGCGCTGCTACCCTTGGTTCTACTCTCTCCAAGAAAAATTTGGGTGGTTCCTCCACCCTGGGTTATAGGTGCTGCTATAGGGGTTGTTAGTATACCGTCGATTTTGTCTAATAAAATCCACCTGTTTAGTTGCACTAACCCCCTCTGATGAGCAACTGGGCCCCGCTTGGCTCGCCCAACTATCAGTACTCACTCCCTGCGATGAAGATTGGACTTGCATTGTGTCCAACCTTTTAGAGATGGATTCGACTTGTGCCGCCAATGTGGTGAGCACATCAACGTCATAAAGCCCGGCGGTTTTCACGGGCTTGTTTCTCTCAGAGCTCCACTGGTATCCATTAGATGCCATGTCTTCAATTAAGTTCTGTGCTTCTTTGGGTCTCTTACTGCACAAAGAACCTCCTGCTGCTGCGTCTAACATCTGTTTAGTGGCCACATTCAAACCGTTGTAGAAGATCTGAATTTGCATCCATTCTACTATCCCATGCTCTGGACACTTCCTCAATAATTCCTTGTACCTTTCCCATGTGTCGTACAAGGTTTCAGATTCTGACTTGCGAAATGAGGAGATATCGCTTCTTAGTTTGGTGATCTTGCCGGTGGGAAGTATCGAGTCAAGAATTTCTCGGCCAGCTGTGCGCAATTTGTGATAGACCTAGCCCGCAAGGAACTTAGCCACTGCTTAGCCCTTCCTCCCACTGGAAACGGGAACAGTCGGAGATGAACCACGTCCTCGGTCACATTATTCACCTTGAACGTGTCACAAATTTCCAGAAAATTTGCAAGAGGTGCATATGGGTCCTTGTCCTGGAAACCATCAAACTGGCACATCTGCTGCACCATCTGGCTAAAATTTTGCTTCGGCTCGAAATTGTTCGCTGCAATAGGGGGTCGAACAATGTTTGATCCAGATCCCTCCAAATTAGGGCGTGCATAATCTGAGATACTCCTCTGATTTCCTGCCATGCTTTCTTCTTGGTCCACTTCTATGCCTACTTCAACTGACCCGGTGTCCCTTAAATTGACCTGCCTCTGTCTCCTATCAGGATCAAGGGGTGCTAGCTGGGAATAATTCCCCCGGGTCATGAACTAAGCCTACGCACCAACAAAAAGAGGGAATGAGATATGTACTTTTAAGCTTCAGGACAAGAAAATGATGAAGAGTTTAAACAAATCACAAGCACTACTAAAAATAAAAAAATACAAGCAAAAACGAAAAAATAAAAGACAAAGAAAATCAAAGCAAAAATAAGCGATCAGACTACTAAGACTATCCAAATTCTTAGAAGTTGCCAGTCCCGGGCAACGGCGCCAAAAACGTGATATGGCCCTTGCGTATTCGCAAGTGCACTTGTCGTACAATTAATAAAGTGTACCGTAAGATCGGGTAGTCGTATCCACTGGGGCTGGTATATCTCCTAATACTATCGTTCTGCTTAATATCTAATCAATTAGAGAAGGGTTGAAATGACTCTCGTTTGGATTGAAGGAGATTGAAAAGGTAACGATTTGCTCAATGGAGGAGATGGGGACCCGGGGGTGAATTCTTGATGCTAACTAACTTGGACTCTCTCAATACTTATTGGAGATGTCTTTAGAACCCTAAATTCTAAGATCTCGTTGTTCTAAGTGAAGGATGCTCACGGTGCTGTTGAACCATAAGTTGGGATCTCACTTCTTGCAACTATCATAAAGATTTGCAAGCTAAGATAAGAACACAGGAACTTAAAGCATTGAACCACTCACATGCAATCAAAGCAGCCAACAACCAAGATTTATTGTAAAGAACAAAGACATTAAAAAATACTGCAAGTAGAGTATTCAAGTTCAAGGTACAAGCATAAGAATATCACCCTGGGGCTCCCAAATAAGAGTTTAGCCCTCATAGGGTTAGGCAACAAGGAAATTGCCAAAGAAACAAATACAAAAGAGTTTGAAGACTCCCTATTTGCTTGCATCCTTGCGGCTATCCGAGGTTCTACTGTGGAATGATTTCTCCTCCCAATCGGGCTACCATTGGGGGACATTCCCCTCGTGATGGTGAGGACGGCTCCCCAAAGCTCTCCTCTTCTTCTCCCTTTGTTTCTCCAGCCAAAAAGTCCACGAAAAACTTAAGTTTCCAGGGTTTTAACCTTTTCACGATGTGAGCACACCCGTGTTGAGGCCGTGCTCCAAGCCGTGCAGATTACAGCCGAATAAAACTAATGAAACCCAATTTCCTGTAATCTGCACGGGGTCTAACATGCCCGTGTTGAGCCCGTGCTGAGGGTTGCATGACCGTGCTTAGCGACCAGAAGGCGTGCTGACCTTGGCTGAATTCTCCTGCAATCTACACGGCTTGCAAGCACAGGCGTGCTGAGGCCGTGTTGAGCTTGGTGAGGTTTCTTCTAAGTCCTTTAGCTCCCAAAATCACTCCAAATCACTTCTTCTTGCTTTAGGACTTTGATATCTGCATGGAAAACTAGAAATACCTCAAATAGCATTGAAATTGGAGAGTTAACGCCGATAAACTCAAGAATCATGGGAGTAAGAGATAAAATAACTATATATGAAATGCACTCATCAACCATAGGGAACATGAGCACTAGTAATTGCTCATCTTTTATTATCTACGTAATGAGTGTAGTGTGTGATGATCTAATGGCCAAATCTAAGAGTGCCACTGCAAGTGCGCATCGAATAAAAAGAGAAAGAGTTAAGAATCAATGAAGGTGGGGTATCTGTATAATGCTCCCCATAGGATTCGGGTGTTAAGTGTATATTATAAGTGTTTCTAGAAGAGATTATTGAGTTGTGGGTATCCTAAGCTATATCGGCCCCTGCCTCCAGGTCTCCGATAACTAGTCCTCTACGAGTTCCCCGCGGAGAATTCTCTCAACGCCTCACACCGCATATGACTGCTTAGCACTCTATTGATCCCAAAAATATGGCTAATTCCTAAAAGTAGATACAACCCTGCCTCCAGGTGAAGGATCCCTAAACCCCTACAATGTCCCAGCGGAGAATTTCTTGACGCCTCACGCCACATATGGTTGCTTGAAACTTAGGAAATATGGAGATATGAAATATCTATCAGAAGGGAAAGGGGACACTCCACTATCTCATGCCCCACCCTCTCAACCCTCTTCTCTCTCTTTACTAGGTTGAATAAAACATGCAAGGCAATTAATAATGAAATCAAAAACAATTGCAAGCATTAAGAACTCAAGAGTAAAACTCAATGTATTAAACTCGAAATGAAACACAATGTAAATCTAATAAAAATATGAATCCTAGGGTTTACATGTCCGAATAACCACTAGGGGTTTAGCTCTCTATGGAGCAAGTCACAAAGCAAATAAAGTAATGATAAAAAAAGTTCACAAGCTATACAAAATAACCCCCTAAATCCGTGATGATGGTCTTGATGGGTAGCTTCCACGTCCGTATTGAATCCATTCAGAAGCTAGGTCGCCGGTGGCTTCCTTGATGCTATGACGGAGGAGGAATCGATCCAAGGTGGTGAGGAAAGCTTCCCGAAGCTACAAAGAACTCTCCGCAAGCCCTAGCCGCCTTGCCTCTTGAAAGTAGCCGAAAAGATCCCAAAAAATCATAACAAGGCGGCCTTTATAAACTAAAATCGGGGCTTCACATGGGCACTCAGATGCCCGTGTACTGTAGGCACACGGTCGTATGAAAATTCTACAGGCGCGAACAGTAATTTTGCTAAAGTACTGCTACAGTAAACTGCTACTACTGTCCTTTGAATTATTCTTTGAGTCCACAAGGTCGGGTGTGTGGCTTTCTGTCCTTTGAATTTTTTAAAAACCTCCTTTGTTTTGGGCGTGGAAACTGGGACATGGGCCTACTACTGCCTTTGTGCCCTTCTGGTTCGTGTAATAACTCGGAAACCGCTGAAAGTTGGCAATAACTCCACGTATATGAGCACAGCTTCTATTTTTGCTCTTGAAATGTGTCATCACACCCTATCTTTGCTTCTTTCTTGTACTTCATACCTCCAAGGCCCTGTTTGCACAAAAGAACACAAAATACACCTTATTAATGATACAACCTGATAAAAGTGATGCTCAATGCATACAAAATGATGTTATTAAATATATGTATACAAGCATTATCAATACACTCTCATGTACATAGCCATGTACAAAACTGTGTTCTTTTACATGGACTGGTTACATGCCCATCCAATCTCCTAATGTAGAGCATAACAAAATCCCGAGAGTTATACAGCCAAGTACACGACCGTATACTGGGTCCATGTAACTCTAGGGTTAGTACAATCATGAGAGTATCATGTGGAAGCCTTAATAAATGGTTGGATACACAGCTGTGTACAAACCCCGCATACTTGCTCAATTTCTGTGACCATAGAAGGTTTTGGAAAGAAAGAAGACGTATCTCTTTTAGACCTATTTCGGGAAATAATGGCTGCGAAGGCTTAGGGTATTAGAGAAGACGATGAGGAAGATGGTGGAAGCCTAGGAGGCAACGTCCAATGGTGGCTACACCAATCGTGATCGATCCAAAGCGCTATTTGGACTAGAATGGAGTTCTTATGAATTTTGGGTTCTAATTGTCTTTATTATTTTGTATTGAACAAGACCACAATGGAGGAGTGACTTCCTTGTGTGTACGAATTTGGTGTAGCCTGAATTCATTATATTTATATTGTTCTTAATTTAGATTTCTTTTGATTTGTTTGGTTCATCTTTGTTATATAATATTGGTTTAGCATATTGCGAGAGAGGGTTTACCATTGTGTTTTCACATTAGGTATCAAGAGATCCATGTGAGGAGATCACACATAGATGAATAGGTTTTATTGACATGCAATAGAGATAGGGCATCATGCACCTTCTGATTAGGCCATTGTAGTTTATCTACGATTTTTGACATGAGATTCCTAGTGCTCTTTGCAATCATGTAAAAGTATGTTTGAAAGAGATCTTGATCTATCGTAGCATGGGAATAGTTGTTGAGGAGTATCGAGAGAGCACTCAAGATATTCTTGAATTTCTTTTGGTCCAACAATTCTTGAATCCAATCTTTATTAAGCTCAATTACCCTTTATTAATTCAAGAGAAATCTTATTTAGACACCTGTCTCATCCTTTGATTAAATAACTCCTCAAATTTTCTATCTAGCCGATTGGTTAATTCCCATACTTTTCAAGAAACGAACACTTCTCATTTTGATTTTAGGTTAGCTTGCACCATGAGAATCAGTACTAGTGTTCTTCAATCTCTGTGGATATAACAACCGCTTTTTTGCACCTATTTATTACTTGATGACCTGTATGCTTGCGGTATAGGGTTACACAGCATGCACAACACCCATCAGGATCGATATTTTCATTCGAAATTTCAACAAATACTATGCTATCAACCTTAGCTGGCATGGCTATAATTTATCTTTGCAGCAATAGTAAAATGTTGATGTGTGGTAGTCCTTGCTTTTCAAACAATTGTATGAACAACTTTGATCATAAATAAATAAATAATTTAAAGTAGAGATGCATCTTATTAACATAAAAAGAATGAAACAAATAAGAGATGTATCTCCTAACCTGATTTGGTATGACCAAATGTCTATCTTCATGAAATCTTTCATAACTTGCTTTAATTTTATGCGGAAGACCTTCAATATTATGTCAGGCCTGCCTTCTAGATGTTGCCCATTAATACTTGATTATGCATCTATTATTTGTGCTCATTGAGGGTTACAGGTGAATACAATAAAGAAATTGGATAGCCAAAGTATCTACAAATTGCCATTGCATCTTGATATTTTTCAAACATATATTTTCGTTTTGGAATAAAGCTTTCAAGTAATATAACTCATTTTCCAATAGAACTTCCTTGAACATCTTCTTGAGCAATTGCATCTCTAACATTCTTATATATATTTGTCCTTATTGTTGTTTTTGGTGGCCTCTTATATATCTTAACTTTGCTTCTTCAATTATAGAATGCAATCAACTAAAAATGGTTGAAAACGCCTTCCACTCCTTAGTAAACTATTGGTGTCAATGTTTTTTTTTTGCTGAATAAAGTAAGCATAATATTCTCACATAGGTAAATACAACATTCATAATTTGCTGCATATGGGGGAGTCTTAATATGGTTTGTTCAAATGAAAATAGTTCACTTTATATGGAAATAATAATGGGCTTTTCAGCTTAACGACATGTCAGCTTTCTTTTTTTTGTGATTTTGGTTGAATGCATAGATTTTGCTTCATGTTTAAGGTATTTATCCTCATTAAGCTATCATGTGCTCTTGAAAAGCTTTTGAAGGTTTCATTTGTTAACTGGGCATGAAAATATTGTGTTGGGAACTCGCATTTTGCTCATAACTATTTTATGCCATATGTTTCTACATACACACACACACACACACACATCACCTATGTTCATAGTGCTATTTGTGAGTGAACATGGATTATTAACATACATCGTTCTTCGAGGATTTGAATAATAACCATGCTTTCATAAACGTATACATATCTATTTCTTATTATGTGCTAGATGGTACTAAATATGAGTGTAGCTGGCTAGATTTCTTTAAGATTAAGATAAAAACTATTTCTCCTATCCCTATTTCAAATCTCATTTCATCTATTTTAAACCTATGTTGACAGAAAGAATAAAAAGCATTATGTTGCAATATGTGAATGTTTATGGTCCATGGTTGAGACCTAGATGATTTTTGAATGTCCCCGTGTACTTTGATTGTGACATGCCACGTGTGACTCATTGCAGTGGAGGTCCCCACTGTGTAACCTATAGAGGAGGCATAGTTGACCATTATTTACCCATTCAGGAGGTGTGTAGAAAGCCTAAATGGAACAAATACTAAGATGTCCGGGTTCATCACACGAGACTCACAGAGGCCAAAGCCAAGGTGGGGCTTTCATAATTAAAATAAGAAAACCTTTTCTGATACCTAGTTGTACCCGCAGCTAGGTTAAGTATAATTTTGGCCATCTTTTTTGAAAAATATTGGTCTTTTGAAGTCAACATTATTTTCGGATTGTTGATTTAGTGTATCGCATATGTTTTAGAATATTAATGATTTAAAATGCCTTTAGTCAATATTAGTTGATGGTATACTCTATTTTGTAAAGGTGGAATATTGCTTGGGGTTATACATTTTGTTTTGAAATATATTTTTACTCTGTTCATCTACATGATAACCCTTCATTGGGTAACCTTGTTACTCACCTTCTCTCTTTTCATCATTATTCAAGCCATAGTGTGGTTGAAGATTATAATGGGTGAGTTTAGTGTTGACTTCTTCTTCTCCTATCTTAAGTCTATTAGCACTCATGATTAGAACATTCCCTGGGTCATTTTGTAATTCTATATGTATTATGTCAGTGGATCCACTAGTATTATGTTTCCAGAAAAATTTTGTATTTTTGGACTGTTGCTTATATATTTGCACATGTACCAGTTGATGTGAGCTTGGTTGTTTTTATATGTTTTGATTGACACCAAATTGTCACATGCCTTGCATTAATCGGTATGTGGGATACGACTCATTCTTTCTTAGGTTGTCGTGGTGCTTGTTATGCCCATCCTCTACAGGTCGGGTTATGGCACTTAAAACTAATTTATCAAAATCACAAAAGAACAACAATACAATAAGGGAACAATCAACATAACACCTCATTCAACACTACTATCATTTCCGAATTTAGGAGCAAGCAAACAAATTTGTAACAATTATTAATGCAAGCCTCACATGAAGAGAAAGCATAAAATAAATTATTAATTGTAAGAAAAAACTTTAATATTGATCATTGACCTATGGCCTTATTTGCCCATTGGAAAAACTTATCCTGTATAAAGTAATAAGGAAGTATTCATTGTCTAGTATATATATTACCTTATTATGTAAGAAACACACACACACACATAGTTACTATATGACACGCCCTTTGCGTCACCACAAGTGCACGGGTCGTCAAGTAATAAAGTGGATCCTAGATAGGGATCGGATTGTCGAACCACACGGAGCAACCGCACTAGTATTGCCTTCAGCTTATGAAATCTAGCCTAAAAAAAATGATTGTTAAAAAGTCTAGTTTAAACTAAGAGATCAGAAATAACTAAGGTCGTTGAGATCAGTCGGTGAGAAGGGTAAACTTGAACAATACTTCCGCGGGGATTAAACAGTGAAGTACTAACTCGAACAAATAATCCTTGCTCAATTAAAAGTAATCTTAAAAGGAATGTGAGAGGAAGACGGGTTTTCGCCGCACGCTAATTCGAACGTTGTAATGGGTTTTTACCAAGCGCCGGTTCTCAAGAACCGACCGGTTTTCACCGCACGCTAAAACAACCGAACAACGGGCTTTCACCGCTCACCAACAATCACGCAACATGTAAACAACATACATCAATTCACACATGCATTCCCAATGTTTAACATCACAAATAATTGGCATTCATGGAATAAGAGTAGAGTTTAACAATTCCCCTAGGGTTCAAGTCCAAGTTCCCCTAAAAGGGGATTAGCTCATAATGCAAAATAATGAAATCAAGAAATTACAATTGTTTATTGTCATGGTGAGAAAAAAAAATGAGAAACTCCCTCAAAACTAAGAAGACAAGGATTGGCCTAAAATTCCCCTCGACGTTGGGGGAATACAACCCTTGACCGCAATGATGCTCTAACGGATGATGAAGGGGGGGGTGGGGGGTGTTAATGGAGGGATATGCATATTCTTGGCTTTTTTTATGGAGAAATCACCTCTTGATCTCGCAGTTAAGTCCTTCCCTTCTCCAGCCACTCTTTCTCTCAAACTCAAAGAAAACCTAAAAACTGAACTCCCCAAACCATCTTCAGTAAAAGCTTATATAGGAGTAAGTTTACGGCCAGCTTACGGGCGTAAGCAAGATCGTAAGCTTCGGGGTTTCAACTTTCCTCCTGCCTTACGCCCCCGATTACGGCTGTAAGCTTCTCCTGTAAGGTTCTTTGTATTTGGGTTACGGTCCTGCTTACGGCCGTAAGCCTAGGACCGTAAACCTCATCTGATAATTTTCTTCTCCAGCCTTACGGGCATAAGCTGATCCGTAAACGCCTCTGTATTTTGCTTACAGTCTCACTTATAGCCGTAAGACCCGATCGTAAGCTCCTCTATATTGCGGGACTTCTCCTCTTACGGCATAAGGATGCCAACAAGGCGTTCTGGATTTAGCTTACGGCTGTAAGCCTGGACGTAAAGTGCCCGTAAGCTTTGCGGCTCTCCAAGTGCTGAATCAGGAGCATGCCATCTTTACTGTTTCTATTCCCATTCGCTTTGGCTCTCTTTTAATTTTAATATACAGTTGGTGCCTGCGAAGAAAATTCATACTTGATTTAGACTCGTATTCCACTAACTCGATAAGTATACAATTCAATATATAAAATACGCACAATTATATACTTATCACTATACATATAAACATATTTATTTGATGCAATAAATATCACATTGTTTTCTTTTACCAATTAAAATAAAGCATAATTAAGAAAAAGCTTTATGTGAATATACCCATTGCTAGTACTTTTATACACTTGCATATGTTCCTTCGATTTATACAACTGGAAAGAACCTATCATGTATAAAGCGGGAATGTGCCAACTTCTAAAAGGTTGGTTCAAGGCATCCCGAAGTTGTAGAAGGACACAAAGGCAGTCATGCTCTCATGTTCTGGTTTGTTCGACAATTTCAAAAGCTCTCCAAGGGTTTATCAGCGTCAAGAAACACCACATGACCTACCACACGAGCGTGTGTCCGTCCTGGTGGCCTCATAAGAAGAAAAGAGCGAAATCGGGTGTCTATAGATGCATTTCTGTGAAGGCTGAAAATCCACATGGGCATGTGGATTTTCCACATGGCCATGTGGATCCCCGACTTTTGAGTTTACATAGCCGTTCTGAAGAGTTATTCGGGGATCTTTTTCCCAACTTCTGGAGAGAGAGCGGCTAAGGTTTTGGCAAGGTTTTTGCGAGGTTTAGGGGCATTTCTTCATCGATTTCGACATCGAATTATTCCAAGGATTGCTATTTGGGGAACCATCGATGACTTGGATTCGGCGAGGTGTGCCTTAGGCTTGACGGAGGGATCCTTGGAGAAGAAGAAACAACCCTTATAGACCATCAGCACGGAGCTTAAGGGGGTTATTTTTATGGTTTATTTCCATTCATTTTCTATTGTATTATTGACTTTGTATTTCTCCATGGAGAGCTGAACCACTAGTAGGTGCTTGGACATGTAAACCCTAGGATTTCTATGTTTCATTGACTCTTATTTTTTTACTTTTAATTGAAATTTAATTTGAGTTTCAATCTTGTGTGCTTATTTAATTTTCCCTTAGAATGACACTAGGGTTGAGAATCTAATCTAATCATCCTTTTGACAAGTGACCATCACCATTAGGATTAGATTTACCAAGGTTGAAGAGAGTTGAGAGGGTGAGTCGAGAGCTATCGGAACACCCCCTTTCTCCTCTAGTGTGATTCTTCCTACCTCCATATTACTCCGGGTCTTATTTGTGATTAGGGATCTTTCGCCTGAACCAAAGGGTATGATCTAGGATTGGGAATAGGGTTTATCACTTGGAATCCCTAGAACTTAATGCAGTCATACGTGGTGTGAGGCGTCGAGAGATTCCTCTCTGCTGGGACCTCGTAGGGGACTAGTCATGGTTGACCTTAGATTTGGGACCTTATGTCTTTGGATTTCCATGACTCTTTGAATCTTGATTTGAGAAGAGTAATTTGAGTTTTGCACTTGAAACTAGAATCCTAGGATGAGCATTGTCAGAGTACTCCATCTACACCTTAATCGGTTCGCAACTCTAGCTACTACTATCAGTCTTTTATTTCTGTTTGATTACTTTTCTATTGAACTCTATAACAATTGGTTTTTCCTTGGCTAATTAACAAAGTTTTTTTGTTACTAATGTCTACTCCCTGTGGATTCGACTACCCACCCTTTGGGTACTTTATTACTTTGACACCCGTACACTTGTGGAACAAACACGCTAAGGTGTGTCAATAATCCTGCTCTCATAGTATATTAAGTTGAACTATAAGCCTAGGTACTAATTATGCTGATAATTGAAATTATATGCATTATGTTTGAGCTATAACCTATAAGCAAACACTAGTTAGTCTGAGTTATAAATATGTTCAAATATTTTTAAAGATACATGCTGAAAATAAAAAAATTAGAAAAAAAACTAGTTTCAAATAATAATATTATTAGCATATTATGAAAAGTTGCCTATTCATAGTGAGTAAATTTCATGCACATGTATGCAAATCACAAACAAACTATTTTTACATAAAGAAGCCACTCAACCTTAATATAAATCAATTCTAACAATTCAGGGCTGTTGAGAATAGAGCTGTCAAAACGGGCCTAACCTGTCGGGGCGGCCCACCCCTTCAACAAAAATTGGCGGGTTGGGTTGGCCTTTTGTAGGCGTTTTGGGCGGGGCGGGCCGCGCTAGCCCGCCCCTTTAATTTATTAAATATTTTTTTTAAATATTTATATATATATATATATAGTATGACTTTATTAAAAAATTACATTAAATAAAAATAAAATAAAAAATAAATGTATTCATTTTTAATTACATTAAAAAAATATTGATTAATTATTATTTTAAAAATATAACAAGTTTTATTAATTATTTTTATTAGATATTTTATATAATTTAAAATAATAAATTAAAAAATGATTAATTATTTTTATTATTTTAGTTGTGTGATTTATTATAAGTTTATAACATCATATGTAAAATATATTTTGAAATATGGCTTTTGTATTATGTTTTGTGTTTTAATAAATATTTTTTGGTTTGATTTGGTTTCTTAAAAAAACTAATTAATATATAAAATATATAATTTTTAATTATTTTATATTTTTTGATTTTTAGCGGGCCGGCCCGCTCAACCCGCCAACCCAATGTGGGTTGGATCGGGTTGGCATTTTGCCAACCCGCCAAATGGCGGGCCGGCCCGCCCCGCCCCGCCAAATGGCGGGTTTTGGCAACCCGCTGGCCGGCCCACCCCGCCGGCCCGTATTGACAGGTCTAGTTGAGAACATTGTGTTGTATACATAGATCACCATAAGTTTTCAATATTTGTGGTTCAAAACAAAAATATTGGTGTGCAAATTCCTTTAAGCTACTTTAATGTGGAAGTTCGACCCTTTTTCGCTTTTTCTGTGTTTTGGTTTCTTGTGTAGAAGTTGTGTTTAGGTTTTTGTCAAGTATTCTTTTGCGTTGGGATCTGATGCGTCTCCGCAACAACACAACAGGGTGATGTGTGTCAACCCCTTGCGTTACCGCAAGTGCACGGGTCGTCAAGTAATAAAAGTGAACCCAAAGGGTCGGGTTATCGAACCACAGGGAACAGAAGTACTAGTAATAGCCCCTCTTTTGTTATCTAACCTAATGACTGTAGTGTGTGATGATCTAATGGCCAACACTAAGAGTGTCACCACAAGTGCGCAGGAAATAAGAAGGAAAAGAGTTCTCAATCAATAAAAGTGAGGTATCCGGACAATGCTCCCCCTAAGATTCGGGTGTTGGATGTAGATTACAAGTGTTTCTAAACGAAAACAATGAGTCGTGGGTATCCAAAGGTATAACGGCCCCTGCCTCCAGGTCGCCGATAACTAGTCCCCTACGAGGTCCCGGCGGAGAATTCTCTCGACGCCTCACACCACATATGACTGCTTAAAACTCTAGGGATCCCAAAGATATAACCAATTCCTAAAAGTAGATCTAACCCTGCCTCCAGGTGAAAGATCCCTAACCCCCTACGAGGTCCCGGCGGAGAATTCTCTCGACGCCTCACACCACATATGGTTGCTTGAAACTTAGGGAATATGGAGATAGGAAATATCTGTCGGAAGGGAAAAGGGACACTCCGCTATCTCACGGCTCACCCTCTCAACCCTCTTTACTCTTCGCAATTCTAAA
This sequence comes from Dioscorea dumetorum, assembly GCA_902712375.1. Taxonomy (NCBI): domain Eukaryota; kingdom Viridiplantae; phylum Streptophyta; class Magnoliopsida; order Dioscoreales; family Dioscoreaceae; genus Dioscorea; species Dioscorea dumetorum. The sequence goes on from CACTHL010000635.1 coordinate 109,440, forward strand.
CCTAGCGGTGATCTCTCTCTTCACTAGATTGAATAAAACATGCAAGGCAATTAATAATGAAATCAAAAGCACAAACAAGCATTAAGAACTCAAGAGTAAACTCAAACTGATAAATTCGAATAGAAACACAATGTAAATCTAATGAAAATAAGAATCCTAGGGTTTACATGACCGAATACCCTCTAGGGGTTTAGCTCTCCATGGAGCGAGTCACAAAATAAATAGTAAATTCAGAAATAAGTTCCAAAGACATAAAGAATAACCCCCTTAAATCTGTGATGATAGTCTTGATGGATAGTTTCCACGTCTGGATTGAATCCACTTCGAAGCTAGGTCACCGATGGCTTCCTTGATGCTATGACGGAGGAGGAATCGATCCAAGTTGGTGAGGAAAGCTTCCCAAAGCCGCCAAGAACTCCTTCCAAGCCCTAGCCGCCTTGTCTCTCGAAAGTGGCCAAAAAGATCCCCAAAAATTATCACAAGGCGGCTTTTATAATTTGAATTCGGGGCTTTACGCGGGCATCCACACGCCCGTGTGGAAATTCCACACGGGCGTGTGAAGTACTTTGCTACAGTACTGCTACAGTGATTTCGTTATAGTGCTTTTCTACAGTAAATGCTACAGTGATTTGTTTCCCCCGAAGTCTTCCTTGGAGTCCACACGGTCGGGCACACGCTCGTGTGGTAGGGTGCGTGGCTTTCTATGCTTTGAATTCTTCTAGAACCTTCTTCTGCTATTGTACGGAAGCTGGGACATGGGCGTACTACTGCCTTTGTGCCCTTTCGGTTTGTGTAGTGACTTGTACTCCTCCGAAAGTTGGCAACACCCCCATGGATATGAACACAACTTCTGATTGTGGCCTTGAAACGTGTCATCACACCCTATCTTTGCTTCTTCCTGTACGTCATGTCTCCAATGCCCTGTTTGCACAAAAGAACACAAAACACACCTTGTTAATGCTAAAACCTGATAAAAGTGATGCTCAATGCATGTAAACTGATATTATAAAATATATATATATATAATCAAGCACTTATCAGGATCTTAGTTAAGGTCTTTTTGAGAGGTTAAAAGATGGGGGAAAGGTGGTTTAAAAGGTGCAAGCAAGGAAGGAACCTTGCAGGCACTTAGTGTACCCGAAATGAGCCAAAGAGGGGGCCATGCGGCCTTCCTTGCCGGCGCAAGGGAGCCCGCAAGGAGGCCCGGCTTGAAGACCATGCGTGCTCCCATGCGAGCGCATGGGAGGCCGCGTGGCTCCCAGGTTTGATGCCTCGTGGCCTCCCTTGCGCCTGCAAGCGAGCCCGCGAGTCCTCCCGCGCATTGTGGCCTATAAATACCCATTTGAAACTCAAATGGCCTTCATAAGACCCCATTTCCCTCTCTTTTTCTCCTCATATTGAATACTCATTCTCTCCTCTATTAGATCTTCATTCTTGAGCTCCAAGAAAGAAGAAAGGTGTTGATGTCTCCCTCCCCTCCATTGGTGATAATTCTCCTCTAGATATAGCAAAGTTAAAGGTGAGTTTTCTTCTCTTCTTCAATTTCTTGTTCTCTTATCCAATTCTTTATAGATCTATGAAGAAAATATGTGGATCTAGTATAGGTCCAATGTTTGAATGGAATTAGAGTATAGATCTAATGTTTAGATGGTTTAAGAGCATTGATCTCATGTTTTGGTGAAGAATGAAGGGGATCTTCATCTCTAAACCCATGATTCTTATAGATTTGAATCCAATTAGGATTTTCTTGATTTTATTGTGATCTTGAGGGTTCAAGGATCTTATTACTGTTAGTTCTTGAATCTAGAATATCTAGTAAACTCTAGAAACCATGAGATATAATTTTGGATCATTCTTTCCTCCCTTGTTCATTGTTATGGTTATGTGATTGATTCTTGTTTTTTCTTGGATGATAATGGCATTTAAGAGGTGGATATAAAGGCAAGGGTAAAGAGCAAGTGGGCGAGTAATCCGGAGGGGTTCGATCTCTCCAAGTTTGTGGGTGGGAAATTGTTTAATTCATGAGTTATGATCATGCTATTTGAATGCCCAATAATGCATGCTTTGAAATGTGAATCTCTTTATTTTAATGAATTATTGAATTGTTTCTTGAAACCTGAAATTATGATCTCATATGACTTGAATTACTTCTTGATTATGATCAAAGATCTTTCATATACCTAGTGGGTTGGAAACCCGATGATTTCAATTTCATGATTTCAAAGAAATTGTTGAAGGTTGAATGTGAATCAAAATTAATTCATGATTTCTAAAAGGAGTTTTCATGTTTTCAATCTCATGTTTTCATGATTTCAATTGTTTTCATATACCTAGAAGGGCTGATGTGAATCAAAATGAATTTCTTGGTGATGATGCCGTATTTAAACTATATTCTCAAAGATTTCTAAAAGGAGTTTTTGTAATTCTTGTGAGGGTTAGAAACCCTATGACTTGAACTATATAATTACAAGATTTGAGAATTCAAGAACTTGATACTGTTGTTATTTTGACCCAAGAGGGCCCTATGTGCACCAATGTGTGATCCTTACGATGTTATCATATTTGAGATGTATTTCAAAAGAATATTTTCATGATGATGTTCTTGATGAAAATAACATTATTGACAATTTTTTCACACGAGTATTCACTCTTGGATCAAGAGCTGCATTTATGTGAATTTATGATCTTTTGATGAGATATGTGATTTTATATTGATACGTTTACGATGAGCCTACGGGCGAAATGTTTATGATCTCTTGATGAGATATATGATATCATATTGATGTGTTCATCTTATTATCGTGATGTGTTCATGATGTGCCTACGGGCGGGATAGATATTACAATTGTTTCGATGGTGACATTAGCGGGGTCCCCATCTTCTGCAGAAGCGAGTTTCCAAGGACCGACCTAGTTAGGGTGGCGTGGAGTTCTCGCCTAGCTAGCCCTTGCAGGAGGCGCGTAGAGAACCTGAATGTGCTGTGTTGGGTTCTGGAGTCACCACATAGGATTCCCAATGGCCAATGCTAAGATACGTGCATCTTGGTGGCTCTTGACCTAGCCAAGACCATGGTTAGTGATGGAGGGTTTTTATAGACTATTGATGATACTATCAATAGAGGATTTCCACATGTGTTGCACTAAGAATCATTTATTCGATGGGTTTGATCTTTTAATGAGTATCTTAACTTGGACTTCATGGTACGAAATTTACAACATTGATTACTTTATGAAACCGTGAAAAGTTGAGCATTCCAAAAAGAGTATCTTAAACTTGAATTTTCAGATTTGTATCATCACTATAAATCCTTGATTCGATGGATTTGATCTTTTAATGAGTATTCTTAACTTGGATTACAATATACGAAATTTACGACATTGATTACTTTATGAAACCGTGAAAAGTTGAGCATTCCGAAAAGAGTATCTTAAACTTGAATTTTCAGATTTGAATCATTTTATAAATGATTTTTCAAGGATTTTATGAATGCATTTCATACAGGAAGTTTGCAAGTTTCTTAGATTAAATTGTACTTATATATATATACACATTGAAAGTAAGTACTTTATTTGTTGTTGAATATTGAAGATTTGTTATTGGGCTTGCTTATTGACTCTTACTTGTCTGAATTATAGCTCCATGTTCAACCCCTCACTGAGTAACTTAGTTACTCACCCGTTCTTCATATCTTCTTTCCAGTTGTTAGCACGGCAGCAGGGTGTGAGACGTGAAAGTGCTTGGCAAAGCTATTCCTGAATTTACCTTTGAGTAGTGTATGATTCATAAACATTGTTGTCATGCATAAGATGGTTCCACTAGGATCTATGTTTTCGTATTTCCATTTGGTCTTGAATAATCTTGATTGGTTCAGTCAGGACCTTGGGTTGTATGAGCTTTACACCCAGTGTTTGGGGGAGACTATGTTGTGTTCATGATCATTCCTGTTGTCATTTCCAGGGATATATACCCGTGTGAGTATGTTGATCTTGTATAGGGTTGTGGTTAAATACCTTTAGATTTAGAATATTATTGTTGTGATGTTGATATTGTACATGTAACAAGTTAGCCTTATGGCGATCTAAGGTTGAGACAGGTGTCTGATCTCCCCTGGGTTGTCGTGGAGATAGAGTCATGAGCCGAGACCCGAGGGTCAGGGTGTGACATTTAAAAACTTTAATTTTAATATCATTCATGATTTTAATAGGGTTTCTTTTTTTTTTAAAAAAAAGAAAAGAAAAGTCAAAACTTAGTCAGTCCTCCATTATTCCCTTTCATTGTTCTCATCATTGTCTTTGTCTGCGTCCGTGGCTTTAAGACGTAGCTATCATCCTTTAAACCTAGAAGCCTAAATTCTTCGTTGCATCATTATGGTATGTGTCACGGCCTCAACCAATCACCACGCAGCTGTGCACCCTCGTGGCTTGGCCTATGTTGAAATGTATGCCCGCTAACCAAGTGTAAGGCCATCTACCCTTACAAACCACCCCCACTAGTTGAAACCGACGTCCTCGTCGGTCTTGAACTCAAGAAGTCTTACACCAACTCCTCGAACTACCAAAGAGTAGTATCACGCTCCCAGCTTGCCTCTGACATAGCCAAGTCCTTTCACTGGACAAGAAAAAACACCCTGCGGTTCTTCGTGCTTTGGCCATCTACTCTTCGGTCTAGAATACCCTCAGCTACCCTGCTGGGCTCCTTGCTGGACTCTTCTTCGCCCTTGATGGATCCGTGGGGTCATCGTGGCATGGCTTCAAGAAACTCGCATGAAAAGTTGGATGGAGTTTCAGCCGATCGGGGAGATCCAAACGATATGCCACGTTGCCCATCCGCTAGATAATAGTGAAAGGCCCATCATACCTCATGATTAAGCTTTTGTATGCATCCTTCCGATATAACTTCTTCCACACCTGTGGAGTGAGCTTCAACCAAACCTTGTCCCGTACTTGGAACTCCAAATGACGTCTCCCTTGATCTGCATACTTCTTTATTCGGTGAGCCGCCTTAAAGAGGCTATCATGAGCGCTCTCCATCATCTCTTGCGGATCAATAGCAAAGTGATACGCGGCAAGACATTTCCCTCCTATCCTCCTTTTCGCCACATCAGAAGGAGTAATAGGTTGGTATCCGTATGCAAGCTCAAATGGACTCTTCTCCATCGATGAAGACCGATGAAAATTGTAGCTAAACTGCGCCACATCAAGCAGACTTAGCCAATTCTTCTGCGAAGCCGAAACATAGTGCTAGAGAAACTCTTCCAACAGAGCATTGATCATCTCCGTCTGCCCAACCCTCTGCAGATGATTCACAGTTGAAAATTTTAACTCTGTGCCCAACAAGCTGAACAACGCCATCCAGAACCGCCAAGTAAAGCGAGCATCTCGATCTCTTATGATGTCTTCAGGTACACCAAAGTGGTACACTGCATGCTTTAGGAATAGCTCAGCCGCCACCTCCGCCGAACATACTACTGGTGCTGGTATGAATATTGCATACTTCGTGAATCGGTCCATTACCACCATCACTGTAGACATCCCTTCCACCTTAGAAAATCCGGTAATAAAGTCCATGGAAATTGACGCCTATGGCCTTTCCGGAACACTCAACAGCTGAAGAAGACCGGCCTCCCGTCTTCTTTCCGACTTGTCTTATTGGTATACGAAACAAGTTTTCACATATGCTTCAATGTCTTCGCCCATATCCTGTCAATAGTAATGTCTTATGAGCAAGGCCTTCATTCACTCACGACCGGGATGTCTCTCCATAGAACATCATGATGCTCCTTAAGGAGCTCCTTCCGAATCTTCCTTTCTTTCGGCACATAGAGTCGGTTGGCTTTGGCATAGAGAAGCCCATTCTCCACGCAGTACTTGTGCACGACTCCGTCTTGGACATCCTTCATCAGCTTTCCATACTGACTGTCCATCTTTGCTATCTTCTCAATACCACTTTGCAAGTCATTCTTCACTTGCGTCAGTAAAGCCACATACGCAACCAATTATCTGCGACTCAACGCATCAGCCATCTTGTTGTGTCTCCCCGGTTTGTGTTGCCCTTCAAAGTTATATTCCTGCAAGAACTTTTACCAACGACCTTGTCTAGCTGATAGCATCTTTTGAGTAGCAAAGAATGTATTGGTAATATTATCTGTTTTGACAAGAAACTTGGTGTCCAAAAGGTATACTCTCCATACCTGTAAGCAATGAACAACGGCGAGCATGTCCCGCTCATGCGCCGAATAGCTCTGCTGCGCGTCGTTCAGCTTCCAACTCTTGAACGCCACTGGATGCCCATTCTAAACAAGTACACCACCAACTACCTTATCTGATGCATCAATGTGCACCTCAAAAGGTTCTTCGAAGTTGGGTAATGCTAAGACTGGTTCACTTGAAATTGCACTCTTGATCTTGTCAAAAGTATCTTGTTACCTCTTGGCCCAACCCCATGGTTGGTCCTTCTTCAGCAAATCGGTGAGCGGCACGACCTTTCTTGAATATCCCTCGATAAATCGCGATAGTAGTTGGCTAAGCAGAGAAAAAATCATAACTCTGGTACTTTGGACGGTGCAGGCCAGTCTAAAATCACCTCCACCTTAACCCGATCCATTCGGAGTTCACCCCGAGAAATGATGTGCCCAAGGAACTTGATCTCCTGTTGAGTGAAATGACATTTCTCTAGCTTCACATACAGTTGATGCTCCCTTAATCTTGATAGTACCTGCTTCAAGTGAACAACGTAATCCTCCAAGGATTCACTATAAACTACAACATCATCCAAGTACACCACCACAAATGCATCAATGTAGTCCGAAAACACCTGATTTATTGACTGGAAAAAAATCACCGGAGTTTTAGTCAAGCCAAAAGGCATTACAAGTAATTCAAACAAACCATAGCGCGTTACACACGCCGTCTTGGACTCGTCTTCCTCTGCAATCCTCACTTTCCAGTACCCCGAACGAAGATCCAGCTTGGAAAAGTTTGTTGCTTTAGCCAACTGATCTAGCAAGTCCTGAATGAAAGGAATTGGATACTTGTTTTTCACCGTGATCTTATTCAATGCTCGGTAATCCATGCACAGTCGAAGAGAGCCATCCTGCTTCTTCTAGAACAGCACTAGTGCACCATATGGAGCCTTTGATGGATGAATGAAGTCACTATCAAGAAGCTCTATCAGTTGTCTCCTCAGTTCAGCTAACTCCAACAGAAATATTCGATAGGGAGCCCGAGAAGGGGATTTGCAACCCGGCATCAACTCGATTTAGTGATCTATTGCCCGCCGTGGTGGGAATTCACGGGGTAGTCCCAACGGCATCACGTCTCATACTCCTCCAAGACTTCAGCCACAGCTGAGGGTAGATCACTCACCAAATCTTCCTGCACTTCCAATAAAGCATCTACATAAGTGGGTTCTCTATGTTTCAACCCTCGTGCCACCTGTTGCACAGAAAGCATCAGCTCTTTCCCTTTCTTCTCCTTCGTAGCTACTCCAGTTACAAAGCATGGCCTCTTCCCATCCGTTATAAGAAGACCACCCAAATGTGGAACAATGGCGGCTTTAACAGACTTCAGAAACTCCATCCCCAATATCAACTCGAAATCATCTTATGCGACAGCCAGAAAATCCATCTTCCCTTGCCATCCACCCATGTGAATGGTCATGCTAGAGATCTTCTCAATCACCGCCTATGCCTGAGAGTTGACTGCTTTTACTAAGCTCGTGTGCGTTCCAACGCTTAGTCCCAACCGAGTGGCCACATCCTTCACAATGAACGTTTGAGTTGCTTCTGTATCCACCATCCCTTGTATGGCCTTTCCATTCAAGGTCAGCTCCACATAGATAAGAGAATTTACAGCCCCATCACCCTTGACAATCTTCAAGGCACCCAACAGTTGTAAAGGACTTACTCTTGTTGGGCAATCAAAATCGCTTTCTGGTTCATTCCTAAACGCGGCCACCTTTTCGCGTTTGGGGCAATCCTTCGTCAAATGTGGTCCGGTGCGGATAAAACATCCACTTGTCTGGCTACTTGAACTACCTGCTGCTTTTTCATCAGTCTTGGGTCTATTCCACCGGCTTCTTATCTTTGCATCTGGACTTAGATTTTTCACCCACTCCCCCGGTAAGGTTCGTAAGTCTACCACTACTTTTACTCCGATGATCGCAGAGGTGAGGTCCTTCGCGCCTTGCCTCCGTACCTCGATCTGGGCCCAACTTTGGAGTCCCGTGAGGAAGTTGAACAGCTTGTTATCCTCGGACATGTCCCTGATATCCAGCATCAAGGATGAAAACACCTTCACGTACTCCCTAATAGTGCTTGTCTGCCATAGCTTCTTCAAATTTGAACGAGATATATAAGGAGTGTTCCTAGGCAAGAATTGCACCCACAATTTCTTCTTCAACTCGACCCACGAGTTCGAACTGGTCCGACACCTTGAGCATCTTTTTGCTTTCGAGTGCGCCACCATAGCTTCGCATTGCCAGTAAGGTACATGCCCACCAACGGAACTTGCTCATTTTCCGGTACCCTTCCAGCTTTAAAGTATTGATCTATGTCCCAAAGAAAGTTCTCCAGTGTCTTAGCACTCCGTACGCCATCAAATGGAGAAGGTTTAGGGACCTTCACTCGCGTGGGCGCCTCCCATGCGATTGGTGAAACACTAGCTTCCTTGAGTTGGGCGACTTCAGTCTCCAGGGACTGTATCTTCGTATTTAAGACTTCAACAGTCAACTGGCTCTCTCACAGCCCACCCACAAGATCTTCTACCATCTTCAACAGGCTCACGAGCTGATTGTCAACGCTCTCGACAACGTTCTCCATCCGCTCAGCTATCTCCTAAAGGCGATCCAAATGATCCTTCTTGCTAGTCGCCATTCTCATCATCTTCACTTGTGCATCTTTTCGTGCTTTGCTTCATGCCACAAACTCCGGCTCTGATACCAGTTGTCACGGCCTCAACCGATCACCTTCGGTCATTCAGCACCTGACATGCAACATAGCGACAGGTTAGCCTTCCTTGCAAGAACAGTTACTGAATTCCTGTTTGCATCACAAGTACAGCGAAATAAATGAAAGCGAGCAAAACCGGAAAATATTTATGGTTCGAGAAATACGACACATGAAACCCATTTTGAGAGAGAAAAACATAAACTCTCTTAGATTGAGAAATGTTTACAACCTTGGCCAAAACCAACACCAAGTGACCTTGTCTCCTTCCAAAGACACATTAGACCCTATTACAAGAGCTAACCCAAATCCAAGGTTAATTGAGCCCCATGCCCAATACAGGTCTGGCGTGAATTCCCTGACTTCACTTAGCTTGCAGTGTCCACTGACGCAACTGTAGCTTTAACCAGCCACCTTGGTCACAACGCACAGCAGTACTGGTTACGCACGGTAATACCGCGTGCCATCCTCGCCCCTTGCTCAGCCACGCTCCCGACCGTGTTCCCACTTACATACGCCTGCGTAATACCTTCTCAAATCCGGAATCAACTCTTGGTCTCCGGGCATGATCAAGTGTCACGCCCCGCCTAGACTTGCTAGAGATCCAACACTCTACATAATTTACAACAACCACCTTATATCATGGTGATTAACTGATGGAGCCACGCCATGCATGCCCCACGTCTCCATACATGTCCCAACCTCTTTTTTTGAAAATCATATCATATTATATTATATTATATTATATTATATTATAATTATTATTCTTTTATATTTTATATTTTATTATTGTTATTATTTTATTTATATTATCTCTTATTTTATCTTTATCTAATTTGATTTGAATTGTTTTAATTTTATGGTTTTTTTTATTTTGCTTCGTGATTTGTATTCATGGTTGATCATGGAATTTAAATATTTTAGATCGCCTCAAGATTTGTGCTCTCGGCTGATCTTAAGATTTATGTATTTTAGATCTCCTCGAGATTTGTGCTCTCGGCGGATCTTAATATCTATGTATTTTGGATCGCCTCGAGATTTGTGCTCACGGCTGATGTTGAGATTTATATCTTTTAGATTGCCTAAAAGATATGTGCTCACGACTGATCATGAGGTTATTGTAGCACTCAGGATTTCATGGTTAAACTTTGTATTCTTAGTTGTTTGGGGGAGTTGATCCCCATAGAAACTCTTTGCATCCTTTAGGGTCAAGTTCAGGACATGTTCAAGTCTAGTTAGGGTTTTAGGGTTTGTAGCATGAAGAGATTCATGCTCGTTCCTCCTTGTGTTTTCTTTTGGTTTGAGCCCTTGTGGCTAGAATTGGTGTAGGTGGTGAGAGCTCGGTCAAAGGCAAGGTGCTAGCAGAGGAGTAGCATCGTACAAAAGTCGATCTCCTAAGTTTGTGAGTGGCTGAAGTTTGAGTATAGCTTTATTTTCAGTATCGTAATATTTATTTATTATGTTTTATGCCTAATTATGATCATTGAATAATATTTCAAACTCATCTAACAAGACTAAATTTTATAGGATTAGTTTGGAAACATCTATAGGTATATATGTGTGGGTGTGGGTGTGTGTGTGTGTGTGTGTGTGTGTATTTGGCTACTTGTATATTGTTTATATCTAGCAATAACCTAGAATGTTCATGTGTTTTTAATGGAATAAGGCCTGCATGCCTATCCAAGTGTTACATTTCAAATGCATATGGATTGGTAATTATCTGTTAGATTTGACGTGTATGCTGGATTTATTAAGGGTTAAAGAATGTGAACGTTTATGTTTATGATTTTGATTTTGATGGTGACAACAGGCTACGGCCAAACCCCGGGCTTTGGTCTGATACTGCAGCGTGGGGGCCCACGGTCCGACCTGATGGGAGGCGGCGTGGCCAACCATGATATGTGTGTTTCGGTATTTGGCTTTGATGGTGACTGCGGACTTCATTCTGATATTGCAGTGTGGGGTCTCCACCAGCCGACCTAGTGAGAGATGGCGTGGTTGACCCTGTGTTCATCTAGTCGAGAGGTGTGTGGGGCCATAAACAAGGTTTAGGGGAGATTGTCCCTATTTTCATATTGAGAGACCGAGGGTCACCACAAGGGGATCTCAATGGCCAACACCAAGGAAATTTTGTGTTTTGATTCGATTCTTGGGTTTTGAATACTACTTGGCGGTTATGTATCTAGTCGCGGCCACGACTAGATCAAGAATATTTCAGGCCTATATATGTGGATTTTCGTTTCTTTTGTAGAAGCGTATTTAAATTCCTATATAAACCACATTGATTTACAATATTGCATTTGATTCATTAGTATATTATTAAAGGTAAATTTAGTTATCTAAAGTGTTTTTCCCTCAGGTGCTATGCTTATACTTGTATTTATTACACTATATTTGAGATTGTGTAGCTAACCCTTACTGAGTAACATATATGTATGTTACTCACCACTCTCCCTCTCTTTTCCTTGTCAGGGTGCGACGTTGGTCCGAATTGTGCTGGGTAGTGTCCAGTCTAGGTCTTCCACTTGTTTCAGATGTTGGTGTTTTACTGTTCTCTTTCATTTGCATATGTAGGACCAATGGATCCACTAGGCTACACTCTTGTGTTTGTGGTTATATTCTGAGTCAATTGTATTCCTATTTCTAGGTGATGGGAATCACGAATATATGTGTACAACGGAGTTTTATTTTCCTACCTTGAGTTTTTATTTATTTATTTATTTATTTTATTTATTATCGTATGATTATTATATTTTGTAAAGCCATACGGGAACTCAGGTGTGGAGTGATGTACAACCCTCCCCTAGTTGTCGCGGCGATTGTCACGTGCTCGAGTAGGGTCGGGGCGTGACAAGATCTCTACGGCCTATTGCGGTACATGCGTTGAGAAGGCAAATGTACGTTTCTCCCTTGAGTGTTACACCATATCTCTTCATCTCTTCCAAAAGTTTGATGGTTGTATCAGAACTCTTGCATTTCCCATGAAATTATACAGATTGACATTGGGTGGAAGGCCCATTGCCTTCATCTCATCACGAAAAAAAATAGTGTCTTAAAGGTGGCTACCCTTCATGCACCAATGATGAGCAAGTGGATCGTGTCCCAAACGGGCTGCACGCCATCAAGCATCATGTCGTCATACACATCCCGGAGTAGGAAGTTCCTGCGTTGAGAGATGAGAGAAGAGATGACGGTGTTGTACTCACAGAGGTTGCTAGCGTAGTTTCGGTGAGCATACTCAGGTGATACATTCGCCGAGAAGGTACGGTGACTAGTTGCAGAAGCCACCATCGGGCAGTGGTGGTGCCACGATGAGAGAATGCAGCGAGGGATCATGGCAATGTGAAGGGAGAGGTTCTACTCAGAACTGTAGATAAAGCGAGGGATATTCAACCCTCGCTAGTGTCTACATCAGTGGTGGACGAGCGACGACCGTGACTGCAACAATAAGCAACAACGGCCACATTTTATTTTCTTTTATATAGATATATATGACTGGAGCGATAGGTAACAGTGGCCACCTTTTTTTTCTTTTATATATATATATATAGACACACACACACACACACACACAACAACACAGAAAGAAAAATATAGAGACCTTCTTATTTTGATTTCCTTTTCCTCTTTCTTCCTTTTAAGAGCCACACCATGCATGTCCCTATGCATGTTCCACGTCTCCATGCATGTCCCAACCTCTTTTTTTTCAAAATCATAGTATATTATATTATATTATATTATTTTTATTTTTATTTATATTATCTCTTATATTATCTTTATCTAATTTGATTTCAAATTGTTTTCATTTTATGGTTTTCTTAATTTTGCTTCGTGATTTGTATCCATAGCTGACCTTGGAATTTAAATATTTTAGATTGCCTTGAGATTTATGCTTCCGGCTGATCTTGAGATTTATGCATTTTAAATTACCTCGAGATCTGTGCTCTCGGCTGAATCTATATATTTTAGATCACCTCAAGATTTGTGCTCACGGTTGATCTTGAGATTTGTATATTTTAGATCGCCTCGAGATCTATGTTCTCAGCTTATCATGAGATTTGAATATTTTAGAACACCTCAAGATCTGTGCTCTTAGGAGATCTTGAGTTTTGTATATTTTAGATCACCTCAAGATCTGTGCTCTCGGCTGATCATGAGATTTGAATATTGTAGATTACCTCGAGATCTGTGCTCTCCACCAATCATGAGATGTGAACATTTTTGGATCGCCTCAAGATCTGTGCTCCCGGTTGGTCTTGAAATTTGTGTATCTTAAATCACCTCGAGATCTGTGCTCTCGGCTGATCTTGAGATGTGAATAATTTAGATCGTTTGGAGATTTGAGCTCTCGGCTGATCTTGAGATTTGAATATTTGGATCACCTCGAGATCTGTGCTCTCAGCTTACCTTGGGGTTTGAATATTTTAGATCATCTTGAGATCTGTGCGCTTGGCTGATCAGGAGATTTAAATATTTATATCGCCTTGAGATCTGTGCTCTACGCTGATCTTGTGATTTGAATATTTTAAATCGCTTGAGATTTACGAATTTTTTGAATATATCCAAATAATAGCCATTTTTTATCTTAATCTAATATTATCCTAATTCCATTATGATTTGGATGTGTGTAATTAAGATAAACCTAATTTAAATTTGCCATATTTTTTTTATTAAAATTAGGATAAAAACTTTTATATAAACAATATCCAAATAATATCTACTTTGTTTATCATAGCCCTATATTATTCTAATTTCATTATGATTTGGATACATGTAATTAAGATAAACCTATTTTGATGAAAATCAGGATATCAAAATTTTTTTTATATAGACATGACCTACATAGAAGGTCGCAAGGATAGCTTGAAATGCTTGACAACAATTGGTGAGGCACTTCATCTGGTTTCCCAAAGATGGATTTTAACATTACGTGTGGGGCTCCTATCAACCCACAAGTGACCTCTCCAATTGTTGTAATAAAGTGGACCCAATGGGTCTAGTTATCGAACCACAGGGAATAGAAGTACTAGTAATTGCTCCGCCTCTGTTATCGAGCCTAATGAATGTAGTGTTGTGATGATCTAATGACTAAATCTAAGAGTGTCAATAACAAGTGCGTAGGAACTGGGAAGAGTGAGTTCTTAATCAATAAAGGTGGGGTATCCAGATAATGCTCCCCTAGGATTCAGGTATTAGGTGCTGGATTACAAGTGTTTCTATACAAACTAATTGAGTATCCGAAGATATACCGGCCCCTACCTCTATGCCACTAGTAGCTAGTCCCCTACAAGGTCACGGAGAAGAATTCTCTCGATGCCTCACACCACATATGACTTCTTAGCACTCTAGGGATCCCAAAGATATAACCAATTCCTAAAAGTAGATCTAACCCTGCCTCCAGGTGAAAGATTCCTAACCACCTACGAGGCCCGAGCAGAGAATTCTCTTGACGCCTCACATTACATATGGTTGCTAAAAACTTAGGGAATATAGAGATAGAAAATATCTGATAAGTGCCTAAATGTGTACATTTATTGATAGTATTTTTGTATTAAATTGCATGCTTTTGATAAGTAGACCCCTGCTTTTGTGGTTAAATTGGTTTTATTTGTATTGTAGGCCTTGAAGAAGCCAAAATGAGCTCAAGAACGTATGTATGAAGAAATCGATACCAAATATAGCGTTTTTGGAGTGTCATCGTTGTAATAGTATTGTAGCAGGATGCTGCTACAGATACTGTAGCAGGGTACTGTAGCACCGAGATATTTTTCTAGAAATTCCTAGGAACCTTGCGGGCAAGCATGCGCCCGCAAGGCAGCCCTCATAGCCACTCGAAAGTCACTTCTTAAGGGCGTTAGGGAAAAATCTTGAAGGGCTTTTTGGGAGGTTTTAAAGGGAGTTTTTCTTAGAGCTTGAAGGTGGTACAAATCCAGGAAAGAAGAGCTCTTTTCTGATCAATTAAAGAGTGGAAATCAAGGGGATATTGAAGATTTGGCAAGATCCATTCTCTATCTCAACGTTGGAAGCTTGGAGAAGAAAAGGAAGCCGCCCTCATTGCGGCGTAAGTGGAGGCTCTTGGCGATGATCCGGCTCACCTTATCATCACAAATGATTGAGGGAGTGTTTGTTATGGCTAGATTAGTTGTTTTCATGATGTGTTATGTGTTAATTGCTTGTATGAACAACTAAGACCCAAGGTTACTGGACGCCGGTGAACCTTGGGATGAACAAGCTTGCATGGATACTTAATTCATGTTTAATGCAAGTTGCTTAGTTTGTGGTTCATGCTATGTGTTCTTGATTGCCTTGAATTACATGCGAACTCTGTAGTTTAACTTCTAGGTTGTACTTGGAGCGTGAGATACGCCATTGTATTAAACTCACATAGTTTGAAAGAGAAACATATACCTATATGCCGAGGGATTTAGGTATTTGGCACCCCTCCAACTGATGAGTGCATTATATATATATATATTTCATATGCATTACACCCGATATTTACTTGTCATTTTGCTATTACTTGTTTAGTTCGGTGCTATTTAAGGTATTTTGACTTTATTGTGGAGATATTTAGGTCCTGGACCAAGTAGAAGTCATTTAGAGGAGAATTCGCATCAAAAGGACATAAAAGGAAGTTCGTCAAGCCAAGCACGGCCTCAACAAGGGCGTGCTCTTGGCCGTGCAGTTCACAGGAATTGGAAAGCACGAGGAAGCACGGTCAGAATGCCCTAAGCACGATCGTGCAATGCCAACACGGGCGTGTTCCATCCCGTGCAAATTACAGGCTGGCGAATTTTTGGGGGGGAAATCACTGTAGCACAAGTACTGTAGCACGAGCAATGTAGCAAAAGGACTATAACAAAAGTACTGTAGCACCGAGAACTCAGAAACCAGTAATCTGCACGGCTTGGAGCACGGCCTCAACACAGCAGTGCTCGCATCAGAAAAAGTTTAAAACCCCATAAACTTAGGATTTTGGGGGACTTTTTGGCTGCGAACAAAAGGAAGAAGAAGGAGGGAGCTTTGGGGAACCGTCCTCACCATCACAAGAGGAATGTTGCATGAATGGTAGGCCGATCGGGAGGAGAATCCATTACATCGTAAAGCCTCGGATAGTCGTAAGGATGCAAGAAATTAGGGAATTTTCAACTTCTTGTGTATTAATTTCTTTGGCATTTATCTTGTTGTCTAACCTCATGAGGGGCTAAACTCTCTTACGGAGCCCCGGGGGGAATATTCTGATGTTGTAGCATGAACTTGATTTCTCTACTTGCAGTATTTATGAATGTCTTGTTCCATGCATTAAATCTTGGTTGTTGGCTATCTTGAATGTTTGTTGAGTGGTTGAATGCTTGAACGTTTGGTTATCTTAACTTACCTTGTGAATCTTCTTGATAGTTGCAAGAAGTGAGATTTCAACTTAGGGTTCAACAGCACTGCATGCATCATTCACCTAGCATGACTAGATTTTAGAACTGAGGATATCTCTGATAAGCACTGAGAGAGTCCAAGTTTGTGAGCATCAGGAATACAACCCCGGGGCCCATCTCCTCCATAGAGCCAAGCCTTACCTTTTCCTTAGTGCATTACCTTCTCTTAAATCTCTCTCTGTCCAACCTAGAGTCAGTTAAACCCTTCTTCAATTGATTAGGTACTAAGCAGAACGAGAGTATTAGAAGATACACCAGTCCCAGTGGATACGACTACCCGACCTTAGGGTACACTTTATTACTAGTACGATCCGTGCACTTGCGGATATGCAAGGGCGTATCAAGTTTTTGGCGCCGTTGCCGGGACTGGCAACTTCTAAGAATTCGGACAGACTTAGTAATCTAATCGCTTATCTTTGCTTTGATTTTTCTTTTTCTTTTATTTTTCGTTTTTTGCTTGTTTTCTTTCATTTGTTGCTAGTGTTTGAGATTTGTTTGAACTGTTTAATATTTTCTTCTCCCCAGGTTTTCAAGTATATATCTCATTTTCTCTTTCTTTTGGTATGCAGGTTTAGTGTATGACCCGGGGGAACTCTTCCTAGTTAGCATCTCCATATCCTGACATCGAAACGGCATTTCATAGGAGACAGAGGCAAATCAATTTAAGGGAAACCGGGTCAGTGGAAGTGAGCATAGAGGTAGACCAAGAAGAGAGCATGGCCGGAAATCAGAGAAGTATTTCAGATTATGCACGCCCTAATTTGGAGGGATCTGGATCAAGCATTGTTGGGCCCCCTGTTGCAGCGAACAGTTTTGAGCTGAAGCCGAATTTTATCCAGATGGTGCAGCAGATGTACTAGTTTGACGGTTTCTAGGACGATGACCCATATGCACATCTTGCGAATTTTCTGAAAATTTGTGACACGTTCAAGGCAAATAATGTGTCCGAGGATGCGGTTCGCCTTCTACTGTTCCCGTTTTCAGTGCGAGGAAGGGCTAAGCAGTGGCTAAATTCCTTGCCGGCGGGGTCTATCACAAATTGGGCACAGCTGGCCGAGAAGTTCTTGACTCGATATTTTCCACCGGCTAAGATCACCAAACTCAGAAGTGACATTTCCTCCTACCGAAAATCAGAGTCTGAAACCTTGTACGACACATGGGAAAGGTACAAGGAATTATTGAGGAAGTGTTCACAGCATGGGATAGTAGAGTTGATGCAAATCCAAATATTTGACAATGGTTTGAACGTGGCTACCAAACAGGTGTTAGATGCGGCCACCGGAGGCTCCTTATGTAGTAAGAGACCTAAAGAGGCACAGAACCTGACTGAAGATATGGCCTCTAACGGGTACCAATGGAGCTCCGAGAGGAACTAACCAGTGAAGACTGCAGGGGTCTATGAAGCTGATGTGCTTACCACTCTAGCATCACAAGTAGAAGCATTATCAAAGAGATTGGACACGATGCAAGTACAATCCCAATATCATGTTCCTAATAGCGACAGTTGGGGAGGCCAAGCCGGGCCTAATTATTCATCTGGAGGGGTTCAGACTACTGAGCGGGTGGATTTTATTGGTCAAAATCAGAGACACCAGAACAACCCCTACAGCAGCACATACAATCCTGGGTGGAGGAATCACCCAAACGTTTCATGGAGTCAGCAGACTCAAAGCAGCCGTGCCGTCAGCAACAGCAGCAGCAACAGCAGACACAACCTTAATTCTCGAGGCCTCCACCACAAGAACAGAAGGGTCCCACTCTTAAGGCCCTTTTGGTGAAGTACATCCAATCTAATTACGCCCGACTCTCAGGGCATGAGGAAGTAATGCGCAATCAGCATGCATCATTACAGAATCTTGAGCATCAAGTGACGCAGATTGCCAAGACTCTCGCTGAACGGTCCCTGGGTTCATTACCAAGCAATACTGATGTCAAAACCCAGGAATCGCTCAAGGCCATGACTTTGAGAAGTGGGAAAAAGCTAGAGTCACTACCTACTCAAGTGCAGCCAGTTATTCAGGATGAACCTGAGGTGGAGATTGTGGAGAAAAATTCTTATTTTGATTCAGGGTGAAAGGAGAGAATGAAGGGCAAGAAGAAAGAGCCAGTAGCAGAGTACCGACCTACCTTACCCTATCCTGCTAAATTTAAGAAAGATCAACAAGATGCTCAGTGCAATAAGTTTTTGGAAATATTCAAGACATTGCATATCAATGTTCCTTTTGTGGAAGCTCTCTCCCAGATGCCTAAGTATGCCAAGTTCCTCAAGGAGTTGTTGACAAATAAGTGGACGTTGGAAGCAGTTTCGAGGGTCACTTTGAGTGAGGAATGCTCGGCTATCATCTCAAATAAGATCCCTAAGAAAGAAAAGGATACGGGAGGATTTATTATCCCGTGCACCATTGGGGGTATTTTGGACGAGGAGGCACTTGCTGACTTGGGGGCAAGCATTAACTTAATGCCCTACAAGATTTTTCAGAAATTGGGACTTGGGGAACTAAAGCCCACCCAAATTACACTTCAGCTTGCCGATCGGTCCACTCGCCGGCCTATGGGGATAATTGAAGATGTTCTAGTAAAGGTCAACAAGTTTATTTTTCCAGTGGACTTTGTCGTTTTAGATTTGGATGACCGAGTTGAGGTACCCCTGATCTTAGGCCGACCATTCCTCGCAACCTCCCAAGCAATCATTGATGTGAAGGATGGTCGAATGGTATTGAGGGTTGGAGATGAAGAAGTCGTATTCCGCTTGAAGGATGCGATGCGGCACGAAATGAGTTTCGATGATGCATGTTATGCTGTAGATGCTATTGACAATGTTGTTGATGATTTCGTGCAGGACACTTTACTAAAGGATGAACTTACGGAATTACTACGGAAGGAACCCCCCGACGAAGCTGCCACATCGAGAAAAGAAGAAGTTATGGTTGTGACGCCGAAGACCAATGATCTGACCCGACCCCCTAATGACGGGAAGCCGTTTCGGGCTCGGACGTGGTGGAAGAAGGTCGCCGAAAGGAAGAAACAACAATCCACCACTCCAAAACACATCCATCCTGGCTTGTTCAGCGCGGGTGAGGCATTCCTAGTCAATTCACTAGCCCCATACGTTGACAATTCTGCTGTAGATCACCAGGAGAGAAGGTATGTGTTTGAACCGTCGTGAGATTCGCACAGGTAAGTCAAGCTCGTGACGTTAAACAAGCGATCCTCGGGAGGCAACCTGAGTAGTTTAGTGTTTTTGTATTTCCTGCATTTTTCTACATGTGTTTCTTGTTAGTTTTGTATTATTTTTAGGGTCATGCATTCTTTGTTTGGTGTTTTCGGTTGCAGGAGTTTATTCAGAGAGTCGATATTTTAGGGTGTATGCATTTAAGTGAGGAAATTCAGAGAAATGGGACTTGGAGGCTTTCTCAAGCTCAACACGGTTCAAGCACGGCCGTGTTCATGGCCGTGCACATCACAGGAAGGTCAATTCAGTGTTTTCCTCTATGCAACACGCAAATCAAGTGTGTCTCCACCGTTTATTCATGATGTATCGATATCTCCTTGTCCGCTTATATCCAATGGTTGCCCTCGATGATGAACGACACACGCCCTTGTATTTCACGCAATTGTTCATGAACGCCTCCTCCTTATATTTGGTGGAAATTTCCCAACTCTCTTCTTCAATTTCACTTGAATCATTTTACTTATGTTGCATGTGCTATCTTTTCTAAACATTGAGGACAATGTTATATTCAAGTGTGGGGGAGAGTTGTATACTTTTGTGTATAATATTTTTAGATGTAGTGCATGACTTAGGACGATTTATGAAATTTTTGGTTGAGAATTACTAAGCTAAGGAGTCATTGAGCATCCTAGTGCACTTTTGTTGAACTTAAGGTTTCATTTTTCTCTAACTTTGGAAACCCTAACTCTAGCACCTAGCCTTATGTTGTGTGGTCACTCTGTTAGAGGAAGGGCTAGTTTTTAAGGCTGAAAAATTAGATGTTGACTCCAAACTCAAATTAATAAAAGCTAGAAAATGAGACGGAATTTCAAAAAGTGAATAAATGAATAGAATTTTGACAAGTCGAATTCCTTTTCTTTGGATGCCCTGTCGAATTCTGTTAGAAAGATGGTAGAAAGAGCTATCACCTTAGAAAGCCGCACTTGAGTAGTCGGATCTTAGGCATCACAAATGTCATTTTTGATGACCTACCAAGTGAAATGGCTGCCTCTAGGGTGTATGAAGCTACTACCCAGTTTAGGAGTTATCGTGAAAAAGTGAACAGTGATAGCTTGAACTAGACCCCCTCAAGGACAGTTATGACACACTTCGTGAGGAGGCACACACACACGATAGTACAGAGTAAGAGCAAAATCTTTCATGAGCTTTCAATTGACTAAGGCACTAGCTACTCTGGGCTCCTCAAGCTTTAGGAATTTTCTAACTTTATTGAGATCAGAGGTCATGCACTCATCACTTTGTTAGGTAATTAAGGTTGCTTAAGGGCAAGCAACGATTCAAGTTTGGGGGTATTTGATGAGTGTATTATATATATATATTTCATATGCATTACACCTGATATTTACTTGTCCTTTTGCTATTACTTGTTTAGTTCGGTGCTATTTAAGGTATTTTGAGTTTATTATGCAGATATTTAGGTCCTGGACCAAGTAAAAGGGATTTAGAGGAGAATTCACATCAAAAGGACATAAAAGGAAGTTCGTCAAGCCAAGCACGGCCTCAACACGGGCGTGCTCTTGGCCGTGCAGTTCACATGAATTGGAAAGCACGAGGAAGCACGGTCGTGCAATGCTAACACGGCCTCAACACGGGCGTGTTCCACCCCGTGCAAATTACAAGCTGGCGAATTTTCGGGGGGAAATCACTGTAGCATAAGTACTATAGCACGAGCAATGTAGAAAAAGTACTGTAACAAAAGTACTGTAGCACAGAGAACTCAGAAACCAGTAATCTGCACGGCTTGGAGCACGGCCTCAACATGGCCGTGCTCGTATCGGAAAAAGTTTAAAGCCCCAGAAACTTAGGTTTTTGGGGGACTTTTTGGCTGCGAACAAAAGTTAGAAGAAGGAGGGAGCTTTGGGGAGCCGTCCTTACCATCACAATGGGAATGTTGCGCGAATGGTAGGCCGATCGGGAGGAGAATCCATTACATCATAAAGCCTCGGATAGTCGCAAGGATGCAAGAAATTAGGGAGTTTTCAACTTCTTGTGTGTTAATTTCTTTGGCATTTATCTTGTTGTCTAACCAAATGAGGGGTTAAACTCTCTTAGGGAGCCCCGGGCGTAATATTCTGATGTTGTAGCTTGAACTTGATTGCTCTACTTGCAGTATTTATGAATGTCTTGTTCATTGTATTAAATCTTGGTTGTTGGCTATCTTGAATGTTTGTTGAGTGGTTGAATGCTTGAATGTTTGGTTATCTTAACTTAGCTTGTGAATCTTATTGATAGTTGAAAGAAGTGAGATTTCAACTTAGGGTTCAACAGCACTGTGAGCATCATTCACCTAGCACGACTAGATTTTAGAACTGAAGATATCTCTGATAAGTACTGTGAGAGTCCAAGTTAGTGAGCATCAGGAATACAACCCCGAGGCCCCATCTCCTCCATTGAGCCAATCCTTACCTTTCCCTTAGTGCATTTTCTTCTCCTAAATATCTCTCAGTCCAACCTACAGTCAGTTAAACCCTTCTTCAATTGATTAGATACTAAGCAGAGCGAGAGTATTAGAAGATACACCAGTCCCAGTGGATACAACTATCCGACCTTAGGGTATACTTTATTACTAGTACCACCCGTGCACTTGCGGATACGCAACGGGCGTATCACCAACCATTAGGTTCGAACCTAGGTACTGAGTTTGACCCTAATCAGATATTTCCCTAGGCGTAATGGAATCATAGGGGGAGTTGGTCAAAAGAGATTCTGTCCAATACCTGTATGGGATTAGGGGTTAATCACCGAGGGATTAGGGGTTAACATACTTTAGGAGTCTCTTGGCCCAAACCACAATTGCAATCTTAACCCTAGCACCTGTCTAATTTCAGTAGTGCGAGGGGGATCCGAGTCCATGACCGTCTTTTCCCTTGTGATTCTCGACCTATTTCGCATGTAGCTAGACATTTAGTTTAGCTTTCTTAAGACCCTTTTGCAGTTTTTAGGACCCAACCTCGAGATATTTGGTTAGACAATAAGTGAAGAGGAAGTAAGGGTAGGTCCTTAGCCCGACGAATACGACTCCTGTGTCACTCACAGGGTATTATTTGACGACCTCGTACACTTGCGCGACGCTCATCAATATCTATCGGAAGAGAAAGGGAACACTCCGCTATCTCACTGCTCACATTCTCAACGTTCTTCACTCTTGATAATTCTAAACCTAGCGGTGATCTCTCTCTTCACTAGGTTGAATAAAACATGCAAGTCAATCAATATTGAAATCAAAAGCACATGCAAGCATTAAGAACACAAGAGCAAAACTCAATATATTAAACTCAAATATAAATATAATATGAATCCTAAGCTTCACATATCGGAATACCCTCTAGGGTTTAGCTCTCCATGGAGCAAGTCACAAAACAAGTAATGCAATGATAAACAATTGTGAAATCCATAGAAAATAACCACCCCCCTATATCCGTGATGATGGTCTTGATGGATAGCCTCCACGTCTGGATTGAATCCACTCCGAAGATAGGTCACCAGTGGCTTCCTTGATGCTATGACGGAGGAGAAATCGATCCAAGTTAGTGAGGAAAGCTTCCCAAAACCACAAAGAACTCTCCCCAAGCCCTAGCCGCTTTGCCTCTTGAAAATAGCCGAAAAAAGATCCCCAAAAAATAAGTCAAGACAGCTTTTATACAATGAAATCGGGGCTTCACACGGGCATCGACACAGGCATCCACATGCCAGTGTACTGTAGCCACACTCCGGTACATGGCCGGGCAACAGTACTTTGCTACAGTATTGCTATAGTAATTGCTACTGTAGAATGCTACAGTGATTTTCCCCGAAATCCTTCTTCTCGTACACATTGGCGGACACACGCTCGTATGGTAGGGTGTGTGGCTTTCTGTCCTCTGAAGCCTTCAAAGACCTTCTCTTATTTGCGTACTGAAGCTAGGACATGGATGTACTACTACCTTCGTGCCCTTCTGATAAGTGCTTGCATGTACATATTATTTGAGATGTTTTTCCATACATGAGCATCACATTTTTCAGTTTATATTTATCATTTCGTGTGTTTTTGTGTTCTTTCATGCAATTAGGGTTGTGAAGAAGGTTTATGTGAAGAAAAGCAAAAATAGGTCATAATGGTGCCGAGTGGAGTCCTTTTGTGCAAACACAAAGTTTAAGATGAAAATCGGGTCAAACAAGAGAGTATGTGCCAACTTCTAAAGGTTTCAAGACAATTTTTGTAGAAGGACATGAAGACAGTCATGCTCGCTCGTTCTAATTTGATCGAAGATTTCAAAAGCTCTCCAAGGGTTTTTCGACATCAAGAAATGCCTCATGACCTACCACACGATCATGTGTCCGTTTGTGTAGCCTCAGAAGAAAAAACGAGCGAAATCGGGGACCTATCGATGCAGTTTTGTAGAGGCTGAAAATCCACATGGGCATGTGGAATTTCCACACGGCCGTGTGGATTTTCCACATGGCCGTGTGGATCCTCGATGTTTGCCATTTAAAAGGCCGTTTTGAAGCGTTTTAAGGGGATCTTTTTCCTATCTTTGGGGGAGAGTTCGGCTAGGGTTTGAGAAGGTTTTTGCTGCGTTTTGGGGGCGTTTCTTCACAGATTTCAACATCGATTCCTTCCAAGGAGAGCTATTGGGGGAGCCTTCGATGACTTCGATTCGGCGAGGTGTGCCCTAGGCTTGGAGGAAGGATCCGTAGAGAAGAAGGAGCAGCCCTCATAGGCCATCAGCACGAAGCTTAAGGGGGTTTTCTTTATGGATTACTTGCATTTATCTTCATTTATTTTGATGAACTTGTATTGCTCCATGGAGAGCTAAACCCCTAATGGGTACTTGGACATGTAAACTCTAGAATTCCTTTGTTTTAATGATTCTATTGCTTTTATTTTAAATTGAGATTTATTTGAGTTTCAATCTTGTGTGCTTAATTGTTTCTCCCTTAGAGTGACACTAGGGTTGAGGGCTAATCTAATCATCCTTTTGACGAGTGACCATCACCATTAGGATTAGATTAACCAAGATTGAAGAGGGTCGAGAGGGTGAGTTGAGAGGTAGCGACACGTCCCCTTTCCCTTCCGGTGTGGTTTACCCTACCTTCTTATTCCAAACATTATTTTCGATCTCAAAGAGAGTTAGGCATTGAGAGAGGCCTTTCCGCCGGGACTTATTTGTGATTAGGGATCTTTCACCTGGACCAAAGGGATTGATCTATAGTTAGGAATAGGGTTTATCATTTGGAATCCCTAGAGCTTAGCACAGTCATACGTGGTGTGAGGCGTCGAGAGTTTTCTCTCCGCCGGGACCTCGTAGGGGACTAGTCAGGGTTGACCTTAGGTTTGGGACCTTGTGCCTTTGGATTCCACGACACCTCAAATCTCGTTTAAGTAAAGGTAATTAGAGTTTTGCACTTGAAACAAGGAACCTAGGGGAAGCATTGTCCGAGTACCCCATTCTTATCTTGATATTTTTCGTACCTCTAGTCATCGCTTTCAATCTTTATTTTCTGTTTATTTGCTTTTAATTCAATCTCTTCACACATCGAGTTTTCATTGACTAATTGGCAAAGTGTATTTGTTTCTCACGTCTACTCCCTGTGGATTCGACTACCCACCCTTTGGGTATTTATTACTTCGACACCCGTGCACTTGCAGAGCACACACGCAAGGGTGTGTCACCTTCCGTTTCATGTAATAATTTGGAATCCTCCGAAAGTTGCCAGCACCTCATATATATGACTACAGCTTCTAGTTTGGTCTTGAAATGTGCCATCATACCCTATCTTTGCTTCTTTATCGTACTTCACACCTCCAAGGTCCTATTTGCACAAAAGAACACAAAATACACCTTATCAATGATAAAACCTGATAAAAGTAATGCTCGATGCATAACAAATGATGCTATAAAGTATGTATGAACAAGCATGTATCATTATCCCATATTTAAGTGGACACTTAATTATGGAAGAAGCCCATTCTTACTTTGTAACATGAGTTTTCAAGGATAAAAAAGGGAAAGGGGTGCTACATATCTTGCGGCTATGCTTGAGTTAAAGTTCGATTTGGTGATGAAGGTTCCACGTGAAATTGATGGATTTTTGAAGAGTACCAAGACGTCATGCCTTCGGAGTCACCTAAGAAACTCCTCCCTCAATGAAACTTTAATATTTGAATGGACTTGATTCTATGAGGCAAGCCTCCAACTAAAGCCTCTTATAGGATATCCAAGTGGTATATCTACATATAGCACCACAAACTCAGCAATAATTAACTTTTATCAATCACAAGACTATTCTAGTAAGTGAGCCAACTTTGAAGTTGCCCAATTTCTTAGAGGTGAATACTAATGTGTTAGAAGAGGTTATCGGAGGAGTTTTTCTCTCAAGGATGGACATCTACTTACTTTCAAAATTTGAAAACTTCAAGGAATAAAGCTGAAGTACTTGACACATAAGAAGGAGATGCTGACCATTATACAATGCCTTCAAATATGACAAGTTAAAGTATTAGGCACTTAGCCTGCGATTAAAATTCATAATGTTTCCACTACAACCTTTGCTATTTAAAGGAATTTGTCACAATGGTAAGCTAGATTAGAAGAAGTTTTGTAAGAATACGACTTTGAATGACAACAGGAACCAAGGAGATAAAGTTGGTGAGTTGTGATACACCCTTTACGTATCCACAAGTGCATAGATCTATAAGTAGTAAAATGTACCTAATAAAAGATCAGGCAGTCGAATCCACAGGGACTGCTATAGCTTCTAGTACTAATTGATCTTTTAGTATCTAGTCTAGTCAATGGTTGGAGAAAGGTTCTAATTTAGAAGTCGTATAGAGAAAGAGAGAACAAAAAGAGGATGGGAAGATATGGGGTAATTCTAGTAAATAACAGTGATGGGAATACCGCCCTGGATCAATCCCTCCGAGAAACTTATTGTGACTCTCCTACAATGATTAACAAGTACATTCTATTGATTTTATGTGTGCTTTAAAGCCTTGTCACATCTATGGCAATCATAAACATCAAGTTTTGTAAATGTAACTAAGGGAATCATGCACATCAAGTTTTGCAACTGCCCTTCAGCAATCACAACTATTGCAATCAACATAAGCCATGTTTTATAATCACAACTATACAAATCATGTACATCAAGTTATGTAACATAAGATTTAATATAGAAATCAATAAAACTTCATAATCATTGCAAGAGAGTACAACTATGATAAATTAAACATTTGAGTTCATGAATCCGGGGCGCCAGAGAATGGTTAGCCGCTCATGGGTTCACAGAACATTGAAGCGAATAAAGAAACCGTAAATTAAGAATCCATTGACTCACTATTGTTTTTTAATCGATTTGATTGTGCTCCAAGGGCCTTGCCATTGACAGAGCTTCACTATAAATCGTGTCTTCCAATTGTTGCTCTAATCCCTCTTGGATGGTGGTGAAGATCGCAATGCTAACTCTGAGCCGAAGTCCCCTCTAAATACTAACTCTGGGACTTAAAAAGGTGTTTTTGATCCAAACACAGGCTTGCTTGGGCCTTGATTCATAGTGGTGCTCTTTGCGGCCAGATCTCGAGTTCAACATCAGAATATTTTTTACTAAACAGCAAAGCGCATGGCCACAAACATGTTTGTGTTTGGGCCGTGCTTTTCATTCCTTGAATTGCCTTTGAAATCTAGTAATCTTCACGGCTCAAGAGCATGTCGTGTTCTGGCCATGTTTATCCTGGTTATTTGCAACTTGGCTCTTTTGATGCTGATTTGCTCCAATACTTCTT
This sequence comes from Dioscorea dumetorum, assembly GCA_902712375.1. Lineage (NCBI taxonomy): Eukaryota > Viridiplantae > Streptophyta > Magnoliopsida > Dioscoreales > Dioscoreaceae > Dioscorea > Dioscorea dumetorum. Next base: position 136,808 of record CACTHL010000635.1, read on the forward strand.
CTCATCACCCAAGACCAGTTAATCTGCACAAGAATGCAAAAATACCCAACATAGCACTGAATTACATAAAACTAATGCTAAAAGACAAGGAAAATATAGGTACCAAGTATATATAATGTGTTTATGAAATGCACTCATCAAGTTGCATTAAGGAAGTAACAAGGTCTAATGAGTGCTTTATATATATATATATATTTTATACACATTATACCCGCTATTTACATATCTTTTTTCTATTATTTTCCTGGTTCGGTGCTACTTAAGGTATTTTGAGTTTATTGTGAAGATATTTAGGTCTTGGACCAATTATAAGTGATTTAGAGAAAAATTTAAGACAAAACGACCTAAAAAGGAAGTTCGTCAAACACATTTAAGACAAAACGACCTAAGCATGGATGTGCTCTTGACGGTGCAGTTCACAGGAATTTGCAAGCACAAATAAGCACAGTCAGAGCACCAGAGCACGGGTGTACAGACCTGAGGACGGCTCAAGCACGGGCGTGTTCCAGCCCGTGCACTTCACAGCCTCGCGAAAAATGCAGACTCGCTGAAGTCGTTTATTTTCCCGCAATCTGCACGACCTAAAGCATGGCTTAAGCACGGCCATGCTAGGGTCGAAAGTTAGGTTTTAAGCACCGAGAGTTAGATTTTGAGGGGACTTTTTTGGCTGGGGACGGCTGGAGACGAAGAAGGAAGTTGCTGCACAAATCTCACCATCATCAAGAGAGGATTGAAGCGTGAATCGTAGTCCAAATAGGGAGTGTGCATTCTCGTCATCATAAAGACCTCGGATCTCAACAAGGATGCCAGCAAATATTGAGTTTTTGATTTCTTCTGTATATGTTTCCTTTAACATTGCCTTGTTGATGGAACCCATGAGGGGCTAATCCATTTGGGTGCCCGGGGTATGAACTTGGTAGTTGGTTGTACTTGAATTCATTTATTGCAGTATTTATGGAGTTTCAAATCTTTATGTTGGGCCTTGTGTTGTATGCTTGATTTGTTGGGTGACTTGGGGAGCTTGAGTGTTCTCTGATGTGTGTCAAACCCCCTAGCTCGACTATTTTCTTGGTTGTTTCCGAGAGGAATAGAGACCGTGTGTTACACTCACCCTCCTATCACTTATCTCCCTTATAGCGGCAACAAGGACCCTAGAACATAGAACCCTAAGACATTTCCTGATAAACCTTGCAAGAATTCGAGTGCAATTATATCCCTAATTGACTAACTTATTATGACTTTCCTTACCGTTATCCTTCTCCTCCTCATTTTCCTGCTAAGCCTTAGTCCCTTTTCACATCAAATTTGGTTGACTAGATATTAAGCAGCGAGAGAGTATTAAAAGCTATACTAGTTCCTGAGGATTCAACTACCCGATCCCTTTGGGTACATTATACTACTTGTACGAACTGTGCACTTGTGGATACGCAAGTGGCGTATCAAGGTCAAACTCCAAATAATGAACTTAGTAAGGGAAGTCCAAGAAGGAGTTTTGCTTTAGTATTAGGTGTAATATAGCCTAACCCATGCCAAAGGCACTTAGCTCTATTTGTTAAAAGAATGCTAACTTTGGCATGAGTTGGGGAAAAAAAACTCATGATACGCAGAAGGTTAGGCATCTAGGATAAGAAAGAATGAAGGCTTCATTATCTCGGCACTATTATTTGCAAGATATGGGTGAGGACATTGAAGCATATGTGAAATTAGACTATGTATGCCAGTAAGATAAACTAGAGAGGATATTTGATAAGTGCTTGATTATACATATTTTGTCACATCATTTTACATACATTGAGCATCATTTTTGTCAAGTTTTATTACTCATCTATTGTATTTTGTGTTCTTCTGTGCAAACAAGACTATGAAGGTGTGAAGTGAGCAAGAGAAGCAAAGATATGGCATGATGGCAACCCTAGCTTCGGAGCATATTCCATTAAGACATTAAAACTACCCATCAAGGCCATCGTCACGCATATAGGTGGTTTTATTTTGATGGATTTTACATACTTTGTTTTGTATTGTGCTCCATGGAGTGTGGTATGCCCCTTGTATATCCACAAGTGCACGAGTCATACAAGTGGTAAAGTATACCTGAAAGTATCAAGTAGTCGAATTCACAGGTACTGGTATAGCTTTGGATAATCGTTAGATTTCTAATATTTAGCCAGCTCAACAATTTGGGTTGAAAACTAATTCTGAAGAAAATTAAGGAAATAAGAGAAACGAGGGGGCGAGACAGGGTTTAGGTAACGAAAGATCAGAGATATGGAGTTGCACCTAGATCAATCCCTCAAAGAAACTTGTAGCGGCTCTCCCACAATATCTACCTAGTATATTATATGAATTCTATGTGTGCTGGCAAAACCTTGTCACATCTATGGCAATCATAAATATTAAGTTTTGCAACTGTAACTACGGGAATTATGAACATCAAGTTTTACAACTACCCTATGGTAATCACAACTATGGCAGTCAACACACGTCAAGTTTTATAATCACAACTACGCTAATCATGCACAACAAGTTATGTAACACAAGATAAAACATAAAAATGAATAAAACTCCATAAAATTTGCGAGAGAGAGAGTCAACACCACAAATAAACATCTCTGTTCGATAATCCAGGGCTACCGGAGGAAAGTTAGTCCCTCATTGTTCTATAAGAGACACAAGGCAAACAAAAAGGGAATGAGATTAAATCCATAAACTTCCTTCTTGCTTCATAATCTTCATCAGAGAGCATCTAATGATGATCTTGCTAATTTTCCTCTACTCCCATAATGGTCTCTTGATCCAGATCCAGCTCATGAAGGTGTGCCGCTCTGCCTCTCCCCTCTCTCCCCAAAAGGGGAAGAAAAGATCCAACAAAAGTCTCCTCTGAAACCCTGACTTTGGGCTTACAAAGTCATTCCTGAGGCAAGCATGGTTGTGCTCTTGACCGTGCTTTTCTTGGGATGTCTTGGAGCTTGTGTTTGGCACAATCTATAAATTGCACAGGTATAAGTACGCACATGTTTCCGCCCATGCTTCAAGGTGCACGATGGTGCTAGGATCAAAGAAACATTGCTTTTCTTATCTTAAAAATTTCTAAAAAGTGCACGTGTAGAAGCATGACCTTGTTTCCTGCCCATTCTTCCTTGCATGGATGTACTTTCTAGAAAGGGTTGATTTTTTTAATCGCTAAAATAAGCACGGCCTGAAGCATGGGCATGCTACAAGGTGTGCTTGCCCTGAAAAGTACACTCCATCTTTGTTTTGAGCAGAAATGGATTTAAAATCGTTCTTTTCAGTCCAAGACTTGTTTCTGCATAATTAAGCACAAATACCAAAAATAGCACTGATTTATCTTAAATACATACGAAATGATAAGAAATTCATGCAATAAGGTATACTAAACATTTATACAAAATGCATTCTTCAAAGAGCTAAACTCCTAGAGGGTATTCGGACATGTGAACCCTAAGATTCTAATCTTAATTAGATTTAGTTTGTGTTTCTAATTGATTTAATTTGTTGAGTTTCATTCTTGTGTTCTTAATGCTTGTATATTTTATTGACTTTATTATTGACGGTTTTGCATGTTTTATTCAACCTAATGACGAAAGAGATCACCATTAGGGCTAGAATTACCAAGAGTAAAGATGGTTGAGAGGGCTAGCTGTGAGATAGCGGAGTGTCCTCTTTCCCTTTCAAGTTATATTTTCTATCTCTGTATTCTCTAAGCTCTAAGCAACCATATGTGGTGGGAAGTATTGAGAGAATTCTCCGCTGGGACCATGTAAGGGGTTAGGGATCATTCACTTAGAGACAAGGCTGGATCCATTCTTTAAAATCAGTTATACCTTTGGGATCCCTATAGCGCTAAACAGTCATATGTGGTGTGAGGCATCGAGAGAATTATCCTTCGGGACCTCGTAGGGAACTAGTTACCAGTGGTCTGAAAATCGGGACTAGTTATCTTAGGATACCCATGACTTAATTACTCCATCTAGAAATACTTTGTGAATCCAATACCTAATACCTAAATTCTGGGGGGAATATTGTCAAGATACCCCACTTTTATAGATTGAGATCTCCCTTTATTTATTTATTTATTTTTTGTTGCTCACTTATCAGTGACACTCACTAGTTTGCACATTAGATCATCACAATACTACATTCATTATTCTAAATAACAGAGAAAAAGTAACTACTAGTACTTCTATTCCCTGTGGTTCGACAACCCGACCCGTTGAATTCATTATATTACTTGATGACCCATGCATTTGTGGTGACGCAAGGGGTTGACACATCACCCCATGTTTTGTGTGCATCAATATACAAGAAAAACTATGTGCATCTTTTTTCATATACTTCATCTTTCGGTTTCCAAAGTGAATGATATGTCTATGGTGATAATAGTTGAGGCTCAGTTCATAGAATATGGTATCTTTATCTTGGTGTCAACGGCATGCTAAGTGAACAAGGTAGATGAGTCGTTAAACATGTTATGAAGTATATTGGGGTACTAGTAAACATAATAAGTGATTGAGAAGCTCAATTCATGAGAAGATTCTATACAACATTTTTCAACTTATTGAATACTGAATTTGAGTTATCCACTATTAGTCATCCTTGAACTAATGGGTAGATGGAGAAACTTAAATGCATTATTGGCAGAGTATCTCCCCCACCATGTGTTGACTTTGCTAAAGAACTGGCTTGATTTTTTAGATGTGGCCTAGTACTTTTACAATTTACATAGTTCCTCAATCCATTCCACACCAGAGATTATTAGGTGATCAAAGGAGGCAAGTATCTAATTGCTTACCATTGTGCTCTCGATTGCTAAGTGATGATATAGAGTGTAAAAGATAACCTCACCAAGTATTTTAGATGGATATTTTTAATATGCTGACCAAGGAAGGAGACCTTTTTAGTGGAAATAGGTGTTTGGGTGGGGCTCAAGCTAACTCCACAGGTGTGGACTAAGTTCTTTCGATATGATAAACCATCTGAAGTTGTCCAAAAGGTGAGCAATATAGTTTACTAATTGAACCTCCCTAAAAGATTAAAGCGCCATCCCAATTTTCTTGTAAGTTTCTTGAAACCATGCTATGATAACCTTAACGACCTAGGTAGAGCCAAGTCTAGCCATGTATCACTAACAGTATGTAAAGAGCTTGATTGAGTGGCTGAAAAATTCTGAATTACCAGGTTGGATGCCAAAGCAAGAAGAATCGCCAAACCTTCTTCTTGGTGAAATAGAAATGCTTTTGGAATCAAAGGCTAATTGGGAGAAGAACACCAATCTCTGACAAATTTGAAGGGTAAATTCAAGAATAACTTTGGACAAGACCTACGAGGGCATTACGTTTTTCGGTGGGGATGGTTTGTAAGGGTTTTATTACAATATCTTTGGAGTTTAATTTGTCTAACCCAAGATGTTGAGGCTAGCTAAAGAAGTCCAATGTGTGTTGAGCAATGTATACATGGGCTAGAGCCACACATATTTATTGATCCTAACATAGGGTACAACTCAAGTAGCTCTCAAATACAGGGGTTAAGAAGTCTTAACTAAGTCAGTGGAAAAAGCTCTAATATTGCTAAAAAGCCTAAAACAAAGTTGTATGCATGTAATCTGGTACAACATGCTAAACTGAGAGTGTAGCCCAAAGAAGAAGCGTACCTAGCCTAGCAAAGCAAGTGCATAGAAAATATAGAGGTACACTATAGACGGGACATAAATGATAAGTGTCCAAATACACTATATTTCACTGAAGTATTCTATGCACCTTTATGTATTTTTCATATTGCTGATGCCCGTTTATACTATTTCTTGTGTAATTTCAGTTCAGCACATCGGTGAGCCATTTAAAGCTCGTGCAAATGTTTTAGAGGTGTTTTGGAGGTCAAAAATACCACTTTCAAAGACCATCTGAAGGTCATATGGATCCCCGAGCATGGGGCGATGAGAAAATGAACGAAGAGGGTGAGAACACAGTAGAATAGCCCCCACCCATGGACAGTATGGGCCTTGTACGGCGCTTGTGCCACCACCAGCCCAAGCAAAAGCCCATGCAGGCTGTGTACAGTTGCAAGACATGAGGGTGTGCCTAAGTCAAGATTTTAGAGAGTGATTTCAAGCCTATCTGGCCCCCGTGCGGTCACACACATGCTTGTATATCTGGGCGACTATAAAAGCAAAATTTAGGGTTTTTGAGAAGGAGGAGAGCCGCTGTATGACTCCAAGTGCATACAATGCATAATACTCTTGGAGAAGAGGATTTCAGGCTAAAATCAATGGGGAGAAAGGGGTGGAACTCAAGAGGAGCATCCAAAAACTCGATGGCATGGATCCGAAGAGTTTACTATGTTTTTAAATTATTTCACTTTATTTATTGTATTCTCCCTCTATATGATGTCGAACTATCCTTCAAAGGCCTCCGGGCTCCTGTATACCTTGGGAGGATGACTTGTATGGATTATTAATTTAATTCAGATTGATGTTTGACTTGAAATTATCTTTGATTCTCTGCTATTGTTTAAATGTTCAATCTACAATGGATGGATTTAGTAAATTTGATATTGAATGATGTTTGTAGAGTGGGTTGCTTGCATGCATTAGATCGTATATAGATTAGAGAGGGATCCTGATGAGGTGGCGTAATGTCACCTAGCTAGGTAAGTGCATGTGCCGATCAAGTAATATAGTGTGCATGAATGCAGGGTTGTCGAATCCTTAGAGAACAAGATTACTAGTACTCACTTTAGCATTAGTTATCTAACCTAACTAAACAGAGTAGATATGGTGGATAAAGCAGGAGTACTTGGACAATGATCCATAGGGCAAGTACAACATTCCAATTATACTTCCTACACTAATGGATTCGAGTCACCAAGATCCTACAATCCCCTGACCTCGCTCTCATGGCAGACTAGGACAGAGCCTATACTGGCTTTTTGCAAAGAATTCTCTCAATATTAGGTTCATCACGACTATTTTTCGCTCTAGGGTTGCTAACACAGGTCAACACTAGTTCTCAAAATTAGGCTACTTATTCTCTCGATATAAATAGCCCTGATCCCATGCAACTCCCTAGAGTGTTCTCTTAACTCTAAAGTTACACGATCATTCAAAGCTCGCGGAAACTGTCACGCCCCGATCCTCGGGTCCCGGCCCATTATACTACCGCCATGACAACGCAGGGGAGGTCAAGCACCTGCCTCAACCCTAAATCGCCGCAAGGCTAACCTGTTACATGTACAATATTAACATCACAACAATAATACTCTAAATCTAAGGTATTCAACCACAACCCTGTACAAGATCAATATACTCGCACTAGGTATATATATCCCTGGAAATCACAACATCAATGATTATGAACACAATCATAGTCTCCCCAAATCACTAGGTGTAACACTTATACAATCTAAGGTCCTGATTGAATCAATCAAGATTATTCGATACCAAAATGGAAATACGAAAACATAGATTCTACTGGATCCATCTTATGCATGACAACAATGTTTATGAATCATACACTACTCAAAGGTAAATACAGGAATAGCTTTGCCAAGCACTATCACGTCTCATGCCCTGCTGCCGTGCCAACACCTGTAAAGAAGAGGAGAAGAATAGGTGAGTAACTAAGTTACTCAGTGAGGGATTGAACATGGAGCTATAACTCATACAAGTGTAACAAATAATATGCCGAAAATATATGTATATCTTTAATAACCAACAACTTACAAAATGCTTTAAATACACATTTCAATATAAGAAGCTTTCCAACTTTCTCAAAGAAAGGCATTAATAAAACTCTGAAAATCATTTATAAAAAGATTCAATATTGAAAATTCAAGTTAAGAATACTCGTTAAAAGATCAAACCCATCGACTCAAGGATTTATAGTGCAACACATGCGGAAATCCTCTATCGATAGTATCATCAACAGCTTATGAAAACTCTCCATCACTAACCATGGCCGTGGCTAGGTCAGGAGCCACCAAGATTGGTGTATCTTGGCGTTGGCCGTTTTAAATCCCGTGTGGTGACTCCGGGAACCCAACACAACACCATCAGGTTCTCTACGCACCTCCTTTAAGGGATAGTCAGCCGAGAACTCCGCGCCACCCCAACTAGGTCGGTCCGTGGAGACTCGCTTCTGTAGAAGATGGGGATCCACCTAATGTCACCATCGAAACACTTGGGATATCCATCCCGCCCGTAGGCTCATTATGAACACATCACAATAATGATATGAACACATCAATATGATATCATAAATCTCGTCAAGAGATCACAAATTCTCATAGATACAACTCTCAATTCGAAAGTGAATTCTTGAGTAAACATCGGCAATGATATTATTTTCATCAAGAATATCATCATAAAAGTATTCTTTGAAAACACATTTCAAATACGACATCATCGCAAAGAATAACATTTCAAATAGAGCTTCATCACCAAGAAATCCATTTTGATTCACTTAGGCCCTTTCTTGGGTTCTTATGTCGAGAACATTAACCTTTGACAATACTTTGAAAATATACATTTCAAGATATAGGGATCCCACCCCTTAAGAATAATAAAAGATCATTGATCATAATAAAAAAGTATATCAAATCATAAACCATGATGTATAAATGATCAATAACCTTAATCAAAAGTACATCGGATCATAAATCAAAAAGTATAAATAATCAATGTCTTCAATCAAGAAATAAACTGAAACAAAAATCATCATTATTCAAAGTCTCATGAAAATATCTCAAGAAACCTTTGAAACATGAAATTCACCAATCAAGAACGTATATAATTAGGTATTCAAACATGCATGATCATAGCTCATGAATTAAACAATTTCCCACTCACAAACTTGGCGAGATCGAACTTCTTGGATCACTCACCTACTTGCTCTTTACTCTTGCTTTAGATCCACCTCCTTGATGCCATTAACTATCCAAGAAAAACAAGAATCAATCATATAACCCAAACAATAAACAAGAGAGGAAAAAATGATCGAAAATTTGATCTCATGGCTTCTAGGGCTCACTAGATATTCTAGATTCAAGAATTAACAATAATAGTATCCTCAAATCCTCAAGATCACAATAAAATCAAGAATATCCTAATTAGGTTCGGATCTACAAGTATCATGGGTTTAGAGATGAAGGATCCCCTCCATTTTTCACCAAAACATGAGATTAAGACTCTTAAACCATCCAAACATTAGATCTATGCCCTAAATCCCTTCAAATATTGGATCTATACTAGATCCACACTTTTCCTTCATGAATCTATAAAGAATTGAATAAAAGAACAAGAAATTGAAGAAGAGAAGAAAACTCACCTTAAACCTTGCTAGATCTAGAGGAGAATCATCACCAATGGAGGAGAGGGAGAGATCAATACCTTTCTTCTTTCTTGGAGCTCAAGAATGAGGATCTAATAGAGGGGAGAATGAGGATTCAAGATGGGAAGAAAAAGAGAGGAAAATGGGGTCTTATGAAGGCCCTTTGAGTTTCAAATCGGTATATATAGGTCACAATGCGCGGGAGGGCTTGGGGGCTCCCTTACGGGCGCAAGGGAGCCCGGCATGGCTTCCAGGTTTGAGGCCTCGCGGGCTCCCTTGCGCCCGCACGGGAGGCCGCAAGATCCTTTTTTTGGCACCTTGCGGGCTGTGCCCCCAAGGTCCCTTCCTTGCTTATACCTTTTAAAACACTTTTCCCCCATCTTTTAACCTCTCAAAAAGACTTTAACTAAGATCCCATAAAAAAGAAAACTCGATAAAAACTTAAACACACAACTTCTACACAAGAAACAAAGCACAAGAGAAGCGAAAATGGTCAAATTTCCAAAGAAACACTCAGGTAGGATGACCTAGGTGAAAGTAAAAAAAGACGCACCTCTACCTACAGGCTTACTCTCTCAACCTCCTTTAATCTAGGATGACGATATACTGACGGGTTCTCACCACACATTAGTAATCAAACAATCAAGCAACATGGACAATTCAAGAATTAGAATTGAAAAAAAAAACATATCAAGATCAAAATCTCAACATCTATTACAATAAAGAAGCATAAAAGGAATCACTATAAAAGACTCTAGGGTTTCTTGTTTAAGCCCCGGAATGAAGGTATAGCTCCTCATGGAGTTGGAGAATCATGCAAACATTCAAATTTGTGTTTAAATACAACAAATAATTGACACTCCCTCAATTAATGATAAAGAATGGATCGATGGAAAGCTCCCCTTAATGTTGGCCCACTGGTCCTCATTGACTACTTCGGCGTTTCAAGGAACAATGATGACGATGAGAAAGAATGCCAGTGAGATCTCCCCTAATTATATGATGATCCGTCGCCTCAGAACTTGCAGCCACAATTTTGCTCCAAACCTTAGCTTCTTCTTCCCCAAGTTTGCTCCCCATTTTCAGCCCCCTCTTTCACAAAACATTCCAAAGTCTTTTATACCCTCACCCTTACGAGGCAGCTTATGGCCACAAACTCAGGCCGTAAGGAGTAAGATTTTTGTTGATCGCGTGTCTTATGGTCTGGTTTACAGCCGTAAGTGCGGAACAGTAAGCTTGTTCTCCTTGCTTTGCGATTACTTCTTACCGACGTTAGTTTCATCTTCTCTGGACAACCCTTATGGGCTGGTTTATGGCAGTAAGTCCCTGCCATAAGGGATTCTATTTGGCTCCTTGTACAGGCGGCGAGATGGCAAGAGAACTATCTTATTCATTCGAGCTCCATATTGCTTCATTTTGCTCTCTTTTGTCTGTAACCTCCATCTGTTACTTGCGAATATGATTTGCACCTTAATCAGCATCATTTATCTTAATATTACTCTAATACGAACTCGATAAGTGTACTAAATGACATGTAAATTATAGTATAAATATACATTTATCAAATCCAGTGTGTATCAACACATCAGAGGTTCTAGGTGTCGGTAGCTTCCCGCGTTAGGATTTAGCCCTAGGTAGACACTTTTTTGCACCCAATGACATCGTAGGGGAATAGCGGGATTGGAACTCGTATGGGATTAGGGCCATCAGTGGAGTATCCGGGGTAGCGACTTTAAAGTCTCGGGGATTAAAGCCTAGCCAATATCATACCCTATTAATATTTCATTCGTACTTGTTACTCTTCCGAGGGGATCCTTGCCTAAGGCTTTTCTTATCCTCTTCGTATTTTATCATTTTAGTTCATGTGCTGATTTCTTTCTATGTTTTCTTTTTTTTTATATGCAATCTAACAATCATCTCTGTTTGGTAATAGTACTTCTTGGGGCCCTAGGGAATATGACTCTCTCACCGTCATGCGGAGGAGCTTTATTACTTGACAACCTGTGCACTTGCGCCAGAAAAAGCGTTGCATCCACCATACAACGACACACACACCCACCATTAATAAAGAGGAGGAAAATGGTGCCTACTGTAACGGTTATCACTCATAAGGATGAATTAGTGGGGTTGGTGGAAAGCAACCCCCTAATTCTTGCTAGCCCTAAGATGGGATTTACATTAGCTATATCTTGGGTAGGGATGGGATATATATAGAGCCTTGTAGTTTCTCTTAAAAGGGTCTTGAGGCTTGGTTATATGAAGGCTCTTGGTTATAATACTTTTCTCATAATGGAGAATTAATTCCTCTTAGGATCTGCTTGGTAGGAGGTATAAGAAAGTTTTATAAAGTAAAATAAAATATTGTAATGGGAGGTAAAAGGTTATTTTAAACCCTTGCTTGCTTGGTGCAAGGTAAGGTAAATGAAGGTTTTGAAACTTTTTTGTGTTTGATTTGAAGGTAATTGGAGCTAAGCTTATATAGTAATATTACTAAATTACCCTTTGAATACAAAACAAAGTTATAACTTGGTTTACTAAATTACATAACATATACATAATTCTATCTATTGTTTGCATAAATCTCTTCCTTGATTATTATAAAATTTTATTTTGTAAAATAAAATTAATTACTTAATTAATATCTTTACTAGAATAATTAATATTACTTTCTAGTTTGACAATATTAACTACCAACTAGTAAATGCTTGATTTTTTTTAAAACAAATAAAATAAAATAACTTATGATAAAGTAAACATGATTATTGACAAGAAAAATATTAATATTGTTCGAACATCACAAAAACAAACTCAAGTATGCTATTACATCAATTAAGAAAGTAATATAGTTCAAGAGTTTATAAAACACAACGCAAAACACTTGCACTAGGCTTCAACATAGATGAAGATAACTTTTTCATCGCATGCATCACAAGCTCACAATTGCTATTACATCAATTAAGAAAATAATATAGTTCAAGGTTTTACAAAACACAACACTAAGCACTTGCACGAGTTTTCAACATTGATGAAGATAACTTTTTCATCACATGCATCACAAGATCACAATAAGGTTTTGCAAAACACAACACCAAGCACTTGCACTAGTTTTCAACATAAATGGAAATAATTTTCCATTACCTACATCACAAGATCACAATAAAAAAATATTAAAAAAATAAATAATAAAGATATTCAATGGCAAATTCTAAGAATGATAAATAACGAAGACAAAAACAAATATATATATATATAGAAAACAAGGTTGTTTACCCGTAGAATTGTTTAGTGTTGTTACAAATAACGAAGATTATAATTAGTAACATGAATGATATTGAGATTTACACAAAATAAAAAATTTCCACCAATGTTCAGATAATTTTTTCAATGTCAATGAGATCATGATCTAAGTAATTACAAATAAAATATCACCAATTCATCCAATAAAACCCATAATCACCACCTACACGCATGTAATACAATATCAAGAAACTGGCGCCTTGTTCAATGTCACAGAAATTTCTGAACCCTAAAATAGAGACAAAATATCATTAATTCAACCCAAAGAAAAAAAACAATAAGAACAATTAAACATTTTGAAAATAATCTTAAGAAAAAATTAAACACTTCTTAAATTGATGCTCAAACTCAAACAAAATCACCAACAACAGCATCAATCTTCAAAAGTCCAAATAAATCTAAATAAAAAGACAATTAAATATTAAAAAAAAAGAAAAATGATTAAAAAAAACCCATATACCTTGCAAACCCTCGCTGAAAATTTGCAATGGTGGCATCATACAGGTTTTGGGAACGAAAACCCTGAAAAATCACAGCAGCTCAATGATCTTCCCATTCAACCATCTACAAAAAGGATAAGCAATGAAAAACCCTAGCCAATCTCAGAAGCATCAACACCAAAAGAATTCTTGATAAACAAGGAGATCAGAAATCAAGAGAAATGAAGGGCACGAATCGAGATCACTAGGGAGGAAGATGAAGATGCGTTTGTATTCAGATTTCTATAAAACCATGGATTTTTTTTAAAGTATAAAGGGTATTTTGGTTAACAAAAAATATAATTTCTCCCAAAATCTCTAACTCACCATTTTAGAGGGTTGAGAAATGGGGGTTAGATGAGGTTTTAAGACCTCTATCTAACCTCCTAAACCTTTGCCTCCCTCAAAAACCTTCTTCCCAAACATGAGTTTTTTAAAAACTCTTACCTTACTTGACCTCCATTTACCTCCGGTCAAACATACCTTTCCTCTAAAGTCCTTTGATGTGTTTTTGTTTTGTTTGCATGTTGCTTGTGTAGCTAATTTTGTAAATAGGCTAACATAATATTGAGGGGTAACAACTGGTACTTAAATATTGAGGGGTAACAACTGACGTGGTACTTAAATAAAAACAGGTCTTTGGTAGAACTTCTATTTTTATTTTACACGAGGGTTTTGAGTTACCCTTTTAGTTAAAGGGCATACTACACAGTATAGCCTTAGCTTTTAGTAGCTAGTATCACTTCTAATCTTAGTTGTGCCTTTTGTTAATTGTTGTTGCAGCTCATCTGGGTGAAAAGAAAGAAAAATTATGACAGATAAAATATGTGTTTTTAAATAAATATAAACATGATGAATAGATAAACACTATGAATTTTCAAATTGATATAAATCCAAAAGTGGGCCCGCTATCATGTTCGTATCTAATTTATTTCTTATATAATCCGAAGTTGGATGAATACACTTTACTGATTATTTTATTTTATATTATTTTTTGTAACAGCCTTCGTTCTTCTCACCGGCAAAGCTCAAACCTTGGAGATCCCTCTCTAATGGCGTTTTTCTACTCCACCTCCCGTGCTATCCTCCGGCGTTTCTCCAGCAATCACTGTGCCTTTAACCCTGTGCGCGCTCTTTCTTCTTCTGCCATCGACACCAGTGGCTACCATGTTGGCGGTGGCCCGTCCTTCATGCGCGGCACGGTGTTCTGGGAGCCTCACAAGCCTCTCACAATCGAGGACTTCCACATGCCGCGACCCAAATCCGGCGAGGTCCTGATTAAAACCAAAGGTCAACCCTCTTCAATTAATCTCAAAATCTTGATCAAGATCTGTCGCTTTAAGTCTTTTCAAGTATTTGATATGAATTTTGCTCTTTCCGTGTTTTTTTTTCCAAGATTGATGTTTTACAATTGGTTTGCTTTTTTTATCCTTCTTCAAGTTCTCACCGACGAATTTTTAGTTGGTGGGAAGAAGTGTATTCTGCATCGTGTTTCTCAAATTAACTCCAGCTATGCTATCAGTGATCACACAAGTGTTCATTCTTTTCCCATTAATTTAACACATAATCTAAAGCAAGATTTTCTTTTTTTGGAGGGAAATGTAGATTTTGTATTGGTCCTACTTAATTGGTCGGAGAATTGCAGAATAAAAGTGTGATTCACTCCTAACTGGAGTCATTGGGCTTCTTTTATGTGTGCTGAGTTTCAAATAGATATTTTGCACCTTTTATCACTTGCTTCATTCAAAATTACTGTAAACAATTTCCTGCTATCCATGTTTATATGATGTGTAGTGTTACCCACTCTATTTTGTTCTGGGCTTACAAATGTGCAGCATGTGGAGTCTGTCATTCTGATCTTCATGTCTTGAAAGGTGAACTTCCATTTTCTAGCCCTTGTGTTGTGGGCCATGAGATTACTGGAGAGGTTGTTGAGCATGGTGCCCACACTGACAGTGGGGTTGTGAAAAGGTAAATCTTAAGGTAGCACCATGGTAGAATATTGTTTTACTTTTATTGTTTTTTCTTTTTTTAAGTACATTTTGCATCTAAGTTATCAACATTGAAGTCAGGTTTCCCATTGGGAGTCATGTGGTTGGAGCCTTTATATTGCCTTGTGGTAATTGCTTCTTTTGTGTAAAGGTATCATATCACAGACAGAATTTTTTTCCTAATATTCTTGTTTGATGTTGTTGATGCAATACAATGATGTTCCTAAAACTTGTCTTGTGTTGGTTATCCGCAAAATCATGTGTTAAATATTTATTTGAATAGGGTCAAGAAGATCTTTGCGAGGCATTCTTTGCATATAACCGAGCAAAAGGAACACTTTATGATGGTGAAACCCGATTGTTTCTCCGTAGTAATGGTACTGATTAAAAAATTGAGTCTATCATTATGTATGAACTGTCAATTCAATTGCTCTAATTGTGAAAGGATATGCGTATTCATTTGAACAGAAAATTGAGTATCTTTTTTGTACTTTCTTTTGAATTACAGAATTCCAAAAATTTGTATGCTTAAAGTAAGTACTATATTTGATAAATGAGCAAATGTATTTTCATTTTCTTCTTCTTCCATTATCATTTATAGGCAGAAACCAAAGAAACTAGACTCTTTGGAAAGAGTACCTTTAGGGAATGGCAAAGAGAGGTAGTTGCTTTTCAACATTGATAAAACCTGATGAGAGATAATTAACCAAGAAGAATTCTTAAAAATATGGTCTCTAACACTGAATTGAGACAATCAAACTTTTTTTTCTATACATGCATGAATTCGCATAATGAGGATTGGAGGATGAGTGATGGGATTCCCTTATGGAAAATCATGCTTGTTGTTACCTTGATACACGGAGTATTTGGGGAGAGTTGGCATATTCATACTTGCTTTGGTGTCTCTATCCATACTTTCGGGTGTTTCTCTGGCGTAATAAGCCGAGTTTTCTCTGACATCCTCTAATTTTCCTGGACTGATCAAATATTCATGTATAGATATAGTTCTATTGTAACTAGTTATAGGTGACCTAGTGTTTTGCAGTTTATTTGGTGATGAATTATGTCTCTGTCTTTTTTTTCCTTTCCTGTATAAATTGCTTCTAGACATTTATAGAGATTGTTCTTTGTGGGGATATAAACTCTTCCTCGAGTTATATTTGATTTTTCTAACAGTTAAGTTAATTGAAACTTCAGATGTTGCTTAAACTTCTTTGTCTACTTGATTATGATCAATTGCTTTTATCTTATTTGCAAAGATCGATTCATATTTTTCATCAAAGGATTTTAAATTTTAAATCTCGAAAAACAAAAATATAAAGAAAAAATAATTCATAAATAGATAATAGACCTTAAACTGTTGTCATATTTTTGTGTACCTTAACCCCTTCGTGTTTGTGCGATTTTGCAGGAAAGCCTGTGTACATGTACAGTATGAGCGGTCTTGCTGAATACTGTGTTGTGCCTGCTAATGCCTTAGCAGTTCTTCCTAACTCACTGCCATATTCTGAATCAGCTATTCTAGGTTGTGCAGTCTTCACTGCTTATGGCGCTATGAGACATGCGGCTGAGCTGCGAGCTGGTGATTCTATTGCTGTCATTGGTGTTGGTGGTGTTGGATCAAGGTAAGAAGCTTGAATTTTTCTCTGATTGTTGGTTACATTTAAACAATTCCTTATGGTATTTGTCAGAATACTGGGGTGGGATGTTGAGTGTTGCTTTTGTTTGAGGGGGCAGCTGTTTATCCTTGGGAACATCTTTTACAATCTAAACAGGGAAGGATGGATAATGAGAACATCTTTATGTTGCTCCTTCTCTTATAAAATGAAATATTTGGATTAAAATGTTATGTTATTCCTTATTCTTCTATCATTTATTAAATGTATCATTGAAAGTAGATCTTCCAGTGGTTGTATATCTTAGTCAGAATCTGTGTTTTCTGAAAACATATATGGTAGGTCCTCATGAATTTGTTATTTGGTGATTGAGCGTCCAATTTTCAAGTTATTGAATCCCTTTTATTTCAAATATTTTCATTCATCTCGTAATGTCAAGTATATTAGTGGTACTGAGCCTGCATAAGATCTGCATGTTTGGAGTACATAGCCAATCGATGGCAGCTATACGTATTGTCATCAGAATACTCTCTCGATAAGAGAAATGCCTGAAAACCAAAAACAGCACTTGTCTGATGTCAAAGTCATGATTGATGATTTATAAAACAGCAATATGAAAAATATATGGCAGATCATCGACATGGAAAATCCTCACCATTGATTTTGATTTATACTTGTTGATAGACATGGGTCACGTTTCAGCTGGCATGAAACTTGATTGCCTTTTCAAACAACTTAGCCCATTATTGTTGGTTTTGGGAATGTCCTGTGGATTTCATGTACATCTGAAATTTGTGAATGTTTTACATTTAGGCATTTTTACTCATTTATATTATAGATCCATCTGTATCAATCTTTTCCTGTAAAGGATAAACATATTAATGTTCATTTAGACAGTCGATGATGGCTTAGTAGAAAATATTAGGTTCAATGGGGGGACAGAAGTCTAAGAGTTGATATAAAAAATGAGTTATAAACTGAATTAGATGGTATTGCCATTAGTTGCAAAAATTTAAAGGTATCTGCTCTTGACTAGATTTTAGATATCTTTGCTAGATGTGGCAATGAATTCTTTGTCAACTATAAAAATCTTCTGCTGTCAGAGAGTGACAACAAATATTACTATAAATGAGTATGAACAACCAACATAAAGTTTTAGTTCTGCATGTTTAAGATGCTAATGTTTACATCAAACTAAAAGAAAGAAAAGAAAAATAAACGAAAATTTTTTTTTCTAGTATGCATCATCTAAACATGTTAGATTTTGAAGTATTAACTGGCATGACAGTGTTAGAGGTCTTTATATGGTGATTTGTTTGATGATTATCTCTATTTTGTTTAATTAATTTTGTTGCTTTTATAGTTGCTTGCAAATAGCACGAGCTTTTGGAGCAGCTGAGATTATTGCTGTTGATGTTCATGATGAAAAGCTTCACAGTGCAAAATTGCTTGGAGCAACTCACACTATAAATGCAATGAAGGAGGATGTCGTTGATCAAATCAAGGTTCACATTAATGTTCTAAAATTTTCTTAAAATTTGTAGCTCTACATAATTCCTGCAGTTGACTTTGGTAGTTGATGGGAATCTTGTATATATAGTAAATGAATTCTTTGTGTTTGTTTTTTCGTTTATTTTATTGTTTTTTTAAACTTTCATTGATTCTATTGCATCTTTCCTATGCCACATTCTCCACAGGAAATTACTGGAGGAAGGGGGGTAGATGTAGCTGTAGAAGCATTGGGGAAGGCGTCTACTTTTGCACAATGCACAAAAAGCGTACGAGATGGAGGAAAAGCTGTTATGATAGGCCTTGCGGCAACTAATGTTGTGGGCGAGGTAGACATTACTCGCCTTGTTCGCAGACAGGTGGGTTTAATATTTGTTTCAGTTTTATTGAAGATGAAAACTATGCTAAGTAATTGTGTCCATTATGTTACAAGCTTAGCAACTTATGATTGTGGTTGCATGATTCTATCAACAATATGATAGGCTAAACGTTCTATATTTTTGGATTATCTTATCTTTTTATATATTTTCTTATCTTTATAAATTTATGTTTATCTTTTAAATAGTGATTTTCATAATTTTAAAAATCTTATTTTACTATAATTTAAATTTAGTATGATTTAAATCCTTTGACTTAAGTTACATTTTTCTAAAACCAACTTGGTATATACCAATGTTCTTTAATTTTTTAAAAACTAGATGCTTCATGATGTTTATATGCACATCTATGGAGAGCTTGTTTTACTAAAATATTCTCTGTTGTATGAGAACCAATATGATTCACATGTCTGCATGTTTACAGACATGTGCAAGTATATATGTATAGATACACATATACATATGTATGTATGTGTGCATGTGTGTGTTTTTTTTATGTATATATACACACACACCCGTGCCCATGTATCAGGTTTTCATTAAATTCCTGTGTTTGAATACTCTCTGACACTTTGATACTCAATACTCATATCCGTGTCCTAGTAACACTGCTACCGAAAGAAAAGTAGTGATATTGAAGGGTAAGACTTTTAGTGGGTGGAATGGTGACGACAAACAAGATCTGAGCATTAGATAGTGTGCTTAAAATATATAGTATGTTGGTTTATCGATTCCCTCATGTATCCAATAAAGCTGAGAAGTTCTTGTAGAAAATGGAAAGAAATGATTAATTTAATGAATAGACACCTTTGTCATAGTACTGGTAGTAGACCTATTGATGGAAGTTCTTATTGGTAAAATTTTCCACATGCTAACTAAATAATGGTTACACTAGACAATAATATAGGAGTCATTTGATTTCTTTTGAAGAACATAGATGTTATGCTTTGCAAATGTGTGTTTCTTGAAATTGTGTCCTTGTATTGTATGAATAATAAAGGACAGGACTTGGGTTTTGTCCCTTTCTTTACTGTTTGTTGCTAATATAGATTGTATTTTCAAAAGTACAAATAGATAAAATAAAATAAAGTATAATAACACAAAAGTTGTATCCTTTTAACTTCTTATCAAAAGTTGTCTTCCATAAACTACCTTATCAGCAGTTTCATTTCTCCAATCACCCCACCAAGCGTTGTCTTACTAAAAGATTCAACTTTTAACCTCAGGAACAATTCTTCCTATAAATCAGTTCTTACTAGAGTAATTTTAGTATGGAAACTAAAAATCTCGGGCTTTGTTGTATCTTAAGGTTGCGTTGCCATTAAACTCATTTTGCAAACAATCATTGTGAGGGCAAATTACGCCTGAAAGAAAGTGATAATTCACGCCTCAAAGTCTTTCATTATCCATTTTTAGATTCTGTTCCAACATTAGTGAAGTTAGCTGATCACTGATTCAAACATGTATAAATAGAAAGAATCAAAGCTCCATCTCATTAAATGTTTTTGGGATCATGGTTAAACCCCCAGGTCTAGGTGAGGTGATGGCGGGGAACTGCAACAGGTTTTGACCTTGTACCTCACCCACAAAATCATGAGAAGATGCCATGTTGTTAACATATATTTCATGAGTAGATTATGTACTTCTTTCATCAATTACACATTTTTGATAATTTATGGTAAAACTGAATATCGGAAACCTGATCCACTATATATGGCTTGACAACTTAAGTGAATATTACAAAAAATTTCATGATTGACAGACTGCAATTTTCTGGCTATTTTGTTCAGTGACTATAGTTGTGTAGTGTTTATTAATCTCACATTACCAGATATTCTTACTTTTTTGTTTGGTGACTCTAGTCATGTTTAGGGGTTATAAATCATGACTAGATTTGTCTCGTTTGGTTAAAAAAACATGGGCAGAATATTTTTCAATTAAATTTTCTTTATTTGAATTGTATTAGCAATCTTAATTTTGGTTTCGTTTTTGTGTTGATGAAACTTCTTTGATACCTAATGGCTGCTTCCAATTACTATGCCTGGATTACGACATATAGTACATTGGAAAACCCACGCTTAGATTGCGCATAATCTTTTCATGTTTTGCCCTTCGCCCCTTTATGATTACTGAATCAGAATGAATATTTACTTTATGATTGATGAATCAGGTGAAGATTATCGGGTCTTATGGTGCGAGAGCGAGACAAGATCTGCCACAAGTCGTTAAGCTTGCGGAGGCTGGCACATTCGACCTCCAAAAGACTGTTTCAAGAAAATGCCAATTTGAGGAAGCCAACCAAGCTTTCGAGGATCTGAATCATGGAAAAATTGTCGGACGAGCAGTGATTGAAATAATGTAGCTTAATCTTTGAACCATGATCAAGTGAATACATTGGCATGGTGTTGCTGCTGATCGATTCCATTTCCGTCAGCAGTGAAGGTTGTTAATTCCTGTCTGTACTATCCTTTGCCGTTTGAATGCTTTAGTGTAAGGATGGTTACTTATTTTTGAGAAACACTTAAACAAATAACTGGTTATTTTGGGTTTCATGTATTATTAGTTTATTGTTATATTAGGGGGAAAAACAATAAGCTATTTATTGAATTTAATAAATTTTTGAATATTACCAAAAACGTTAAAAGTTTTTCAACTAATTTGGTGCCATTATTGAACATGGTAAATGATGATCGGATGGATGGACCGTTTTATAATGCCTTGAAAATGTTTGCATCAGGGTAATTAGAAACTAATTGGTGATTGTTAAAACCTTTGTAAAGTAAAGGTGGATAAATGACACTCATATACAAGCAGGAGGGAAAAACAATATAAGAAAACTTAAAGGTTATTTTGGGTATTTCCTCTCAGTAAACTATGGTTTAGATGCCAATTAAATAGCTTTGATAGCATACAATCATTAATGGAGATCTGTAATGCACAAAAAAAGAGTTTTGTACGGCGTATATGTATATTATTTATGGGACATAACACAACTTAATATTCCATTTTTGGCCACATGCATGCAGTATTTCTTCTGTATTTTTGTTAGAAATAAAAATGGTAAGCCGAACATTAATATTCAAGTTTGTTATTTAATTGCAACATGGGCATGGGCATGGGCGTTCCTTTGAATGCTGAAATTTGGAGAGTCATATCATGCTTAAATTTAGCTTACGTCTAGGAAGAGTGATTTTTGAAATAAACTCTATTGAAGCATAACATAAATATCATCATATAGCAGATCACTAAATAAGTGGGGTAGAATCTTATAGTGGCTTCCATTCATGTTGAACGGAGAATGGGATGTGGGCATTTCCTCGGTTGCTCTTACAGTTCAATATCTCCTAATTTTCTTGTCAAAAAATGTGTTTGTGGATACCTTCTTTGATTGGTTCATTGCAATTTCTTTTACATATTAGATGTGCACGATATTGATCTCAAATTTTGACTTAATTGATGCCTTTTGATCTTAACATTTGTGTGTCTATTGGGAAAGAGGGTTGGATGGAGCATTAAAAGTGGATTGGATTAAGGCACCAAATGACCTTAATCCTTTCCTTTATTTCTTTTGATTATTTAAATGGAAAGAAAAAAAAATAAGAAATGACGTTTGGGAGAGGCACATATAGGGATGGCAATGGGGCAGGGCCCCCCGCCGAGCTAAGCCAATCACATGGCTTGCCCCGTGCCTTGCCCCGCTCGTTTTTTTTTTAACATTCTCAATATCATAACCGCCCCGCAGATTTTTGACTTCGTCCCCCACTCCCATAAAAAAAAAATGTAATACTACATTAAATGAAAATGGTACAATTTATATAACAACATAATAACGCTATCATTCACCTCAAATTCTAAAACAATATTAAAGGTCAAATAAAAATATTAAAATCCTAGTTTAAGTCTAACATTTCATAATTTACTAATAAAAATACAAAAAACATAGCCATACAAAAGCAACTTTTGTTCAAAGTTCAACGATACTTCTTATATAATAAGATTACATAGTCCAACATTCCATTACATGCTAATAAAAGCAATTAAGTCAAATAAAAACATACCATTGCTTATGAAAACCCTGAAAAACATAACTACATAAAAGCAACTTGTTTTGAAGTTCAAACATGTCGACTTTTTAGAGTATTTAAGTTAAATAAAAACATAGTCCAACTTCCATTACTTATGAAATAACATTAAATAAGAAACATCTTGAACTTGTCTCCCTTTATCAATCCTATAAAAAACGTAAACAAAAAAGACAAAGATATGTTAAAAAGAATTTTATAAAGATATATAAATATGAAAGAAATAATATATTAATATACTTATGTACAACATAATTTACCAAGTCAAAAGCCATGAAATTGATATCATCTTCCTCCATACAAGTTGAAGAAGTTTGTGATAAATTTGTATTTGAATCTAGGAAAAGAAAATAAAAATAAAAATCAAATTTGTAATAAAAGGTGAGATAAAAAAAAAAATACTAATTAAGTTACTTTCTAATTGATTCACCAACCAAGTTTGGGCACAAGTTAAAACTTTCACCAAAGTTAGATAAAGACTACTACGAGATGTACTCAACACGCTACCACCCATACTAAATGTAGATTCTGAAGCCACTATTGAGACAGGGATAGCATATAAATCTTTAGCAATCCTTAGCATCATCGGATACATGACACCGGTAGTCTTCTACCATTGTAATATATCAAAATTATGAGATCTCGGTAAAATATTTTCTTCCAAATAAAAATCAAATTCTGACATCTTTTGAGTACTTCTACTCTTTCTCCTACTAAAAAATTCATCATATTCACCTGCAATAATATATTTCTGAGCCAAAGTAGAAGATGACCGAGCTTTTTTTCCAACTCCAAAGTCTGAATATTTTGTTTGTTATTCAGAAAATAAGTTACGACAGATACAATTAATTCTATCAATATCAACATCACAAACATCTCCATATATTTTGGAAAAGTGATATACCAACATGCATTTCTTGTACCTTGGATCAAATACTGTAGCTATCCCAATGAAGCCACACTCCAATATTTATCAAAATTTTCTAACATCCTTATAGCCATCAATGCAACAACCGCATTAGAATCATGAAGCCATTCAATTAATGCAAATTTGATCTTACAAATATTTGGAAAATAAATGTTTGCCATTGGATACTTTGTGCCTGAAAACATCTCAGTTACTTCATAAAAAAACGCACTTTTTCAGCAATTATCCTTGCCATATCCTAATATGCCTTTGTTGGTGAAAACTTGCACATTGATTCTCTTTGTCTTGCACGGTTAAACATATCGCTATAGGCGGAGGATGTATCAATCATTAAATATGTTGAATTCCATCTTGTTTTGCAGTAAAGGCACAATTTTTTTGAAGTTGGGACACGTAATTGTTGAGCACACTCTTTGAAATTTCTTTATTTGTTTTAGAGTAGCTGTCAAAAAAAGAACACTTTCACGAATTCTGTCACGCCCCGAACCCGCCTCACCGGACTAGATGCGTCGACAAACGGCCGCATGCCCACAAGGCCGAGACCCAGTGGGCACACAAGGCCTCAATACTTGTCTCTCAAATAAAAATATAACAACACAATAATCTTAATTTAAACTAAAGAGTTCAAGGAATAAATAGTCGGGTTTACAACTAATAATCAGAGACAACTAAAAGCGTAGTGTTCAAAATCTTAAGCAAATAACAAATTTATTAACGGCAACGAAGGGGCTATCTTCCAGCCTAACCACCCGGTGATCACTCAACGGTTCCCGCTAAACTAGTCACTACACACCTACTCTTGATCTGAAAAGAAATAGAACAACAATTTATGAGCTAAATAGCCCAGTAAGCAACCACTAAAAGTCAATAGTAGTATAGGGATCACAAAAACTCGATGGTTTCACAAACGTACCTAAAGTAACGTTATACAATAAATATCAACAAAATGAAACCCAGACATCAGAACATTTCAGGCAAACAAAGTTTTCAATGAACAGGTATATATGTCCTCCAAATAACTAATGCCAAAAAAAAAAACACAGAATTCATTTATTTACACTCGGCGAACCGAGCCAGATTATCAGAATTCATTTATTTACCCTCCGCGACCCGAGTCAGATTATCAGAGGCCGTTATTTTCCACCGACGGAATGGTGCGAAACTATAGTTTCTTATCAGAGTCAGAGTTCATGTCGACATGGTCAGTGTTTAACCCCCCAATGACAGGGTTGTTGCAATGTTAGTTGGGGACTATAATTTGCTATGTCAAAATATGTCGGTTCTAAAATCATTATCAACAATAATTTTTCAATAATTGGATAAATACATAATTGAATGAAATATTCATATCAATTGGATAAATAATAAATAAATAAATAATTATGTGCATAAATAATCAATAAGTTTGAAAATAATAATATGCATAACATATTAACCCAAAACAATTAAATATAAGATCGTGAAAATTTATTCCACAATAAAACTCAAAATAATTAAATAATTATGTAAATAATTTCAGAAATCAAAAATTTTACATAAATACAAATATAAGGTATATACGTGGTTTACTTACCTGGAAAATATCCCCAACTATAGAACCGTTCGGACACAAAAATCAAGATTCGGGCAAAGACCCTATAACATGAACATAATACTTACCTTAAATTCCCAAAGTTTAAACACAACATTAACCCAACAGAGATCTGGATTACATTAACCTCCAGTTTGGATTATCTCACACTTTTGGTTTCTTATAAAACCATAATAACAAGCCAACACAATATAAATATGTTCAACAGTTCACATTTATTTATTTGTTTCTTTATATACGCAATCCAACTGGTTTTCTTAATACAATCCAACGCAGCTATTGTTGACACAGAAATCAGGTTTGGGTTCCTAAATTCCTAATGGATGCAGAAGGTATCACAGCCCTTTTTTTTTTTTCTTAATGCCAATGACTAAACCCTGCTAGCTTTAGACAGAATTCTTGGAAATATTGTTATTGAGCGCATTGTATGATACAGATTAGAAAAATGCTAGAAAAGAAAAATAATGATACGGGCAATGTTAAAAGTCTTTAAATATCATGCTTCCATTGTGTTGATTCCATGATTTGAAGCTATTGCTTTAAATACAAATTACAAGTCAGTCTGATATATTTGTTTACCATCTCATAAGCATTGAGACATCAGTTTGGCAATCTAACATTTTAAAGGCATCTATGCTTTACCCTAAAGCTATTTGAAAGCTTTTCTGGGAGTGCCTTTGTAATAATCCAGAGCCTATGTTTTTTTTTTTTCGGAGTGTTTTATGAAAGTTAAGATGTCATATCCTTCTATTTTTCTTGCATTATTCTCAATGTTGCATGATTTAGCAAAACTGATCAATGCAGATACCTTCCTAAGTTTATCTTCTCCGAAATAAAAAATAGCTGCTGGGGGAAATCAATTATAGTGTCCTGGTATCTCACTCGAGCTAAACAAAATAAATCAAGAAATGCCCTGTCATTAAAGGAAGTTGTATCTCTAGATCAAGTAAGAAAGCAGTAGCCTCACGATGAACAAACACAATAACAAGTCAAGGAACCTAGAGATCTAAAAGCAAATACAGATCAAATGAAAACAAAAGAGAATCCTCACCTTAGAGTAGAGAAAAATATTGGTGGTGAGATCCTACCCTTCTTCTCGCCGCCGACACTTCACGAAGCCAAGAAGAAAGAGCGAGGCTAGGTCTCGGAGTTTTTTTTTTTCTCGGATCTCTCTGTTAGAAGGGATAAGTCTATGAGGGTTTAACATTTAAAAATAAAACAGATTTTTAAAATAAAAATTCGGTTGTTTTTTTTTTTAAAATGGTGGTTTTACAAATTCAATCAACACCATCTCCAATCACATCCAACCCATCCTTGATAATCAAGTTCAAAATATATGCACAATATCGCATATGGAAAAATTCACCACAAAGTAAAAAGGATCTCACTTGAAGCAGATCAAGTAAAAGATTGACAACACTATAGTTGACAGAACAATTATTTAAAGTGATTGTAGATAATTTTCCATCAATTTCCCAATTTGATAGTGTTTTCATTAACTCCTCGGTAATTACTTTTTTTGTGTATGGGGCATTGACATAACAAACCCTAAACATAAATCAAGCTAATATTCATATAAATAACTTAAAATAATTAAAGGCATGCTAGAAAAATAAAAGATAAAATTCTAAATTATAACATAAAAATTATTAATTTATAAATAAAAAGGTAAACTACCTAGATAGTCACTCACCTATGTACTCATTTCCATTTTAGTTACTCCAACTAAAAAAAGTAAAATTAGGTTACTTAAATTCGTATTTATGTTTTTTTAAGTCACCCGATCAGACGGCATTAACGGGGAGCTGACGTGGCCTGCCACATCCTACTCCCTTGGCCACGTCCGCACCCAGGTTACTCACCCTTGTTTTCCTTCTTCTTCCTTCAAGCATCCTCTGCAAAGTATGACCTTGTCATTGGCGCAAACACCAAACTGAAATTCTACACAAAAGAGACCAATCATCAAAATCTAGCACAGATAACCAGCATTCTTCCTCCTTGTCTTAGAAAAAAAAAATGAAATTTAGCCGCTACAAATTTATTTAGACAATTGCAAGCTCACACAATAAATAATAATCAAGGAAACAACATCAAAAGCATCTGGATCTTTTAGATAACTACTTAAGGCTTCCTCCAAGAAAAGAAAAAAATTCTAAAACACGGGGAAATGAGAAATTTTCAGACCATCGGAACACTTATTCTTGGAAAGAGACACAAGGCATTGGTCACAGTGGTCGTGAAGCTTTCCAACTGACAACGATGGCACTGAGAGCCGCTCCTTCTCCTTGCCATTCAACCTTCTCTAGGTCAACGGCGAGGACTTCTCTAGATGCTTATCTAAGGCATTGTTGATCCACTTCGGTATAATCTGCTCGGACTCCGTCTTTGACCCGCGACCTCTATACATCCCTAACCTTGGCTCAATCCCCAAATCCAAGATCAACAAAGGCCAATCAGATGAGGAAGGTAAGCCCCTTTGATGAAAGATCGAGGAAAGGAGCGATGGAATTTGAGGCTAGGGTTAGGCTTTCGATCTAAGAGAGGAGGATGGGGGAAAAGGCCCGGAGATTAGAAGAGAGAAGGGGAAGCAAGGGGAGAAAGTGGGAGGATGGATGGCAATTTGGAGAGGATGCTCAGTGGAAGAAGAAGGAATGTGGGGGGCGGGTGTCCACCTGGGTGCGGACGTGGCTAAGTGTGTGGGACGTGGTAGGCCACATCAGTTCCCCATTAACGTCGTTTGGTCAAGTGAGTTTAAAAAACATAAATACGAACGTAAGTGACCAAATTATAATTTTTTTTAGGTGAGTGACTAAAATAAAAATGAGTACATAGGTGGGTGACTATCCAGGTAGTTTACTCTAAATAAAATCATGCCTTAAGATCCATTTTGTAAGGCCCAAGAGTCATCAATGAAGTGAGCGGTAAGGGCCATGTATCCTTTCTTTTGGTGATCAGTTGTCCACACATCAGTTATAATTGCAACTCTACTATTATTCATTCCAGCGATTCTCATTGTCTTCAATTTCTCTTCTTTGTAAATTTTCAAGATATCATTCTTTATTGTGTTCCGACAACGAATATTAAATAATGGTTGGAAAAGAGAAGAATATCACCTAAACCCCCCATGATCAACCATTGATAAAGGGTATTCATGCATGATTATCATTCGAGCAAGCTCAATTCTTGCCAAAGCTTAATTAAAGGCATAATTTCTAAGTGTTGTTATTTCATCCACCTTATTTGCATTGATAATAGAAGCTGTTGTTTAAGGTCTTTGTGTGTTCATTTTGGGCATCTTCTAAGGTGATCCTGCAAATAAGCGGTTCCATTTTTAGACTTCCCACTAAGCTTTCTCTTGCAATAATTACATATTGCTTTCCACTCTCCTCAAATTTTTGTTTTGTGAAGTGTTCCACACCGCTACTTTTAATCTTTTGGGATTGTAAGTGGTATCATCATCATCATTCATTGAAGATGTTGGACAAATTGGATTAGCATTTGATGTTAGAGTTGAGATAGAAATCCATGATTTCCATCCACCGATGATGGAATAGGAGTGATCTTGCATCCTTATCTTGAAATATAGGTGTTGATGATTCATTTCCCTGGGATTGGCCACATGTTGGCTTTCCATAACAAATTTGATTTAAAAAAATACCTGAACAAAACAAATTAATGTGGCCAATTTTATTAAATCTTTAAGAAAATTGAAAACCAATCAAACTATAATTCAAACTAGAACAAAGAAAATATCATAGCTTAAACAATACAATAAAATTAAAATATAAGATGGCCATGCTTAGCAAAACAAAATTATAAGAGCTAAAGAAAATACAACATAATTAAATTATAAGATGGCCATGCTTAGCAGAACAACATTATAAGAGCTTAATAAATACAACATAATTGACTACACCTACATGATCCTATTTACCAGAATGGACTACACTTGCATGAGAATATTTACTGATCATAACCCATCATCTAATAAGATAATAAGCAATAATTCAAAACTTTCCCATTTTTATATATTCACACAACCCAGCATGATTCTCTAATGCCCGGTTTTAAATCTGGTGCATTTTTTTGTAACACTGAGCATCTCCAAATCTTAATCAGAAGTCTCAATGCATCATTTACATCTTTCTTCTAAGTTCATATATCCTTTCAAATAATTATACCCTCCTTCTCCTCCCCTCTATTCTTAATCTTGACTTATTCTTCTCACATGCTAGCTTGAGTTGCACCATCTCAAATTTCTTGTATAAATTACTTAATTATTTTTTTTGCATTAATTAATCACACTAGCTACACCATTAAAAAATAAAAAGAAAAGAGGGTCTATTGAATGAAAAACTCACTGTTTCTCTACTATAGTTCTAACGATCAAGGATGAGGAGAAGATGGTGTTTCCGGCGATGGTGGTGAAGACGTTGATGGGTTTCGGCAATGAGGTGGTGAAGATGAGGAAGAGGGTGGCGGAGTTGGCAAGGATAGCTATGGTGAAGGGGGCATGATCTCAGTCGTTAAACTTAGGCTAGTTAGGGTTGAAAGAAAAATAGTAGAGATTATAAATCTACGGTGGAGATGATTTTATAGAAGATCTGATGGGCGAGAGGGTGTAGTCTAAGTTGTAGTTTTAATTGAGGGATTTGTTTTTATTAAACCCCTTGTAATATATACTATTTATCAATAAGTTAAAGTTATCGTAAATGATATTTCTGAAGTACTGTATTTTTGTAATTAAATCATTAATACATAAGCTTGATCAAGATGCATAACTATAACTTTAACTTATACTATTTATTTTAATTTATAAATTGAAAAAATTTAAAATTATATATATATATGGGCCGGGGTGGGGAGGGGTGTGGCAAGGTAAAACCGAAACTGCCTGTCCTTGTCCCTCACAAAAAATCTCTACCCTGCCCCGCCCCATTTCCTAATCTCCAACAAAGAAAAGGGCCTCGTTCGGGGAGGATGGGGTTCAAAATCATAGGTCGGGTCAGTTTTTACCATCCGTAGGCACATAAAAATAACCAAGAAACTCCCATGAGGCTCTGTTAGATATAACCGTTTGACATAGATTTGGGAAGATGCGACCACAATGTGGTGACCTGGTCGGGTATAAGAGTTGAAATGATTAGGTTTTCACTTGATAATTTGCTTTAGAATTGAAACATTTGATTCATTTGAAGAAAAAAGGCAGACTAGGTATTTGGGTAGTATGTTCCTTCCTTTGGTTTAAGATACACTAACTATACACTAGTAATGGGTTTGCTTATCTAGAGGTGGAACTCATCAAAGATTTGACTTGTAGGTCCGCCAAGCTAAATGTCCCTATCAAGTTCCTAGAAATTAAGCTTTTTCTTTTGTCTATGACTCTTTATTATCTGAAATGTATATAGATCACAAGAAAAAGTCAAAAGATCTAATTCTTTATATTTTATTGATTGTAGACTTGTGTTTAGTTTATAATATATTGTTTCCATTACCATTTCAAACATATCAATTTTAATAAAGTAGACAGTTCACTTATATATTTAGAATCCAGCATAGGCTCCAATGTTCTTAGATGTTGATAATTTTCACTATATTTTGAATACTCAATTTGAAAATGATCCTTAATATAATCTTGCTTTTGTATTTATGGAACCTATAGTATTTGTGGAATACTTTTAGCTAATTCAATTAGCATTTGATCTAGCTTTAGAATTGCGCTACATCCAAAATTAGTACTTCCTATGAAGAAAGATATTGCTCTTATCCTTTAGATGTATCACAATCATGCCACTAGTTTCCTCATTGTAAGCACCATATCGAGAACTTCTCAACTTCCTATCATATCTTCTACACCTTTCCTTGTCTTACTCGTTGTCCCAAGAATGGCTAATGTTCACTAAAGATTATATAGGTATCTAATCCCAATAATATTTCACTACCTTCATTATGGAAGAAGATAAAAAGTCAATGAATCTACATCAAAATTCCACACATAATTTTGGTTGCAATTAACCATCTCATTATTTGTTTTTATTTAATGGAAGATTATCTATAGAATTTTGTGAATGAATTCGATAATCTTAGGGTTATGCATTTGATACCATATGCATGTAATCTATTTTCTTCAAAAAACAAATGATGCATGACCAGGTATTCCACGAGGTGTTAAAAACCCTCACTAATAATTTAGTTATTTTTAGTTTTGTAATTTTATTTATGAAGTTTTTAAATTCACAAAGGTATAAATATAAGAATAACAACTATGATCTAGTTGATTATGATTGTGTGGATAAGACAAATTTTTTAATAGTGGAAAATGAATTTCCATATTAGGTTGCGCTTGTGTGCTGATGCGGCGCCACCAGGTCTTGTGTGGCGTGCTGAGTGGTAGGAACGTCGCCAGCTACTCATACCTTGTTGTTCTCGTAAACTCCTCGTCGTACAAGCCGAAGAGTGTGGAAACGTTGGTGTATGACAGCTGCACCATCTCCCCATGTAGTTAGAACTGAATCATCTCAGGGTTATCGAACATCATCGCACCTCACACGATTGTGAAAGTAGCGAGCACCTCCAGTGTAACTCCCGGCACGTTAGCTAGTTAATCATGAAAAGCCGCTATGATGGGTTGTCCCCAAGGAGGTCTAAGACATCGATGCAAGCCCGATCGACACAAGCACGTCTTAGTCGATAACTCTAGTTTCCTCGAATTTCTTCTAAGTGAGTGACACACCCTTGCGTGTGTCCTCCGCAAGTGCACGTGTGTAGAAGTAATAAATACCCAAAGGGTGGGTAGTCGAACCCACAGGGAATAGACGTCAGAAACAAATACACTTTGCCAATTAGTCAAAGAAAACTCAATGTGTGAAGAGATTGAATTAAAAATAAATAAACAGAAAATAAAGATTGAAAGCGATGACTAGAGATATGGAAAATATCAAGATAAAAATGGGGTACTCGGACAATGCTCCCCTTAGGTTCGTTGTTTCAAGTGCAAAACTCTAATTACCTTTACTTAAACGAGATTTGAGGAGTCATGGAATCCAAAGACACAAGGTCCCAAACCTAAGGTCAACAATGACTAGTCCCCTAAGAGGTCCCGGCGGAGAGAAAACTCTCGACGCCTCACACCACGTATGACTGCGCTAAGCTCTAGGGATTCCGAATAATAAACCCTATTCCCAACTATAGATCAATCCCTTTGGTCCAGGCGAAAGATCCCTAACAAATAAGTCCCGGCGGAAAGGCTTCTCTCAACGCCTAACTCTCTTTGAGATCGAAAATAATGCTTGGAATAAGAAGGTAGGGTAAACCACACCGGAAGGGAAAGGGGACGTGTCGCTACCTCTCAACTCACCCTCTCGGCCCTCTTCCATCTTGGTTAATCTAATCCTAATGGTGATGGTCACTCGTCAAAAGGATGATTAGATTAGCCCTCAACCTCAGTGTCACTCTAAAGGAGAAACAATTAAGCACACAAGATTGAAACTCAAATAAATCTCAATTTAAAATAAAAGCAATAGAGTCATTGAAACAAAGGAATTCTAGAGTTTACATGTCCAACTACCCACTAGGGGTTTAGCTCTCCATGGAGCAATACAAGTTCATCAAAATAAATGAAGATAAATGCAAGTAATCCATAAAGAAAAAACCCCTTAAACTTCGTGCTGATGGGCTATGAGGGCTGCTCCTTCTTCTCCACGGATCCTTCCTCCAAGCCTAGGGTACACCTCGCCGAATCGACGTCATCGAAGGCTCCCCCAATAGATCCCCTTGGAAGGAATCGGTGTTGAAATCGGTGAAGAAACTCCCCCAAAACGCAGCAAAAACCTTCTCAAACCCTAGCCGAACTCTCCCCCAAAGATAGGAAAAAGATCCCCTTAAAACACTTCAGAACGGCCTTTTAAATGGCAAACATCGAGGATCCACACGGCCATGTGGAAAATCCACACGGCCCTTGGGAAATTCCACACGGACGTGTGGAAATTCCACATGCCCATGTGGATTTCAGGCTCTACAAAACTGCATCTATAGGTCCCCAATTTCGTCCGTTTTTTCTTCTGAGGCCACATGAACAGACACACGATCGTGTGGTAGGTCATGAGGCATTTCTTTATGTCGAAAAACCCTTGGAGAGCTTTTGAAATCTTCGATCAAATCAGAACGAGCGAGCATGACTGCCTTCGTGTTCTTCTACAAAAATTGTCTTGAAACCTTTAGAAGTTGGCACATACTCTCTTGTTTGACCCAATTTTCATCTTAAACTTTGTGTTTGCACAAAAGGACTCCACTCGGCACCATCATGACCTATTTTTACTTTTCTTCGCATAAACCTTCTTCACAACCCTAATTGTATGAAAGAACACAACAACACACGAAATGAGAAATATAAACTGAAAAAAGTGATGCTCATGCATGGAGAACCATCTCAAATAATATGTACATGCAAGCTATTATCAAACTCCCCCACACTTAAGCTTTTGCTTTTCCTCAAGCAAAATTTATACAATAAAATCCACAAGTAGAGTGATAGAAGTGCTTAGCCTTAAGTTCACCAAAAAGTGTGTAAGGAGAGCATTCTTAAACAAAGGAACAATTTGCAACATAGAAAGATAAAAACCAATGCTCTAGCAAAAACACGAAGCACAAAGAAAATAGAATCTGACTGCGTGTGTGTGTGTATATGCTTACTGATGCCAACCCTAAGTTTACTCTTAAAAGTTCTTATTGAAAAGGACTTATTTATGGACAAAAAAATAGGTAGTAGCTGCACACAACCTCGAAGGTAGCCATTTCCCAAGATGCCTCCTGGGCGGCTTTCACGGTTTGAAGTGGTAGCTCTTTTCACCTGGGCGTGTTAGCTTTCACACAGCCTATTAGATAGCTCTTTCTCTCATTAGGCCATAGCTAGTATCCGACTTATGAGAGTAGCTGCATACAACATAGGTGGTAGCTCTTTCCACCCCGAAAACAAGCAAAAACAAACTTCTTCTTTTTTTTTTTTCAAAATAAAGAAAACTAAGGTCCTTTCGGCACTGAACTAGAGTTATCAGGGTTAACAGAGCAAGAAAGGTGTAAGCAATGCAATCAGACAAAAAATTTCTATGTTTTTCGAGTAAACTAGAGCATGAGTACAAACGATGTTTATAATTCTCCTAAATTCAAGACTGCAATCATTGTCCCTTAAGGTGAACTATCATTGGCTAAATGAGCATATGAGTGATGAGCATACATAAATAAAGAACGTGTGCAACGTGAACTCCCCCCCCCACACTTAAGATATATAATGCCCTCATTGTACTCATGCAAGCATACAAAACAGCAAATAAATAAAATAAGAGGGCGTGGGAAATAAAAACGACACTCCCCTTGGCTCCGAATGTAGAGTTTGAGTGGAGCTGCAAACGGGGGAAGTGAAGCTGCGATGGGTTGTGAAGCTCACACGGCCATGTGGAGAATCCTCATGACCGTGCCTATTACTATTCCTCAACACAAGACTGACATGACCATCTGCACGTCACAAAAGGGGTTCAGTAATGCTCAACACAAAAGATAAACAACGAGAGTTTATAAGCATGACGTCCACACTTAAACTCAAAACAAACAAACTACAACTGAAAGCAGTAAGATAGAGCTCAGAAGGTAAACCCTTTCTGAGTAACAAAGGTCTAGCAACAAGAAAATAAACAAGAACAAGGAAAAACAACTAAAAGAAAGAGGCCTCAAGTGTCATCATCTCCTGGTGCTGCTGGTGATGCGGGGGAGGTATGGGGCGCTCGGGGTGCGGGTGACGCGGTGGAGTCAGAGTCTCTCGCCATCATCTGCTGAAGTGTGGTAAATCGCGCCATCACCTCATCATGATACTCGGCCATGCGAGAGAGCACCTCAGTATGGTTCACTGCCTGAGTCATCCTCATAGCTGCAAGATCAGTCTGGAGGACCCCCACAGCACTCTCCAATCTGTCGATGCGATCGTAAGATAGAGGAGATGCGCGTGCTGACATCGGTGGCACCTCCTCTGCTGCTGGGGTGTACTCTGCCTCCATGGGTGCGGCTTGTGATGAAGGTCCAGCCTCGGTGTCCTCTTCCACCTTACTCTCCTCCTCAGACTCGTCTGGGATAGGGACAACAAGTACATACCTGCCCGGAGCGGCCCTCTTCACCATGCCCATCATGCGCAAAGTCTCAAGGCCTAGTGGAGAGGGGATGATCACATTGTTTGCTCCGCGGACAGCTTCAATCAGGCCCATCCCTCTGATGAGACGAGTAATGTAAGGGCCGAAAAACAGAACTCTGACCCGTGCGTACTGTCCCTGGTGCTTCAAATAATCTGCTACAACATATCCCAGGTGCAGGGGCAGGCTTTGGACCATGGAGTACAGATATAGCAGGTCCAGCCGCCCAAGTACGCCGGTGCTATCACCCCGCCCATTGATTGACCTGCTAAGAACAGCGTGGATATACCTGTGGACCGGGTGAAGGAGCAAGGAGGCCTTTGTCGAACCGGGCTCATACTGAATGTCGCCGCATAGCATCTTGCGAACCCGGCTAGGAGTCACACGAAATGGAAAATCAATGGGCAGTTGTGTGTACTCGTCTGTATGGGTGAAGTCTCTGTCGTACAGGCCGAGGGTGACGGAGAAGTCCGTCATGCTCATGCTATGGTACTGATCGAAGGCGCGAAAACGGATGGTGTCTGCCCGGTGGTAGTCCGTGTGTGAGCGATCGAACTCGAAGGACGCAAGGACCTCAAGAGTGATGTCGCGAGTGGCCGGGTCTTTAATGTACAACAACTTGTTCCAACCCCCCACGGTGATCAACTCTTGAACTTCATTCGCCAACTCTTCCGCTTGGGCATGCTCGATCTCCGCTAGTGCGTGTAAATCCGGGGTTCGCGTTTGGCCAAACTTGAGCTTTGAGAGACCCTCAAGTCGGACTTGATGTTCGGGCACGGCGAACTCCAAAACCTCGGGCGAGAAGTCACGAAGCTCACGAGGACGTTTGTGTGCGACTTTCTTTGTCCTTGGAGCCATTCCTGAGCATAAGAGAGGCAAACGAATCATTTCGGGGCTCAAAACAACTTCCCAGAAGTTCACATGGCCGTGTAAAAATTCCACACGGCCGTGTGTACTCTCGGGACACAGAATAACCCAACCCGAAAATCCACACGGCCGTGTGGATCTTCAAACATGGCCAAAAGGCCATGGTTGATCCAAATCGAGCCGTACAAATGCATGGAACTTCGAGCAAAAGTGTTTAAAACATGAAACTAAGTATTATCCGTTAAAATAACATGCTAAAACACAAGATTTATCACCCAAATCGAAGTATGAACATTCATGGCAAGAAGAGAGAGAAAGTTGCTTATCGAAGAAGATGATGATGAATCACACAAGATAATGATGGAAAAAGCCCACAAATCCTATAAATAGGTGAGGAAATGGAAGGAGAAGAGGTTTGGTCGCGATCTTTGGAGTGGAGACGTTTGAAGATGAAAGGGCGCGAAGGAGAATATGAAGAGAAGCAAGCTTCTCTTGTTTAAGTAATCCACATGGCAATGTGTTTTCTTTAGATGACCCTTTTACAATGCCTGAATTTCCACACGGCCTTGTGGAAATTCCACATGGCCATGTGTTTTCTCTGGATGGCCCTTTCTCAATACCTGAATTTCCAACATGGCCATGTGTTTTCTCTGGATGGCCTTTACTCAAAACACTCCAATTTCCACATCGCCATGTGGAAATTCCACATGGCCGTGTGTCTTCTCTGGATTGGAAATCTGCAGCTCATGAATAGTACTCACATGCGCATGTGGAAATTCCACATGGGCATGTGAAAATTCAATTTTTGCAAAATGAGCTCCAAATTTTTCACATGGCCATGTGGAAACCACATGGCCATGTGTTTCCATTTTTTGGCCCAAAATTGTTCCAAACTCTGCCAAATTCATTGAAAACACATGGGAAACTGCAGAAATTGAAATCAAACAAGAATGTGGCTCAAATCTCACCAAATTCATAGGAAACACTCTTAAACTTACCAGAAACGATGAAAAAACACGATTTTTCGCATCTGAAACAAAAATCGCACTACACCGGAGATGAAACAAAAGAAAACAAAAACAAACCAAAAACTCAGCTGCAGAAATTGAAATCTAACTAAAACAAATGCCAAGGAATTAAAAATTTGGTTGCCTCCCAATGAGCGCTTGTTTTACGTCACTAGCTTGACGTACCTGAACTTCAAATCAAGGGGGGTCATGGAGCGGGACTCCTCCACTGCCTGCACTCTTCAAACATGATGAGCCAAACTTTTACAAATTAGAGGATGAGTAATAGAAATTGTTACCAACAAAAGAGGTATCACTCTTAATCTCTGAATGTCCATCCGCAGAATTATTCGGGTGTTTCTGGCGACGATGTCTCACCCTCTTCAGCTTTGTGATGAATTTATTTACTATGCCCGTGGGAAGTTCTTCCTTGTTCTCTAGAGCAACCGAGAGACTCTCATCAATCTCTACCTCTTGGTCTAGCCATCCCACCAGCGGATCCGGACAGAAGATTTCCTGCACAAACTCATCAACCAACTCATTAGTAGTGTCAAGAAAATACAGAGTGTCATCAAAGTCAAGGGAATGTCTCATGGCTTCAGCAAGGCGGTAGGTCAGCTTCTCATGTCTATAAGAGCCTTGGAAGTACGCAGAAAGGGTCTTCCAAGTATCAGAGGTACGTCGACATTCTCATCCACATCAAGAACTACAAAATCGGCCGGAAAGATGTATTTGTCCACTTTCACTAGGACGTCCTCAATGATGCCTCTAGGATAACGAACGGAACGGTCAACTAGTTGTAAGGTCATCCGAGTGGGTCTTGGCTCTCCCAGTTCTAGTTTCTTGAAGAAGGTGTAAGGCATGACATTGATACTGGCTCCTAAGTCTGCCAATGCCTTCTCTTCACCCAAATTCCCAATGTTACATGGGATGATGAAGCTTCCGGGGTCTTTCATCTTGTTTGGGAGATTCTTCTACAAAACAGCTGAACAAGATGCATCTAAAATCACCACTGCACCTTCTTCCAATTTCCTCTTGTTTGTCTAGAGGTCCTTCAAAAACTTTGCATATCGAGGCATTTGTGACAAAGCCTCCACAAATGGAATATTAATGTGCAGCTGCTTGAAAAGCCCCAAAAATTTCTTGTACTGCTCATCATTTTGATCACTTTTCAGCCTTGAAGGGTAAGGAATCCTTGGCTTGTATGATGCAGGTGCTACCTCCTTTTCCTTGCCTTTCTCCTTAACATCCTTTTCTTTATCTCTCTCCGTAGCAGGAACATGGACAACCTCTTCAGCAACTTCATGACCACTCCTTAGAGTAATCGCCTTCAGCTGCTCTCTTGAGTTTGTCTCTCTATTCCCCGGGAGACTTCCTTGAGGTCGCTCAGATAATGACTTCGCAATCTGTCCCACCTGATTTTCCAAATTGTGTAGTGAGGCCGTGTGGTTGCGAAATGTACTCTCCACGCCTTGGAAGCGCTTGTCTGAAGATTGAATGAACTTGGTTAATGCCTTCTCCAAGTCCGTCATTCGGCTCTCAAGCCCTGAAACTCGGCCCTCCATGTTTGGTTATTGGGGTTGCTGAAATCCGGGGGGTACAGAGGGCCTTTGTTGCCCATGGTTGCTCCATGAAAAGTTCGGGTGATTTCGCCACCCCGGATTGTAGGTGTTGCTATAGGGGTTCCCTTGACCTCGTCCGGCATTCCCCACAAAATCCACCTGCTCAACAGGTGCAGCACCAACCACTGAGATAGGGCAATCAGATGAAACATGCGCTCCTCCACAACCATCACAACTCATCACTGTAGTCATCCTAGACGGGCCTGCCAAAGTGTCTAACTTCTTGCTCAATGCTTCAACCTGAGCCGCTAGAGATGTTGCTGCATCAACTTCATGAATACCCGCCACTTTCCTCTTGTCTCTCGCATTCCACTGATAGCTATTCGTAGCCATTTCTTCTATCAGTTGGCGGGCAGCTTCGGGGGTCTTGCTTCCTAAGGTACCTCATGCTGCGGCATCAAGTAACTGTCTTGTGCTTGGGTTCAGCCCATTGTAGAAGGTGTGGATGATCATCCACTCGGGGAACCATGTTGAGGACACTTTCGCAGAAGATCCTTGAACCTTTCCCATGTCTCGAAAAGAGACTCCAATTCCGATTGCATGAATGAGGAAATTTCGTTTCTCAATTTCGCCGACTTCCCAGGAGGGAAATATCGGGCAAGGAAGGCCTCAACCATCTCTTCCCACGTAGTGATCGACGCTCTAGGTAGAGACTGCAACCACTGTTTTGCTTTGCCCTTCAAGGAAAATGGGAAGGCTCTCAATCTGATGGCATCATCTGTAACTCCATTTATCTTCAGCATGTCGCACACTTCCAGAAAGTTCTCTATATGATTGTTCGGGTCTTCATCTGCCAACCCGTTGAACTGTGCGGACTGTTGTACCATCTGAATGAACCCCGGTTTAAGCTCAAAGTTGTTAGCTGCAATTGGTGGCCTGACTATGCTTGATTGCGTGCCACGAATAGTCGGCCTTGCAAAATCTGAAAGAGTCCGTTATTGCTCATTTTGTTCAGCCATATTTGCGGACTCTTCAATTTCTATTTCAGCTTGATAGGACAGTTCTTGTTCAGGTTGTTGTCCCCGTCTGTGTAGTCTTCTCTCAATTTTTGGATCACCTTCAACTAATGTCGAAGGGTGTCCACGGGTCATAACCTGGAGCTGAAATCAAGAAAAGAAACCAAAATCAGAACGATGGAAGTAAAAGAAGTGTGAAGAAAAATAAGTGGTGAATGACTAAAGTAACAAAGTAAAGATGTTCCTAAAACGCCTAACTCCCCTGCAACGGCGCCAAAAATTTAACACACCGTTGCGTGTGTGCTCCGCAAGTGCACGGGTGTCGAAGTAATAAATACCCAAAGGGTGGGTAGTCGAATCCACAGGGAGTAGACGTCAGAAACAAATACACTTTGCCAATTAGTCAATGAAAACTCAATGTGTGCAGAGATTGAATTAAAAGTAAATAAATCGAAAATAAAGATTGAAAGCAATGACTAGAGGTATGAAAAATATCAAGATAAGAATTTGGTACTCGGACAATGCTCCCCTTAGGTTCGTTGTTTCAAGTGCAAAACTCTAATTACCTTTACTTAAACGAGATTTGAGGAGTCGTGGAATCCAAAGACACAAGGTCCCAAACCTAAGGTCAAACCTGACTAGTCCCCTAAGAGGTCCCGGCGGAGAGAAAACTCTCGACGCCTCACACCACGTATGACTGCGCTAAGCTCTAGGGATTCCAAATGATAAACCCTATTCCCAACTATAGATCAATCCCTTTGGTCCAGGCGAAAGATCCCTAATCACAAATAAGTCCCGGCGGAAAGGCCTCTCTCAACGCCTAACTCTCTTTGAGATTGAAAATAATGCTTGGAATAAGAAGGTAGGGTAAACCACACCGGAAGGGAAGGGGGATGTGTCGCTACCTCTCAACTCACCCTCTCGACCCTCTTCAATCTTGGTTAATCTAATCCTAATGGTGATAGTCACTCGTCAAAAGGATGATTAGATTAGTCCTCAACCTTAGTGTCACTCTAAGGGAGAAACAATTAAGCACACAAGATTGAAACTCAAATAAATCTCAATTTAAAATAAAAGCAATAGAGTCATTGAAACAAAGGAATTCTAGAGTTTACATGTCCAAGTACCCACTAGGGGTTTAGCTCTCCATGGAGCAATACAAGTTCATCAAAATAAATGAAGATAAATGCAAGTAATCCATAAAGAAAACCCCCTTAAGCTTTGTGCTGATGGCCTATGAGGGCTGTTCCTTCTTCTCCATGGATCCTTCCTCCAAGCCTAGGGCACATCTCGCCGAATCGAAGTCGTTGAAAGCTCCCCCGATAGCTCCCCTTGGAAGGAATCGATGTTGAAATCGGTGAAGAAACGCCCCCAAAACGCAACAAAAACCTTCTCAAACCCTAGCCGAACTCTCCCCCAAAGATAGGAAAAAGATCCCCTTAAAACGCTTCAGAACGGCCTTTTAAATGGCAAACATCGAGGATCCACACGGCTATGTGGAAAATCCACACGGCCATGTGGAAATTCCACACGGCCGTATGGAAATTCCACATGCCTATGTGGATTTTCAGCCTCTACAAAACTACATCTATAGGTCCCCGATTTCGCCCGTTTTTTCTTCTGAGGCCACACGAACGGACACATGATCGTGTGGTAGGTCATGAGGCATTTCTTGATGTCGAAAAACCCTTGGAGAGCTTTTGAAATCTTCGATCAAATCAGAACGAGCGAGCATGACTGCCTTCGTGTCCTTCTACAAAAATTGTCTTGAAACCTTTAGAAGTTGGCACATACTCTCTTGTTTGACCCGATTTTCATCTTAAACTTTGTGTTTACACAAAAGGACTCCACTCGGCACCATCATGACTTATTTTTGCTTTTCTTCGCATAAACTTTCTTCACAACCCTAATTGCATGAAAGAACACAAAAACACACGAAATGAGAAATATAAACTGAAAAATGTGATGCTCATGCATGGAAAAACATCTCAAATAATATGTACATGCAAGCACTTATCAGTGAGCAGTGAGTACTACTCATTATGATCAAGAATAGTGAACTCGGGCTCGATCTATGGGGATGTCGATGTCTCGCCCCTCGGCCGCTTGTGCCTGTGGGCCATAGCTTTTATTATCGCCATGATCTGCACTAAAACAATTATCGTTAATCTCAACAAAAATAGGAAAAAATATGATAGAAAGGGATACACATGTAACTACACAAACGTGTAGATCAGAGTTTGCCCTTGTAGATTACAAGAATTTCCCACCTGAGAGTACACGGTCTATTACAAGGCCGTGTATCTTAAAGAGTGGGTGTGTATTTTGAGTTGTCCACAAACCTTGGATTTACACATTCATGTACACACCCATGTAAACCAGGCTTGGCCCGTGTAGTTTATCATCTTCTTCCTAAGGCAGGGGAGTACACGACACAGTACACGACTGTGTATTCTAAATTTATGCCCGTGTTCTTTCTAATCCTATGAAATTTGCATGTTTCTATGGTGAAAATCCTAGATTTGGGTTCCAAAATGTTCTCTAATAAATTCTAAATCGTTTTAAACAAGAAGATCAGAACAAAAACATAGAAAACACAAGATTTAAAGATCAAAATTTACCTCTAGGGTTTGAAAAGAAAGAAAATTGGGAGCGAGAGAAATCGAGCCAAACTTGTGCCACAGTGCCAAGAAAGACTCCGGAGAGCTCGCATGGGTATGGGGAAATGTTTGGGATGGTTCGTAGATCTTGGAAACTCAGTTTTGGTGAAAAGAAGTTAAAGAAATCGCAAGGAATAAAAGAGAGAGAAAGAGGAAGAAAAACCCTTGGTTTTTCATGAGTACACTGGCATGTATCTATGCCCGTGCTCGTGTAGATTGCAGATGGTAGCGTAAATTGTCAGTAAGGGAACACGGCCTTGTACAAGGCCGTGAAAATCGCCATCAACCAATATACTTCTTGATAAATGTCTAAATATACGTATTTTATACGTATTCATTTGTATTATTTTATTATCTTTTTGATAAGTCAATGCCTTTTTTATAGTCTAAATCTCTTTATTTTGTGTTGCAGACCCTAAATGAGCTCAAGAACGTATTTAGGAAGAATTCGACACCAAATACGACGTTTTTGGGTTTTTCACTGTAGCAGAAATACTGTAGCATAGTCACTGTAGCAGGGGTACTGTAGCACCGAGGTGAAAAGTTTCTGCAAAATTCTCTGGATGCCTCACGGGCAACCTCACGGCCGTGAGGCAGCCCGTGAGGAGTCGCGACTTTCACCCTTTTTAAAGACTTTTAGGGCATAGAAAAGGGGACTTTTGATCTATTCTTCTAGGGCAACGGCGCCAAAAACTTGATGATTATCCCGCAAGCGCACGGGGTCGTCAAGTAATAAACCACTCGCGCAAGCACGAGTGGGTCGTATTCCCAAGGGCCCAAGGAGCTACTATTACTCCCCTTTCGTCTATTTCCTAGCCTAACACTACAAAAGATAAATAGTGATTGCGAAAAGATAAAAAAACTACTAATATGAAATCCGGGCTACTACTACACACATTTAGCGAACAAGGGAGAATCAAACACACGAAGAGGTGATTTGGACAATGAATTCCCCTAGAGTTGTCATTAGGTCCTGAATTTAGGATGAAATGTTGAGATGGTAGCTGGGCCAAGAGACTCCTAAAGTAGGTCAACCCCGATGGTCACGGCGATCAACCCCTAATCCGATAGAAGTATTGGATCGGAATCACATCCGCCCAAATCCTCTTATGATTGCATTAAACTTAGGAAAATCTCTAATTAGGGTCAAACACAATATCTATGTTCATCCCTAATGGTTGGAGGGGTACGAAATACCCGATGGTCACGGTGTATTCATACATGAATCCCTTTCAAGCTTGGTGAGTCTAATACTAGGGCAATGGTCATGCAACCTAGCATTTCCTAGAAATGGCACACCGAGTTCTCATGCATACCAAGGCATTAAAATACACCAAACATGAACCACAAACTATAAGATTCCATAAAAGAAATACAACATCCAACAATACATCACAAGGATAATCATCCAAATTACAAACAAACACCCCTAGAGTTCATCATGTCCAAACCACAAATAAGTTAGTTCCTCATGAAAGAGGAACACTTATACAAGTTCAAGGAGCAAATAAACAAGAAAAGAAGGAAGAAACACTCCCTCTAGCTTTGGAAACCCTTGAATGGATGAAGACCTTCAAAATACACCTTGATGTCTTGGATCTTCTCTCCAAACCTTCTCCTTCGATGTGTGCCTCCCTCTTGGTGAAGATTGTGTCGTAGATCGCCGGAAATGGCCGGCAAGGAAGGTGGGGCGCCGGCCCTAGAAGAATAGATCAAAAGTCCCCTTTTCTATGCCCTAAAAGTCTTTAAAAAGGGTGAAAGTCGCGACTCCTCACGGGCTGCCTCACGGCCGTGAGGTTGCCCGTGAGGCATCCAGAGAATTTTGCAGAAACTTTTCACCTCGGTGCTACAGTACCCTGCTACAGTGATTATGCTACAGTATTTCTGCTACAGTGAAAAACCCAAAAACGTCGTATTTGGTGTCGAATTCTTCCTAAATACGTTCTTGAGCTCATTTAGGGTCTGCAACACAAAATAAAGAGATTTAGACTATAAAAAGGGCATTGACTTATCAAAAAGATAATAAAATAATACAAATGAATACGTATAAAATACGTATATTTAGACGTTTATCACTTCTCTGTTTACTGAAAAATAAGACTTCTTTTCACTTGGGAGATACA
Source organism: Dioscorea dumetorum (assembly GCA_902712375.1). Classification (NCBI taxonomy): domain Eukaryota; kingdom Viridiplantae; phylum Streptophyta; class Magnoliopsida; order Dioscoreales; family Dioscoreaceae; genus Dioscorea; species Dioscorea dumetorum. The sequence goes on from CACTHL010000635.1 coordinate 181,429, forward strand.
TGGCCATAGCAGGGGCTTGTAATCTCCGTGTAATTCTTGGGTTTCTGAAATTAACAACAGAACGTCTATCCTGAGTGTTACACTGCACCATACAGGGTGTGCATCATTAGGGCTTCTCCGTGTAACCTTTTGTTTTCATGGTTTACTCAATTTACAGCCCAAACAGAAAGTTACCTGTCAGGTACATGGCCGTGTACTGTTTCTAGATCCTAAATCGACAATTGTCAGCACAGAATCCCCAACACAAAATGCTAATTGTCTGAGTACTACATGGGGTAACATAATTGAAACATGTCAGTTTGGTCAAACTTCCTAGAATCATCATGAAAAAGGAATTCAACGTACAGTTTGTTCAAACTAAACAAAAACAAGTAGAATACGTACAAAAAATTCAAATACACTTGTGTTACCTCCCAAGAAATGCTTGTTTTAAGTCACTAGCTTGCCATAGTTGGAAACTTAGGGTGGTTCATGGAGGTGAAACACCTCTTTATCGTTCTGTCCAAAATCACAAAATTTCAAAGCATAGTGCATATATTAAATGGTCTCACCGAGAGGAAGGAGTGTGTGGAGCTCATGTGTACTCCATGCTCTGGTATCCCTTACTTGTGGTCGTGGGCCTGTGCAACTCTTCCTTGATTGTCTCCACACTAGGGGATTCGTGGATGGCACCTTCTTCAAGTCCGCCATCACCTATACAACTATCCTTCTTCCTCTTCAAACCGATTGTGTAGCAAATCTCCAACAAGAACTTCTTGCACACAATCTAAAATCAATTCATCAGTGGCATCAGTCAGAAAATAAGTATCATCCTCAACTCATGGGTGCCGCATTGCACGGTGTAGCTTGAACATAACTTGTTCTTCACCAACCTGGAGTACCATCTAGCCATCGTTGATGTCAATTAACACTCTTGAAGTAGCTAGAAATGATCGACCTAAAATTAGGGAGATCTCAACATCTTCATCGCAATGAAGAATAATAAAGTTGGCTGGGAAGATAAATTTGTCCACTTTCAAGAACTGTCCTCAATTACACCTCGGGGATGACAGATTGAATGGTTGGCTAATTGGATCGTCATCTTGGTCGTAGTAGGCTCTCCTAATCCAAATTTCTTGAAATTCGTGTAGGGTATAACATTTAAGCTCGTTCCCAAATCTACCATTGCCCACTCTTCCATTGAATCCCCGTTAACACAGGGAATGGTCAAGCTTCCCTGATTCTTCAACTTCCAAGGGAGTTTGTTCTGAAGAATCGCTGAACATTCTTCATTCAATGTGGCCTACGACACCTCACCAAGCTTCCTTTTGTTAGTGAGGAAATCTATGAGAAACTTGGTGTACTTGGGCATTTGTACTAAAGCTTCAACAAAAGGTAGGCCGATGTGCAACTGCTTGAATAAGTACAGGAATTGCTTATATTAATCGTTAGCCTCTGTTTGCTTCAAAGGCACAGGATATGAAATTCGCAGTTGGTATTCTTTGAGAATTGTCCTCTTTTCTTGAGCCACGAGTTGAACCTTTCTCTGCTGGACTACTCTTGGCAACCTCTTTTCCTGAATCCTTATGGTTCTCCATTCTGGATTCAAGCTCACCCCTACTTCTCAAAGTAAAATTGCCTTCAAATTCTCCCGAGGACTGACTTTAGTGTTACTAGGCAGGTTCTCTTGTTGTCTGTCCGAAAACACACGAGCAATTTAGCTGACTTCAGTCTCGAGATTTTGCAGTGAGGCTTGTTGGTTTCTCAGAGTATTCTCGATTGAAGTGAGGCGGTTGTCGTGATATTGAAACTTGAGTTTTGTCGATTGGATGAACTTCATTACCAGTTCCTCCAAGTTCGGCTTCTTTTCGGCAAACCCTGGTGATTGGGTAGGTCCTTGTTGCCCTTGATCTCCTCAAGCAAAATTTAGATGATTTTTCCAAACTGAGTTGTATGTATTGCTGTAGGGATTCCTTTGTGACTTGTTCATGCCACTTACAAAATCTACTTGTTCAAGCTGCCCTGAACTAGTGTTCACAATGGGACAATCCTTTGTTGCATGTCCCCCACTGCACGTCTCGTATGCCACTACTATGATGGTCCCTGCATAGCCATACCCTCATTCTTTTTACTCAAAGTTTCTACTTGGGTAGCCAGTGTGGTTACAGCATCTATCTCTAGCATTCCGGTAACTCGCTTAGTCTTTCCTTTAGGGTTCCACTGGTATGTGTTCTTGGCCATGTCTTCATACAGCTACTTCGCTTCCTCCGAAGTCTTGTTAATTACGGCCTCTCCTGCAACGGCATCAATCAATTGGCAAGTATTTTGTGTAAGACTTTGATTAAATGTATGCATCTCCATCTACCCTAGCAATCCATGTTGTGGGTAGTGTCGCAGTAAATTCTTGTACCTCTTCCACGCTTGATACAAGGTCTCACTAGGTTGTTGGACGAAGGTGGTAATGTCATTTCGAAGCTTGGTGGGGCACCTCGGAGGAAACCAAAGATCCCTTCCTCAAACCCTAGCCACCTTCTTGACTTTAAATTGCGCAAAAATATATAGAAAAATCGAAACTGGGCCTTTTATAACTGGCTATTGGGAAGGCACATGAGGGTGTGCTTCTTGTATGGCAGCCTATATGACTCCACACTGTCGTGCGGCTCGCCATGTGGACGCCATTGTGGGGCCACACAGTCTGGCATATGGCCATGTGGTAGGGAGTGTGACGTTCTGTCTTATTGAAATTTCCAAATTTTTTTCTGAAAATTATACATAGGCAGATACATGGGTGTATTAATGCTCCTATACCTTTCTAGCGATTGAAAATTGCTCTGAAACTCCCAGAATTTGGCACACACACCAATGTGGATCTCCGAAGCTAGTGTGGATGCTCCTATGGCTTGTAGAAAAGCTCCAAAAGTGCTCCACACCACTATCTTTAATTCTTTTCTAAACCAAATTACTCTTCACACTCCCTATCTACACCAAAAAGTAACACATTAGTAGTGCATATATCAAATAAAAACTATGCTCAATCTAAATAAAATACTATAGTAAAATATGTACGAAGAAGCACTTATCATTGCTCTTTTGTTGACATTAACGTTATACGATTCTTACCCTGTTGGACTTTCTCTCTTAGAAAGTGATAGGGCACTTTAGTATGCTTGGTTCTAGCATGACACATTGGATTCTTTCATCAGTATATAGCAGACCTTGTTGTACCAATGTAGCATTACTTGCTTAATTGGTTGATAAAGGCCTCTTAGTAGTTGCATCAACCATATGCTTTATTGTGTTGCCATAGCTGTTGCGCTGTATTCTGCCTCTATTATTGAGAGAGATACAATAGGCTGCCTCTTGTTGCACCATGATCCTACTTCTAATCTTTAGCTAAAGTTGTAACCTATCGTCAAGAGTCACAATACCCAATTACTTGGCATCCTCCATCTTTGCGATATAGAGTGCCATAGTTCAAGAAACCTTTCATGTATTCAAGTATCCATCAAGCTACTTCTAGTTTGGCTTCTTTGGATTTTGAATGTACCGATTTGCTACTCTAGCTACATATGCCAAGTTAAGTCAAGTTATAGTTAAATATATAAGACTACCTACCAATTGGTGTAGATAGTGGCTTGCACTCTAACATCCAATAAGTCTGTAGAAGATCTTTTGTTTACTTTTATTGATAGAGGAATATATCTTCTTTTTTTTCGTTACTTCAAACCATACGAAATGCTTTAATTATCCACGCTCCTTCATCTGAAGCTAACGGAGAGGTTGTCTTTTATTTGTTGGATTTCTTCTGTGAGATTTCCAGTTAAGATGAGGTCATCCACCTCCAACTAGAACTATGGCCATCTTGTCTCTTATGTTTTTGATGAATATGCTTGAGTATGATGTTGTCAGCCTATAGCCACTTTGTATAAGAAACTCTAGCACCTTCTTGATCTTATATACATATTCAGGATGAGAGCATGACTATCAAATCCTTGTGGCTACTTCATGTAAATGTCTTGATCAAGTTCCTCATGCAAAAAAGCAATTTTTACGTTTATTTTCCAGAATTTCTATCTTTTGCTTGCAGTTAGTGCTAATAGTATTCACACCATTGTTATCTTTGCCATTGGACTAAATATCTCATGGAAGTCCAATCCATACTATTGTGAGAACCCTCATGCAACCAACCTAGCCTTTTACCTTTTAATTAACTTATCTACTCTTTCCTTCACCTTGTACACCCACTTGCCTGAGATTAAATTTACCCTTTCTTGTTTTGGTAGCATCTCGCACTTTTGGTTATACCTAAGAGCCATCATTTCTTCCTCCATTGCTTCTCTCCATTTATCACTTTTGGCTACTTCTTGATAGGCTACAAGTCTTTCAATAGAGTTCTCTACGATCACTACAGTGGTTACATACTTTGGGTTTGGATGCCTTACTTTAAATGATCTTAATAGTGGAAGCATTTTTTCTAGCAGGTGTGGGGATTCTTCATCAGCTTCTCATGAACTACTATTTTCCATGGGCTCTTAGTCTTTGATGATTTTGGACCTTCAACTTCTTTATTGTGGGTGCCATACTTTTTGCATCTTCTCAAACTTGGTCATGTATTCTTTCTTTATTATTTGCCTTAAGATCCTTTATATCTAATTGAACTAAGCATCCAAATGGCCACCACGCTGAGGCTTTGTCAAAGACTAAATTTCTTGATGTATGGATGCATCCATTCATTGATTCACAGCATGTCCATCCTTTATGCTCATCATTATAGCTGACAAAGATGCAATGTACCACCTTTTTATCAATTTTACATTGGAGATGGTCCATCACAAAAGCATAGCATACATATCTAAAAACTTTGAAGTGTTCTAATATAGGTTTAGTCTTCAAAAGGTTTTGGAATGGAGAGACAAAACCTGTCTTTTATTGAGGAAACCGGTTTATGATGTGCACTGATGTTTTCATGCACTCACATCATAACCTTCCTGTCACAATCATAGCATGCAACAAGCTTAGGCATACTTCTGTAATATGCCAATATTCTTTTCAGCTAAGTTATTTTGCTACTACTGAGTGTTAGCATAGGTTAGTTGTCTTCCGATCCTTTGCTCCTTATGGTGGGAGTTGAATTCTTAAGATACATACTCTCTTCAATTGTCAATATGAAGGCACCGTAGTTCCTTATTGAGCTAATTGCCCATCTTCATCTTGAACTCTTTACATTTAGGAAATTCTTTAGATTTTCTTTCATGAAGAATACCAATACGTACCTCAAGAAGTCATCGATAAAGGTTATCATGTATTTGGCACCACTTATAAATGCCTGTTAAATTAGGTCAAATACCTCATAGTGCACTAGCTTCAATGACTCCTTGGCTTTATGTTTATATTACTAGTTAGGAAGTTGAAGAGCCTTACCATATTGGCACCCAGTGTATATTCTGTCAGTTTGTACTTTTATGTTGGACAAGGCTTATGTTTGCTCATGTGACCCAATTGTGAATGTAGAGATCAAATGTTTCATTCTCTAGGTCTTGTCCACATAGGCAGACTCTGCCAACATCACATAAATCAACTCTAATTTTGACCCTCTATTATTAATGGACCTAATGCCCTTATATTGAAGTACACCCTAACTTACTGTGGTCCAAAGCGCATGTAGTTTTTTGTACTGTCAATTGTGAAACTGCTAATAGATTCATCTTCCTGCTATAAATGTAATAGACCTTTTGTCGTTAGATTTGTTACAAACTAAAGTGGGGAAAGATTATTATCTTATTGACATAAGTGAAAGGCAACTTAGAATTATTAGTCGTTAGAATCACTTGTCTTCTTTTGTACTTCTCCAAGGTCTTCTAATTTCTTGATGTTGCTGGTCATATGGTTTTAGCAACCATAGTCAATGATCTAGCTACTCTCGTAATTAACACTCACATGCTTTGTTATTGTTGTTAGAGCAACCTCTTTCTTCTCTTCTTGTTATTACTTTGGTGGTTACCACTACAAACATTGCTTCAGCGTCCTACTCATCTTTACTATCATACCTTTCTTGATGCCTGACATCTTGAAACTTTTTAAGGTTGTATAATTCCCTTATCTTTTCTTCTTATACCAATAGTCTAGTGCATAGAAACTTTCTCACCATAATTGTAGCACTAATCGCCTAGGTGGCCATTGCGTTTAAACAGAAGATTGTTGCCACTTCTTTGATTATCAGCTTCACTCGAAGAGTTAGTCAATTCCTTTGGCTTTCTTTATTGACTTGACTTGTATTTACGTTTAAGTATCAGCCTAGCGTTAAGTCATCACTTCCTCTTACTACTAAATATGGCCTTCTGTTTTTGTTTCAATGAAACATCAGTTATCTGCTTGGCTGAGCTTCTTGTTTGCGGCGCATATTTTCCAACTACAACAATGTTTATTGCATTGGCCAGCCTTGTATAGCAGCCATAAACACACTTCAAGTTTTAGGCCAATAATAATTATCATTTTCATTCATTGCTCGTTAATCTTCTCTTTAATGGAAACTTTAGCAATCTTAGAGAAATACTCCCATGTGAGATTGTCATAAGCTAACTTTCGAGTAGTTAGAGGTGGGTATCATTCTTTTCGGAAAATAGTGTAGTTATAGTATCTCCAGTAATCTTTGGAGTTGTAGCTACCCTAATTACTCTAACAACTCATCTTCAACAGCTGTCATAAGGACATACATTGCCTTACCCACCTTGGTACACCACTTCCACATAGCCTCATTTTCTTTTAATTCTCTATGGCCAAACGCTTCTTCTCCTTGGATTTAGTGTCACTAGTAGTATCAGATGGCATCATTTCTTCAATAGTGACTTCTGGCGGAGTCATCTCTAACCCTCCAATGACCTTCCATAGGTCTTATCCTTGCAAATAAGGCTCTATGCAGGCATTGCAATTTATGTAATTATGGTTGATTAATTTATTTAGGTCATCGGTCATACTTGCAAAATTCATGGATAAACCTGGGTCATCTGGCATCCAACAAGCTGTTTATAAGTGTAAAACCTTCTAACTTCATGGTGCTTGAGTATGCACAATTGGCAACCCCTTTTGAGGTGTTGATGGGTATGTCAAGCTGCGATAACACCTCTCTAGATAGCAAGTACACAAGTCAGCAAATAATAAAATCTCTTGCGCTTGAACGCGATAAATTCACATTCCCTAGCTCCTTGACATGAATTATTACTTGCACTTTGTAATCACTATTTAGTCAATTAAACAAGAGAGTGTTTGTTTCAATTGGAACTAAAATAAACAAACTAAGGAATGTCACTAGTCAAACCATAATGAGATGATATGGGTGAAATAAGATTTCTAGTGAACTCCAAAGAAGTTTCTTATCTTACCTTAGGTTTTCTCGGCCCAGTGTGAGAACCAAATAAATTAGGGACCCCTATATATATATATATATATATATATATATATATATATATATATATATATATACTAACATGAACTGTAGAACTCCAAAAAAACATACTTGGAAGATTACAAGTTCACATGTAAGTTCTCGTGCTTTCATAGATTTTTACTTACTGCACACTCTGATTAGGAGACCAAACCTCGAGTTGTTAAGCCATTATGAATAAAGCAACATTGTCCTTAACTTGCCTACATCATTTTTATTATTCACACACCTTGTTCTTTTGGTCTCAACCAGAGCCTTTTGGGGATCCACTAGAAATGTGACTTAGCATGTCAAGATAAAAAAAAATTGGATGGGGTAGCATTAAAGAAGGTCATGAAAACTGCCTCCAGTCCAAACCGGGATGTTCAGGGTCTACTTAAGGGTGTTTGATGTGATGCCTAGAGTGGCACATAACTCTCATTATGTGACATTGGAGTGTGTCGAGGTGAGATGATACCTCCCTAGGCAGCAAGTGCACTTGTTGTGAAGTAATAAAATCTCACCATAGACAACCATCACGACCTTGTGAATTTCATGAGTAAGTTTGTAAGGAATCAGGGAAGTTCACAAACTCTTTTTTTTATGTTTATTGGATATCTTATTTCATGCTGTTCGTTTAGGTTCATTGAGGACAATGTACTACTTTAAGTGTGGGGATGGGTTTTTCATAAACTTTTGAAAATTGTTTCTTGGATGATAGTGGACCTAGGATGGCGATGATTTATTTTGAGAATATGATTATAGAGCCATGATAGATAGTAAGCCTCACTCACAACCATGCACATGATAATGGTCTAAATACACTAATTTTCATGGTTATATTTATGCACTTTTCATTCAATTATCATGTGTCACTATTATGAGTGTTATGTGTTAATTTTTCAAGGCATCTCTAGAATATTCAGAGCTTGGAGAAGCATTTTGAAGTGTTTTGGACGCCGATTCTATCATTTTAAAGACCATTTAAGTCTCACATGGCCATCAAGCACCATGCATCGAATTCGGAGCGAACACGAGTAGAATAGAAGCGAAAATGGCTATCTTGGAGGGCTATGCAGGCTTCATACTACCATATGGAATCGTCACAAGCCAGCCCAGTGCGGCCCCCATGCAGCTGCATTGCCCTAACAAATATGTCGGGAACCCAGTTTTCTAGAGCTTTTGTACACCACCACCTAGCTTCGATGTGCCCGCATGAATACCCTTATGCCTGGAGATATAAAAGGAGTGGAGTTAGGGATGCCAAAGGGATGTTTGGCTGCCATTCGACTTGACACACACCTCCACTTAAAAATCAGATCAAGTGGAGGTTTTTTGGCACAAGGATTGAAGGGAGAACAGGGAAATCTCAAGAGAAACATCAAGAAGCTTGATGGGGCAGATTCGACTAGCTTTTGTCATCCCATAGTTGACATATAGAGGGTTTTACCATGAGCTTTGATTATTTCCATATAAATCTTGTATCCCTCATTGTATTGATGTGGAACTAAACACCCAAGGCTGTCGGCCTCCAATGAACCTTGGGAGGATGTCTTTATTTGGATGATTTTATATTTTAATGTATGTTGGCTTATATTTCTTTGGGTTTAACCTATGGTACTTAATGTTTAGTCACCAATGGATGGATTTCATAGATTAGTGTTGAATGAACATGTAGAACATGATGTTTGCATATATTAGAACAAGATTCATTGTACCTTAACGCTGGAGGTTCCAGGTGTTGATAATATCCCGCATTAGGGTCTAACCCTAGATTGAGATTCCTTGCACGCAAAGCAATCTCAGAGGTATCCATGGATCAGAATGCATATGCGATTAGGGTTACCATTGAAGGTTTTCTTTGCATCTGACTTTTGATTCTCATAGTCCAAAGCTTAGCCAGCTACTACATCATTTCACATTCATCCTTTCATTATATCTCTCCAGTGTGGATCCATGTCTGAGGTCTATTTCACCCATTGTGTTATCATCTCATTCTAGTTTGATTAGTGGCATTCTTTGTTTCTTTATTTTATTTGCAATTGAAATAATCACTCACTTGTTTGGAAGACTAAACAGTGATTACAAAGAGGAAGTAATAGTATTTCTCGTGGTTCAAGGAAATACAACTCTCTCACGTTGACATGTGAGAGATTTTATTACTTGACGGCCCATGTAGTTGCTGCCTAGGGAGGTGTCATCGCACCTCGAAACACTCCAATCATACATATTGAGAATTCTATGCCACTCTAGGCATCACATCACACACCCTTAAGTAGATCCTGGACATCTAGGTTTGGACTGGAGATAGTTATCTTGACCTTCTTTAAAGCTAACCCATCACAATTTTTTTTAGCTTGATGTGCTAAGTTGTATTTCAAGTGGATCCCTTAGAGAATCTAGTTGACACCAAAATAGCAAGGTGTGTGAATAAAAAAAATGATTTAGGCAAGTTAAGGACAATGTTGCTTTGTTTATAGTGGCGTAACAACCTGAGGTTTGTCTCCTAATCAGAATGTGCCGTAAGTAAAAATCTATGAAAGCACTAGCGCTTACATGTGCACTTGTAATCTTCCAAGTACATTATTTTGGCTCCTAACCAGCATATATATATATATATATGGATCCCTAATTTATTTGGTTCTTTGGAGTTCACTTGGAATCTTCCTAGCATTTCACGGCCAAGTATCATCGCACCTGAGCTGAGTTTGGCATCGAGAGGGGTTCTTGAAACGTTGCCAATCCGACTTGGACTACGGAGAATGAAATAGAGGGGTCACAAGCAGATCACGATATCTCCTTAGGTTGGTTCAAAACTATCTTTTTGGTTGTGTGCTTAGCATTTTGAGGTCTACTTTTACTATAGTGTTCTTTCTTCTCAAAACAGAAGATTACGTATTTAACCACTTATCATTTTACCATGGTCCTCATATTTGTTTGCATGAGGACCAAGCCAATGCTTAATTGTGGGGATATTTGATAAGTACCCAAATACACTAGTTTTCATAGTGCTATTTATATAGTTTTCTTGCAATTTTCATGTGTCGATGACCGGTTTACATGTATTTTGTGTTAGTTGTGCTTCAAAGCATCTCAAAAATATTTGGAGCTTATAGAAGCATTTTTGAGGTATTTTGGAGGTTAATTGCATCGCTTTTGAAGACCATTTGAGTCGCACATGGACACTGATAAGAATGCAATTGTGCGTATTTTATATATTGAATTGTATACTTATCGAGTTAGTATTGGAGTAATTTAGTAGAGTACGAGCCTAAATCGTTTACAAATTGTCTTCGCAGGCACCAAGTGTAGATTAAAGCCAAAAGAGAGCCAAAGCAAGTAAATGGAACAAAAACCTTGAAGATGGCACCCTCTTGCACCAGCACTTGGAAGACTGCACTGTTTACGGGCTCCTTACGGCCGGGCTTACGACCGTAAGCCATATGCAGAGAATTTTACGGGCATCCTTATGCCCGTAAGTGAAGAGGTCCTGTAATACAGAGGAACTTACGGTCATGCTTACGCCCGTAAAGCAGACCGTAAGCCAAATGCAGAGGACTTTACGGGGGGAGCTCCAGACCGTAAGTGAGGGCGTTAGGCAAAGGAAAAGTGAAATCCCAACGCTTATGGCCTGGCTTGCGCCCGTAAGCCGGCCGTAAGCTTACATCTATTTAAGCCTTTGTTGAAGAGAGAAAAAGGGGACTTTTGGCTACTTTTTATTGTTAGGTTTTCTGGAGTTTTGGGAAAGGGTGGCTGGAGAAGAAAAGAGCTCTATTGCAAGATCAAGAGGGAATTTGTCCAACAAAGATCAAAGGAATCGGTGTGTGCTTCAATCTCTACCAACCTCATCATCTACTAGGGCATCACCGCGGCGGAAGATTGCATATCTCGCAACGTCGAGGGGAACTTCAAGGCAACCCTTGTTCCTTCGTTTTGAGAGAGATTTCCACTCCATTTCTTTACAATGAATGCTTGTAACTTCTTACTTGTATTACTTTGCATCATGAACTAATCTCCTCTTAAGGGAACGTGGACTTGAACCTAGGGGAATTGTTAATCTCTTCTTTTATTCCTTGAATGACAATTATTTGTGATTCTTAATCTTTGGAATGCATGTGTGAATTCATATATGTTATTTATACATTGCGTGATTGTTGATGAGCGGTGAAAACCCGTTATTCGATAGATTAGTGTGCGGTGAAAACCCGTCACTCCTTGAGGCCAGGTGAGCGGTGAAAACCCGTTATATCTTTCGGATTCGCGTGCGGTGAAAACCCGTCTTACATTCACATTCCTGTAAGATTGCTTGTAATTGAGCAAGGTCTATCTGTTGAGTTAGTGCCTCACTGTCTAAGCCCCAGGTAGTATTGTCTAAGTATACCGTTCTCTATCCTTGATTCCCATAACTCTTGTTGTTTTCAGTCTTTTAGGTAATTCCAGACTTTCCAACAACCACCCTTTCTAGGCTAGATTTCATAAGCTAAAATTAGTACTAGTGCGTTTGCTCTCTGTGGTTCGACAACCCGATCCCCCTAGGGGATTCACTTTATTACTTGACAATCTGTTCACTTACGGTGACGCGAGAAGCGTGTCAAGTTTTTGTTGCTGTTGCCGGGGAGCAATGTTAGGAACACTTTGGCTTTGTCATTCTAGTCACTTTTGTTATTTTGTCTTTCAAACCTACACTCTTTAATTCTAATTTTGTTTGTTCAGGAAAATGTTTGATGAAATTAATATGATTCGGAAAATTTCAATGATGCTACTTGACATTCAGAATAAGCTGGAACATTGATGTCAACAACCGGTGCTGTCAGCTCAGGATGGATCATGTCCATGCAATTTTTCGATGGAAATACAGCCGACAGCGGATATGGAGTTGAGTGGCGTTGCCAAGCAGAGACAGGAAACCGATCAAGGGTTACAAGAGGTATGCAGTGTTGATGGCATCAACTGTCAGCACACTTGGAGGACTGGAAGTCAGCCAACAGAGATAAGTTCTTCAGTTGAACAGTAAGGGAACCGGGAGGTCTATGAGAACATCAACCATCCTGTGAATGATCGTCCCCGACCGTCTATAGAGGATCCTCCGGATGTTAAATTGAAACCCCTTCCGGATCATTTAGTGTACGTTTTCCATCAAGATGGGTCGAAGTTGCGAGTGATTATCGCTTCGGCTTTAACCAATGCACAGAAGGGTAGATTGCTAGAAATATTGAGGGCTCATGAAACAGCCATTGCTTGGAAGATTTCGGATATAAAAGGAATCAACCCCTCGTATTGCACTCACAAAATATTACTGGAAGATAACTTTTAACCAGTGATCCAACCGCAATAAAGACTTAATCCCAATATGAAAGAGGTGGTGCGGGCGGAAGTTGTGAAATTGCTGGATGCCGAGATCATCTATCCCATATCGGACAGTGCTTGGGCGAGTCCAACACAAGTAGTACCAAAAAAAAGAGGGATGACTGTAGTACGAAACGATAATAATGAGTTAACACCTACAAGGACGGTAACCGGTTGGCACGTCTGCATCGATTATCGACGATTGAATTAGGCCACAAGGAAAGATCACTTCCCTTTACCTTTTATTGATCAGATGCTTGAGAGACTAAGCGAGCATGAATTCTATTATTTCCTGGATGGAAAGTTAGGTTATTTCCATATCCCAATCGCTCCTGAGGACCAAGAGAAAACCACTTTCACGTGCCCTTACGGGACATTTGCATACCGTCGGATGCCTTTTGGGTTGTGTAACGCAGCTGCGACGTTTCAGCGGTGCATGACTGCCATTTTTGATGATTTAGTAGAGGATATCATGGAAGTCTTCATGGATGATTTCTCAGTGTATGGGGATTCGTTCGAAAATTGTTTAGGTAATTTGGAGCAGGTTCTGAAAAGATGTGAAGAGACAAATTTGGTATTAATGTGGAAGTTCAACCTTCTTTACTTCTCTCGTGCCTTGTTTCTTGTGTAGAAGTTGTGTATTTAAATTTTCGTCGGATGTTTTTTGTGTTTAGGATCTTAGTTAAGGTTCTTTTTAGAGTAGAAAAGAGGAGGAAAAACCTTTGGAGAAAGAGCTTTTAAGTAAAGGGTTTGGGGCATCAAAGATGCCGCAAGACCCCCCTAAAACAAGGGGCCTTGCGGCCTCCCATGCGGGCCGCATGGGAGGCCGCAAGGGGCCATGCGCCCCCCTTGCAGCCACATGGCTGCCCGCAAGGAGCCATGCGGCCCCCCTTGCGGACGGACGCAAGGCTCTCTGGAAAAGGGCCTCGCGGCCTCCCATGCACCCGCAAGGGAGCCCGCGAGCCCTCCCGTGCTTTGTGGTCTATAAATACGCATTTGAAACTCAAAAGGTCTTCATAAGACCTCATTTCCCTCTCTTTTTCTCCCCATCTTGAATCCTCATTCTCTTCTCTATTAGATCTTCATTCTTGAGCTTCAAGAAAGAAGAAAGGTGTTGATCTCTCCTTCCCCTCCATTGATGATGATTCCCCTCTAGATCTAGCAAAGTTAAAAGTGAGTTTTCTTCTCTTCTTCAATTTCTTGTTCTCTTATCCAATTCTTTATAGATCTATGAAGGAAAAGTGTGGATCTACTATAAATCCAATGTTTGAATTGAATTAGAGTATAGATCTAATGTTTAGATGGTTTAAGAACCTTGATCTCATGTTTTGGTGAAGAATGAAGGGGATCCTTCATCTCTAAACCCATGATTCTTGTAGATCCGAACCCAATTAGGATCTTCTTGATTTTAATTATGATCTTGAGGGTTTGAGGATCTTATTATTGTTAATACTTGAATCTACAATGCCTAGCAAACCCTAGAAGCTATGGGATCTCGTTTTGGTCATTTTTTCCTCCCTTGTTTATTGTTTGGGTTATGTGATTGATTCTTGTTTTTCTTGGATGGTTAATGGCATCTAGGTGTGGATCTAAAGGCAAGGGTAAAGAGTAAGTAGGTGAGTGATCCAAGAGTTCGATCTCACCAAGTTTGTGAGTGGGAAATTGTTTAATTTTATGAGCTATGATCATGCTTGTTTGAATACCTAATTATATATGTTCTTGAATGGTGAATTTCATATTTCAAAGGTTTCTTGAGATGTTTTCATGAAACTTTGAATAATGATGATTTATGTTTCTATTTATTGCTTGATTGAAGACATTGATCATTTATACTTCTTGACTTATCATCCGATGTACTCTTGATTCAGGCTGTTGATCATTTATACTTGATGGTTTATGATTCGATATACTTTTCGATTATGATCAATGATCATTTATTTTTCTTAAGGGATAGAAACCCTATATTTTGAAATGCAAATTTTCAAAGTATTGTCAAAGGTTTAATATTTTTGACATAAGGACCCGAGAAAGGGCCTAAGTGAAGCAAATGGATTTCTTGGTGATGAAGCTCTATTTGAAATGTTATTCTTTGCGATGATGTCGTATTTGAAATGTGTTTTCAAAGAATACTTTTATAATGATATTCTGGATGAAAATAATATGATTGCCGATGTTTACTCAAGTATTCACTTTCGAATTGAAAGTTGTATCTATGAGAATTTGTGATCTTTTGACGAGATTTGCGATATCTTATTGATGTGTTCGTATTATTATCGTGATGTGTTCATGATGAGCCTACGGGCGGGATGGATATCCCAAATGTTTCGATGGTGACATTGGGGGGATCCTCATCTTCTGCAGAAGCAAGTCTCCATGGACCGACCTAGTTAGGGGTGGCGTGGAGTTCTCGGCTGACTAGCCCTTACAGGAGGCGCGTAGATAACTTGAAGGTGCTGTGTTTGGTTCCCGGAGTCACCACACGGGATTCCCAACGGCCAACGCCAAGATACGCGCATCTTGGTGGCTCCTGACCTAGCCACGACTATGGTTAGTGATGGAGAGTTTTCATAGGCTGTTGATGATCTATCGATAAAGGATGTCCGCATGTGTTGCACTATAAATCCTTGATTCGATGGATTTGATCTTTTAACAAGTATTCTTAACTTGAATTTTCAGTCTTGAATCTCTTTATAAATGATTTTTAGAGTTTTATTGATGCCTTTCTTTGAGAAAGTTGGTAAGTTTCTCATATTGAAACATGTATTTAAAGCATTTTACAAGGTGTTGGTTATTATATATATATATATATATATATTTCCGCATATCATTTTGTTACACATGTATGAATTATAGCTCCATGTTCATCCCCTCGCTGAGTAACGTAGTTACTCACCCATTCTTCTTCTCTTCTTTACAATTGTTAGCACAGTAGCAGGGCGTGAGACGTGATAGTGCTTGGCAAAACTATTCCTGCATTTACCTTTGAGTAGTGTATGATTCATAAACATTATTGTCATGCATAAGATGTATCCACTAGGACCTATGTTTTCGTATTTCCATTTTGGTCTTGAATAATCTTGATTGGTTCAGTGAGGACCTTGGTTTGTATGAGCTTTACACCTAGTGTTTGGGGGAGACTATGTACAGGTAACAGATTAGCCTTACGGTGATCTAGAGTTGAGGTAGGTGTCTGACCTCCCCTGGGTTGTCGTGACGGTAGAGTCATGAGCCGAGACCCGAGGGTCGGGGCGTGACAATTAAATTGGGAGATATGCCATTTTATGGTCAAGGAAGGCATTATCCTTGGCCATAAGATATCCAATAGAGGAATAGAGGTAGACAAAGCAAAAATAGATACTATTGGGAGATTGCCGCCTCCCTCTAACGTCAAGGGAATCTGTAGCTTCTTGGGTCATTCTGGGTTCTACCGTCGCTTTATCAAGGATTTTTCGAAGATTACTTGCCCCTTGACGAAACTATTGGAAAAGGATGCTCTGTTTGATTTTAATGCAAATTGCGTTGCATCTTTTGAACTGTTAAAGAAAAAGCTCACACAGGCACCAATTCTCATTACCCCTAATTGGGATCAACCCTTCGAGATAATGTGTGATGCGAGTGACTTTGCAATTGGTGTCATTCTGGGTCAGAGGCGAGATTAGCATTTTCAACCAATATATTACGCTAGCAAGACCTTAACAAGCGGTCAAGCAAATTACACAACCATGGAGAAGGAATTATTAGCGGTGGTTTTCGTGTTTGACAGATTCAGACCCTACCTCATCTTCTCCAAAGTGATTGCGTATACAGACCATTCAGCGCTTCGATATTTCATGAATAAATCCGATGCAAAGCCAAGGTTGATACGGTGAGTGTTGTCGCTGCAAGAATTTGATCTAGATGTTAGAGACAGGAGGGGGGCTGAAAATCAGGCCGCTGATCACCTATCCAGGTTAGAGGAAGCCATTGGAATTGATCGGGAACGGTCAGAAATCAAAGAATGTTTTCCCGAAGAGCACCTTCATTCGATATAGGACACTGAGGAGATAGATACTCCCTGGTTTGCAGATGTTGCCAATTATCTTTCAGGATGAGTCCTTCCTAAAGGAATCTCGAGCCAGCAATGGAAAATTTTTTAATGACCTCAAGTACTATTTTTGGGATGATCCATACCTTTTTCGATTGTGTGCAAACCAGGTCATTAGACGATGTGTTTCCTGAACAGAGGGATGGAAAATTTTAGAACATTTCCATTGATACGCCCCTTGTGTATCCGCAAGTGCACGGATCGTACAAGTAGTAAAGTGTACCAGTAGGGTCGGGTAGTCGAATCCACAGGGATTGGTGTAGCTTTCGATACTCGTTGGATTTCTAATATCTAGATGGCTCAATAGTTGGTTTGAGATTTAATTATAAATAAAAATAAGAAAGTGAGGATAACCAGAAGAGAGACAGGGTTAAGGTGACAAGAGATCCAAACAAAAGAGTAACGTCCCGGAGTAGTCCCTTGGTGTCAATTATACTCGAATTCTCGCAAGGTTTATGAGGTGCGTCTCAAGATCCCTATGTTCTAGAGTCTTGTTGCCCTAATGTGGATAATGTAAATAGTGGGATTGAGAGTAAGAGCCAAATTTCACTTCTTGTATCAATCAATGAGATATACAAGCTAAAAGGGAATCAAGGAATTAAGCAATCAATGCCACTCAACAACCAACATTCAAGTAAACAACCAAAGATCTAACAGATAGAATTAGAGACTCCATAAACATTGCAATAAAAGCATTCAAATCCAACAACTACCAAGTTCTGAAACTAGGACACCGAAGAACGATTAGCCCCTCATGATTCTACAAGAAACACAAGGTAAATAAGAAGAGAATGAGAAGAAATTCATCAAATCCCTTCTTGCTTCACAATCTTCATCGGAGAGTGTCCGATGATGATCTTACCAACGTTCCTCCACTCATACGAAGATCTCTTTGTCCGGATCTAGCCCTTAAAGGTGCCTCTTTACTACTCCGCCACCTCCCCCAAAGGGGAGAAGAAAAATCCCCCAAAAAGCCCCCAAACAAACCCTAAATTCGGCCTTAAAAAGTCATTCCCGATGCAAACACGGCCGTGCTTAATTCAGCACGCCGTGTTGAGGCCGTGCTTCAGCCCATGTAGATTGCGGGTTTCTGAGTTCTCGGTAATACAGTACTTTGCTACTCGTGCTATAGTATTCATTCTACAGTGATTTCCCCTAAAATTCGCCGGCCTGTAATTTGCATGGAGTGGAACACGCCCGTGTTGAGGCCGTGTTGGCATTACACGACCGTGCCTAGGGCATTCGGACCGTGCTTCCTCGTGCTTTCCAATTCCTGTGAACTGCACGGCCAAGAGCATGCCCGTGTTGAGGTCGTGCTTGGCTTGACGAAGTTCCTTTTAGGTCCTTTTGATGTGAATTCTCCTCTAAATCCCATCTACTTGCTCCAGGACCTAAATATCTGCACAATAAACTCAAAATACCTTAAATAGTACCGAACGAAACAAGTAATAGCAAAAGGACAAGTAAATATCTGGTGTAATGCATATGAAATATATATATATATAAAATGCACTCATCAGCCATTCTGGGTTTGCAGGAGGTTATTATGCTCAGGGTAGGACTGCGGAGAAAGTTCTATCCTCCGGATTCTATTGGCCCACCATATTTCAAGACGCTAAGGAGTTTGTGCAGAGATGTGACCGATGTCAGAGAACAGGGAATTTATCCCGGAGAGATGAGATGCCACAGAATCGTATGAAATTTTGCGAGGTATTTGATGTTTGGGGAATTGACTTCATGGAGCCATTTCCTAATTCTAATGGGCACAAGTACATTCTAGTGGCAGTAGACTATGTGTCCAAGTGGGTGGAAGCTCAAGCGTTACCAGTCAACGATGCACGTATTGTTGTCAAATTTCTAAGAAAATTGTTCACACGGTTTGGCACTCCAAGACTCCTAATCAGTGATCGGGTGACGCATTTCTGCAATAGTCAATTGGAAAAAGTCTTAAAGCGTTATGGCGTCACACATCGGTTAGTAACCCCATACCATCCGTAGAAAAGTAGTCAGGTAGAGGTTGCTAACAGAGAATTAAAGCGAATTATGGAAAAATCCGTAAATCTCAACAGAAAGGATTTGTTTGAAAAGTTAGATGACACATTGTGGGCTTACCGTACAGCACACAGGACCACCGTAGGAAGCACACCATATCAGTTGGTTTATGGAAAGGGCTGCGAATTGCTTGTGGAATTAGAGCATAAGGCGTACTGGGCCATCAAGGCCATAAACTTTGATCTTGTTCAGGCCGGACAGCAGAGGCGACTACAAATTAATGAGTTGGATGAATGGAGGACTCAGGCTTATGAGAATACTTGGCTTTACAAAGACTGAATGCGACAATGGCACGACAAGCATATCAGTAGGCATAAAAATTTTTACAGTAGGAGATCAAGTCCTCCTATTCAACTCTCGATTTCGACGTTTTCCAAGAAAACTGAAGTCTAGATGGTCTGGCCCCTTCACGGCAACTCAAGTGACACCCTATGGAGCGATTGAAATCTTGCACCCAGAACAAGGACAATTCAAGGTAAACGGCATTGATTGAAATAATCATACCATGCACCGCTCCCACTCTCAGGTAACGAAGCATTCTTGTTGGTAACACCCGCTTGAGATAAGAGACTCTTTATGTTAAGCTATAGACTATAAACAAGCGCTTCTTGTGAACCCGTCCTTTTTGTTGGTGACCCTTACGGCTTCCCCTACACCCATAAGGAAGCCGTAAGTCACGAGGGTTAAAGTGTTGCTTATATACTGTCAGACCATAACCCTTCTTAATCCTCAGTCCATTTGACGCCCTCTTTCACTCCGGCACCCTTGATCTAGCATAACCCTGTGTCTTGAGCTCCATTAAACTTCGTAGAGCATTCGGGCGTCGGAGATGGTGCTTCGAAACTTTATCCTACCGCTTAAGCCTTTTCTTCTGCTATTTTCAAGTCGGTTTCATTTCTCATGTTGTTTAATTCCTTTATTTTGCATTTGTTGTTGCATTTGGTCTTGGTGAACAACCCTTGTGTCGAATTCCATCAGCATCTGTATTTTGTTTTTTTTTTTCCCAGCTTACTCCGGTTGGAGTGACACTTAAGGCCTGACCCCAAACGCTTACGACAGTAAGCGGAGGGCGTAAGCCAGGCTGTAAGAAAGTCGTAATTGCAATTTTTTTCAAATGTTCTCTTTCTTACAACGGTTTCCGTCGCTTGCCTATGATGTTGCTGGATGCCTAGAACAAAAACTCTTGCTTTTAAGCCCCCGAAGCGGCCTCGAACTCATACAGCTGAACCATCCTCCCCCACAAATAGCTCAAGCCAAATTTTCGAAGCCCCACATTTTCGAGAGCGATTCAACCGCCTGTAGGCGAAACGTTTCGGTCAGTTCCGCACCATAGACTGGTCCGTTCTAGCTCATTCAGGGCTAGAGGAGGAGATTAGAGGGATGCTGCGGGTGGGGGGATGGTCACGGTTATTTGCGATCGCCAACCCCGCTTATAGGGCACCTACACTGGAAGTCCTCAGTTCATTCGAGTTCGATCGAGGCGCGTTCGGTTTTGATCGAGGCGAATCAATCCGATTCCAACTGTTTAGAGAGTACCGGACTCAGACCCTATCCGAATTTGAGATATTCCTTGGTCTGTATACTGCCACTCAGGTTCAGGAACCTTGGCATAAGGACCTTCTTACTGATTTTCCAAGGGGCCAAACCATTGGGAAAATGTGGATAAACTTGACTGCAGGCCATAACTACGAACCGGGGCTCACCAAAGCCACTTGTGTTGACCGCCCTGCCTATAGGTATGTACATGCTATCATGGCACGATCATTTGCAGGACGCGCAGGTAGTACAGGTGTGGTGGGCCGGCATGAGCTCTTATACCTTTACAACATGACAAAGAATTGCCCCCTCCACTTGGGCTATATCCTAGCAGATTTCATTACTCACCAAGGCCAGCACACCCGCTTGGGCACGATCTTCGCCGGTCCTTAGATCACACACTTAATTTGAGGCATGGGATTGACACATCTTTTCGAGGGGCAAGAAGTGGTAGGCACTACAACTCCCCTTGGATTAGACACCTTGCGCTTGATGGGGATTGTAAAACATCGAGGATCTCGTTATGTCCTCATCACCCGAGCACCCAGATCGCTTACTGATTCAGGAGAGGATAGCTCCGAGGCGGATTCCGAGGACAATTCTCGTTCCTCCATAACATCCCCTCCCATCACCCCAGCAGCACCAACTCGCCCCGAGAGAGGATATTTGCGAGCATGGTGGGTCACGATCGAGGCGGAGCGGCGGCCACTTCACGCCGACCGGACGGGGATTCGAGATTCGGTAGTGTGTATGAAGGCCGACCTCCACCATGAGTTGGCGATGATCGAGCGCCTCCTTCCCTCTGTTGCCCCTGCCCCAGTTCCCTGCATCTAAGCCAGCCCCGCACTCCGCCCCGATCGTGAGTCCCTGATAACCCCAGTTGCTGATCCAGCTCCCGAGGATACTCCTTCAGCGTTTTAGTTTTTATTTACTTTGCATTTCTGTTATTTTTGTGTATTTTTGTACTTGGTAAGAGTTGGTGCTGCCAGTTTGTACCTTTTCTTAACTTAGTGGATTTTCAGTTCTTTTATTTTCTCTTGAGCTTAATCTTTTAAATTGATCACGTAGGAATTTTTTATACTCCAACCACCACCAATTATCATGGGGGGTGATCGCTTGGTCTCTTATGACTTGGAATGGACCCCCCCCCCCCCCCCACTGGAACCTCCCCAACAAGTGATTCTTCCCATCGCTCTTTAATGTCTTCGTCATTTGTTCAGGGAAGTGCTTGTATTTCCACTTATCTCCTTAGTTTCATGTCATTGTCCTTCTTTATTTTCCTTGCTTACATTGAGGGCAATGTAAGATTTTAAGTGTGGGGGAGGGGGTTTTGCATGCTTGTTCATTTCATACTAACTGACTAGTGATAGCCCATGACGTTGATTAAGGTGAGTTCAATTAGGTCAAATTAGCATGTGCTAGTGTAGTTGTTTCTAGGCCCTATTTTTTTTTTTAGTTTTTGCTCTATTCTCTGGCCAATGCCTTTAGATGCACAACTCATCTGTGAACTTAGTAATCACATGTTTTTGCACGTACTTCTGTTTCTGACCTAAACAAAAGAAAAAAACAAAACAAAATTGTGAAATGAAAGTATGTGTTTATTTGGTGTGCATAGAGGTGGAAATAGCTACCCCTTTTGTGTGTGCAGCTACTCTTCACAAGTCATATACAATGTATGCCCTAGTAAGAGAAAGAGCTACCACTTAAGGTACGTGAAAGCTACCACTCTCTGAAAAAGAGAAGAGAGAAAGAAGTACCATTGGAAAGAGCTGCCATTCCTAAGTATGAAAGCTGCTCTCTAGGATCCGGAGAGAAAGGGCTACCTTAGGTGTTGTGTGAAGCTACCATGCAGTGTTTTAAAATCTATGTCAAATATCATGCTGCTATTCAAGTAAAACAAATTGAGTGCACACACACACTCATTGTCTTTGAATAGAGTTTGTCTGATTACTAGAGTCTAAAATTTTTACTGCACTAGTACTTTTAATTGACACTTATTGAACTCACCGGCTCATGTTTGCTTGAAGTCAATAATACCCTATTTCTTTGTATTACAACTTGTCCTTATTGCTTGAGGACAAGCAAGACATTAAGTGTGGGGAAGTTTGATAAGTATGCAATTGTGCGTATTTTATATATTGAATTGTATACTTATCGAGTTAGTATTAGAGTAATTTAGTGGAGTACGAGCCTAAATCGTTTACAAATTGTCTTCGTAGGCACCAAGTGTGGATTAAAGCCAAAAGAGAGCCAAAGCAAGTAAATGGAAACAAAAACATCGAAGATGGCACCCTCTTGCACCAACACTTGGAAGACTGCACTGTTTATGGGCTCCTTACGGCGGGGCTTACGGCCGTAAGCCATATGCAGAGAATCTTACGGGTATCCTTATGCCCGTAAGTGAAGAGGTCTTGTAATACAGAGGAACTTACGGTCATGCTTACGCCCGTAAAGCAGACTGTAAGACAAATGCAGAGGACTTTACGGGGGGGAACTCCAGACCATAAGTGAGGGCGTAAGGCAAAGGAAAATTGAAATCCCGACGCTTACGGCCTGGCTTACGCCCGTAAGCCGGCCGTAAGCCGGCCGTAAGCCGGCCGTAAGCTTACGGCTATTTAAGCCTTTACTGAAGAGAGAAAAAGGGGACTTTTGGCTACTTTTTATTGTTAGGTTTTCTGGAGTTTGGGGAAAAGGGTGACTGGAGAAGAAAGTAGCTCTATTGCAAGATGAAGAGGGAATTTCTCCAACAAAGATCCAAGGAATCGGTGTGTGCTTTGATCTCTACCAACCTCATCATCTACTAGGGCATTACCGTGGTGGAAGATTGCATATCTCGCAATGTCGAGGGGAACTTTAGGGCAACCCTTGTTCCTTCGGTTTGAGGGAGATTTCCACTCCATTTCTTTATAATGAATGCTTGTAACTTCTTACTTGTATTACTTTGCATCATGACCTAAATCTCCTCTTAGGAAAACTTGGACTTGAACCCTAGGGAATTGTTAATCTCTTCTTTTATTCCTTGAATGACAATTATTTGTGATTCTTAATCTTTGGAATGCGTGTGTGAATTCATATATGTCATTTATACATTGTGTGATTGTTGAGGAGCAGTGAAAACCCGTTATTCGATAGATTAGAGTGCGGTGAAAACCCGTCAGTCCTTGAGGCTAGGCGAGCGGTGAAAACCCATTATGTCTTTCAGATTCGCGTGCGGTGAAAACCCGTCTTACCTTCACATTCCTGTAAGATTGCTTGTAATTGAGCAAGGTCTATCTCTTGAGTTAGTGCCTCACTGTCTAAGCCCCGAGGTAGTATGGTCCAAGTATACCCTACCCTATCCCTGATTCCCACAACTCCTGTTGTTTTCAGTCTTTTAGATAATTCTAGACTTTCCAACAACCATCCTTTCTAGGCTAGATTTCATAAGCCAAAATTAGTACTAGTACATTTGCTCCCTGTGGTTCGACAACCCGATCCCCTTAGGGGATTCACTTTATTACTTGACGATCCGTTCACTTGCGGCGACGCGAGAAGCGTGTCAGACCCTCAAACATCAAGCATCAAAATTAGAGTGAACCTGAGCAGAGCGTAAGCCAAAATGGCCTTCCAAGGGGGTCATGCTGGCTCCATATTGCCTATGCGGCCTACATGCTGCTGCATCAAGGCCGCACTAGGAAGCCAATGGCTATGTGCCTCTCATGCGGCCACATAGCCCTCGCAAAGATGTCGAGGACCTTTTTTTTTGGGCTTTTTCAAACCCCCCCCCCCCAAAAGTGCAGGCTCAATGTACCAAGATAAGTGCCTGTCTGCTTGGGAGATACAAAAGGCGCAAAGTTGGCTTCCAAGGGCATGTTTGGCCGCCATTCAACTTGACACACACCTCCACTTCCAAATCTCATCGAGATGAGGCTTTTTGGCACAATGATTAAAGGGAGAACAAGGGGAATATTATGAGGAGCATCAAGAAGCTCGATGACGCATATCCGACCAGCTTTTATTATCCCATTGTCAACATATAGAGAGTTTTACGATGAGCTTTAATTGTTTCCATATGAATCCTGAATCTCTCCTTGTATTCATGTCGATCTAAACTCCCGAGCTCTGGTCAAGCTTGGGATGATGACTTTGTTTGCATGATTTTTATATTTTAATGCATGTTGGCATATATTTCATTGGGTTTAATCTATAGTGCTTAATGTTTAGTCTACAATTAATGCATTTCATAGATTAATGTTGAATGATATATGTAGAACAGGATATTTGCATGTATTAGGTCATACATACATAGAGTAGACAGGGATTCATTGTATCTTGAAGCTGGAGGTTCCTAGTGTTTATAGCTTCCTGCATTAAGGTTGAACCCTAAATCGAGATTCCTTGCACTTAAACTAATTGTAGGGGTATCTTAGTGTTGGAAACCATATGAGATTAGGGTTATCATAGAAGGTATTCGGAATGGCCCACTTTAGAATCTCTCTGTCCAAAGCTTAGCCAACAACTACATCATTTCATATTCATTCTTGTATTGTTATCTCTCCCAAGGGGATCTATGCCCAGGCCCTATTTCATCCATTGTAATATCATCTCATTATAGTTTAATTGGTGGCATTTTTTTACTTTGTTTAACTTATTTGCAATTGAAAAAATCACTCTATTATTTTGTATACTAAATAATGGTTATGTAGAAGAAGTAATAGTACTTCTTGAGCTCCTAGGGAATAAAATTCTCTAGCGCTCACATGCGAGGGATTTTATTGCTTAACAACTGGTGCATTTGCTGCCTAAGAAGCTGTCATCACACCTCGATAACCCATCTATATTAATAAGGTAAAGGATACTGAACCATCAATTCTATTATAATTTTGATTCCACTTTGACTAAGCTATTATAACTTGTGTAAATGACAAGAATGATCTTTTACTCTTGTTTTTTGTGCAGTATTTGAGTGATGATTTTGCTTAGTCTTAGGCATGAAGTTTTCAATCAGTGACAGAATTAAGAGTGCTATGATATTGTTTGGATTAAATATTTTTATAATTTGATATCTCCATACGTTTTTGAGAGAAATTTGCTCTAGCTACTTGTTTTAAGTGATTTTAGAACCTCCAAGTTGCGTTTGTGTGTGCATAGTATTTGGGGTATCCTGTAGAGATTTTTGTTTAGGAAAGTCTATTTGGCTTCTGATACTACTCAGCATGAACTATTTCAGTAGTTTTTGCCTTGTTTAAGCACCCTTGAAGTTTTTATAATTGTTTAGAAAATGGTTTTTTTTTTGTTAAATTAAGCTTTGGGAAAAACTCATGATGTAATGTTTATATTGTTACAGTCTTTCCACCAGATTTGATTTTAGTGGAGGAGTGGATGCCTAGAGTTGAGTGATTTTCCAAGTAAATAACAACATATATTTCAATATTTCAAACTCTGTTGTATTTTGATATTTGAAATTTGTAGTTCTGCTAGATTGCACTTCTATTATGAGATAAGTTCTGAGGCCTTACATGGCTACAGGGTCAATGCCTTATAGGTATGCGACCGCTTCTCTGAGTGCTAGGCTCGACAAAGCGGTCTTGATACTTCTAAATAAATCAAATTCTAGTTATGATTTGTGAAACTTGTGGAGAAGGTCATTGAATTTAGAAATGTCAAAGAGGTTTTGATACTTCTAAATAAATAGGGCAAGTTAACTATTAGGGAAGGTGAGTCTATCACATAACAACCCATACAATATTACTTTTTATTCGGGATAAAAAAATTACCCAAAGTTCATTTGAAATAATCAAAATCAATAGAAACCAGGTATTCTACTTGGATTTCATCCATCTCAGAAGAAAAAATCTAACTTTGAAGAGTTGATGTGATAATTTGTTCAAGTAATAGAAATCAAATTTCAAAATCATGAAACAATATGGAGCAATCAACAACCATCTATTCAAAACATAGAAATTCAGGTTGATCAGATTGCTAACTTTCTTCTGGAAAAACCGCAAAGAGGTCTACCGAGTAATATGGAATTAAATCTGAAGAAGCAAGTGAAGCAATGACTCTTCAAAGTGGAAAGAATGTAGGAAAATAAAAGGTTTGGAATGAGTAGAAAGTTGAAGAGAAAATGATTAGAGCAAATGAAGTGGAACAAATTCTAGTTCAAAAGGATCAACCTCTTTTTTTAGCAGAAACAGTGATGAAAGATCAAATAAATGAACAATTCAATATTGTACTTGTAAAAGCATTATCTCAAATGCCCAAGTTTATGCAAAATTTCTTAAAGTGCTTTTGTCGAACAAGAGGAAATTGGAGGAGGCTTCCATGGCTACTGTTGATGAAGAGTTCATTATGTGGAATAAAATTCTTTTTGGAAGTTTTATCATATCATGTTTGATTGGGTCTTGCATACAAGACACGGCATTGACTAATCTTTGAGCTAGCATTAATATTATGCCTTATAATATTTTCAAGCAATTGGAGTTAGAGAGTCGAAACCAATAAGAATGAGTATTCACTTGACCAATAGAGTCATGAAACATCCAAGGGGGTAAATGAAGATATATTGGTTAAAGTCAACAAATTCATATTTTCCATTGGCTTTGTCATTATGGACTTGGAAGAGGAAGTCTCTTATCTTCGGTTGACCATTCGTACAAAAAATAATAGACATCAGGGATGGATGATTGTTGCTGAGAGTGAGAAGAAGTGATTTTCTGGCAACCGAAAGCAATAAAGCACCTGCAAGAGTTAAATGATGTTTTGTTTTCTTTTGATGATACTATTAATACAGGGACCCACCACCCTAACTTCTCCATAACTGCAGTTAGAGGGAAGGTTTGATAAGGGTATATAAGGCTAGAGGGACTCAGTCCCGCAGGCGATGTAGGACTATGGACCTGTGTTAACCACTGCGTCCCTAACAGATACCAATGAGGTTGTTTCTGATTGTGTGCAGGAATTTATAGAGAATGATTTCTTAAAGGAACATTTTGATCAAGGAGTTGAAAAATTGGAGAGCACAACAATTCCTTTTGAGCAAGAGAATTGCGTTAAGGAGAAGAACCAAACAAATTGCTTGAAGAATCGTGCCAAGGCTGAATTCTATATTTTGGAGATCAAAAATTGTTGTTCAAAGGAAAATTTTGGCAAGAATGTTGAAAGTAGTGTGCAAAGATTGAAGCCTTATCACTTTGACACCCAAATTGGTAGGGAATTTTACCCTCTTTTAAAGCTGTTATAAGAGGTACATACGTCTAGCTTAGGACATAAAACAAGAGCTTCTTAGGAGGCATGCCAAACATCCTTTTTTATTTCTTTTCATTTTTCGTATTTTATTTTTCTAAATAGTTGAAAAAATGATGATGATAATAATTCTTGTTTGACAAGATCTTGAATTTTCTATTTCATATCATCTAGGAAATGAATGCTTTATAGTCTAGAAGGTGTTACGCTTTGTTTTGTGTGAAACTTTTCATATTAACTTTGATTTTGCACTAACCACACCTTCATAAAACCTAAATAGGCCCATGTTTCTACCAATGTTTCTTAAACATACCCATACAAGACATCCACATGCCCTTGTTTAACGGCCTGCGTTTTTCATTTTCACTAAACCCAACACTAAATGGTCTAAAACATAGTCATGTTTGGAATATGGTTGCCCTCAAACAGGCGTGTTGGACCCATTTTTTACATTCATAAATCCATGGGTGCACCCATGTTTGTCCACATAGGCATGTTTGCACCCTTGCCGTTCAGCTCAGGCATCTCTAGATGATGCTGTGTTTGCATGTTACTAAACATGATCGCCTTCAATGAATGTGTTTT
Organism: Dioscorea dumetorum; assembly: GCA_902712375.1. NCBI lineage: Eukaryota > Viridiplantae > Streptophyta > Magnoliopsida > Dioscoreales > Dioscoreaceae > Dioscorea > Dioscorea dumetorum. The sequence goes on from CACTHL010000635.1 coordinate 209,655, forward strand.
TCTTGAAAGAGGAATATCTGGCAAAACCAAGGCTAACTTACCAAAACATGGTCATATTTTTGTTTGTCATGTTTTTGTTGCTGTGTTTTTTCTTCATGAGGCCATTTCTTGGAGGAACACGGTCATTCCTTGCCAAAACACGCCTATGTTTCATCGCAGTGTTGCCTAATTTACAAAACAGGTGGCCATGAATTTTCGTGTTTCATTCTAACCTTTTGCATTTCTTGATTCTTCACTCCCTTGCGCACAAGTTTCGTTAGATGTTTTACTCATTTTTCCATCTATTGAGGTATGATTTTAGATTATTGAGCTTGAATAGGTTTCAAATGCTTTCACCATTTCGATTTTTGTTCTAAGAGTTTTAATTTTGTTAGAATGCATTTTCTTGAAAATACTTGATGAAAACATGTTAGAAACCTTTCTTGAACCTCAATGAATGCCTTAGAATCAATTGCAAACACTAGAAACAATAACTCTTGCTTTACAAGTCATATAGCTTTTCAGATTCTAAACAGGGCTTTATTGAAAGAAAACACAGATGTGTTCTTTATTTTGGCATGTGTTTAGTCACAATGCACAATAGCTTAATGAAACATTCTCGTGTTTCCCTAGGGCGAGAGATTTATTTACTATTTGGTTCAATTGTGTTGTACATGGCCATGAATCATGGTTGTGCCTTTTTTTTGTATTGACCTGAGTTTTGTTTGTTTAAAGCTAAACATAATTGATTTAAATTTCTTTTATATAGATACAGGGCCTAGTGTGGAAACTATCGCACGTATGTCGTCGAGAGGCTAAGAGGGGAGGGCAAGAACTCCTAAGCTCCTGCAAAATCAATGGTTTTTTCTAACGACCCTTCTAGAGAGAGATATGAGCGTTTAAATACATGGAGGTCACTAATATCCGTATTGTGGACCGGTCAGTCTTGGAGAGCATTAGGTCGATACAGAGGGTCCAACACTTGGTATAAGTGGGAGCATGGGAGAGATTTTTTGATATTAATGAGACAGGCTTCCGAAAGATAGTATTGAAGGTCCTAGCTACATTTCGCTTGGATTATATCCAGTTGAGCTTGATTAGACCACCATTTATTAGTTTCAAGCTTATGGACAAGTTTATCAGCTTAGCATTTCAAAGTTCTCCATTAGTTTTGGTCTATATGATGTTGAGTATACATAAACTACTGAATACAATGATTTTTTGTTTTTTGGAGTTTCCATTGCACATTAGTCCAGCGGAGCACTAGAGACACATCAGTCAAGAGATAGCCTATGATTTAGCTAGGTCGAAGGCCACCTAGCTCAAAGATCTCACAGCCAGAGTAGTTCATGCATTATTAAGTAGTTCTCTGAGTGGGAGGGGAGATAGCTCAGCAATGGTATCTACTAGAGACATTTTCTTATTATAGAGCATAACTAAGAGGATCCCGATTTACCAGGGTTATGCTATTACCTGTTTCATCATACAATAGGCACAAGTTGGAGTATTCTTCTATGGATCATATATTATAAGGCAATTAAGGAGATAGGAGTAGTGATAAGCACCAATAAGATGCATAGAATTGATGGTTTAGTTTCACTCTCTATAGGGACTCTTCAAGCCATGGCCATAGTTCAAAGGAGATAGACAGCTTGAGGAGTGGTTTTTAGATTGGTTGGAGTTCTAAAGCTAAGCGGAGCCAAAGTCAAAGTCAGGATCTAAGGAGTTTGGGTTGGGTTTAAAGACTCACTCCACCCTTCCAACACATACCATGGCAGCTTTTGAGCAGCCAGTTGTTGACCTTCAACCATCTCACACATTTGATTTTAGAGACAAATTAGTGATGGTTCAGAGAAGAGTCAATGAGATTCAAGCTGAACAGTGAGAGCCTAGAGCAGAGTTAAGAGATTTTAGATAGGAGGTCTTTGTGCAACTTACTGGTCTCGAGTCTTTGATGCGGCAGTTAGTTATTTCACTAGTGCCTTGGGCAACATTACCGTTAGCTTCTTCATCATCATCCTTTGCATGATCATCACATTACTCCCTTTCATCCACTTTATTGTTACCTTAACACTAGGATCCACCCACCATTGTGACTTCTCCTCAAGATCAGTAGCCACACTACACTATTTATTACTTTTAGAAATGGTTTGTTAGAGGGGTTTTAAAAAACCCCCTCTATAATTGTTTAATTGTTTTTGCCCCCAAACATTAGATCCGGTTTAAAAAAACCCTTGTAGTTTAAATTAATAAAAACTTAAAACACACACTCTCTGTCCATCCACTCACTCACACACATTCACCCACTCAGCCGTTCACCTCTTCACAGACAACATTCATTGAATTTTTTTAAGAAAAATATTTTTTTTAAAAAAATCTAATTCTCTCTCTCTCTCTCTCTCTCTCTCTCTCTCGCCTTTCACTCTCTTTGAAGACAAACTCTCGTTCCTTGAAGGCGAGCTCCATCCGCCGCCGATCTTTCTCTCTCGTTTCCTTGAAGACAAGTTCCATCCGCCACTTGCTCACTCGCTTTGAAGACGAGCTTCATCCTACCCGCCGCTCACTCGCTTTGAAGACGAGCTTCATCCGCCGCCGCTCTCTCTTGTTTCCCTTTCACTCGCCTTGAAGACGAGCTCCATCGCCGACACATCTAGGTTCGTTCCCTTTCCTTTCATTCTCTTTTGAAGATGAGCTCCATCGTCAATTGGGCTTTTTTGTTTATCTTTCATTCTCTCTTTGAAGACGAGCTCCATCGCCGCGCCACACCACCGGATTGAGGCTATTCGTCACCGGATCGGCATAATCAAACCCTGAGGTATGTATGATTTTATTGCTTCTCCAAAACTGTAAAAAAGGAATTTCCCTTCAAGCATTTAGATCTCCTATGATGCAGCTCAAAGTGGCATTTATATTTGATTTACTACCGTTGTACTGCTATGAATGTTCCCCTTTTTTTTAATCAATTGCTTTACAATTTTTACTTGTGAAAATGCTTTGATCATCAATGTTGTCATGGTTATCATTTTTATTAGTGTTCAGTAATTCTCATTTAATTCAATCTTTCTGTTATTATTGCTTATAATTCACATCTTGAACTTGATTCCAAAAAAATTCAATAGTTACCCAAACTCCAATCACTGAATTGTCCAAAAGCCCTTCACCCATGTTCATTTTTCATGTTTTAGAATTTATCCACACCAACATATGTGATTCAGATTGAGTTTTCACTCAAGTTGGTCACCAATAATTTGACACTTTTAATTTGTAGATGTTACACCTATCATTCACCCTTTTAGAGTCAAGGATGAAGCTATTGGCAAGTTGATAAGTTTTTAAAAATTGAGGTCAAAGCCAATTAGAAAAATCGAGTTACTATTTTACTACGCATCTTATTTGAGAACTCCGTGATCTATCACTGCACTCATCAATCGCGAGATTTGTTAGTTCAACAAAGCTTGTTAAAAGATGTGCATCCACAAGATGTATCAGCACCTATGAGTGCAAAAAATCCACTTGCATCCTTTTCTAGCATTCCATCAGGGGAGCAGACCCTTATGGAGATTGAGGAATGGCAAAGTGCTTCTCCATAACAAACAAGGCTACCTGGAGGGCTTTTATTTGAGAAAATGGCTAATAATAAGCACTAGTATCATGTTAGGAACCAGTCAGAGCTCTCCTTGCATCATATGCTTGGTTTTTGTAGTAAACCATATGTAATTATATCTTCAAGAACTGGGAACCAGATTTTCTAAGGATTTTTCAACAAAGATTCTAACAAGCTATACATAGATTACTCAAGAAATCAGTTTAACAGCAATTGTACTACTTCTACTACTACTACTACTACTAATAATAATAATAATAATAAAAATAAATCTCTTTCTTTATAAGAGAAATGAGTTGAGGGCACTTGGCATTGCTACTACCACCCATTCTTGCAGATGTGTATCTATCAATGAACATAATAGAGATGGTTCTAAGTGCATTCCAAAGGCTATTTTCATTGGTACATAGCATACATGCATACATATATAATCAAGGTTTAGTGTTATTCAGAGTTGAAGAACTTTACTATATATATAACAAGGGTTGAGATCAAGTTGCCATAATCAAGCACTAGTTGAAGAATTTTTGCATTAGAAAATGTCAGAACTGAAATAAGAGATTGAGATAAAACTTCTTATAAGATAATTGATGCTGCTGAAGTTCATTATGTGTGATTGACATTGACATGAAGTATATATCATGTGTTTCATTGTCTTTATATATATGTGCATGCATTACAAAGAATTGAAATCAAGGAAAAGAAACCGTTGGAGATGTTTGTCGTCATTGAGGATCGGAGTGTGTAGTTTTAGTAAGATATGTATTTCTATAAATGACCAAATTCTACTGTTACTAGATTAAAAAATTTGGGCATATAGCATGTGTATTCTTGAGGATAAACAATCAAGCACAAAAGTTTCACTTTAAAAAGTCAGAATTGAACATTAGATATATATTTATACTGTCTTTGTCTTTGCCTTGATTGAATGCACATGCATTGTGATGTTGTGAATGCTTCTGTTGTGTTTCATCTATCTTTAAATGGATTCAGGGCCCTACTCACAGTGATTTTCTGTATTTAAAGTGTTGAGAACATCATTTTAGTAAGCTGTGATGGAGATGAAATATATCCATAATTAAGCAACAATCAGTGTTATCTTTGACACAACCTCAAGCATGATGGCAATGAGATAATTGAGAAAGTTTGATAAAGATTTTCTTTGTCTCTGATTATAACTTTTTTCTGATGGAATTTATATACATGTTATATTGTGATCAATAATATATATATATATATATATATATGCATGATATTTGAATGAAGTCAACAGCATATCTATTTTCTAACATTGGCATGTGAACAAGCTGTCTGATAGTGCTATTGTTTTTGCGTAACAACCAGAAAAAGTGCAGGTAGGCCACATGGTCATATATATAACCAAATTAAATTTTAGTGAACAAGACTAACTTCTTCAATGGTTGATTAATTGATTAACTATATTAATTCTTTTTATTTTATGAAGATAATGACCTTAATTCGGCATTCCTGAACTAATTGAAGTGTGAAAGGGGTTATAACTTGTTATGATGGTTTGGGTCCCAAACTATTGAAAGACGGGCTCTGTCTTGCGCTAACACATCCACCATTGATTGCAAAAACACATCCACTATTGAAAGACGGGCTCTGAAATATAATTATAATCAATTTTATAAATGTTTATATATTGAATAAATAGTAATGATAGTTAATAATTGAGAAAGTGTGTGTGATGTAGAGAGAGAGAGAGAGAGAGAGAGAGAGAGGGAGAGTACCTTCGAATCTAATCTAACATGATGGCAATGAGATACACAAAGGAAAGGAAGGGAGACAGTCAAAGGCTATCTTATTGGATCTTGCACATTTGATAACTTCAAGGAAATCAAAATCTTGAATTTATAGTTCCTTTCAACTTGAAAAGCCTTTTGCTCTACAGTAAAAAAATAGTCAACAAAGACGTGGTTAAAACCAAAGTGGAGAGCCTTTTTTCTTGAAGACATTTTTATCTTTTTACCATGCATGCATGGCATGGGGAAAGGCAGTTAATAAGCATTCAAAGATGATGAGAATTAAAGAAGAAGAAGAAGAAGAAGAAGAAGAAGAACTGAAGAAGAGCAAGTGTGTATGTGTGTGTTGTTACTTGGGACACAGATATCATGGTGGATGATAACTGCCAACTTGATTGATAATAACTGCCAACCAAAGATTGACATCACCATTTAGTTATTTTTTTTCATATTTCAGGAAAATCTAAAACAAACATATCTAGATAAATAGTGAGTTATACTGTCATTTAAAGCACATAGAGAAGTGGTTCTAAAATAGGTAAAATTGTAGTTTTTCTCAATACTTCTGCACCAATGATATTTAAAATTTTAAACTAGCAGTGAGTTTACCTGAGTTGCTAATCTTTAGACAATTTTATGTCCAACAACGATTAGTGTTTCCCCTAATAATTTTAGTTTTACTTATGTTATCGGTTAGCAAATTTCATGAGTGTGCTTTTCCAATATTATCATGCTCAACTAAGTATGTGTTTTTTTGCAAATTTCATGAGTGTGTTCCCCTAATGTTTTCCCTTAACAATAATATTACTGTAATTTTGAAATATCCTAAGTTATTCCAATAATAATCAGTTTTTAATCTACATGTCTCTTTTTAAGTTCACTGCAACTAGATTTGTGCAAACATTTCAAAACGGCAATAAATATTTAAAATAGACTATATATATATATATATATATATCACTTCAATGGAATTGGAACATTATTGGGCTCACAAAGCCAATGTGATTCTTGTGATATATTTTTATGCCAGCGTTGTATTCTTTTTGTTATATACTTCAAGGGGAAACTGTCCACCTTATTGAAATTGCATGGTCCCTCATCAAAATAAAGTTTAGGTTCTTCATGCATGAAGGAAAGCCGAAAGTGCTTCGGCTTTCTTACGCTTTTATGTTTTGTGTTTGGATTATATTCGGCTTGTGCTCTAAATATTTAATTGTTGTTTTATGTGGTTGTATTTAAATACAGGGGCCTAGATTTTTTTTTTTTAATTACACTTATCTTGTTTATATGTATTTTTTTTATTTTTAATAGTAACTTACTAACTGTTAACTAGATGTTTTACTGTTCAAAGACATTTTCTTAAGCCTAGGTTTTTTTAAGGAGAGCTTTGTGCTAATCACATGGTAAAAACATGCTAAAAATTTTGGCATTGCCTTTATAAATGCGGCAAGGTTTTTCTTTAAATGAAGGGAAAAAAATTTGTATTAAAAACAATGGAGAAAATATTTGTTATTATTTTTACCGTTCTTTATTTTTTATTCTATGTTATTTTTTTAATTTTTTTTAATGAAGAAATGTTTGTTTTTTAACAAAATGTGAATAAACTAGATCAAATACAATCATAAGTATGGAGTTAATTTTTCAACATATTTGTACTCTCATCTTGTTCTCAAGTGTAAACTCGTTCGTTTAGTATAACATGAATATTTTGTGCAGAGGTTGGGTGGAGGGCAAGGAGTTCTTACACGGTGTTTTCTCTTCTGATAGTTTGGAAAAGGTTCAATTTTGCTTCTGTATTTATGTTCAATTTTAGGATTTTTCTTCCCTATGCGTTTACTTTTATAAAGTGTCTCGTAGTTGAGCAATTTTCTATTTCTGCTTGATCATTGCTTCTCGTAGTTGTGCAAATAAAAAGATAATGACACTTGATTTTTTTTTTTTAACAAAAGGTTGAGAACACCGATAATTAACAATTTGAACTATAGCTTGTTAAGTTCATTTTGTTATTGTGTTTACATATAATTTTTTTATTTTGTTCTTATGCAGTGTGTTTTTATTATGTTTATCTATACTTATTTTAATTTTTAATTATTTAAATTCTACTTTAGTTATAAGTTTGTTATATGTTTTCTTTGTTATTTATTATTCTCACAATATATTATATTATAATACAATCTTAACTTATTAATTTTTTTAATTTCAGTGCTATTATTATCCAATGGATAAGACTTGGATGTATAAGCCTAGACAATCTAGAGAATATCAAGAAGGAGTTGATCAATTTCTCGACTTTGCCTTTAATAATGAGTCTCATGGTGGGAAGATAATTTGTCCATGCAAGCATTGTGTTAACTCATTATGGCAAACAAGGGATGAAGTTAAAGTGCATTTAATCTATGATGGGTTTTTGAGGGGATATACTCAATGGGTTTGCCATGGTGAATATTCGCCTAATGATATTGCATCATCTTCTTTAGCCCATAATTTTGAAGTTCCACATTCACAATTGGATGCTCGTGCAAACTTTAGGGGTTTGGATAATATGGAGGTTATGTTGCATGATACAATGGGTATGCTTACTCAATTTGGTCATCAAGAATTAGGTTGTCAACTGTTTAGAAATATTCTTGATGCTCAAAATGATGATGACGGCGGTGATGATGATGATGACGATGATGATGATGATGATGATGATGATGATTGTCAAGTAGAAGAACTAGTAAAAAGGACTTCTGTAGAGAAATTTGGAGATGAATGTGCTGAAAAAAATAGCCATTTTTTGAAATTATTGAAAGATGCAGAAGGGGAGTTGTTTCCCGGATGCAAGACATTTTCAAAGTTGTCTTTTATGATCCATTTGTATCATATAAAGTGCTTAGGCGGATGGACTGAAAAATCATTTACAAAAGTGCTTGAGTTGTTAGGTCGGGCATTTGTTGAAGATTCATCTTGGCCAAAATCTTCTTATGAGGCTAAAAAAATTATTAAAACCTTAGGTCTTAATTATGAAAAGATTCATGCATGTAAATATGACTGCATGTTGTTTTGGGGGGAGGATGCAAGTGCAGAATCGTGTCATGTTTGTGGTACTTCTCATTGGGTGGATAGCACTAAGAAAAAGGCTGCGAAGGTCTTACACTATTTTCCATTGATACCAAGACTGCAAAGATTTTTCATTTTAAAGCAAACTGCAAATGACATGAGATGGCATGATGAAGGTCACAATAAAGATGGAATTCTTCGATATCCTGCAGATGATGAAGCATGGAAATCTTTTGATGCTCGATATCCGGACTTCTCTTCAGACTCTCGTAATGTTAGGCTAGCTCTTGCTAGTGATGGTTTTAATCCTTTCAGGATGATGAGTAGCAGCTATAGTGTGTGGCCAGTTGTCCTTGTTCCATATAATTTGCCACCTTGGATTGGAATGAAGCAACACTCATTTATTTTATCAATGATTATTCCAGGGGATAAAGGCCCGACTAATGACATTGATGTCTTTCTACAACCTCTAATAGAGGAGCTAACAAAATTGTGGGAAGGTGTAGAAACCTATGACGCTTCTAAATGTCAAAAGTTTCACATGCGGGCTGCATTAATGTGGACTATAAATGATTTTCCAGCTTATGCAAATTTATCTGGTTGGAGCACCAAAGGGAAGTTTGCATGTCCATGTTGTGCTGAAAACACGTCTTCTTTGTGGTTGAGTAAGGGTAAAAAATATTGTTACATGTGTTCCCGTAGATGGTTACCCAAAGGTCACCAATTCCGTTATCAAAGACAGTTATTTGATGGCACTGAGGAAGAAAGGCTACCACCAAAACGAGCATGTGGAAGTGAAGTATTGAATTAGTTAGAAGGGCATCAATTCACTTTTGGAAAATTTAAGAATAAGAAAAACAAGAAGGAAAAAGGAAAGAAGAAGCACAAAAGAACAAAACATTCAAGAATTAGTGTTGTGCAAGAATCTAATGAAGAAAGTTCTAGTCGAAATGACAGTGGTCCTATTGATCATATGAAGTGGTGGAAGAAAAAAAGTATATTTTTTATGTTACCTTATTGGGAACATAATTTGTTGTGCCACAATCTTGATTTGATGCACATAGAAAAACATGTGTGTGATAATTTGATTGGAACTTTTTTGGGGCTTGATAAGTCAAAGGACAATCTAAAGGCACGTCTTGACTTGGTTGATATTTGTATAAGATCTGAGCTTCATCCTCAAATTCTTGAAAATGGGAAAAAAAGACTACCTCCAGCTTGTTTTACATTATCTTCAAAACAAAAAGAAATATTTTGTCAACTTGTTAAAAACATTAAAGTGCCTGATGGTTATGCTTCAAATATTTCAAGATGTGTAAACCTACAAGAGCACAAAATCAGTGGTCTTAAAAGCCATGATTGTCATGTTTTGGTTGAAGACATCCTTCCATTAGCTTTAAGAGCTTGCAATCCACCTAAAGAAGTCATTGAAGTTGTGAGTCAATTGGCAACTATTTTCAAATCACTTTGTTCTAAAGTGGTGGATGTGAATGAGCTTGAAGAACTTCAAAATCAAATTGTCATGACACTTTGTCAAATGGAGAAGTTTTTTCTTCCATCATTGTTTACCATTATGGTACATTTAATCGTCCATTTGGTGGAAGAAATAAAATTCGGTGGACCGGTTAATTTTAGATGGATGTATCCTTTTGAAAGGTATGTTATCAAAATACATTAAAAATAAAATTCTTTATTATATAAACTGTACAATTAAGTATTCTATTTTTTTCATCAGGCTTTTCATCCGTTTCAAATCTTATGTTAAAAATCGAACATATCCTGAAGGTTCCATTGCTGAAGGATATATAGCGGAAGAGTGCTTGACATTTTGCTCACGATATCTTGATGGAGTTGAAACAAAATTCAATCGACCAGTGAGAAACCCAAATCCATCTACAAGTGACCAAGTAAAATACTTATTTTCTAGTGTTGGTCAACCAATAGGGAAGATTGAAGAAGTTGTCTTAGATGAAATTTCTTTGGTTCAAGCACATCGTTATGTCCTTCGTCACAGTGATGAAATTGAGAAGTTTCGAAGGTAAGTGTTTGTTTTTTCTATAATTTGATAGACAATAAAAAAGTTTGTAAAATTATGCTTCTCTTAAATTAGCATGTGATATATTAATGTAGAGAATTCATTGAAATGGAAAAAAGAAAGCGGCGTCATTCTCGTCTCACTAAAGTTGATTTAGAGAAGTTAGTGAATGAAAATTTTCATTTGTGGTTTCGAAGCGAGGTAATCTTGTACAAATGTTTTCAAGTTTACTTTTTCAAATCTGAAATGCTTTTGATAATAACTTTTGTTATGTAGGTTTTGGAAAAAGATTATCCAGATATTCCAGAAGAAGTTGTGGCTCTTGGTGTGGGACCTAACAAAGTAGCAAAAAGATACTCTGGATTCATTATTAATGGATTCAGATTTCATACCAAATCTCGTGAAGAGAAAAGAATGACTCAAAATCGTGGTGTGGTTAACACTTCAGAAGTTGGAAGTGTAAATTACTATGGTAGATTAAGAGATATTATTGAGTTGGATTACTATGGCAATTACAAGGTTGTGTTGTTCAAGTGTGATTGGGTTGATGTACACCATAATATGGGTATAAGGCAAGATGAGTTTGGGTTCACACTCGTAAATTTTTCTCGCTTAATTCATACCAGTGAGAAATTAGAGCATGATCTTTATGTGTTCTCATCTCAAGTTGAACAAGTGTTCTACGTGCAAGATCTAAAGGATAAAATTGGTCTACAATTATCAAAACTAGTCCTAGGGATTTGTTTGATATGGTTGTATAGACCATTAGAGAAGATGTTAGTACCTTTGTACCTTTGAATGATGACACTTTGTAGTTGAGAGTTTATAACAATTATGAGTAGGTACAATCATTCATATTATGATATTTGGTTAAACTTTTATTTTGTGGTTTTTTGTCCTTAATTAATATTTTTTATGTTTATTTTAGCATATAACTCCAGAATTTTCAGGTATGTTAATTTTAATTCACATCATATTGGTACATGTTTATATTTTGAATTTCTCTTTATATAGAAATATTAAATTTCATATGCAATCTAATAATAAATGAAACTCTTATAGGAAAACTCATGACTCGAGGATCAAAAGGCTTGGAGATTATGGAGTTATTAGAAGCTCCTACTACTTCTTCACATCATAAAGCAATTGGACAAGAAAATGATTCCAATACACAAGAAAAACAGTCCCGACATAGAGGAAAAACAGTAATGGCAAATGTCCGGACATCAATCGAAAAAAATTATAATCAAGGTAGATAAATATGGAGTCCCATGCACCAAAGATGCTTTGCTACGCTAAGTTCTTTTCTTGGTGTGCTTGCAAAGAATGGTGGTTGTGTTCCAATTAACATTCCTAATTGGAGACATGAAGATTTTAAGCCTTACAAAGCAAAATGTCTAAAACTCCTAATGGTAATTTTTTTTTCAATATTTTTTATGTTATTTTTTCTTTCTTTTTTTCACATATTGTTCGTCATTATTAAATTAATGTTTGATGATAGACAAAGTTTGATTTTCCTCGTACACACGAGACGGCTACATGGATTTTGCAAAATCTAAACAAGAGATGGAGAGATGGGAAAGGTGATTTGAAAGCAGAATTTTATATTCCAAAGGCAAAAGAACGAGTTTTAGTAGAGCCACCTTCAACTGTTTTTGAAGCACAATGGCCTGGTCTTGTACGTCAATGGTATAACCCAAGGAATGAGGTAATTGGCATAAGTTTAATTAAATTATTATTAATTATTTTTTAATCTAATTTATTTTTTGTTATTTTGGAATATGGTTTTATTGTGCAGGAACTTGCTGAAATAAATAAAAGAAATGCAAAAAAACAAAACAATGCTCACACGTGTGGCCGGAAAAGTTTTGCACAAATTAGGAATGAAATAATAAGTTATTTCTTTTACAATTGATGTTAGAATGAAATAACTAAAGTTTTGATTGTTTAATAGGAAACCAAAACAGGGAAAGAGCCGGATCGTCTTACAATGTGGGATGCAACTCATAAAAGGAAATATGGTAGTTATGTAAATGAAGAATTTAGAAGGAAATTAGTAAGTCCATTTTATTTTAGAAAGAATGAAATCATTTTTTCATGATATATTAATAAGTTCTAATTTTTAGTACTATTTAATTATATTTGTTTTTTATTTTTTTTATTTTAATTCAGTTGATGATATTATTTCTTTGTTTTTATTTTGAATAATATTTGGTTGCTCTAACAGGAAGCAACACATGATCTTCAAACTAGTTACACAAGCTCAAATGCAAATTCTGAACAAAATGAAATTAATGAAATGGTATTTCAAAAGATTTATGGAGCTGAGCATAATGGTCGGGTGCGTGGTTTGGGATTAGGACCTACTCCAGGTAGGTATTTTAGTGTTATATCAAAATTTGGTAGCACAAGTGTTTCAACTTTTGAAAGTAATCACAAAGTTGAGTTGGAGAATGTTAAATCGGAACTAGCTGAGATGAAAGATAAATATGCAAAATTAAGTACAGATTTGGAATATATGAAAGAACTAGTTGGAGGGTTCATGGCTGAAAGAAGTTTTAGTGATAGGATGTCTAAAGCACCGCCCAAGGAAGTAAATTCATTGTCTTATGTTTTCATTTCTTTTGCATTCTTAAACAATAAAGTGAAACATCTCTTTTCAATGATGTACATAGGTTGAGGATGTTGCATCCGTTAAGTAGACTAATGTTAGTGGATAAGATCTGAGCATACTGTGGCTCAAAAGGTTAGTAAGTTACTAGCTTTTGAAGTAGATTTGTTTATACTCAAAAGTTATAATTTTCATTATTATTACCTAGATAATAATGATTTGGTCTCTCTTTCAAGTAAAAAAAATTCTATGTATATATATGTGATGATTATGGTGCTTCTTTATTGATTGTTTTTCTTTGTACAAATTCCTTTTTAGTGAGCAGTCTTGTGAAGTGAAATATATGATTTTCTTTGTTTTTTTTTTAATTTTTTTTAACATTGATTGGTATGTTAACAGAAATTTCTTTTCAATGAGTAGTCCTATGAAGTAATGAAATTTTTTTTGTCTTTAAGATTGTTGTCACTTGTTTGTGATTGATTAACTTGTTAACAAAAATTTTATTACTAATAAAAATGTAATGACATTTTTGCACTATGCAATGAATTTTTGTTTTGGTGGTCACTTGTTTAGATCTCTTTTCAATATGTTTGATTTGCTCTTATCCAATTTGTTTTGCAGGTTCGCAAAAGACCTTTAAACAAGAAGGAGATAGCTCGAAAAGAGGATGACATAGTAAAAGTGCATGATAGCTCATACCTTACAGTTCATGAGCCTAAGTTAAAGGTTAGATTCTTTTTCCACATCTGTAGAAATATTTGTCCATAATCCTCAGCTTCTGTGCCAGAAAATATTTTACAAATGTGTTATATTGATATAATTCTGTGTGTGTGTGTGTGTGTGTGTGTGTGTGTGTGGCGCATGCTATCGAAGATGAAATTCTTCAGTCATTGATCTCCTAATCGTTATTAATTCCATTTTTGTCATTACATTACACCTAGATTAGTGAAGGTTGCTTTTTACATGTTGTTGACTCTTTGCTCCAAAACACTTCATATTACCTAGGACAAAAAAGGGATATTATGAATTTATGTATCTTTGCTGTGTTTATGTGTGGAGCATTTGGTTTATATATGGATATTTCCAGACAAGCATGTTACAAGCTTTGCAGTGTTGGGTTTATGGAGGAGCACCTAGATTGCAGACAAATTGCCTCATAAATCAATATAATTGAATAATGGAGGTCGATGGTTATAGGTGAGACATTGTTTCTGTTATAGACATCTTGAACAGTTATCATTCCTGGTCCCTATGTTCTTAGTAGGTTAGTATTCTATGTACTTTTTACACAGTGCATATTTATGAGTTTTCTTTGCTTTTGCCATTTATTGTGAAAGAACTTTCGCAGGTAAAGAAAAAATTTGGTCAAGTATAGTATGTTTAATAATAATTGTGGTTGAAGTAAGAGAATTTTCTATTGCCTAAGCTTTCTATATCTACCAAATTACCAGAATTTTTTTTCTTTTCCTTAGTTTAAGTGCCAATCCTTGCCCTTTTTTTTTGTTCTATGGCACATAAACATTGCAGATGATGATGGTTGTATCAGCATGCTTGGCTTTGAAATATTCTCCCATATTGCTTCACTCTCAGTTGATTTTGGCATTTATGCTGAAAGCTCATTCCAAATTATTATGCCTATTTTCAGGAAACTCTTCATGAGAGAAGATGGGAGGCAACAAATATGCATTGTAGGATTGCAGGAATTTGAAGTCTCAGATGTGCAGATTGTCAAAGAATTTATAGAAAAAGGAAATGCAGCTAGAAGCACAGGATCCACAGGAGCGAATGAGGAGTCATCGAGATTTCATATGGAAGGAACTTGATGTACCTGTATTTATACTTTGCTGGGTTCTGTTTGTTGATAGATTAACTTTTACATCATTTGTTACTGTATCACAGTCTGGTTATGGTGCAAGCTCAAGCAGGTCATCGTCGACAAGAACAGAGTGGAGGTACAGGCCATATTAGTATGTTTGAACTCCTTTGCCACAAACTTTTGCAGATTCTCAAATATCAAATGTAGGCTACTAAACAGATGAACTCACTAACTTGTTTTACATTTTCCTTTACAACAACGGTTACGCATTGAAACGCAGGAGGTGATACTTTTTTCCTTGATAAATACTTATCCTTTGTTGTATGAAGCCAAGAATGTCATTTTAGAGTGTGGTCTGGTGCATAACATCATAATCATGTTATATTTGTTATTACCATGCATGGATTGTGGTCACTCTTCCCCCAGAATGTGGTCATTTTCTTTCTTTTTTTGTCTCAAATGTTGTTTTTTTCTTTTGCAAAATGTGTCCATGCCACTTAGAAACTTTGGAGAACGAATTACTAGCCCTCCATCATTATCAAACTTTCTCAATTATCTCATTGCCATCATAATTATAACCTCTACCGTTTATAAATTGTAGAGGCGGTTATAACCGCCTCTAAAACAATAATGAGAAAATGAAAAATTATTAGCTATAGAGGCGGTTATAACCGCCTCTACCGCTTATAAGTTATAGAGACGGTTATAACCACCTCTATAGTTAATAATTTTTAATTTTCACTAATTGTTTTAGAGGTGGTTATAACCGCCTCTACAGTTTATAAATTCTAGAGGCGGTTATAACCGTCTCTAAAACAATGATAAGAAAATGAAACATTATTAGCTATATAACCGCCTCTAAATTTGGGATAAAAAACCACCTATATATTTAAAGTTTACCCCGACGGTTGTTAAAAACCGGCTCTAAAGTGTAGAGACGGCTTGATACGAGGCGGGTTAGAGGCGATTCAAAAAACCAACACTAAAGCTATAGAGGCGGTTAACCGCCTCTGTAGGTTTTGAAAACCGCCTCTAAATCCTTTTTGTGGTGTAGTGCCACTAACTGCTTGATTTTATTTTATTTTTATCATTGTCTTTCATATTTTGTATTTTATAACTTTGTTTTATATTTTATTTTGTAGTTGAATTCATTTATTTTTCTATATAGATTTGGGTTGCTTTTATTTTTATTTAGCTTTGTGAAATTGAGCTGTGATCCTCAAATTCTTCTGTACAAGTTGAGAGTTGATTGAAAGAATTGGTTGAAAGCTTGCATTTATGTTAAAAGTGATCAAGAAAGTTGCATTGCTGCATTACATATTCATGGGGGTATTTGTTTTATTGGTGCGTTTCATTTTTCTCACATTTTCTTTTATTGATTACATGTATTACTATTTCAATTTTTATTTTGTACATCGAGGGCGTTGTACATCTTTAAGTGTAGGGAAAGCGGTTTTAAGCTTAAATTTTTCAAAACTTTTATCTTTAGTGTGGATCATTATGACTTTCTTATCACTTTTGGGAGCATATTCATGATGATATATACTCTCATTGCATGTGTTCTTTTTGGATTAATTTTTAGACTATTCACATTCTATACTTACTGTTGTGGTTCCTTTGCATTTTTTAGCATTGTAAGTCTCTTTTATGGAGCTATTTGTCTTTTATGTTGAGCATGTTTTAAGGACTTAACTTGTAAAAAAAAAAAAAGGAAAAATGTTTTTGTAAAATAGTTTAGTTTTTGCACACATTCTTACTTTTGAAGTATGAAGTCACTCTTGGAAAGTCGGATACATTGTATATGCTCTACCAAGAGAGAGGACTACCTCAAAGATATGTGTTTGGCTATGTGTGAAGCTTCTCTTAGAAAATCAGATTACTTTGTGTATGCCCATCTAAGAGAGAGCTACCTAGGGAGATGTGTGAAAGCTACCACCAATATTTAAAAAAAATGAAAAGTAGTAAAGAAATGTTGAAGTCTCCTAAGTTTTCTTTGCATGCTCATTCTTTAAATGTTTCTTAGAAAAGTATTGATAGACTTTTGGAAATTTATTTAGAAGGAACCACAAGTTAAGTTTAGTATATTTCTAGTCAATTTTTTTTTCTTTGAATGCAATTGTAGTGCTCTCTTGTTGCTAAATGCCTCCATATCCTTTAAGTCTATGATCAAGCACTTATTCTTATTAATTTCTAGTTTTATTTGCTTGAATACAAGCAAAGGCCTAAGTGTATGGAGATTTGATTAGTTGTCATTATTTTTATAGCATTTCACTTGGAATTATTCTTGATCTTATGGTATTTTATTTAGATTTGGTGCTTATTTCTATCAAATTTCATATGTAGGGTCATTTTATAGGTTCTAGAATAAAAAACGAGATTTGAACAAGTTTCCCACATAAAGATAGAGAAACCTAAGAATCAAAAGTAAATATACCCCTGTGAATCTTGTTAGGCTTTGTTCTAAGAGAACACTGCCACGTTTGTGTTCTGTGATCACATTTCCAAGCCATGTATTTGCTTGACAACTGCAGATCAAGACCCCCGTGTTTAGTGGCCATCTTTAACTCTCTAGAAGAACTTATAAATAGAAGATCAAGATTTTCTTTCAAGAATTCCTTCTAGAATTATTTTTGAGACTTTCTTGGAGTTTGAAGGAGGTTTTCAAAGTAACTTTCAAGAGTGAACCAAATTGGAAGTCAAGCAAGCATTTAAAGGAGAGAGTCAAGCTTGAAAACTGTGGAGTTATCTTGTATCTCAAACCATTGATTTAAGGGATATATTCACGAAACTCTTTTGTTTTTATATTTTGATTGTTTTGAATGATATTTTCATCTATTAGTGGCTAAATACCTTATTGCTGCTTGAATTTGATGGAACCTGGGCACAATATGTTCTCTTGACTACATATTCAAATGATTAGATGTGGGACTACTAGTTACTCTAATAAGTATATATCTACAATTTATCTTGACAACCATCTTAATAATAATATATTATTACGTAAGATTTATGAGTCTGAATGTTTCTCATATTATTTTGATCCATTAAATATACTTTTTTATCCTCATGTTCTCTACCAATACCTCCATTGACAATGATTTCCTTCTTTTTATTCAAAGCCAAAGGATTGATAGCATAACCAGAACATATATATATATATATATATATATATATATATATAAAGCAGCTCTTTCACTCCAGCAAGTTCTGCTTCTATTTCTCTCTTCCAGATAAGTTCAGTTAGAAATTAATACATTTTAATTTGAAATTTACTTGAACAAGGATAGTATCTGATGAAATAAATATCTACTAAGAATGAAAACTAGAACATGATTGAACTTATAAAACAGATGATAAGGTTTTTAACCTGGGAAAATGCAGATGGAGATTCAGAAGCAGTAGTAGGCTGCAATGCTAATTCCCTTATTTTTATCAGTTTTCGGTACTCTATCTCTCTTTCAACTGCTTCTTCATAACCAATACTCTTCTCGCTTAAACCATGAACTGCATCTCTAGGTAATTTTAGCTCTTTATTCACCATTTCATCTGCTAGATCTCTTCCTCTCATTATCAAATTTTTTGACAATTTAAAACTAATTAATTGGTGCGACTTTAGCTTTCTTTAACTGGTAGATCAGAAAAGGACTCCTGATGATCAACATACCAATAATATTTTGTCACTGATGTAAAAGAACATGACAATTCTCCAAATTATGATAACAAATTTTATAAAATTTAAATCACTACAAAAAAAAAAAAAAAAAAAACCATGCCAATTGTATTCAGCTCAATTTAAGTTCCATTCATCGTTTCCCTAAATGTGCATTTGTGTATTATGAATTTAGGAAAATTGCACTAATGAATGTAACTTCACATTTCAAAATTCCATTTTATTTAATAAAGAGAAAATATATTTTTTTACAATAATAAAAAGAATTATAAGAAATACCAAATTTACTAACAATTAACATATGCAGTTGTTAGAGGATGAAGAACAGAAAATTTATTAACAAAAAAAGTTAAAAGTAGCAACGCAAAAGTGGGGGAGGAATTCAAAGCTTTCGACTTTGCTTCCTGCTTCCACTCTGGCCGTTCATTCACCATCTCAACTCTCCTCCTCTTGCGATGGCAAGTGGGGGAGGAGGCTCCAACTCTCACTCTCCTCCCAAACCACCATTGCGATCCTGGGCCCAGGTTGCATCTAACCTTCCACGACTTAATGAAAACTCTCCTCTTTACAATCCTTTGCTTTTAACTAAGATCAAAGACTCTACTGATGCGTTTGTCTGCCTTGATGAAGAAACGCTGGCTCGTGCTCGAATGCGGTTCCAACACTCCTTGTATGGAAAATTCTTTTGAAAATCTCCTCCGTTTGAACAGGTTAAGATGGCCTTGCTTGTTAAATGAAAGGATATTGGAGAAATTCAGATTTCTGATTTACCCAATGGCTTCCTCCTTATTCGCTGTGCTTCATTCTCGACGATGCAGCAGCTCTTGACTGATGGTCCATGGACAATTAATGGTCTGATCCTGCAGCTATCCCCTTGGAGACCATATTTTGGACCAACTTTTACTAAGTTGAACATTGTAGCCATCTGGGTGCAATTACACAATCTCCCGGTTGAATTCTGGGATGGTGAAGCGCTGGAAACCATCACTAGCCATATAGGACGCCTCATCAAGGTTGATGAATTTACGGAGTCGCTTGCTCGTGCGAGATACGCCAGAGTATGTATTGAGATTGATCTATCCAAGCCTTTGAGCAAAGGTTTTTTGGTTGGGAGACTCACAGCATCGTCTATTTGTTGTTGTGATGTATGAGAAGCTTCCCACCTTTTGTTACACTTGTGGCCTAGTTGGGCATGGTATCAACTCTTGTCCTCGCACTATCGAGGCTAGAAATGATCATACTCATCTACCCCCTCAGGTCCAACGAGGGATGGCAGTAAGTGATGATCAGGGTATGGCAGCTGATGAGGAGAATAGAGGAAGAAATGCAAAGGAATCTGTCAACCCTTCGTCGGGAACAGCTCTGTCTGGCGATATTGAGAACGAGTTTGGTCCGTTCATGTTGGTTACTCGGCTGCGTGGCCGCGGCGGTGGTCGAGGGTTTGGCGCTAGTGCCAAACAACCGATCGCTGACGTGGCAGCCGGAGGGCCCAACGGACAGGCTTCTCGACAGGTACCTAACCATGGTACAAGTGGAGGCATGGGTTGGCGTGGTCGCGGGGGGTTTCGTGCTCTTCGGGGTGATAGCGCCCAACTGCATCATGATGAGACACGACCTTTAATTTCTGACGATCATACGGCCAGTCCGACCGTTGATGGACTGGACAATGGTCTTCATCCGCACGCAACCTCATCCAACGGTCAAGATAGAACTGTTTCTTTTACGCAAACAGAGCCTGACTCTTCGTATACTGCTGCTGATCGGCACCATTCTGGAAAGGAACACACTCCACCTCGTTATCGCACTAAATCTCCGCCCCCTATACTTCGCTCCTCAGCCGACAGAACCTCTCAGTCTATTTCCAGCGATCCTCATACGTCTCACATGATGGTAGTCGATAAAGTGACTGATGCACTATCATCTCCGTTGGCTATGGATCGTGAGGACACGGATAAAGAGTTACCGGAAACGAGTGAGGACGACTAGTCCCAAGGCGAGGAAGTTGACGATTTGATGACGCTCGATCAGTTTCAAGAGGAAGCTCGAAAAGTAGCCTTAGTCCGCAAAGTTTCTCATAATTCGAGTGCTTCGCATAAGAAGGGAAGGGTGGAGTCCGGCCTGAATACTGGCGGAACTCATCCTCAGTAGCTGCTTCATTTTAAACTGCTCCTTCAGGAAGTCTTATTCTTCTCTTAATTCATTTGGTTATGATGATGCAACCTAAAATCATTTGTTGGAATTGCAGGGGACTTTCGTCTCGGGAGACCTCTGCTCGTATTTTTCAGTTTATCAGGAATTTCAAGCCTTCGATTCTTTGTCTTGTGGAAACTAGAACCAATGATGAACGTCTTAATCGATTTTGTGCAAAGCTTCCCCAGTCTATGCAATGGGCTGCGTTACTAGCTGAAGGATTTTCTGGTGGAATCTTGGTAATTTGGCATAATCGCATCGGACAGGTTACTCCTATCGCTACTTCTCGTAGAGCTATTCATATGATTGTTTCCCCGAATATGAATAGATCCTTGATTATTTTGGTTATTTATAACTCTTCTCGTCTTAAGTCCCAACGTAATTTAGGTATGAGCTATCGAATTTAGGGTCCTTAAATTATCCTTGGCTTATTTTGGGTGATTTTAATACTATCCTCTCTAGGGATGAATGCAAGGATGGCTCGTTTGCTTACTATGCTCGCAAAGCTCGTTTTTTTCAAAATTTTATTGATGAGAATAACCTTTTGGAGTTAAATTCTTCTGGCCCTTGTTTCACTTGGTGTAATAATCAACAAGGTCGAGCTC
This sequence comes from Dioscorea dumetorum, assembly GCA_902712375.1. NCBI lineage: Eukaryota > Viridiplantae > Streptophyta > Magnoliopsida > Dioscoreales > Dioscoreaceae > Dioscorea > Dioscorea dumetorum. The sequence continues at coordinate 230,973 of CACTHL010000635.1, forward strand.
GTCGTTGGGCTAAACTCGACAGATGTCTGATTAATTTGAATTAGCAGACTGTTTTTCGTGGCTACAATCTTAAACATCTTTCTCGCAACTTCTCCGATCATGCCCCTTTATTGCTTTCTGTTAATGCTAATACTGTTTTCAACCGTAGTATTTTTCGTTTTATGAATTTCTGGCTTGACTACATTGGTAGTCACAATGCTGTCCGCCAAGCTTGGAATTTCATTCCTCATGGTAATCCCATGAATGCGATTTCTCATTTGCTTTCCCGTTCCCGTTTTTTTCTTAAAAATTGGCAATCGTCAGGGCTGAACTCTATTGATTCTAATATTATTTCTATTGAAAATGATATTTCTTTGCTTGAGAATGCTAAATGTGATAACTTTGATACTCATTTGCAGCTAATTAATTTATATACTAGGTCTTCTGCTCTTCATCGACAGAATTCCATTCTTTGGGCTCAACGAGCCCATATGCAATGGGTTCTGGATGTAGATCAGAACACTAGTTTTTTTCATAACTTTGTTCGTATTCGTAACCATGTCAACTTGATTTCTCGGATTTCTGATATTCATGGTAATGTTTTTGAGAGTTCTGATACTATCGATCAAGCGTTTGTTAATTACTTTTCTAATTTGTGGAATCATAACACTAATTTGGATTTTGAGCATATTTTAAATGACATTCCTAGAAATCTTCCTTCTATAACTAAGTCTGATGGCATTTTCTTAACTCGGAAAGTTAATAGGGAGGAAATTTTCCTTACCCTCATGGAGCTCCCCGTTGGAAAAAGCCCCGGTCCTGATGGGTTTAATATTGAGTTTTATCATTTTTTCTGGCCTGTTATTGGAGACCACGTCACTTCTGCTATTAAGTTTTTCTTTGAACATTCTGTTCTTCCTGGTTCTTGGGGCAAAACGTTTATTGCGCTTATTCCTAAAATTAAAAACCCCAAATTGGTTTCGGATTTTCGACCGATTTCACTTTGTAATGTTTGTTATAAAATTATTTCTAAGCTGTTGGCTAATCGCCTCAAAATGATTCTCCCCAAGCTCATTGGGGTAGAGCAAGTTGGTTTTGTTGCTGGTAGATGCATTTTTGATAATATTATCACTCTGCAGGAAGCTGTTCATACTTTAGAGAGTGATAGTATAGGCCCCCCTAGGATGATTGTTAAAATAGACATAGAAAAGGCTTATGATTCTTTAAGTTGGAGTGCAATTCTTGCTACCCTTACCCGAATGAATTTCCCTGAATTATCGATCTCTTGGATTAGAACTTGCATTTCTTCTTCTTCCTTCTCTATTCTTATTTATGGTCACCCTACTCCTTGGTTTAAGGCTTGTCGAGGAGTTCGGCAGGGTGATCCCATCTCCTCTTACCTTTTTATAATTGTTTCTCAAATCCTCTCCACTTTACTTAATTCTGGTTTGCATTATAATCTTATCCCAGGTTTTCATAATTGACTAGGGCACAATTTTAACCACTTAATGTATGCTGACGACCTCATTTTAATTACTCGTGCTTCTCGTAATACAGCCAGAAATATTAAAAGTTGTCTTCAGTTTTATGGCAGGTTGACCAGTCAATTTCCTAATGTTTCTAAATCAGCTGTCTACTATCCCACCTAGCTTAATAAACATCTTGCCTCTAGAATCTCCTCCATTCTGAATTTTAGGGTTGCCACATTTCCTATCTCCTATTTGGGTGTCTTGGTCACTCCTAAGAAGATTGCTGTGGCTCACTTTAACCAATTCTTAGACAAGATTCGGAGTATGTGTGCTGCATGGGCTCATTCTAAGCTCACCCCTGCGGCTAAAACTCTTTAATTAATTCCTCCCTTCTTTCTCAGATTATTTATTACATGTCTGTCTATCCTGTTCCTGACTCTATCCTTAAAGAGATCACCAAAATTGTTAGGGGCTTCTTTTGGTATAAGGGTGGCAATGGAAAGGCATCCATGCTGTTAGTTGGGAACATGTTATGTCTGCTAAGTCTGAGGAGGGCTTAGGTATTAAAAACCTGTTAGTCTCCAAACACTCTTTAATGGCCAAAAATGTTTTTAAATATCTGAACTATGACTCTGTGATTTGGACTGATATATTGCACCTAAAATATGGGCATCTAAATTTCTGGCATGATCGAGTTTCTGCTAGATGCTCTACCTTTTTTAGAGGTCTTTGTAATACTGCTCACAAGCTCAAGTACTACTCTCAGATCAAATCCATTAATACTAGCAGCACTTCTTTCCTTTTAAATCCTTGGTGCTCAGAGATGCCTATTGCCTTATGGCCAACATACAACAACACAAGTCTTGACTTAAAATCAATTCAGATTGCTGACCTTTGGGATTTAGATAGTTGGAACATGCACAGATTAAGTGAGCTCTTTGGAGAGGGCCTGGTTAATATGTTTCACAAATTTGGCAATATTGATAATAGTGGCCCCTCTCACTGGGTGTGGTGTCCCAAATCTCAGAGTAATCGGATTTCGCATTTAACTTACCATACTCTCAATCATCAGAGACTTCAGTTAGACTATTGGGCTGGTTGGAATGCTATTTGGTCACTCAAAGTTGCACCTAGAGTTAAGCATTTCATTTGGCTTTTGGTGCATGGTAGAGTTCCCACTGGCGATTACTTGTATTATATTAACTTGGGCCCGAGCAGGAATTGTATATTATGTGGGTTGGCTTCTGAATCCTCTAATCACCTTTTTAATCTTTGTAACAAAGCTCAACACACTTGGAGGATTGTGAGTTCTAAGCTTAATAAAGAGATCATTTTTCAGAACAATATTACAGCTGGCAAATGGCTGCTGCAATCATTTTACAATAGTTTTGATAAGGCTGTGATTGCCTCCACAATATGGTTCATTTGGAAAATTCGGTGTAATGCTATTTTTCGAGGTGTTGTTCCAAATTACCATAGTCTGATTTGCCAGGCTTTTGCTCATGTTCAGGATTTTAATCAAGTGCAGGCTTCCCAAAATAACAAGCGAATCATCTTGAGCAATTTTCAGCAGAATGATAATATCATCTTCATTTCGAAAGTGTGGAATCCAAATAGCGAGGTAAGTGGCATTGGTTTTTTAATCGCCAGATCTAATCATGTTTTGGTTGCAGGGTGTGGACCGGCATGTGCAGAGACTGAAGTGGTAGCTGGGTTTATTGGAGTGAAGATTGCATTGCATGAAGTTATGGATAGGCAGCTCAACATTCATCATCTCTTGATTGATAATGAAGACATTGCAAGATTGATCAAACTGGAACAATCCATTTGGGACTGGCGTTTGAATGTCTGGCTTCCAGAGGTGCTTCATTTGCTATCTTTGGTGGGGAACCCTCAGACGCATCTTATACCGAGAGCTTGGAATGTCCTTGCAACCAAGCTTGCCTCAATTGGTTTAAATTTACATGATATTAGTTTGTTTCACCATGGTCGTGATCTTCCCTGCTGGTTAATGAAGCTCTTCCAAGCTTTTGGTCTTTCTTTTTAATCTCTTTTTGGTTGGTTTGTTGTTTTGGACCTAGAGTTGTTTGTTTTTTTGTTGTTGTATTTCTGCTTTGCTTTTAATAATATTTAGCCTTCGGGTTCGTTTTTCAAAAAAAAAAGAGAATATTGCTTGTATACGGTCATAATAGTTTTCAAGTATTCATATACTCAAGTAAATATATTTGTTTATATACTATCATAAAACAATTCTTTAGAATTATTGTTACAAATTAACTTGGTCATAAAAAAGACATATTTATCCTAGATCCCTATCTTTCCCTTTTTCTATGGGTGCTAGGATCGATAAAAGGAAAAAATTATGGAATAGTTTGAGAGTTTAGTAATTTTTTGGCTACAACAATTACATAGTGGTTGAGACACTCTCTCATGGGAGAGGTTGAAAGTTTGAGTCCCATACATGGTAAGGCGTGATAGTAGAAAAAGTGTACGTTTAAGGTAGGTTGTCCGCATTGTTAAAAAAATTAAATATGTAAATAATAATGATTTGCAAATATGTACATAAGTAAATATAGATTTTAGGAAAATTGAATTGAAAATCACTCCTTTTGTATGAGTGTGAAACCACACATATAAATCTATTACATGTAACACAAAGGAAACTTGAACAGTATATATATATATATATATATATATATATAAACGTTTAATTTGTTTTTTTAGCATTTATCCCACATATATTGTCACTCCCCAGCCCCAAAGCCGGGCCCGCTGACAAACCGACCGTATCCGATGGAGCTGGACCCCACCGAGTGCAAGACCTCAGATCTCGGATCTAGTCAAAGTCAACCCCCAACAGACAAGAAAAGGGACAGAAAATGCAAAAATACAAACCATATAATAAATCATAGAAATAATTCAGATATGGGCTTTAATAGCCCTACAGAAATATAGAATGTCACACTTAACAGCTTGAAGCAAAAGTTCAAACTCACTCACACAAGACAAAGTTATGGCGAATAGAACTGACAGCTACAAGGACTAGACCCAGGGAAACCCCCCCATATTCCTAAGCTTACCTCTCACATGTAAGAAAGAGAAAACAAAGAGTATATGAGTCACAAGGACTCAATAAGATTGCAACATAACAAAAGAATTACGAGACAACTTCAGAAATAAAATATAACATACAGAAATACAGATAATAATCAGAATATAGAAATAATCATAATACAAGAACAATAAGAATACGGAAATAATCATAATACAGAAAATGAATGAAAACCAGAAATGTACATCTTCCTAACTAATAAACATAATCAGCAACTCGAGGTTGGATCTTCGACTGTGAAGTCAAAATAGACAGAATATCTATGGCCGAAGCCGGATCATCGACCGTAGTCGGAACGGACAACCATGTCAGGTAGCGCTACTACAGAAAACATGTGCACATGGCTAGGACTTACTCCTCCTAGCTGGGTAATTTGCCAGGAATGGAGATGTACCAAAAACCGCAGTAAATACGGAGTATAGACAGTAAAATACGGAATAAATCGATTCGCAACATAAATAAATAAATAAATAGTAATTACAAAATAATAATAAAGGCACCAACAGAAATAATACAAGAATTTCAATAATAAACAAATTCATAAATAATTATGTAATTATGTGTACACCAGAAATACATAGTTATACGGGTGCAAGAACCTACTTGGTTCTGACTACAAAGTTGAATTCACCAAACAACGCTAATAGGGTCGTTTGAAAACAGGGTTATAGCTACTAAAGTTCAAAACGATCTTCACCACAACACTCCCAACGTTCACCTGAAAGTGTGGCAAACCTCACGTCCAACTAACAACTTCATCTTGATTTGATCAAATCTAAACCAAACAACTAAATCAATTCAGCCAAACTCAAACCCAAATTCAACTAAGTGACTGAACTGAACCAACTCAAATAAACCAAGTTACATCAATCACAATACCCACTCATCAATTCAGTTAGATATGCAGAAACCTTTCTCATTAAAACAGTGGATCCTAAATGATCAAAACAAAGAAAAATATGTGAATAATGGATTCTCATTCTAAACCATGTAGCTAATTTCTTACTAAACAAGATTTTTGAACACCCAGAGGATAATATCATTGAATATTGGCACATGACCTCTAGACAACAATACATGCATCAGAGAAGCTCAACAGACACAATAATAAGCTCATTGGATATCAATTTTAAACAAACAACCCTCCCATTTCTTAGTTCTAAAAGAATAGATGATTTTAAAGGTCACCACTATAAAATAAGGCATCCATCTTCCCTTAATAAAGACTAACCAACACTCACAGGACAACTCAAGCAACCAAGGTCTCCATTTGTTGGCAAATTATCGTCATAAATCCTTTAAAACTATTACACGACTGAAACTGAAAGAAGAGTTCCCGGAAAGCACATACTGGAAAGTCTATATTATGCAAGGATTTCAAATCTTCTCCTTTAGGGCAAAGTAATGAGGCAATTACCCATGGCCTTTAAAAGAAAGATATAAAGAACCATCAAACCCTTTAGCAGTGGTTTGCCAGGTTTAGTTACTTGCATGCCCCATTGATCTCTATCTGATTGAAAGGTTCTTCTTGTTACTGATCCAAATTGAACATATTCAAAAACCTCCATAATGTCTACATTCTCAATCAGCCTGCACTATTAGATGCTGGACAGTATCTATGCAATATTCGATTAATAACTCTAGTAGTTCATAGAAAATCTATCCACACACTAAGCATAACCATTCCATTGGTATGCTCAGCTGCTTCGACAATGAAAGAATTCTTTTACCATCATTTTGATTCAACATTTGCTGAAGCAACAGTAGCCTTGCAAGAGTGGATTCCTTCAATCTGTAAAACCATCTTCTTAAGGATTCCCTTCACTCTTTTATTGATTGATACAACCAAAGTAGTGCCAACACCCAACCAATCATAACCGCTGAGATGTGTCTTGTTTACTTTGAAGCTTGACGCCATCTATTCGGGTTCTGAAGTTCATAAGAACAAGTATTGACCCCGGAGAACAAGCTTGCCAGCGGTGCCCGCGACTGCGAGTTCACTGTCAGTTGCGGCGAAGGAAATGAAGAGTAGAAGATGAGTTCTATTGAGAGAGAAAGACCTGATCAGAGGAGTTTAGGCATGATCTTGTATCAAGATTAATTCCATGATCTTGGCAGCGTTCTCTTGATTCGAAGCTTGGATCCCCGAGAGCACCACCCTCCTCGTCTCAAAGCTAACCATCTCTCTGTCTTTCCCCTCTTTCTGTCCTTCTTTCCCGACCAGATCCAGGATTTCAATGATAAGAGAAAGGTTAATGTGGCTTAAACTATCCACATGTGAGGCTAATCACGTGATTAAAGTAAAACAAAACAAGATGGTCAAAGGCTGACCATCACATATATAACTCACGGTGGAAAATTAAAATAATAAAGAATGTTCTCATTTTATCACTCTAACCCTTCATATGATTTTACTCTATGGTAATTTGAGTCGAATTTAATTTTTCTCTCCCACAATTTTTGGACACTATTGTGCATTACTTCCTATTGTTTATATAACTAATATTTGGTTACGTAAGCTTACTATTAAAAAATGGAAAAGAATCTTAAATGAAGGTTGTTGTTTAAAAAGCGAAAGTAAAGATTTTGATCTTCAGGTGGGGTTCAAAATGTCTGGTTAATGCCAATTGTTCTCTACAGCTAATACAAAAGATTATATCTAAAATTATACAAGACAGCTAGGCAAATGAAAGCTTCTCATCTCTATCATACACATGGAAATAAAATAATTATAGTGACATAATAAATTTGCAAAGATAAATAGTACAAAGTAAGCATTTTATCTCATTAGGGGAACAACAAAGTCCTAAAACTTGTGCACAAACAGATGGAATATATAATACGAACTATTCTTTCTTATCAATATTCTTCTAGTCTCTCATGATGTTGCAAATTTTTTCCATGTGCTTCATCATTCCAACATCATCTTCTACACTAAAACTAATGATGGTGCATCAAAACTACAGAGCTATATGATAACAAATACAGTGATATCAATGAAAGGAACATATTGTCCAGCACAGAAGAGTTTAAACACTGGCAGATCTCTCTCTTGGAATCCCCTTTTAGTTCTGCACTAGCCCAACAATTTCGTTTTTATGGCATTATAATGAATGGGTGTATTGTGAAGCTTAACCAACAAGAGCTATGTGTCATCTCATAGGCCACATGGTTTGTATACACATACCCAAACGTTATAAATCGTTTATTCAACAGCCTTCCTTACAGTCAAGGGTTCTGGAATATCTCAAAGTAACCTCGGTATAGCCACCGGCATATAACTGCCACTACCATGATTATTACTGAGTGCCTAGTGAAGCATGCAAATGCCGTTGGATTTCGCTGTCACGCCCCGAACCCGGCTCGCCGGACTCGACGCGTTGACAAACGGCCGTATGCCCACCAGGCCGAGACCAAGTGGCCACACAAGGCCTCAATACCTGTCTCTCAAATATAAATCATAATAATATATAATTCCAATCAAAACTAAAGAATTAGAGAAACGAAAATAATCGGATTTACAGCCAAGATTCACAGAATACTAAAGGTCTTAACAGACAACAGACTTATTAACAGAAAACTAAACTTCTGCTAGCCACCTGGTGATCACTCAACGGTCCCCGCTAAGGTAGTCACCACACACCTACCCTTGATCTGAAAAAGATAGAACAACTATTTATGAGCTAAACAGCCCAGTAAGCAACCACTAAAAGCCAATAGTAAAATAGGGATCACAAAAAATTCAATAGTTTCAAAAACGTACTTGCACATGGTCTTGTACAATAATCATCAAAACCAAAACCCAGACTTAAGAATATTTCAGAAATGTACTTAAAAGTAACGTTATATAATAAATATCCAAAATAAATATCCAGACAATAAACCATTTCAGGCAAACAAAATTTTCAGATGAACAAGTATATATGTCCCCCAAATAACTAATGCCAAAAACAAAATATCAGAGGTCATTTGTTTACCCTCAGTGACCCGAGCCAGAATATCAGAGTTCATTTGTTTACCCTCGGTGACCCGAGCCAGAATATCAGAAGCCGTTATTCTCCACCGACGGAACGGTGCGAAACTATAGTTTCTTATCAGAATCAGAATTCATGTCGACACGGTCAGTGTTTAACCCCCAATGACAGGGTTATTGCAAAGTTAATTGGGGACTATGATTTATAGATCAAAATAGTTGATGTTTACAAACAACAGAATAACAAGGTTCAAACTGAGTGAAAACAGAATAATCCCCTAAACAAAAATATTAAGATTCGCATGATCCCATTTTCCGTATATCAAAATAAGCCAATTATTTTCAAATCAAATAACTTAACGAACAGGTCGTAAAATAAATTTATATAACTCAAAATATATAATATACATAGTTTATGAAAAACTTGAATGAATAAATTATTGAAAAATATAATTACTAAAAAATAATACAAGAAATAATCAAAATAGTAATTTAGCAAATATTGAAAAATATATACTTATACAGAATTTATATGTGGTTTACTTACTTGGAACAATATCCCCAAGCTATAGGATCCACTCAGACATCAAAATCAAGATTCGGGCAAAAACCCTAAACATGAATATCACACTTGTCTTAAATTCCAAACTTACAAACAAATATTAACCACTAGTTAAACATGATCAAGGCTCTAAATACTAACTGTGCTAGCAACACCAGAATGCACAATGCATTACTTACCCCATAAGTACGCTAAAATCAAACCCACAACTATATATATATATGTGTGTGTATATATATATAGACACATGTGGCTAATGAGCAAGAGTAATGCAAAAGAAGTTTTCAGAAGGGTATAAATGCAAAAAGGGTCATGATCTTATTTTTTTAAATTCGGATTCTTTCAAGGGTATAATATAAATTATCAAGTCTAATGGAGATATGAACTATTTCAACATGACCAATAGGGACTAAAATATGCATAACTTTGTCTAACATCCTCTAAATCACAAAATTCTTTCTTTAACGAAAACTAGACAGAGAAGGCTATGACATATCCAAAATTCCCATTGATTAGAATACCATTGAATTCATAGCATCAATTTGAATGTTCATCTATTTCTGGAAATCAGTAAAATCATATACTACATTTTAACATGAATATCTCTCCGAATACATCCTCAAATAACATGATATTTTAGGAGTCAATATTTAATCGAAAAAGGAACAACTTTTGTATTTTGCACATGGCCTGATTCAATATTAAAAACCATCAACAATATTAATCAATCTCCAAGGTCTGCACAGAATACTATTTGACGTAGCTACACTAATATGGTCGTATATCATAAAATCCAGATGTAGAAAATCTGCAAATTTGCAGGTAATTAGTTAACATCGAACCCTATAACTTTCGTATTTTCCACTTTGCTCGATTCAATCTCTAAAGTCATGTATCATGGCCGTCAATTTTCAGGTTTTGCAGATAATACACTAATAGGGTTATATTTTTACAACCACAATTATATAAAATCTGAAATTTTTTCTGAAATAAAATCTATGTTTACTTTCCTGGAAAAATCCCTAATCATGTTGGGAAGACAAAACATGCTATGCATTTTTATACTTGGAAATCAAAATAAACGAATAAAATAAAAACACGGCTATTTATGGAGATCAAACAACACACAATCAAAACCCTAAATCCGAAGAAGCGGATGCTTACATTAAGAAGTAGGGGACAAAGATTTGACGGTGAGATCCTTTCCTCCTCATCGCCGTCGGTGCTTCAAGAAAGCGAGGCTTGGCCTTGGTAAAATCCTCCCGTGGGTTTTCGAGACCTTCTCCTTATGATCTATTGGTTACGGGGATAAGATCATGAGGTTTTAAAATTTAAAATGAAATTAAGAAATAAAAATCTAATCTAAGGGCTGAGATTAAAAGATGGCTTTACAAATGATAAGGTTGGGAGGTTTAAAATTTGAAAAAAATATCTTAAAAAGATAATCTGACGGCTATTAAAAAGTGGATTTTACATTCGCTTTCCGTTCAGCAGCTGGGATTACACTCCTTTCCTATGTTGTTGCCTATAAAATGTGTCACCCGAGATCATACAAATAAACCAGTGAGGTAGCTGATCTCTTGCAAGGCATAGATACAAAGGTTCCAAATGGAGTTGATATGCTTTATATTAGTTTCTTTTTGCAAAGAAAACTTCTCTTTTATATGGAGGTTATCTCCATCAGAACAGTAGAAGCTATAGAGAGGGGTTTTCATAAGTAAGCTAGCTAGAAACTGTAGTTCAGGTCTGTGTATTCTCACTGATCTAGCATCTTGCGTCTTGATGGTAGTAGTGAGCATAATAGGCATGAGCTTTAGCTCAATTGTTAAGCTTTTCAATTGTTAAGAGTGTTGAGAAGAAGACTGAAGTTAGAGGATAGTTTTAGTTGTGGCTTTGAGTGGAGGATGGAACAAATGAGTGACTGGGAAATAAATCCTCTTGCTTAACTTCAACTAGACAAAAGGTTACATAAATAGACATTTAAACATAGCCAGCTAACAGCCATGTGACAGATTAGCAAACGTACATTAACCTACACACTTAGTCATAATATAAACTAAACCTAGGATAAGTTGACCTTTCAACCACGCGTGAAAGGATGTTTCCTTGCTTTTGATTTCGTGCAAACCATGCATGTAGTCCACTTATGTAGGGATAGATACCTAAACACCATTTGACACACCCCCTTGTTCAGATATCTATGATTCCCAGTATGGTTTTGAATACTTCGTGTTTCGGACCTGACAATCCTTTGGTCAATACATCCGCAATTTGATCATTCATACCACAGTGCTCCAGCTAGATTTCTCCCTCTGTTACCAAACCTCGGAAAAAGTGGAAATGGACGTCGATGTGTTTTGTTCTCCCGTGGAGTACCAGGTTCCTTGCCATGGAGATTGTGGCCAAGTTGTCACAATATAGAATAGTGGCTATGCCTTGCTTTTACCCCATGTCAACTAATAGACACCAAAGCTAAATAGCTTGACAAGCAGCGGATGCGGCGGCAACGTAGTCCGCTTTAGTATTGGAGAGGATGGTCACCTCTTGCTTCTTCTAGCTCCAAACAACCGCTCCTAATCCCAAATTAAAACACCAACCAATGACGCTTCTTCAGTCATCGACGGAGCCTCCCCAATCACTGTTGACATAACCTTCAAACCTGAAATCGGAATTGTGCTCATACTTAATGAACATGCTTACTGTCCTGGAAATGTAATGGAGAATGCATTTCACTGCACCCATATGGTGCTTCATGGGGTTTTGCATGAAGCATGACACCAAGCTCACTGCATACATGATATCGGATCTAGTATGGGTCAAATAGAGTAAGCTTCCCACTATCCCTTGATACCTCTTATCATCTGCCTTCTTAGAGCCATCATTCTGGTGTAGTTTTTTATTGATATTCACTGATGTATTAGGGCCCTTGTTGTTCAACATCCCAGCCTTTTGTAGAAGCTTTTCAGCATACCTTTGTCGATTGATCAAAATAGATCCAACTCTCTATTTCACCTCAAGCCAAGGAAATATTGCATGAGTCCCAGATCTGTCATGTTGAAAGTTCTCATCATGTTTCCTTTGAATTCGTTCATCATCGCTGTGGACGAACCTGTGTAAAGGATATCATCCACATACAAACAAAGGAGTAACACATCAGAGTTCTCATCAACTTTCTTGTAGATTGTTGGCTCGTTTAGACTCTTAGAGAAACCAAGCTTCACAAAGTGCTGGTCCACCTTGAAGTTCCACGCTCTGGGGGCTTGTCGTAAGTCATACAATACCTTCTTCAACCTATATGCCTTTCCTTCCTTGCTATCTTGAATGTATCCCTCTGGCTGTGATACGTAGAGCTCTTCTTAAAGCTCTTCGTTTAGAAAAGCGGACTTGATGTCCATCTGGAGAACTGGCCATCCATTCTGGCCTGCGACGATGAGAAATATCCTCACTGTCTCCATCCTTGTAACCGGTGAGAAGACTTCATCATAGTCTATGCCTTGGATTTGAGAAAACCCTCTAGCTACCAACCGGGCTTTTCTCTGTTGTAGAGTTCCGTCCAAGTGATACTTCACTTTGAACACCCGCTTCAAACCCACATCCTTCTTGCCTTCTGGAAGATTAGTGAGAATCCAAGTGTTGTTCTTCCGAACGGATGCTAATTCTTCATCCATTGCTAACTTCCACTCATGCAATGCTGTAGCTTCATCATATGTGCTAGGTTTTGTTATTGCAAAGGCAAAAGAACACGAGTCATATAGCTCATATATGCTTTTAAATTTTACATTTGTATTGTTTCGAAGTTCCTCGTCTTGTAGTATTTCATTAGGGGTGGCAGAAACCCTTTTTTTCATCCACTATAGGAGGAACTTTATCATTATGCAATGAGTCATCTTCATACTCAGCTATGGAACTCCCACCGTTGACCGACTCCTAATTCCAACTTTTCCTTCATGAAAGATGACATCTCTGCTGACCAAGATTTTCCCAATCTTTGGATTCAGAAGCTTGTAAGCCTTTGACTCTCCACTGTAGCCTATGAACACCAGTCTTTCAGACTTAGTTTCAAACTTTTCCCTCTGCTGTGAGTTCAAGACTGCAAACACCACACATTCAAAGATCCTTAAATGATCTACTGAAGGTTTGACGCCATTCAGCGCTTTATAGGGAGTGCAATCACTCACTTACCTTGTTGGCGAACAGTTAAGTAGATACGTCGCCGTTGCTATGGTTTCTGCCCACAGTTCAATAGGAAGCCTTTTTTGCTTTAGCATGTATCAAGCCATCTCTACAAGAGTTCTATTCTTTCACTCCGCTACACCATTTTGCTCTGGTGTATGAGGAGTGGTCAATTGCTTCCGTATGCCATTTTCTTCACAAAAACTCTTGAACTCTCCTAGGAGAAACTCACCCCCTCGGTCAGTTCTTAAAGCTTTGATGGGTAAGTTGTACTACTTTTCCACCATGTTTTTGAATGCCTTGAACCATGTCAAAGCTTGGGATTTTCACTTGAAGAAATAAAACCCAGTTGTACCTTGTACAGTCATTAGTGAAAAAAGGAAGTAAAGATTACCTCCTTTGGTCTTGGTCTGCATGGGCTTGCAGATGTCAGCATGTAATAGTTCAAGCGACCGTTGAACTTGACTTGCACCTTCTTCAGGAAAAGAATGTTGGGCTTGCTTCCCTTCTGCACAACCTTCTCACAGGCCTCTAGTTGAGATAGTCGGAAAACCTAGTACGAGATTCCTCCTCGACAACATCTGCAGCCTCGAATACCACATGTGGCTGAGCCTCTGATGCCATAAATCGATTTGTTCCTCTTTGTTTGTTGTAACAAAAGCCACGCCAACTTTTTCTACAAAGAGAGGAAATAGTAGATGCTCAATAATCCTAACTCGTGCAAAACAACATCAGACTCCTTGTCTCTAATAACACACTCTTAGTTATCAAATAGAAGTGTGCATCCAATTCTCAGCAGTTGTCTGATACGCCCCTTCTGTAACCGCAAGTGCACGGGTCGTACAAGTAGTATAATGTACCTGAGGGTTAGGTAGTCGATTCCACAGGGACTGGTATATCTCCTAATACTATATTCCTATTTAGTATCTAATCAACTGAAATTAGAGTGAATTGACTCTGACTTGAGAAAGCGAGAATGTAAGGGATGAGGAATCGCACTAGAGGGATAGATTTGGGATTTCGCAATGGAGGAGATGGGGCTCCCAGTTGATCACTGGTGCTACCTAACTTGAATTCTCATAGCATTTATCTGAAGTGTCTCTCACAAACCCTAATTCTAGAATCTTGTTGTGCTATGTGGAGGATACATGTGGTGTAATTGACACCCTGAGTTGAGTTCTAACTTCTTGCATCAATCGAGGGGATATGCAAGCCTAGTCACAATCAAGATCTCAAGGTAATCCACACACTCAACAACCATCAATGAAGCCAACAACCAAAGATTTAAAAAGGGAAATAAAGACATTCATAAATACTGAAATAGAATAATCCAAATTCAAAGCATACACACAAGTTTCCAACCCGGGGCTCCTAAGAAGGGTTTAGCCCCTCATAGATTCAAACAATAAAGAAATAACTGAAGAAGAAAATACAACAAAAATCAAAGACTCCCTATTTGCTTCCATCCTTATTGCCGTCTAAGGTTCTGATGTCAATAGATCTTCTCCTTCGAATTGGCCTACAATTCGCACTTGGTTCCCTCTCCAATGGTTCCGAAGGCTATATTGGCTTCCCCCTTCTTCGCCTCTTTTCCTCTCACCAAAAGTCCCCTAAGCCCCAAGTTTCAGGGTATTTTAACGCTCTCCCGATGTCAACACGGCAGTGCTTAGGCCATGTTCTAAACCATGCAGATTACTGCCAAATGAAAACTCTGAAACTCTAGCTGCCTGTAATCTGCACGGGGTTTAACATGGGCGTGTTGCGGCCGTGTTGCGAGTTGCACGACCGTGCTTAGAGATCCGAAGCCGTGCTGACTTTGGCTGAATTCTTTTGTGAATTGTACGCCTTGGGAGACGGGCGTGTTGAGGCCGTGCTTAGGTTGGTGAGGTTTCTTCTAAGTCCCTTACCTACCAAATTCACTCGAAATTGTTTCTTCTTGCTTCGGGGCTTCGATATCTGCATAGAAAACTAGAAATACCTCAAATAGAACTGAAATAGGAGAATTAATACCAAAATACTTATGAAACAATGGGTATACAATGGAAAATATATCTATATTAGATGCACTCATCATTGTCCCACACTCAACAGGTTGTGTGCGAACTGTGGGGCGTACTGCACTTGTTTTAGCTCTCTCATTTTCCCCATTTCCGATTTAAACATCATAAACCCAACTCCTACTACTTTCAGGACTTGTTATCACCAAGCTTCACAGTCTTATGTGTAACTTCATCCATGCTCTGGAAGAGCATCTTGTTGCCGGTCATGTGACTCAAACACACGCTGTCAAGTAACCAGGTATTCTCATGTTCTTCAACTGGCCCCCTTATCGCCATCAATAGTTTAATGACTACTTCATCAACTTCAATAACTTTTAAAGCCTTGTCTTTAAACCAACACTGAGCTTTCATGTGCCTGAACCTCTTACAATGATGACATTATATTCTAGGTTTGTTTTATTTAAATTCATTGTGAGTTTCAGTTGTTTCGGAGCTGTGGCCACGCCCTTGACCTCTTCCGCGGCCTCTGAAACTTCCTCTTCTTCATCCTCTTGTGACATTTGCAAAGCTACTTCCTGCTAGTGCCTCAGTCTTCACTTGGAAAGTTTTCTCCTCCACACAATCTGATACATGTATTGCCTGCCCTCATGGCCTTTCAACATGCTTCTCAATTGATCCACTATCAACTTGGATAAGTCTTTGGCTTCAACGATTCTGGATACAACATGGCAGAACTTGGGTGAAAGACTCCTTAATATCTTTCCACTAATAGCTTGCTCATTGAGGTCTTCTCCTAATGACTATATACGATATACCACAGCCAAAACCCGACTGATATAGTCTTGGACAACCTTACTGTCTTTCATGCAAGTGTTCTCAAGATCTTGCCGGCAAGTATAAACTTAGCTATAGCACTTTTGGGGCAGCCTTGGTACTCATTTTTTAAGATTCCCCATGCCTTCTCTGCGTTTCCTGTTTGAGAAATCCATATGAGAATCTTCTCATCCAAAGCTTGTTGGAGCAAGAACTATGCTTTTGCATTCTTCCTGATATTTTCTCCCAGCTTTCCTTCATCTTCTTCCTCTTTATTATAACCTTTCTCTACAATTTTCCAAATATCTCTAGATAAGAGCAAGGTTTCCAGCTTGAGACTCCAGAGGTTATATCCTTTGCCATTGAAGTAGGGCAAGTTCATCGACGAGCTTCCCGAGCCTCCGTTCGTCGCCAATGAATGTCACTGTTACCACTGTCGAGACGAAGACTAAATTAGAGGATAGGTTTAATTGTGGCTTTGAGTGGAGGATGAAACAAATGGGTGACTCAAAAATAAACCCACTTGCTTAACTTCAACCAGACAAAAGGTTACATAAATAGACATTAAAGCATGGTTAGCTAACAACCATGTGATAGCACAACAAACGTCCACAAACCTACACACTTAATCATAATATACACTAAACATAGGATAAGTTGGCCTTTCAACCACGCGTGAAAGAATGTTTTCTT
The DNA here is from genome assembly GCA_902712375.1 of Dioscorea dumetorum. Taxonomy (NCBI): domain Eukaryota; kingdom Viridiplantae; phylum Streptophyta; class Magnoliopsida; order Dioscoreales; family Dioscoreaceae; genus Dioscorea; species Dioscorea dumetorum. The sequence continues at coordinate 247,747 of CACTHL010000635.1, forward strand.
GCTTTTGGTTTCATGCAAGCCATGCACGTGGCCCACTTATGTGGGGATAGATATTTGAACACCATTTGACAAAGAGTTTAATGATGAACCGTTGTACTATGACTGGATTTGGGTCAACAATGCTACCTATAGTGTATCTAGGTTCCATTGGCAATGTAAATGTTGGCCAATGCATGGATGCACTATTTCAATGGTGTTGATATCAAAGAAAAGATAGTTTTGTGAGATGATGGCAACATCTGGCATAGTAAGGAACGCACCTATAAAAAAAGCAGGTAATATGGCGATGATACTCACGAAAATGCAACTATAGATATTCGAAGCTTCCATAGGATGATCTTGTGCCATTTTTCATATGTAGACATTCAAGCAAAGCTAGAGATCAATGATAAGTGCCTAAATATAGTCATTTTCTTATATATTTTATACATACTTAGCATGCATTTTTAGAGATCCGATACCCGTTTTGTGCTTAATCTTGTATTATTTACTTTGTAGGGCACGTAGAAGCCATAGGGAACTCAAAGACATGATTTGGGCAAAAAAGAAAGTGAATTTTGAGCTGTGGAACTGTAACATTACTGTAGCCCCAACGAAAATCTTTACTGCCGCAAGGAAACCGCAAGAAAAATCCTCAAATTTTTAGCCAATGACAAATCAACCCCCTTGTGGGTAAGGCACCCATAAGGCATTGGTTTGACCCGAAACAAGCCCAATTGAGCTCCTTGCAACCTGTATGAATTTGGGGTATAAAAGGACACTTTTAGAGCTTCTTTGGGAGGATTCATTCTAGGCCTTTTGGCTGCCACCACTCCACCTTTCTTCAACCTGTTTTCCGGTGATCTACGGCACAATCTTCACCAAGAAAAAGCCAAGCAAAAGAAAAGGAGTTTGGGGGAAGATCTAATCATCAAAGTAGCCGTTGTGGAGAGATATTGGCGGCGTCATCGACAAACCTCAAGATCTTCACTGATCCAAGGATATCTCAATGTAGAGGGAGTATGAACTTTCTTGTATTTTCTTTACTTGGTGTTGTATAAGTGTTCCTCTTTCATGAGGAATTAACTTATTTGGTGTTTTGGACTTAATGAACCCTAGAGTTGTTCTTTGTAACTTTTGATGATCATCTTTATGTATGAAATGTTGGATGTTTGATTTCTCTTGTAAAAACATGTAGTTTGAGGTTTAATCTATCGTGCTTTCATATCTTGAGCTATATATGGAGACCTCCATAGCTCATTCTTGAATTGTACATATAGATGCTAGATGCTCACTAGTACTAGATCGTGGATAGATTAAAAGACATTCCTTATACCAATATACCGAGCGATTTGGGTATTTGGTAGCCCTCCAATTGTTTGGTTGGATCCTAGATTAAAATTATACCTATTAGAGATCTCCCCGAGCACTTTGTGATCGTAGGAGGAGTTAATTTGGAAGAGATACTGGTTAACACTCATATGAGATTAAGGGTTAATCACCAAAGGATTTGGGGTTAATCTATTTTAGAGATCTCTCAGTCCAAGATACTATCACAACTTCATCCTTAGTTTAGGACTTAATGACAATCCTAGGGGGATGCATTGTCCAAACCAACCCTTCTCATACTTGGTTTTCCCTTAAGGTTCATTGGATGTGTAGTAGTAGATGTATTTTCTTATTATTAGTTTTATCTCTTTTTAGTGGTAATTATTCTTCACTCGGAGTTCTAGGCTAAGAAATAGACAAAAGGGAAGTAATAGTAGCTCCTTGGCCTATAGAATACAACTCTTGTGTTACACATAGGGTATTACTTGATGACCCCGTACACTTACGAGCAACCAAACAATCAAGGTACCTTAAATTAACCAATAATGTGATTGTAACCATTATTCAAAAAGGAACAATAATTGGTGGGATTTGAGGATCACAAATTGCTTCTTTTCATCTGCAAGACCTATTTTAGCATCTCCAATAGTCCTAAAGCCAAGCATTTCTATACTTAAGTCTTCATTCAAGGGATCACCTGACATTCTAAAAAATACTGAGAGCCCCATCATCATTGAAACTGACCAGCTTGAGAGCTACTTCGCAATAGGTGATGGACATATAAGTCCAACAAGTGCTAATAATCAAGGTGTTCTTTATGATATCAAGACTGAAGATTACCGCAAGTACATATATGGCTTGGGTTATAATGCATCCATGATCAATTACTTGGCTCAAAACTTAGTTGATTGTAAAATGCAAATACAAAAGATAATAGATCTTAATTCTACTTCTATCACAGTCCCATTCACACCAGATGCCACCAATTTTAGTGTTGCACAAGAATTAATGAATGTGGAAGAAGTGATCTCTGAATATTAGGTTGATGAGATGCCATGAAGCGTAGAAATGGTACTTCAAGAAAACAAGGGCATATCCTCTCAAAATTCAAGTTGAAATTCACAAAAATTGGTGGTGGCATATCCTCTAAGTGTCATACAGCTACATAAAATGGGTTTCTGTGAATAACTTTGTGCACAGTCCAATACCACTTACCTTTAAAATGCGAAAGTCACTTCAGTCAAATAGTTAGTAGAATAATTTTCGGATTTCTTGGAGAAGGGGAAAGGCAACACTAGTTTGAATCTCACTTAGATAATTAACTCCATGAGAGTTTAGGCTCCTTTTCGGACCTTATTAGCAAAAGGCAAGAGTGTGTGAGGCATTAATTCTGCACACACCCCTTGAAATATTTACTTGTCCCTTTTCTCAAAAAAAGAAAAGAAAAACCTTTAAACTAATTGATTGTTATATAATACTTAGTGAACAAAAGCATCAATTAGAGAAAAACATATTCATTATTTATTTCACTGATTAGAGTTTTTGTTTCATTCTCTCTTGATTTTCTAGAAGAAAAATCTGATGAAATTTTTTTGAGACTTGATATAGTATTGTTAATGCAGTTTATGTACACATGTACTATCCTAGTTAATTTTGTGAAAAGAAGTCATCCATAAAAATAATTATAAATATTTTATGAATAATAGTAGGTGATTAGTTAAGATAAACATGTAACTAATGATTTATGAATAAAGCTAAATATTTATTACTTTGTAGAATATGAAATATACATATATATATAGATGATAATATATATACAAATACAAAATCTGTTAATATGAAAAAAGAATTCGTCAAAAATTATCAAATATTTGATATCCATAGAAAAGCAATGAAAAATAACTGCAAAATATTGTGTCTTTTCTCCATAATAAATACATAACCCTCTTGTTTGTTACGAAATTTATATCTCACCATAAAATGGTAAATAGTGCAGACTGTTGTATACACTATTATGGTCAAGACAAAGGAAAGTCATGGGGACCAAGTCAAAGGAATTAGGAACCAAGGCAGTCAGTCACGTGAGTAAATCACCCTCGGGAGAGGAGCATCCAATGGGAGAAACATATCCCACAAGAAAACAAGGTGGCCACATGTCGCAAGAGCAATCATGAGAAAAGAACAAATACGCATTATGGAGACTACATGTGGACAACTGGTAGGGCTTATAAATAGAGGATGAGTAGAGGAGACAGGGTAAGAAAGAAAAAATAAAAAAGGCCTAGTTCTTCATTAGTAAAGGTTCACCATTTATCTTTGTTTTTAGTGCTTGTCCTTAGTTTCTTCTAGTTTGTTAAAATGTATTAATGATTCTAATGTTGGTGAACTATGTTTTTATTAGTAGCTGAAATGTCGAATGGATAAAGGTGTGAAACTGTATGAAACTTTTTGGTTTTCTTACGAAATGGATCTAGGTTTTTCCTGGGAATTTACTCATTGAAATTTCCTTATCATCGTTTGGAGTATAACATGTTCCATTTCGTTCTTCCATTCTCAATCTTATCATAGTGGAAAACACTCTCCATAAGTGCCATTCTGCTACTAAAACTATGATGGCTTGGACGGAACAATGGGATGACAAAATTAATATGCTCGAGCATTGTAGTAAGTGTTTCTAAGATTTTGCACAAACTTGCATCTCTAACAGCATCTTCATATCTTCATGTATCTTCATCTTCTAGGCTGATACTGGATGCTTACTGCTTGATAGAGATTTTGCATCATTATGTTCAGTTTAGCCTGACTTTCCTCGTTTTGATGGCAATGATGCCTTGTAATGGATCTTAAAGGCAAAAAAAATACTTTGATGATTATTATGTCTTAGATCCAAATTGGATCAAAATTACTACAGGGCATCTTGATGACTTTATAGTTCAATGATTTCAGATGCTTCAAAAATCTGGTGCAATTTCCTCATGGTCAGCTTTAGGTAAAGCTGTTGAATTAGGCTTCCTTGGTGTATGAATGTCCTCGCAATGCATTATTCAATATCACATAGAAAAGTTCGGTTTCTTATTACTATGACACATTTACGGCATTAGCTAATGGAGTTAAAGGTATTTTGGATGCAACACTCTTAGATTTTTCATCAATAATTTATAGAAAAATATCCAGAAGAATATCAATCCCTGGTAACTGGACTCTTTCACTAAACCTATCATCCTGGCCAAATTGTTTGAAGAGAATTACTTCATTACTGAGAGGAGCATTAGTTTCAAGTGTTCTTTCACTCTAGATATTTTTGTTGTTACGAAGACAATGACTTCCACATTGACTTTGCCTCTACCCAATATCTAGCTAGACAAACATTCCACTTCACAGACCAGCCAGAATGCTCCATCTTTGTGAGATTTGACCATTAATGAATTGTAGATATGTAGGGCCAAGCGATTGTGTTTCAATTGTGATGAAAATTTTTTTGCTTCCCATAAATGTCCTAACAAAAGTGTACTCTTATTACAATTAGATAAGGATCAGCACAATCTATCTCGGGAAAAGTCACGCTACTGAGTTTCTTATTGATATTACTACCTTACCACAAGTAGAAAAGCGGTTGCGAGAATGTATCATTGCATGGCATGAACACTAATACACTTTTTGGCACTGTACGATTCATTGGTACTATTAATGGGCATCCTACCCTCATTCTTCTAGATCAAGGTAGCTATGATAACTTCATGAAACCCCGGTATGCAAAATTCTTACATTTAGACATTGTCGGTACTACATCTTTTAAGATGCTTGTTGGAAATGTTCACAAGTTAAAGATGGAAGCTAGTGAGTGGCTGAAAAAAAATTTATATCTTGCACATAATTTGTATAAGGCTCCATTTCCATGGATGGCTCCTGTAGTTTGGGAGGGTTTGCAGAGGTATTGGGAGTCAGAGGAGTTTAAGAGAATAAGTGAGAAGAACAAGCAAAATAGGACAGAAATTGGAAGCCCCTCCACTGTTATTTATCGTAGTGGATCCGTTAGTACTGCTGTGCACCGCCTTAGACTGGTAATGTCCCTTATCCATTTAAATACAATTATAATTGTTGCATTTGACTATTTAATATTTATTTACTATGTTGTTTTTTAGGCGGAGGAATTGGGTAAAGAGCCGACACCTAAAGAATGTTTCATCCGGACTCATGGAAGGAAAGATGGCACACTTGAGGCTGGGCGTGCCACAGAAATTGTTGTATGTATAATATATTTTTTCAAAATAAAACAATATTGGAGCTAAAAGATGAAAAGTTTATAAATTACATTTTAATGTGGCATGGTTCATTGAGATATATTTTCAAAAAATCAATTAAGCTAATGATTGTTAAAATGCTATACCACGTAAGAAAATTTACAAGTAGAACAATAGTGTGCTTTTGCTGTTAAGAACAAAATATTTGACTTGTCTTAAATCTTATATGGATGTAGATAAACATATCTATATTGATGTATGTTTTTTTTATCAAAGAATTTAGTTAGGAATGTGATGGAGAAGGATCTTATTTTATTTCACATGTTGACGTAATATTTAATTTGTATTTTGTTGTTATATTTAAGGTCCTTTGAATATTAGCCACCAGGATATAGATCAAATTTCATGTGACTTCAAGTATGAAGACTATATAGAGATTTGTTTGCGATATCTTTTTAAGAGAAACTGCTAAAAAAGATGTATTGATAAGAGTTGCATGTTGTTATAGGCTTAAGTTATACTTATTTTATGTTAGGATTAAGGATAGGAGTTTTCCTTGCTTTTATATTTGAAACTTATGATATTACATTCACATATGAGATATGTAACTACAGATTGGCATTTTTATTATATATATATCAAATATTTGTCTAGTTTGTATGATGACAAATAAAAAGGTTGTTTGAATAAATTGGGATATTAATACATTGTTCATAAATATTAATGTGAATATTTTGAGTTTAAAGTTTGTTTGATTTTAGATAATATTTATATAATCATTTTGAAAGGAAGCTTACTTGAAATGCAGGAACAATTTGAGAAAGCTATTGTAGACAAATGCAGTCAAGGCGTAGATGAGGATTCTATCAATCAAGATGAACTATGGGATGAGATAGCTATTGGAAGTCGTAACAGAGTTGTAGGAAAAGGTAACATTGTTAGGCAAATGTCCTCATCCAATTACAAGCCACGCTCGGGGCCTGCCGAATCAACTGAACAACTCCGCAACAAAGTTAAAGAGTTACAGGAGGAGCTTGCTAGATCTCGCGCTGAGGCTGATGCTGAGTTGGCTCGACGTGAGTTATTTGAATCATCATTGCTTGCTGCACTTCGGGTACAAGGTATTGACCTCTCTAGCATGCCTAATACTGCTCGTACACCACAAGCCCATCGAGCACCAACAGGAGAGTCTCAAACGCATGTCGATGATCACTCTCCAATGTTGAAGAGAGTTCGGGCTTCCCCGTCTACAGATAATTCTCTTGACGAATTTGAGGATGATGTACGCCGGGACTAGGATGATGCAGAGGGTTACAATTTTGTGGTATTTTGTTGAATGATGTAGGCGGGGATTAGGATAATTGTAATAATGTTTATGTTTATTTTACAAATGCTGCATAATATATTTTGCTAAATTAATGTAGGTTGTGATATTAATTGAATATACCATCATTTAGGAAAATAAAATTTAATTTTTCATGAAATAAATAAAATTATGCCAAATTCCGTGCTAAATTCCGTGCCAAATTCAGTACCAAAAATGTGCTAATAATTAAGTAAATTATAAAACCGTGACAACATTTGTGACAAAAATCGTGCAAAATAGCGTCCGACCGTGCTAAAAACCGTGCCAACCCATACTGTTCCAAAAACCATAACAAATAAAACCGTTCCAAAAAGACGTGACAACTTCGTGGCACACAAAAACCGTGCCAAAAACCGTGACAAAGCTAACCGTGCCCAAAACCGTGACAAAGCTAACCGTGCCAAAAACCGTGACAAATATAACCGTTCCAACACCCGTGATAAAGCTAACCGTGCCAAACACCATGACAAAGCTAACCGTGCCAAACACCGTGACAAAGCTAACCGTGCCAAACACCGTGACAAATATAACCGTGCCCAAAACCATGACAAACATTGTCACGGTCTATAAACCGTGACAAAATTTGTCACGGTTTTTCTATACCGTGACAAATTATATTTGTCACGCATGCTATAGGCACGATTGATATTCCGTGCCAAAAACCGTGCCAAAATCAATTTGTCACTGTTTTTAGACCCAAAATAGTGCCAAATCTGCCGTGCCAAATTCTTGTTTTTCTTGTAGTGTATGTAATGATCCCATTTTGGCAAGTAAAACCTGTTTAGTATGATTTACTAGGTACAAAATAAACACTTCATAGTATGTTTTGGCAAGTAAAAACCTGTTTAATATGACTTTATAATGCAATGAGCATCATCTACCAAGAAAATAAAATGGATATAGGCATATGCCAACTTCTTTTACTCATAAAAGGAATAAATTTAGAGGGAAAATGACTAAGATATTTAGTAGCTATAGACTTTAGGCTTTGTGCTTTGACTGATAACCATGGCTTAGCAACTAATTAATTGCTTTGACAAATGAAACTTCAATTTTTATTTTCTCAAATAGAACCTGCCTAATGAAACTAACTCTACTAGAGTTTTTTCCCAAGAAACATTTGCTGATGTTAATTACTTAAAAAAAGTAATTAATACTGATGTGACTCTTGAAAGCATAATGTTAAATTATTTATGAATTCTTAACTAATGTTGAGCAAAACTACTTACAAAACTACTGGACAAACTCAACTAAATACAAATTGTGTTTCGAGATTTAGAAATTGTTAATGGTCATGATTAAGATGTATAAGATTTGACATTAAGGAAAGAATTCGATAATTGATAATGATGAAAATTTTTAAATCTCTTCCATGCTGTTCTTCTTTTAATTGGAAAAGAATTAAATAATTGATGTCAAGTAATTTCTAAGGGGAATTCAATGTCTGAGAGAGGGCCTGAAGGTCAAGAAAATGAGCTTGCTCATCTATCACAAAATCTCTTGATTACCATGTCTTTATCTTGATTAGTCTCTATATTTAGTTTTGGTGGGGTTAAAGAGAGGACTTCTTTGTCCCGACTTCCAAAACACATACTTGATGAATATCCAATCAACGAATTACCGTCCATCGTCTAAACTAATTGGTATATTGTACTGGATATTTAAGAACTCAAAAGAACTGAAAAAATTTGCCAAACTCTGTGATATCCAAAGCTATCAAATTTGATGCATCCTTCCTTTGGATATAGAGTTTTTTATATTTTTAATCTTGCAGTTGTGTCAACAAAATCTTGCAAAGAAAAAGGTAAAAAAAAATCATTCGCTGTCAATGTTAAGTTGGTGAGTGATCAGCAACCAACAAATCTCTGGCATAGAGATTTGTTGGTTGTGGCATCTGAAGTCCTTTTCTGAGACTATTCCTGAGGAACCTACACACAAACATGTACATATATTATCAGGTCTTTAAGACTCTAGTGCTTTGTCATAACTCCAATTTTTCCAACCATTATTAAGAAAGTACATTGCTCGATGTGAGGCATGTTCTCTTTTGATGTAGATAGCTGCATGCATCTAGCCTTGTTCTTTATTCTTTTTATTTTTGTTTTCCCTTCTATAGTTCAAACTCCATGCTGGTTTCACATCCAAAGATGGATACAAATCATGCAAATTTGTCAAAACATCGTCTTTGTTTTCATTTGATGAAGAAAAGCACACTGTGCTTTTTTACATGCTATATCCTTAGAAAATCAATATAATTGTCAAATATAATTGTCAGAAACCACCTCTTGTTCGTTGTTAAACAACCAACACTGAACTCTGACAACGTCTTTCTTTTGATCATGTGTGCTTCTAGAGAAAATCAAAGGATGCCAGTTTACAGATTGATTTATCCCTTTGAAACCCACTCTTTATCGAGAATATCTAATTTAAGTCACTTCAACCAATTCTACCAGTTTGAGTTTTTGCATGATTTAGGTGTCCAAATGCAAGCATGTGGAGCGGTTTTGACTTAATTTTCCATGTTGTTGTATAGATTATTTCAAGGACTTCTTGGGCATTACATAGAGATCCTTTGCTAATGAAGAACATCATGTTAGACTATTTGCTTTGCTTCATCTTTCTTATCTTTTTAACACTAAAAAAAAATGAAAGCTTAGATTTAACATGTTGTGAATAATACTTCTTTCCCGCTTTCAAGGAATAGAAAAAAGATAAGAAAGACACTCCACTTGACTTTTATGAATGCCAAAAATGTTATTCATATTGATACAAATCTCTTTGTGGAATGAATATTTCTTTAGTATCACCATCATTATCATTTTGAAATGTTTTCACTGGTCCTCAGTGACTTCAAAAATAAATTCAGTAAAATTAATCTGTATAAAAATATATGACTTTAGACCTGTCTAATCTTTTTTTTTTTTTTTTTTTTTTGTTTTTTCTATCAGATTAAATCTGTTTTTAGCAATGACACTCATAAGATAAGATTTGATATAAGGAGGATTAAAAAATAACTAAAGATTTAAGGAATATCCAGAAAATAAGTAAAAGATAATAAATAGTCAATTTGAAATAATAAGGAAGATTGTTAAAAGTATAAATAGTGGGTTTTTAACTATTCATGAAAGTGGCATTTTCATGAAAGTCATACTTCTAGTGCTTTGTCAGTGGCACTCTGAAAAACACTTCCCTCTTGCATGTCTGAGAATTTTCATCTTCATTTCTCTTCACTAGTCACCATTCACACTAGCAAGTTACAAACAGTAGGTATCATAGCTTTGCTTGCCTTCAATAGCATTTCTTTTTCTCCTTGTTGATACCCTTCCTCTTCTGCAACCTCTCATTTTTTTCATGTTTCAAGCTCTTTCATGTTTGAAATCATGATTTTTTTTAGGAGAAAAAGTGTCTTCTTCCTAGGTCTATGTTTTATGGTGTTTTTGTTAATGTTTTGCTTACTTTTTTGTTTTTAGACATATGTATTTATTCATGACATTAGTTCTATGCTTTTATTTATGCTTTTTTTTTTTTTTTTTGAGAAATTGATTAAAGATTAAGTATAATTTAAAAGAAATCCAACAATAAAAAGTAGAAGAAGATGAACAGTGGATCTAATTTTCATTTCCTTTTGAGTACATTAGTTAATGTTTTGCTTAGATTTTTCAGATCTGTGTTTTTGTTCATAACATTAGTTCCACTCTTTTGTTCATGTGTTTTTCTTTAGAAATTGATGAAGGATTATGTATAATTTAAAAGGAATAATCTAAAAGGTAGAAGAAAATGAACAATGGATCTAATTCTCATATTATTCTATGGATCTATTTTCCTTATAATGTGCCGTGCATGTTTATGTTCTTTCCCATGGTTTTAGGAGGATGTGGCTATAATTTAGTTAAGACTCAGAGTTGCCAAGTTTCTGTTTCTTAAAATATGGCTCATATTCAAACAAAATTTGTTGATGTTTATTACTTAGAAAAGGAATTAATACTGATGTGACTTATAAATTATGTTTTGAAAGCATAATGTTAAATTATTTATGGTAAACAACTACAGTGTTTACAACTTCAATATTGATTTGGGATGAAAAATGTGAGCACTTAAAAGCAAATATATCAAGACCAATATCAAAAAGTGACTTGATAGACAACATGATCTCTTCTACCAGCACACCAGATAATGATAGATGTTTGATAGATCACAAACTTCTTATTTTCATTGTCTCATTAGCAGCAACCTTTGCTTTAGCTAGGACTTATGTTGGTCCTGGTCTCGACCTTGAATTACATGTTTGGTTACTATTGGGTTTCATTCTATAAAAGTGACTCAATATATATATATATATATATATATATATATATATATATATATATATATATATATGTTCATGTCTTATATGTTGGGGTGTCATTACATGTCCCAACACCATCAACATGCATATTAATTGATCTTATTTTGAATTGTACGACAATTGTCAAAGTTAGGCTATTGAACTTTGACAATTATTATATTAGTGGAGTTGACAGTTTTTTAGATTTGGCATTTTAAAGGGCTGCTCAAGGACAAGAAATCCTTTGTCCTTGCAAAAAGTATTTAAACCGTAATTGGTATCATAGAGCAACTATCAGAGATCACTTGATAGTCTATGGTTTTGTAGAAGGTTATACCGAGTGGGTTTTCCATGGGGAAGGATTATCAATATATTCACAAGATCATCCATCACAACGGGAAGGACTTGATAATTTTGATGATGTGGATGACATATTGCAATATATATATATAGAGATGTAGCTAGAGGAGAGCAAAACCTCTCAAGATTTAGTGAAGGTCCAAATGAAGAAACACAGAAGTTTTACAAGTTAATGGAAGAAGGGCAACAAGAGCTTTATCAAGGGTGTATGAATTTCTTAGGACTTTCTTTCACTATTCGATTATATCTTTTGAAATGTCTCCATGGGCTAAGTAATGGGGCATTTGGTGACCGTCTAGATCTATTGAAAGAGGCTTTTGTTGATACTACAATTCCTGCTTCTTTCAATGAAGCTAAGAAAACAGTGAGAGATTTGGGCCTTGATTATCAAAAAATACATGCATGTCCAAATGATTGTATGTTGTTTTGGGATGAGCATGCAGAAGTAAATAATTGTCACATATGTGGGGCTTCTAGGTGGAAGGTGAATGACACATGTATTGATGATAATGTTAATTGCTTTGCTATACCAGCTAAGGTTTTACGATATTTTTCTCTTACTCAAAGGATACAAAGGTTATTTATGTGTGAAGAGCTCGCTACTGCAATGAGATGGCATTCAACAGATCATCCAAATGATGGAAATTTGAGACATCTTGCTGATGTAAAAGCTGGAAAGATTTTGATGATTTAAACCCTGAATTTGCTCAAGATCCTCGTAGTGTGAGATTGGGTCTTGCAAGTGATGGGTTCAATATATTTCGAACTATGAATATTTCTCATAGCTTATGTCTTGTTGTGTTAGTTAATTACAACTTGTCACCTTTGATTTTCATGAAGCCTGAATGCTTATTCTTGTCTATAATTTTCCCAAGTCCTAAATCTCCTAGTAAAGACATAGACATCTATTTGCAACCATTAATTAAAGAATTGAAGCACTTATGGGAGGATGGTGTTGAAACATATGACTCTTCTATGAAAGAAACATTTCTCATGCGAGTGGCATTGCTATGGACAATTAGTAACTTTCTAGCTTATGCCATGTATCAGGATGGAGCAACAAAGGAAAGCTTGCATGTCCTCATTGCAATGTATCAGGATGGAGTACCAAAGGATTTCTTTCAGGGTATATGTTGAAAGTTGTGAAGATGTGAGACCTTGATCTGCTGTAAAAGGAAATTGTTGAAATCCTTTGTCGTCTTGAAATGATTTTCATCTCGAATTTTTTTTGATATAAGGGTGCATTTAACTATTCATTTATTTGATAAAATCAAACTCGGTGGCCTAGTTCATTGTCATTGGATGTTTCCAATTTAGCAAAACTTGTGTAGGTTGAAGTCATTTGTTCGTAATCAGAGCCGTCCAGAGGGATCTATTGCAGAAACGTACTTAGCATAAGAATGTTTGGCATTTTTCTCAAGGTATTTGAATGATGGTGTAAAGACAAGATTTAGTAGATATGGAAAGAATGGTAATATGGTGACAACAAATAATGAAGCATCACCTATTTTCCCTAAGATTGGTTTCCCAATTGTGGGGAAAAGGAGAAATAAAGACAAGTCCTTCACTTTGGACAATGAATCTTTGATACAAGTTCATTGTTATACTTTATTCAATTGTGAAGACAAACATGTCATAGAGTATATCAAGGAAGAAGTCATTGAGTCTCTTAAATGATTGTGGGTTTGTGTGTGTGTTTTAGGAGCTTGAGTTGTAATTGTATGCATATGTTTGTGTTTTATTAATGCAGGGCACACCAAAACTGGATAAAGTCAAGAAGTAGATCAAGTAGATGAGAAAGAGCCAAACACATAATCGAGATTTTATATTTTGGTTTGAGGAAAGGGTGAAGAATGAAAATGTACCTGACTATATTATGTGGTTGTCTAAAGGTCCTGATCCAGTTGCTATTAGATATAAAAGGTATTACATCAATGGAGTTACTTTGTAAGCTTTAACACCTAGTTTTGCAAGTGTAAGGGATCAAAACCCAATTGTTGGAAATGTTACTTACGATGAAGCAATAGATGAAATAATTGCAATTGATTATTAGGGCAATTTCAATGTTATTCTATTTAGGTGTGTTTGGTTTCAAGTTGTGAAAGATGATTATGGGCTCACTTGCGTAAATTTTAACAAGTCATGCTATTTGGATGATCCATTTGTCATGGCTTCACAAGTGCAACAAGTGTTCTGTATCGAACATCCTATTGAAATGGGGCTAAATTATGTTATGAAAAGAGTTCCGAGAGATTTTTATATTTTTGAACAAGAAAATTGCCCAAATATTGAGCAAGTTTCCTGGAGTGAGCTTGATGAGTATGCAAATAATATTAGTGAATCAGATAATGAAGTGGAATCTATTAATTGGGCACAAGACGATCAAGCTGGTGAAACTATGGATGTACCTTCACATTTATCAGAAGTCCAAGAAGACAAGGAAATAGAAGAATATTCAGATATGGAAGATACTGATTGGGATTGTATGGATATTAATGAGTAGAATTGTTTTTCATTTTTGACCTCTTATTTTTGTATATGCCATTGTTAATATTGAATGATGTTGGAAATTTTGGTTTTTATTTTTGTATGTCTCCATTTTGACATTAATGGTCCATATTTCATTTTACTATCTTGTACGTTGAAATTGTTTTTGTAATATTTTTCACTTTTTGTTTTGTAGGGATGAGTTTCAAGAAGCACATGCAAAGTTTTTTGAAATTCTAGCAATTTCAAGTATTATTCAAAATAATTCTGACAGGTACTATCATAAGATTTGTATTTTTTTTCTCTATTAACTCAAAGGTGGATTGTGGTTGAAACAATTATGAACTTAAACTATGTCTATTAGTCATTGATTACACCAATTGATTTTCTTTAAAATATTTTTATTTACTAATTTTGCTTGTTGACAATTTAAGAGTTATGTTTAAAGTTGTAGAAATATTTTTATATACTTTCAAGCACATGACTTTCTATAGTAAATATTATTTCATGATTGACGAGATTTTGACATACTTAAAAGTGAAGGAAAATTTTATGAGCAAACAAATTGTGAATATTGACAATGAAGAAGACAAAGAAATTTATGAAACTAACGTCTATTGCATCATATTTGAGGATACAATGTAGGTTATGTAAAAGCCAAACTCAAGTAAATGTAGCACACATACAAGACCATGTGTTAGAGGAATCATCACAAATAAATTAGGATCAAGAATGCGAGGTACAAATGGAGCAAGAATTGGGGCTTGGGATTGAGCAACAAGATTTAGAACATACAAATTCTGAATACCAACAAGAAATAAATCAAAATTCAACCATGAAAAAAGGGGTGGTCGTACCAGTGGAAAGAATAACAAATGAGGCTGTGATTACGAGTTCAACAGGTTCAAATGCTATACTCAGTACATAATTATGTTCAGAAATATATATTGTAGTTATAATGAATATATATATATTGTAGATCCTTCTATAAGAAAAAAAGAGAGGTCAAACAGTAATGCCGATAGTTCATGCATGGTCTGAGGAGAACAGAAAACCAATATTTCTAAATGAATTCAATCAACCAATATGACCAAATGATAAGACTTTGAGTGAGTTCAGCAGCTTTCTAGTAGCATTGGCTCTAAATTCAACACTTGCACCACTTACAGTCAGTGTTCGAAAAGTCGGCCTAGGCGGCTGCCTAGGTATTGGAAGGTGGCGGGCCGACCCGTTTTTGCGAA
Source organism: Dioscorea dumetorum (assembly GCA_902712375.1). NCBI lineage: Eukaryota > Viridiplantae > Streptophyta > Magnoliopsida > Dioscoreales > Dioscoreaceae > Dioscorea > Dioscorea dumetorum. The sequence continues at coordinate 263,074 of CACTHL010000635.1, forward strand.
AAAAGGTGAAAAATCGGCATTGGCTTTCCATCTAAAAAACGGACGCCCAGTCACCGCCTAGGCGGGCTAAGTCGGGCTGGGCGGCTTTAATAAAAAAATTTTAAATTATATGTTTTTAAGTTTAACTTTCTTAAGTTTTATATGTATGTTTTTATAGTAAGTTTTTGTTTTAGAGTTGTTTGGATTCTGTAAGCTCTTGTATTCTTATTTGATTGTTATGGATTAATTTGGTTGTTGCCTTGTTGGTAAATGTATATTTGGGTATTATATAGCATTAAAATTATATTATAAATATATATATTTTCTAAAAAGGTAAAACCACCTAGGCTCTCTGGGTGCTAGAAGGTGACTGACAGCCAGGCTAGCGCCTACCTTTTTTTTAACATTGCTTACAGTGATTAATTGGTGAAAAATACCCACAAAAGAAGCATTATGGGAATATGTTCAAGTTTATAATATGTTTGCTATTTTATCATTTGATTATTTTTCCATATTATAATTCTATTGCATATGTTTGGAAGGTATATAAGTGTAGGGTGAAGAAAGAAACATTATTATAAATATACAACTGATAAACTTAGAATGTTGAATCGCCCACAACATATCGCAGAAGATAAATTCAAAGAACTTTTGAATTATTGGAATTTGACTAAAGCTAAGGTATGATAACTAATTATTTTTTTAATGAATTTTATACTGTCATAACTATTTTTCTAAACTATGCCAATATTAATGGAAATTTTTATGTAAAGAATCATTGAAATAAATGCTAATAACTAAAAGAAACAAAAAATTACGCACATGGGGACAAAAAACGTTTTGCTATGATAAGAAAACAAATGGTAAGAATAAATATGTTTTTTTGCTTGCTTTAAATTGATATTCCTAGTCTGATTAGTATTGTTTTCGTTATCTTGACTATATTTACTATGGTTAATAACATTAATGGATTTAATTTTGTGATCTTTTCAAAAATTTTCTTATTATGTTATTCTTTTCATGTTAATGTGATAGTTGTTACGTATAGTGCTAGAAAACACATAATTAGAATTGTTTTGCTTATCTTAACTATATCTAACATTTTAGATATGTGTGATCTTTTGATTCTTTTTGGATCATACATAAGTCTTTGTTAATGAAAATTATGTTTTTTTTTGTTGGGATTAAAACAACATGATGCAAATGAAAACCATGAGCCACCAACCAATTCTGTTGTTTTTTATTGAAACTCGAAAAAGACAACCGAACAAGACTTACAAAGAGTCCTTCGATGATACTGGCAATAAGGTTGTAAGGATTTATTTTTATTTATATACTTTTGTAATATGATTTTTTTCAGAATTTGATATTAAATCTTACCATTAATATAAATTAGAATAAAGTTTACTGAAATTCTTATGTTATTATAGTCTCAAATGCAAGCTGTTCAGTCACAACAAATCAGTGAGAACCAAACTGTTGATGCATTTTCTATGGTGATGGGAGGGACATGACTAGGTCTTGTTATGTTATTTAAGGAGTATTACACCAACGGATTTAAAAGGTAAAAGAGTTTGTTATGACTCTTCTGTAAAAGTTTCTCAAAGTTTTATTGAAGACATGAAGGAACTAATGAGAGAAGAAGTGAGAAAAGAAATGGAAGAACAACTAGCAGTTTACAAATCATCTATGCAACAACGATTTATTTCTATGATGTCACATCTCCAAGCCTTGGTTCTAGCAATGAATATAAACCAAGTTCTTGGATTGAATTTAAATTTTGGCTCCACAAGAGATGCTAATAGTGCACCAACTCAAGCAATACGTGTACGGAATATATCCTCCACTGGTATCCATGAACCTCATGAGGTATACTTTTATAATAATTTAATTTTACCTAATGTCACTAGAGTGCAATATAATTTCTAGTATCATTTTATTTTGATAAATTCTATTACTATGTTAATATATATTGTATATATTATACCAAGTTTCTTCTTATTATTTTTACTAACTAATTTTTAGTAATTATAGGAACAATGATATCATACTTTCAATTTGTCATTGCAGTACTTATATGTAGGTCATCCTCCTTATTGCAAAGGTTTAGATTACATCAATGAAGACAACGGTGGGGTGAGTGAATATTGAGGAGCTTTTTATTCCTATTCACATTGTATGTCAGAATTTTACTTGATGGTCCCATATTTCATGTTACTATCTTGTAAAATAGCAACCATTATACCTTCCAACGATGTCCCTAAATTTTAAAAGCTAAGAACGTTAGTAGAAAATGTATACTGATATATGTACATATTTTTCTAATATATGTAGTTAAGGCCAAATTCTTATCCAGTTGAATATATGATGTATTTCATCATCATCATCATCATCAAGAAATAAGACTGCATCAATGGAGATTGGACTGAAAGATGGAGGTTATCCTTTAGGAACAGTGCCAATAGGAAGGATTAGAAAAGAAGATTTTATAAGAATGAGATCATCTTTGAAGCACAAGAAGAAGATCATGATGCATTCACCTTCCAACTCTAATGATGATCCTCAATATCAAGAGGTAATTAATTATTTAATTTTTTAAAATTTTTATGAATATTTTCTTTTATTATATAGCTGTTTAATTAATATATATATATATATATATATATATATATATATATATATATATATATATATATATATATATATATATATATAGTTAGTTAGTTGTGTTGATGACTTTAAATGAAAAACCAATCAAGTTTTATGGTGCATTTGCATCCATTAGTGCTTATGGTCTCCCCCATGCAAAAATACCACAATATAGTTCCAGCTTGATTTGGCTTGAGAACAGTATGTCCAAATATCAGTATAATATTTTGTCTACTGGATGGAGCGTAAGTTCTCTCCCTCAGTTCTTTTCATACGTCATATATATATATATATATATATATACTGAAATAATGACTAATGGAGTTATTTTGTAGGTTGGGCTAAGCTTATATGGATATAGTTAAACCAGGCTATCAACTGCATGAACTGTAAGTCTCTAATTATTTATTTATTTAAGGTTTTCAAGATAATGAAAATAGAAAATTATAAATGGTGTGTTTTCATCTTTCAGAATGATGGCTTTCATGGCACAAGATGTCATGATGTTGTATGCCCTGGTTTTGTTCAAGTTAGTGGTGAAATACCTATTGGAACTCCTATTGGCCCTTTCTCTATACCTCATGGTCAACAATATTCTCTTTTTATACTTTCAATTGGCTTCATTCTAAAACATTCAAGATGACATGTTTTTTATTAACATTAGGACGGTTTTTGTGTTAATTATTTTTTCTATTTGAATTCATATATTATTGAGTATTTTTGTAAACTTTGATGTTCATTTGAGTCTTTAAGCGTTTACTTTATTTTAGGATGATGTGTGCTATTATTATAAGCTTATTAAATTATTAAATTTATTTGTAAAATGGTACATGTCACGCCTGAGCCGCGGGTCCTGGTTTATGACATACCGCCACGACAACCCAGGGGAGGTCAAGCACCTACCTCAAAGCTGGATCGCCGTAAGGCTAACCTGTTTCATGTATAACATTAATATAACAACAAGAAACAATCTAAATATGAAAATATACGACCACATCCCTACACAAGGTCAACATACTCACATCGGATGTATAATCATGGAAAATCACAACATGTAAGGCAAAACTACCAAATAGTCTCCCCCAAACATTTGGGTATAAAACTCATACAATCACAAGGTCTTGACTGACCCAATTAGGAAACAATCATGGTAACAAAGTAAAATATGAAAATATACGTCCTAGTGGATCCATCTAGTATATGTCCACAATGTTCAAGAATCATACACAACTCAAATGAAAATACAAGAAAAGATTTGCCAAGCACTTCACGTTTCACCCTATTGTTGTGCTAACACCTGGAAAGAGAAGAAAATAAGAAGAGAGGATGCGTAACTAGGTTACTTAGTGAGGAGTTGAACATGGAGCTATACTTCACACATGCATAAACAGAATACAATAACAATAATGAATCTATAATAATTTTTAACAAGAAAGATACTTTGAATACACGATTCAACATATAAGAAACTTTTCAACTTTCTCAATGAAATGCATCAATAAGCCTTGGAAATCATTTATAAAAGGGTACTAGTCTGAAAATTCAAGTTGAATAATCTTTTTGGATTGCTAAACCTTTCAATGTTTCATAAAGTAATCAATGTAGTAAATCTCGTATCATGAAATCCAAGTTTTAAAATACACTTTTTCATACTCAACGATCTAAGGATTTATAAGATAATCACAATAAATATCGTATCGTTAGTATCACTAGTCTCCGAAAACCCTCCATCACTAACCGTGGCCACGGTTAGGTCAGGAGCCACCAAGATGCGCATATCTTGGTGTTGGCCGTTAGGAGTCCCATGTGGTGACTCCGGGCACCCAACACAGCAGCTTTCAGGCTCTCTACACGCCTCCTGAAAGGGAGAAATCAGACGAGAATTCCACGCCACTCTAACTAGGTCGGTCCGTGAAAACTCGCTACTGCAGTAGATACCGGGGATCCTCCCCATGCCACCATCAAACATTCGAATATCAATCCAGCCTATAGGTTCACATGTAAACATCAATATGATAACATATATCTCATCAAGAGATCACAAGTTCTCAAAAATGCAATTCTCCATCCAGGAGTGTATACTCGAGTAAATCATCATCAACGAATACGGTTTTAATCAAAAACTTCATATAAGAACATTCTTTGAATATATACTTCAAAAATGGCCATATCACAAAGAAATCCATTTTTTTGTTCAAATAGGCCCTTCATGGCTTTCATAACAAGAACAATTTTCTAAAAAAATACGTTTCAAATATTCAAGGCTTTTATAACAAGAACAATTCTTTAAAAATATGCTTCAAATAAAGAATTGTCACACGGAAATTCATTTTGATTGACATCGCCCTTTCTTGGGTCATCATATCATAAACATCATGCCTCAACTGACACAAATCTTGAAAAGCATATATTTCAAACCATAGGTTTCCAACCCACAAGAAATATAAATGATATTTAGCCATACTCAAGAAATAAACCAAATCATAAATCATCATGATTCTAGGTTTCAAGAAAACATCTCAAGAGTCCTTTGAAATCAAGGGAATCATTATTTGAAAACATGCAATATTGTATATTCAAACAAGCATGATCATAGCTCATTAACAAATAAATTCTCACTCACAAACATGGCGAGATCAAACCCTCCGGGTTAAATGTTTACTCACTCTTTACCCTTGCTCGAGGATCCACCACCTAGAAGCATTCAATCATCCAAGAAAATCAAGAGTCAATCACAATATCCCAATTTAAGAACATGAGAGGAAAAATGATCAAAATGGAATTAACAAAATAAAATCCTCACAACCCTCAAGATCACAATAAAATCAAGAAGAATCCAATTGGATTCAGATCTACAAGGATCATAGGCTTAGAGATGAAGGATCTCCCTCATTCTTCACCAAAACATGAAATCAAGACTCTAATTCAATCTAACCTTTAGATCTATACTAGATCCATGTTTTTTATTCACAAATCTGAGAGGAAATAGCATCAAGAACAAGAGATTCAAGAGGAGGAGAGAATTCACCTTCAAGGATCACCCAAACCAAGAAGGAACCTTCACCAATAGAGAAGGAGAAGAGATCAATGTTTCTCTTTTTTCTTGGAGCCCAAGGATGAAGATCTAAGAAAGGAGGGAATAAGGATTCAAAATGGGGGTATTTATAGGCGAGGATTCGCAGGGGTCCTCGCGGGCTCCCTTGCGGGCGCGGGCCGCGAGGCTCCAACCAGAGCCCCTTGCGGGCTTCCTTGTGACCAGAAGGGAGGCCACAAGGCCTCCTGTTTTGGGGGTGTTGCGGCACATCAAGTGCCACAACTTCTTGGGCCTTGCTTACACTTTCCCAAGGGTTTTTCGGCATCTTTTTTCTCTCTAAAAAGGACCTTAACTAAGACCCTAACACGAAAAAACTCAACAAAAACTTAAATATAAAAAATTTAGCCCAAGAAACAAAGCACAAGAGAAATAAAAAAAATCAAGCTTCCACAGTACAGGATTACAAAATCACTGTAATAGGTTTTAGTAGCTATTACAATAATTATTCCAAACCGCTGCAAAAAATATTGTAAATTGCTACCATAGATACGATAAAACTATTGTAATAAACATTACAAACTTGTTGCCATAGTTATTATATACCACTGCAATAAGTATTAGAAAATCATCGCAATAGATATCCCAAAACTGCTGCACTGCAATAGGTATTATATAACCGTTGTAATAAAATTTACTAAACTATCGCAATATCTACCAAATAATCACTACAACATATAAAATAACCATTGCAATGCAAACCGTTGTAGTATATGAAATAAACCGTTGCAAAAAACAATAATAATTAGAGTGTTTTATGCAATGATGTTGAACCGTTACAATACATTGTATAAAATCACTGCAATCACCTATTGCAACGGGAGCAAATACAACAGATGATAAACCACTGCAAAAAAGTCTGATACAACGGTTGTAGGGCTTTTGGCAACAGTTCATGACTGCTGCATAAGTGCAGTTATGTAGTAGTGAAGAAGTGGAATCTATAAATTGTCATATTCGAGCTTCCATCTTTTGTTGGAGGTTCCACGCTTGCTTCCAGTAACCTTTGGGTAGGCGGGATCGCTCATGTGATCTTGTTTCTCTATTTGGCCTAGAATGCTAATAGAAAAACAAATCATAGAATTTGTCAAATCAAGAATGAATTTCAATGATTAGGCAACACAACATAGTTTTATAAAGGAAACACAAAGTAAAAATTAAATGTACGCAAAACAGGTAATTAAGAAACCACTTGGCACTAAAACACATGGTATAGTTTCATTCATAGACAAAATTAAAGTTAAATTTTAAAGGATCAAGCTGGTAGGTAGCATTTTACAATTAATCTTATATTCAATCAAGTCATAATAGCATAGTTTCACTGAGACATAGCATAGTTTCATTAATCTTAAATTCAATTAAATCATGTAATTAAGGAAAACAATAGTATATTACAGTAGGGCACAAATAGCATAGTTTCATTAAAACACAAAACGATCTTAAATTTTAAAAACTAGGTAATTATGAAGACACATACCATTTTAGTAAGATCCATTAGCATAGTTTAGTAAGAAACATAGCATGGTTTCATTAAGACACCAAAGACAAAGAATTAGACTTAAGTTTAAACATCATTTACTTATTATAACTGTAACACCAAACCACTATATCTAGTCCACATATCATTTGTTATCTTATCCCTAAGTTCTATCCATTGCCTATTTTCTTGTCGTTGTTCCTGTCGCATCTAGCCTTGTGATGTTGCATGTTGTTCTACTTGTTGTGTGCTTCCTTCATTCAAAATTTGCTCATTTGGCTAAACCTCTGAGATATAGTTATGGATGGCACGACACATAAATACCAACTTGACCTGAGTCTTGAATGGAAAAAAGGGTGTGATGTAAGAATTTTAATCCGATTCTCGCTCGACCCGGGAACACAACATTGAGTGCCTAAGATTAAAGCGCTCTGATAAGCAGTTGGTGACCTTCCACTATGTTTCTTTAAGTAGTATCTAACACCCCGATAAGGAGTTATGAATCCACGCATTGTTGTATAACTAGTGCCACCAAGTAATATTTGTCGATAGGAAAGGACAATTGTTAAATCAGATTGAAATTATGCTTTACTGTTTGGATTATAATTTCTCCACCTCTCATTATTTTAAGGCTTTTAATTTGTGGTCATGATATTCCATCTCTATCAATAATGAAGTCATTTGACAACCCTTCCCAACCCACCATCACATAGGTGAATTATAAGTCAGGGTTCATCATTGTGAGCAAATTCCAGGTTGGTCCTTTACAATCGCGAAAACAAGGCAATTCTTGTGGAGGGACGGACACATCAATATGGGTCCCATTTAACTGACCTATATTATGGGCCCCACCATCTTATTTACTATGATCATTGGATATTAATATAATTAGTCAAATATTTAAATCCTATTATATTATCTTTACCTATTTGATCTCTAATAGAATTAGACTAGGATCCTAGCAGCCAAAGTTTTTCTGGCTTATCGCACAGTAAGAGCATGATTGCTGCTACTTGCCTCTAAAACTATCCCATTGTTCGAGAAAAACCCAAATCTCAACCTTCCTCCTTATCGTAGCATAGTGATGCCGGCGGTGGGAGCGTGGAACTCTTTTTCACAGGGTGCTCGTCTACGTGCAGCTAAGGTGAGTCTTTCTTACTATCAATATATGTGTGATTTTGGTCAAAGGTTACTTGTTTAGCTAGTATTAGATAGTCCTTATGCATATGAGCCTTTAATGTTCTCCTATATCTTGTTTTCCCATTGACTTAAGAAGCAGGACGATTGGTTTAACAATAATTTGATCTAAGGAATATCTATTCATAACATGTTTATTTCTTTAGATCAATTTAATGTTAAGGGATATTATATTTCAATACTATTCCATTTTATGGGTCCACCAAATTGTGTGTGTTTCGCTTTGTTGTGATTCATTTTTAGGCCCCCATTTGATATTCAGATCCATTGTAGTCATAATTTTGTGCATTCTTCAGTCATTACTTTGAACCTTGTTGTTTGATCCATATTATTTTATATGTAATTTAGTGTTAGGTTTTCAATAAGATTGGTTGTGGTCAACACTTGGGTGATAATTACTCTTTTTTGCTTTAGATGTCAACATTAGAGTTGCATGGTGGGCTCCTAATTTTGGGTTTAGGTGCAAATATTTTTATAATTGTTTCACTTATCCTTAGTTTTTGAAGAAGTGATAAATAGGGGTGTAGCATTTTGAATAAAAAATGAAACTTTATTTTTAAAATATATAAATAGTGGATGCATACTTAGTAAATGACATTATTGTGACAAATGGATAATGCAGCGCCCAATCGTACTGTAGCAAACGATATTTTTACTATTCCATCAACGAGTGTATTTTGGTCCATCTGATCGAAATAATCCGGACTATCCATTCGTTTTCTGAATGGTTATAAATAACCTTTATTCTTGTATTTTGTAGAATAGAGAAAAAGAAAAAATAAGAAAAGGAGAAATATACGTAAAGGCATTTGGTATGTATTATCTTTCTTTCTCTTATCTTATATTCTACTTTATATATATATATATATATATTGAGGATGAATTATTAGTTGCTTTTACAATATATTATCAGCACAAATCCGCTCCTAATCTTGTTATACATTTTCATCTATCTATTACTTAGTTTAAAAGTATTCATCTTTTTTCTTTATAACTTTATTCTAATCATTTATTATACTTTTATAGTGTTTTGAGTTTTAATGGCAAACATTACAAGAAAGAATTTTGAGGCCATCCATAATTTTTGGAGTAACTATATCTCATGGACCTTCGATGTCAAGTTATTTGAAAGCACGAAACCTGAGTAAAACCATTGAGGCTGATAATGATGAGCCCAATGATAATAAAGGCAAAAGCCTTAATATTTATAAGGCATCATCACCTTGATGATAGCTTGAAAAATAATTATTTAACTATTGAGGATCCATAAGAATTATGGGTTTCCTTGAAAAAAAGATTTGAACATCTGTGAATAGTATATTTGCCAAAAGCACGTAGTGATTAGATAAATCTCAGGTTCCAATACTTAAAACGCTTGAAAGATTATATGTTCAAGCTATTTAAAATAGTTTCGGTGTTACACCTCTGTGGAGAAATATTAACAGAAGATAAGATGATCGAGAAAACTTTTACTACATTTTATCATTGAGACATAATATTACAACAACAATACAAAAACAAGAATTTTACTAAATTCTTTGAATTAATTTCTTGTCTACTTGTGATGGAACAAAATAATGAGTTATTGATGTAAAATTGTCAATCTCGCCCTATCCAGATTAGCACCACTTGTGAAATTGACTATGGGCAAAGAAAATGGTATGGTCGACGCAACGGTTATAAAAATCGTGGTGGACTAGGAATTCATAGTGGTTGTGGAAGATGTTGTCTTGACGGGGGCTGAAGTTATTTTGGATCATGCGATGATAAAGTCAACTTTCATCAACAAAGACAACATGACCATAATATGGGTCGGAATACCTACCACTGTTGTTGACTAGAAAGCTACTGGTCTAGAATTTAGAGGACCCCTAAGCATGATGTCCATCTTTATCAGGAATTACTAAGAAATAATAAGGATAAAAATCCTAAGACAAATTTTACTGATAACCCCACAATGAACTCTACTAAAAATAATCTTACTAGTAATATAAATGATGTATAAAATACATATCTAGATGTATATGATTTTTTAGTAGACTAGATTTGTTACTATATCTTTACATATATAATATGCTTTATTTATAAACATTATGTTAAAGTTATATTTTTTGTTTTATTTTTAGAAGATATACATATGATGAATGTATTATTGATTGCGGGACAACACATACTATTTTAACATGAAATATATATATTTTTCTTCTTATCAATGAGGAAAGCCTGCATAACCAAAATATTTTGATCATTAGACCTGATTGAATGATCACAAAAAGCAACATTGGTTTTGCTAAATGGGATATCTTTTGAAATTAAAAATGCTCTATATTCTCTTAAGTCTAGGGTGTTTCGATAGATATCATATAGAGACGGTTGATAAAGCAGAAAAAAAAATTTTAATGTCACTCAAATTATTTTATGCCAAAAATGTATACTTAAAAGCTTTCTCTGAATATCTTCAAGATTTTATTTTAGACATATTAAAGTGATAAAATCACATACGGTCTTAACCCAAAAAGTTAATGACCAGAAAATATTTAGAATATGGCATGAAAGACTTGGACATCTGAGTGCTATTATGATGCACCCGATTATTATTAGTTCTCATGGACACCCACTAAACATTTATAAAAGCCTAAAAAATAATGAATATGCATGTTCAGCATGGTCAATTGGAAATCCGATAATTAGACATTCTATAACTAAGATGACTAGTGAATCTTCTAGAAATTTAGAAAGGATACAATGAGATATATATGGATTAATGCATCCATCATGTGGACCATTTAGGTGTTTTATAGTACTTACCGAGGACTTGATTAAATGGTTCCCCGTTTCGGTTCTATCTACAAGGAATGTAGCTTTTGTGATACTATTAACAGAAATTATTATGCTCAAGGCACAATTTCCAAATTATCCTATAAAGAAAATTCATCTTGATAATATTGGTGAATTTGCATCAAAATCATTTTATGATTATTATATGGTAGTTGGAATACATGTTGAGCACCTCGTAGCTCATGTACATACCCAAAATGAATTGACATAGTCATTAATTAAAAGACTTCATATTATTTCTCATCCAATATTATTAAGGACAAAACTGTCTACAATGTGTGAGGTCATGCTATTTTGCATGTTGCAGTATTAATTCGAATCTGACCCATTGCATTGCAGGCAATTTATATTCACTACAACAACTTCTTATGGGAAAATAGCCGAATATTTCACATATAAGAACATTGGGTTGTTATATTTCACATATATACCAATAGTACCAACAAATCAAACAAAAATAGGTCCACAACACAAACTTGCTATATATGTTGGTTATAACTCACTCTTAATTATACTATATTTAGAGCCACTAACGGGGGATGTATTTACCACAAAATTTGCAGATTGCCATTCTAATGAATCTATCTTCCTTCGTTAGGAGGAGGAATAGTTAATTAAAATAAGCGGAAAAAAATTAATTGAAATGCATCACAATTTCATACATATGATCCTTGCACTAGTAAGTCTGAAATTGAAGATTTCTTTTTTCCAATGGATGACATAAAAAAGCAAGCTATGACATCAGATATTTCTGGGTTTTAAAAAGAAATATTTTGAATATTTTTAAAAATTTTGGCAAGGACTTATGTGGCATGACTTGCTATGGAATTAGTTTTTAAAAATCAGATGGGGGATAACGTGCAAAATATGCCAGATGGCTAGGAGGCAAATAATGTTTTCCAAAAAAGTTGCCATGCAACAAATAACCCCACATCACGTGTCACACACACGTGAAAAGGCCACGTTACATCTATTTTGGTATTTACTGACTTTAAAAGATATGGATATATGGCCATATTGCCGCCATATGGGCCCTTTGTAAACCTTGTTAATGCATGTATTTAAAATTCAAAGATGAACGCAAACTCTGTCAAAATACAAATACGAGTAGCGTGTTGGGGCCTCAAGCTCTGCTTTCATTCCTCACTTGCATTCCGGAATGATTAATAAATCTTGGCAGTGCATTTTAATTCAAATAAAAAAAAATGAAATCACAAATAGAATATAAAGCACTTAATTATTCTGTGTACATTTTCCAATTGAAAAGACTAACAAAATGCTAAACTCTAAATTTTTTTTCCAAAAAACCAATAAGAGTGGAATGAAACAGGACGTCCTTATCCACCAGTTCGGCATCAAGTTCCAGGTAACAGCATAGCAGAAGAGGCCGTCCCTTTCCCAGTGAAGTATATTGTTTCAGATAACAGCAAATCAGAAAGAGATGGGTAAACACCAATCCAACAGTGAAAATGATATTTCCTGCTGTACCACCATGTAACTTGAGATGACCCTTTCAGCAAGAGCGATGGAAAAAAAGAAAAAAAAAAAAAAGGGAAAGAAAAAGACGACAAACAAAAAAAACCTTCGGACACTGCTCTGACGTGAGCATCTTACTCTCCACTGAGTATCGGAACAATTAACGGATTCATCTGTGCCAGATATACAATTGCCCACCTACATGTTAGAGTGTACATGAGAATTCAAGAGAACGAACTGTTCATAGTGTGTTTCTGGGCATTAACATTAAAAGTCCATAATATAGAAAATAAAAGAGTCTTTCATAAGATGAAAGACGATTCAAGAGTGCCAATCATCTGAACTCATCTGTTGAACAAGAAAGCAACAAACAATACAAATATTTAGTGATCCCATGAAGAATCCAATCAAGTCTTCAAGGAAAGAAACAGCACAACTTGAAATGAAGAAACAAATCTCGACTACACTAGCTTGTTTGCATTCAAAAAACATATGTCAACCTACTACCTGCATCATTAGATTGCCGATCTTGTCTAAATATAAGCAACAAACAGAGTACCCAATATCTTGAGATCAAATGAAACACGCTTCAAAATCTCTTGCAGAAAACAGAGCCACTTCAATACCTTGGCTTTCATTTGAGAAAAATAAATAAATAAAAGATTGAGGCGCAGGTTATCGAAAATTAACAAAAAATTCACCTCAGACCGTTGGTTTTTGCAAGGAGATATACAACACTTTATTTAATGATTTTCTTAATTTGCTAATAAATCTGATTATATCTCCGAAAAAATTGCCCAATCTTTCCTTTTCTTTAAAGTGACACCTATAACATCATGTATTTCCCAAACAAAATAATTCCTTGTTGTCTAAAATTATAACACGCACCTCCAAATGACCATCTTACAATGAGCTATGTTAAAAGAAAGGTTTCATATACATCCACCTTACAACCTGACTGGGGAAACTTTTTAGTAACACCCTACCAAATGGACAGTTGGTATACATTTGATCCAATGGTGGGCTACCCATTCTATCTATCCCCACTAAACACTACGCACATATGCCCTGTGACCAAAGCTCTAGGTCCTACAATACCCAGGACCCGCACATGGCTCAGCTAGAACACTCAGTCTCACCGAGACTCTGATCCTCACATTGTCCGATCACTTCCCCGGTCATGCCCTTAGACATAGACAACTCTGCACCTTAAGTCTTTTGGTCGTACACACCTAACATCTACTTGCGGAACTTGATTGTCATCTCTTGCACTAGCCTAACCTTCCCTAAAAAATTATGCACAAATGGAAGCTTCAACTAGCTAAGAAAGTAAGGAAGCCAAGGAAAGAAAAGAAACTTAGAGAAAATTGTATTACTTCCTAATGTACTTTAAACTTCCTCCTCAAGTACTTCACAAAAGTTCTTGGGGGCATTTATAGCTCTCCACCTACTACATGGATGGTGTCACGGCCTCAACCGATCACCTTCGGCCGTGCGGCACCTAACATGCACCATAGCGACAGGTCAGTTTTCCTTGCAAGAACAGTTAGTGAATTCCTGTTTGTAGTACAAAGTACAACGAAATAATAACAAGCGAGCAAAACCGGAAAACCCCTCGGTACGAGAACCACGACACATGAAACCCATTTTGAGAGAGAAAAACATAAAACTCTCTTAGATTGAGAAATGTTTACAACCATGGCCAAAACCAACACCAAGTGGCCTTGTCTCCTCCCAAAGACTCGTTTGACCCTATTACAAGAGCTACCCCAAATCCAAGGTTGATTGAGCCCCATGCCCAATACAAGTCTGACGTGAATTCACTGACTTCACTTAGCTTGCAGTGTCCTCTGACTCGACTGTAGCTTTAACCAGCCACCTTTGGTCAACAGTACCGGGCACGCGCGGTAATACCGCGTGCCATCCTTGCCCCTGGCTCGGCAACGCTCCCGACCACGTGCCCACTTGCATACGCCTGTGTAAAGCCTTGTCAGATCCGGAATCAGCTCTCGGTCACCCGGCTTGATCAAGTGTCCCGCCCCGCCTAGACTTGCTAGAGATCCAACACTCTACATGATGAAGTTCTGCGACACTTGACTTTTGGTATGGGCGCGTCTGCCCCACGCGCTCATCGTCACGTGCACGCCCACGGTCCAGCGCGCGCACCTCACGGTCTCAGCCTATGATCATGCGGGATATTCCACCCGCCCTTGGTCCCGACACAACATACGCGTCGCGCTAACCGCACGCGTTACCAAATCCACGCAGCTGTGCGCCCTCGTGGCTTAGCCTATGTGATACTGTATGCCCGCTGACCAAGTGTAAGGTCATCAACGCTTACAAATGGCTAGTACACATTTACAGTGGGCAAGGTTTCCCCTTACAAATTGAATTTACCAACCCCTACTTGATACTGTGCATACTTATCTCCTCTTGGCACTGTGTGCACATACCCGTGATCGAGGCTCTTGGTGATGCGTAGCCTCACACCAACACATGGCTTGGTCAGAAGCCTTAGTCTCGAGCCATTCTACACTCCGCATGGCTCGATCAAATCTCCTACTCATGCACACCGAGTGCCCATGCATCACCTGATCGAGTTAATCGCCTACCATGTGGCCTACCTTGGCAACCTCTCAGTAGAACTTCAATCTTACCCGAGCACCTGCATGGAGCTCTTAAAAACCACTTCCACTAAAGGAGCCCAATGCCTAGTCAGCCTGCAGCTAAGGTAGTCTTCGATTAACTTCTCAAATTGCATTAGGAAAAAGGTCTGCAAACTCTTCTTGCTCATTCCTTCAATTCCGTAATCAAGGATTTGTTTTTCCACTTGGTTAAATTCCTCACGCACCGTACAGGACCCTACTCAGACATATTCTTGTCAAAATTTGTAGGATCATCATAGCATATTTTGAGGAAACACACACATAAAAGTGGGATGTAACTCACTGTTCAAAAAGGTTTAATTTGTAGGCCATATTACCCACTTTTTGAACTATCTCAGGGGGTCTATCATAGCATGAAATTAGACCTTTAAGCGTGTCCTTCCGATGCAATTTGTCACGCACTTTGGACTTTCACCAACGTTGTGTGTGGCACTTAATCAAACCTTCTTAATCCAGTCAGCCTGGCACTTAATCAAACCTTCTTAATCCAGTCAGCCTTCCCTCACGTGCTTTGGCTAATTTGCCTTAGCAAATGGCCCCAATCACCTACGAATACGAAGATGGAACTTGGAGACTTCAAAACTTAAAGGTTTTCTATTAAGAGGAACACTTATTACAATCCTTACAATGCTCACCACTTCTTAATTGCCTTTCAAGGATGGCCTTAAGGGGTATTTATAGCACTCTGTGTCCTTATTGGACAGTGGGGATTGTTTCAATCCGACAACTACCAATGACACTCTAGACAACTCAATACTCTTTCACACTCTACTACAAAGATATCTAAATCTCCAAAATCCCAAGTTTTCCATCCCATTATAGACTTGTGTGGAGGACTCTAGAAAGACCCACACAATTATATAAATTTACTTGTTACATAAACTCTTTGCTAATCTAGACTATTCCACTCAATTCTAAGCTAAATATTAGGAAGGACCTCTATGATGCTAAGGTTGGAGTTATCCCGTCCATGTTGCACCGGGAATGCCAAATTTCTTCCAGACTTGAGATTTTATCTTTAGCCAAACACAATGACCCACATTGAAATCCAATGGTTTGTTTTTTTAGTTAGTGTACTTCTTCATTCTTCAAGAAGCTTTTGCTAAACTATCATTTGCTTTCTCCATGATCTCCAAATGATCCAAAGCAAGAGATAGGCAGTAGGTCACTTACCGATGGTCCTACACTTAGTGATCTTGTGTGGAGTACAAGGCTACTAGCCATAAACTAATTCAAAGTAGCTTTGTTATGTGGATGAGAGCTTGTGGAAATTTTATGAGAATTGAGCTATATCTGGCAAGTCTAGCTACTTATTTTGTTAAACAGAGATATAACACCTACTGCATTCTTCTAGCAAGGCGTTCACCTCTTAATTTGCCAATTAGTTTCAAGATGATTAACAATACAAAACTTCAATTTTGAGCCTAGCAAGGCAAATAGTGCCATCCAAAATTGTCTCATGAACTAAGCGTCCTGATAGCTCACAATGTCAAGTGCCCTGAAGTGTTTCAAGATAGTCTTCAAGAATAGCCTACTGTTTTTTCCGCAGTGCATGTCACTGGGATGGGGATCAAGATGGCCCACTTAGTGAACTGATCCACTACAACCATCATTGAAAACATCTCGTTCAACTTTGGAAAACCAGAAATGAAGTCTCTGGTGATAGTTGCCCAAGGTCACTAGGAACTAATAGGGAGCTGCAGAAGACTCACTTCTCGTCTCCTCCCTAACTTTTCCTTTGGTAGTAGTTTACAAAAGCTCCATGTGGGTGTTTGGGTAGGATTGGAGTCCTACTGAGAAAGATGGCAAAGACAGGCTAAATGGTAGGCAACTAACTCGATCAAGTAATGCACAAGTGCTAGGCATGCATAACCAAGAGACCTGATCGAGCAATGCATAAGTGCAAAGCCAAGGATGATCTAAGGCATAACTAAGGAAAGTGATTAAGCAATGCACAAAGCATAGCCACATAAGATTGGGTAACCTGACGAAGCCATGTGGAGGTGTGGGGCTATGTATGACCAAGAGCCTTCATCACTGGGTAGTAGATACATAGTGCCAAAAGGAGGTAGGTTGTACAATATCAACTGGGGTTAGGTTAAAAGGAACATTGCCCACCAATAAATCAAATGTATACTAGCTGTCCATTTGGTAGATGATGGGCTATAAATACCCCTAAGAACCTCAGTTGTACGATAACCAAGGAATAAGATGTGATTTATATTAGTACAATTTTCCTTGAGTTTCCTAGCATTCCCATGCTTCTTTACTCTCTTAGCTCAGTAGAGTTAGCATTGCGCATAACACTCTGAGGAAAGGCTCATTGGTGTGAGGGGTGACATCTAAGAGCTGCACGAGTGACAACCAGAAGCGACAACCAATGCTAGCTCTGACTAACTAAGAGAGTACGGATGCCAGAAAAAGACAAAAAACTGAGAGAAAATTGTATCACTTCTCGTATACATTACAACATCTTCATGCACAAGATTTGATATATTTTGACCATAAACATCACTTCCCATTTTGACTTGGAAGTC
Source organism: Dioscorea dumetorum (assembly GCA_902712375.1). Lineage (NCBI taxonomy): Eukaryota > Viridiplantae > Streptophyta > Magnoliopsida > Dioscoreales > Dioscoreaceae > Dioscorea > Dioscorea dumetorum. Next base: position 280,984 of record CACTHL010000635.1, read on the forward strand.
AAGATTCCCTCTTCCATAAGCTTTACTAGGCTGATTACTAAACATCTGGCATGTATTCGGAACAAGATTATTAACTTGCTTCAAAATGTTTTTAAGAGAAAACCCACGAACAAGGTGATCTCAAGTTTTTTTTTCATTTCCTATTAACATCTCATAAAATATCAAACATATTAGGAATGACAATTTCTTGCTCACTCAAGCTCATTTAGTTAATAACCATGCAGAACTTGACCAAAAGATTTTTTGGCTTAGCTGCTAAATGAAATAAACTTGAGTGAAGGTGAGCTCCTCTAGGTCCATCTTAACAAATAAGAGTTGAATTCAATTAATGATAGAGTTATTTCACTTTGATTTATTAAGGCTGAATAAAGCTTAAGAGTAGAAGATGATTGTGAATCATTCAATATAGGACTGAATGAGGATAGATTTCTTAATAATTAAGGTAATATTAAGTTATGGCTATAAAAACCCGGGTTATGTCAGACATGGGATTTAGTTTTTTAAATTTGTTTTGAAGGAAGGGCTTTATTTTATTGGCTAAACTTGACTTAATTTATCTTAATAAAAATAAAAATCTTCAGGTATTAGATTTTCTAGTTAATAATGGGTCAGTAAGTAATGTTAATGATATATATATATGATTAAAAACATACAAGTTATTTGCTAGCCCCAGTTATCCTTGGAATTCTGGTTGGAGGTGGCCAACCCACGTTATAAACCAGCCAAGCCCTAAAGGCCAACTCAATAATAGTTTTCCATATAATTTAAACTTATAAAGTTTTTTTAAGAATGAGTTAGTATTCAGTCAATAACTAGTTTATTTGGGCCTCTCAAGATTAAGTCAAGTGTAGTGACTCGCTTACCTATGCAAGCTTAAATGAGCAATCTTGTTTTCAAGGTTTTCACATTTGTTAATATATTTATTATTTTCAATCCCAGAAAAGCCAAGCTCAAACTTGAAACCTCTAGCGAAATACAGCCTATGATAACTCAAGCTTTGCTTGTTTCAAAACCCTACATGCAACTCTTGCGCATTATCAATCAACATCAGTGATTAATAGCCTTTTGAAATAAAATCGAAATGCATTAAGTTACATATCACATGCAAATCAACATGAAGCTTAAAGTAAAAAATTACCACTTGATACAAGCAAAAGGTCTTTCAAGATTGGCCATGACTTGATAGTCTAAAATCCAAAAAAAAGGTAATCTTTCATCCCAAAAAATACGCATAACATCAGAGAATAGCTGTACCAGAAATTGCATATGCTTAGCTCCTGTCAATCCTTTCAACTAATTGAATCTCATCTTATTTCCTCGCCTAGAAGTGTCAAAAATATCTTGAAGGCCAGCATATTTTTTAAGAACATTATTTTATGCTTCTAAAATTATTACATGAAAACTTCCAAAATTCCAGGATCATGATCAAATCTGTTAGCAACTAAAATTCATAAGTCCATATGCAATTGCCTTTATAAAACAAATTAACAACCCTAATTAATACATATGCTTATAACTAAATAATATTCTATACAAAAGGCAATAGATTAAAATGTCATTTCGCTACTTTATCTAATAGATGGTTGAGCATTTAGTAAATTTTAATATATTGGTGTATCCAAATGCACAAAACGTTATCAAATTTTACTTTCAAGAACACTAAACTTCCATCCAAATGTGGATGTAGCTCACGTTCCTTCATAAGGACATGTATCACTTAGTGACACATTCTTCAACAATCTCATCTTCCTATTATTGCATTATAACTCAATGAATGATTGACACATATTGGCAGCAAATTAAGATATGATTCACCTACTTTGTCTAATAGGACTTTAAACAATTAATAAATGTTAAATGCACCAATTGCATAAGAATGCCAAAATATCATAAAAAATTTACGTTGAGGAACAATAGTCTTCCATTCATCATTATTAAGAGGTAGCTCTTCATGACACATCCTTCTGCAGCCTCGTCTTTCTTCTATTGCATTGGCTCATGTACATCCTCCCCATAACTTAATAATGTGTACCTTCCGAATGTATGGGTAACCAACACAAGTATGGAACATCTAAAAGAAGCCTGTTCCTGCTTTCGTTAAGACACTAGCATTATCAAGGTGGACGTCATGAGTTTCTAGAAACAACGGTACATTTGATGTGCTGCCTGATTGGACAAGCCTTGGCATGGAAACAGAACATCTTGAAAATAGCTACTCCATTCTAGTTATTTATTTGTAATTATTCTGTGAATAAGTCAACATGGAACAGTGCCTAAAACAGGCATAGGTCTCATACACAACAAAATTTTAAAATTTAAAATATAGAGAAACTAATGGAGATTTACACATTTACTTCTAAATTCTGTGCTCTGAGATAAAAACCTTCCAAAGATATGCGAAAATTCACTTAAATCTTATTTAGCTTCATGTGCAGAATACCTAATAAACAATCTACTGAAAACATGTACCTAATTATACTCTTTTAGGACTATAGAAGAAAAGGATATCGGGCATTATTAATTAAAAGAAAACAGTTATTGTTCATTACTTTCCTATTGCTGGTTTTTAATTTCTCTATTGCTGGCCATCACAATCCATAGGACTGAAGCATTTTAACATGGGAATAGGATTTTCTTTAAGTTGTTCAACATTTACATCCTAATGTGACATGTAAAAATATACCTATTATATATGCCTATTAATCAAGGAAAATATTCACACTTCGCTACATTTTTGGAATAGCATATACTCTTTAGACTTGTTCAGATTTGTATATAACCCTGAAATCTTCATGAGAATGTGGTAAAGCCCCCATCTGATAAAAGATTCTAAAGTTGTGGCATGTCCAAGGAATATTCCTTCTACCCTGTGTATAGTCCTTCCATCCTTTCTACCTCTCAATCCATTACCTTTATTCTCAACTCTTCTCTTCCAATCAAATCTTCTTCTATGTCAATGTCACCATAGAAGGCACACATAAAGATGTCCCTCAGCCAGCATCAATGGGCTACTTTGCCAGATTCCACCAACCAATGAAGCCATCATTAACAACAACCTTGAATATGTGAATAAATTGAGATCGAACTGGGGGATAAAGTAGACTTTCACATGCCTAGAACTTAAATTAGGTTTTCAGGTGATAGTTGAATAAATGTAGGGTTCAAGAAGTTATATGCAATTTAATTATTTAAAAACACAAAGGGATATGCAAACAATGAAGATATTAAGTAGGCTCATGAAAAAAATACCATACTTTCTTTTTGGCAACAGCTTCATTTAGCTCTCTACATTTAGCTTCAACTTTGTTATGACTTCTAGCAGTATTTGGTTTTTCTTGGAGCATAAGATTCCATTTTTCGTACCATGCCCGGGAAATTTGTGGTTTTATGGTTTCTTTTATTTAGATTGATGACTTTAGCAGCACTGCTCATCAAAGTTAGGTTTTTAGAATTTCTGAATAATGGCTTCGAGCTTGGTTACTAGTAGGTTATGAATATACAAATGACGACTAAGAACATTTAAAAGACTCTCAACCAGACAAAGACATGGATATGTTGTGACTACTCTCCTTCAAATTATGTTTACTTTATTTATTATTTTTTTACCTTCTAAAGATTTTCTCTTTATGTGATTCTATTTTTTCTTTTTTAAAATAAATAAAGTCTAATTTAGAGCATCCACTTGTAAGAACACAGACATCTACACGTGAAATACAATATTAGTGAGCCATCCCATTTAATCTTAGACTTTGTTCCACCCCTCTTTGCAGTTCTGTTGACAACCAGAACATGTTCGGAAGCCCTTAATTTGGATGAAGATAAATAGGCACTTTATCATAGTACTTGCAATACCAGGTAAAACTTGACCAAATTTTAATTTAGAACGACATTTTAGACCATAGTTACCTTCATGATATTTAGCATTAACATACTAGTATACCACCTTACTATAATCAATTTGCAATAATAACATATCGCTTGTAGCATAATGGCAGAGACAAATACTCCCAGAGAAAAAACAAAAAAAGAGAGCTTTGAATTGAAGTTGGAAGAAGAAGAAGGAAAATTGATGGTGTGGCATTCCTTAGAAAAATATTATTTTCAGTAAAGCATTTCTAGGCTTCTAATTGTTTGTGTGTCCACATGTAACAACTTTTGCAGTCACTTATGCTCAAACCGAACATTTAATAGCAAACTTCCAAATTATTGAAACCAAGCATTATTGACGACCTCAAGGTATGAAGTGGGCCATTAATTGATGGGGCCCCAAAGATATAACAAAAATTTTGATCTCAATGTTGTTTAATATCTTCCTTCAGTGAGATGAGGATTTCAGAAATTTGAGAACAATTTCTTACTATTTTCTTAATAAAAGCAAACGGTAAATAATATGCTGTTCTATTTCAACAAAACAATAATTTCAATTCTGCAAAAAAAAAAAAAAAAGGTTCAACTCCACAGAACTCAAACCATTGTCTAGTCGCCCTTTAGGTAGTATTCAATGACCACTGAACCAGGCTATTAAGGCAAACATGCGCATAACAAAACGTTGAATTTGGTAAAAAAAATTATTATTTTGGTGACGCCAAATTAGTAAGAGTTTGCAGGAAGAAAGAAGACTTACTTCTTTAATGTAGCAAACACAACGAAAATAAGAAAAGCCTATGAAAATGAAAATTCAAAGATGACAATTATGCAATTTCAGCCAGTAAATGGTCTTTAAAACAATATAGCAGCATGGCTTTTAGGATAAGTGGAACTCTTCCAGAAGCTCCCACAAGAGGAATAACACTTGTATTTTTAATGAATGAAGGTACATCTCACAAAAGTTATCAAACTAATTTCAAATATGAGAAATAAGGTGACAAATGAAAGCCTATAAGCATAAGTTATAAAATGAGATAATCTACACAAACTAATCCATGAAATGAAAGGTAACAAATATAGATAGCAAAATAAATACGCATTAAATTTGTAATTGTGCAATGGTTCTCTACATATCGAAAAATGAACTATTACTTATCACATTGAGGCTATTAGATGTGTTAATATAACTTCATGTTCTATGAATAGGTCTAGAAGAAATGTAGAATCTTTTTTGTAAATTGTAAACCAAACTTCTATCACATAACCCACATGTATACCAATTCTCTAAGACCTCAAATCAACGTAGAACTTGTAGTACAGTCTAGCCACATGGTGGATGTGATTCAATGCGACTAAAACATGGGATTTATACAGTTTTACTTCCTTAAAAAAGCCTTCTTAACCAGTAATTCTTGTTCTTCATTTAAACATCTCTCTCACCAACCACAAAATGTTGCTTTTTTAATTCATCAACCATTAGATAGAAATTGGACTGTAGATCTGCTGTGAAACCACACTTCCAACAAGATTAAGTGTAACATAATTAAAGAACCAGAGAAAAAGATATGCAACAAACAAAGGGAATTAAGAGTGAACAAAAGCCTGTTTGAAATTTAATCAATCATATGATAAGGTGAATTGCAACAGCTGAACTTACATCATCCAACAACAAACAGTAGCTGTGATAATCAGCGTCAAATGGAACCTGCAACAACAAAGTCATTAAATATATTTAAAGTGAGTATTTCAAATTCTCTTCATAAAGATAGCAAAAAGGGCATAATCAAATATATTAAAATGTCAAAGTCATTAACACAACTTATGGAATGAAACAATGTTTGGTACAATGACCAATTGCCCTTATGTGTGTTTGTTTATGGGACATAGCACAATCTCCAGTCAAACACCCCAAAATTATCCAACCAACCTATTTTTTTACAATATTAAATTATTTAAATAAATATATTTACTAATCAATTTTAAAGTTTATAATACTAATAAACATCGATAAATAATAAGAAAAGTAAAATTTTGATATTAGAAATTTATTTTAATTAGTCTTAATTAGGTCAAATTATGGTCACTCCACATAAAATTTTCACATATGAACAATTTAAAAAAGATTCCTTAACCTCAGACCTTTATCCCCTGACCAAACACCCTAGTGACTATAGGAATCTCACCAAAACGTACAAGGTATACATGCATATTAAACAACTGCATCAACTTTTAGTAGAAGACCAAGGTGAAAAGAATATTTAGGAAAGGAAAGTGTTTGACTGTGCACTACGTGTTCTCATGAATGTAACCCAAAGCATGATACAAATCCACATCTTCCTTCTAAAAAAAGGATTATGTATAAAACAACTCAAGTGCTAAATAGAAGAATTTTCCCCAAAAGAACCAAAGCAAGCAGCCAATAGGGTTGGCATGTATCTAGTGAAGAAATAGGACGTGCTCCTAGAAGAGGTCTTTTGAATCAACCAACATGCCCAGAGGAGGATGATATCAAATGCCATCTTGGTGCAATGCTAATATTGTGATTACCCCTCACTTAAGACTATGACATGAAATGGAAGCATGTCAACCATAGTTGGTTTAAAAATCTACAAAGCGTAACACAGAACTGAAAATCCCTTTCACCTAAAGCTAATACTTCCAAGTGTTTGTAGGCTATGTCCAAGAAATTACTGTAAGGATATCTTTATATTTATAACAACAATCTACATAATAGTGCAGCAATCACACATAAGATTTTCAACATGTAAACTATCCGACAAACTAAATTTTCTCACTTTTCAAGCATATTAAGAAGGCCCTCTTATAAATTCAATGTTAGCTAACAACCGGAATAAATAGGGGATATTTATGCATTTTTCATACCTAAACGATTTATTGTTGATCGTAAAATTTAAAATAATAATTAGTATATCACAAATGAAGAGAAGTTCTATGTTGAAATTATTAATGACATCTAACGGACCCATCACCAAGGTAGTACAAGCATCTTTGCATAACAGAAAATTTACAATTCATCAACAAAGTTCAGAGAATTTCTCGTACTACTCTTTACCATTCTATACTGTCAATGTCATGTACAGGGGAAAAAGATAAAGCAATGACTTCCAGAGGCACAAAAGTCATAGGTGACAATAGCTAATATGATACTTCTAGTTGTGCAACAACTAGCCCTGCAAGGACAATTGATACATCACAGTAAGATTTTCAATATGAAGCACAACAAGTCAAAATAAGACTTCAAATACAGTTATCAGCTAGGAATAGTAGTATCAAATTGTGATGTATAAAATATATCTAAATTTCATACATAAACTATAAACTTTTAGTATTATGTTGACTATCTAATGTAAAGTCAGCTTTCTCTAAGGCAAATTACTCCTGTATGGTATGAAGCAGGGGCTAGCTGAGCATGTCACTGCAACCTTACACTCAGGCCCGTATTTGGGATTGATATATCTGCATATTAAACTTCAAGCTTTCAAAGGATGAATGATATCAATGTTATATTACTTATTTATTTATTTATTTTGATGAAGTGTCATATTATTTTACTGATGAATCAATTGACTATAGCGTTATGGAAAATTGCATGAAAACTGGGATTATTGAAAGAATCACTGTCCTCTAGTATTGTTTTCTAGACTGTGATTCCTTTCATTCAAAAAATAAATAAATAATTAAATAATTAAATAATTAAATAATTATTTTTCTATCCAAGAAACGTCTTTCTGTATGGTATCGGCCACACAGAATGGTCAAACCCAATTATAGAATTCCAGGTTTCAGATTTTTCAACACCTTAACAACACCAGGGAATATGAGGAAGACTATTTAACATAGACTACCTAGTTAAACTATCGGAACTAAACCTTGGTTATAATTTCTCGTGATTCAAAGGAAATCTGAAGGGAAATGTCAGCACTCCATGTTAACAACCAAAATGACAAACAAATCAGAAAATGTACAGCTAAATTATTGGATCAATTATAAGCAAATTTTCATTAGTTCATATCTATCAAATTAGAAATACTATTTGTCACCACAGTTTATTATTGTTAAAACCCACTAATAAGTGGATCCCTATCTAGATCCATCTGATTCAAGTGTCCCAAATCTTCTCTTGATTTTGGTTATGCAAAAATTAATGAAAATAAGTATCAGTAACGATGCAAATAGGATCAAATAAGAAGACAAAATAGAAAGAACATGGCAAAACGCCGGATTCAAGGCATGCCCATGAATCAACATTGGCAAAGGGGAGAGAATTGGCAGAAAGGGGCGTACAGATTGGTGGAGGGTCCTCGGTTGCAGCAAAGCCTGAGAGAGAGGGAGGCAATCATGCCGGCGAGGAAGAAGATGAGGGTCGTCGACCAGAAGCCCATCGGCCCCTGATGCCCCTACTCCAGACGAAGATCAGAATTCAGAGAAGAAGCAGCGAAGAGGCCCTTTGCTTGGATCCGGTGCTGCCACCAATTGGTCCAACCGAAGCCCGAAGGAAAGAAGATTCTTCTCTCCTGTGAAATACCAACTCGTTAAGGACTTTTTTGTTATTTTCTCACAAATATAAGGCTTCCTATGTAAAAAAAACAAATCACTGATTCTATTGTGTATTTTCTCACAGTTTCATTTTTACTTTTTTTTGTATTATAAATTTTTATTCTTTAGTCTCTAAAATTTCCCTAATTATAACTCTTCATCTCAATTCTATTTAAATAACACTACTTAATAAACCAAAATAAAAAATTTTAATATTTTTAAATACAAAAATTATTGCCGTCAAACATAACACACTAAACATTATGACCATCAAATCTGTAATTGTCAGAAATTTTGAGGAACAAACTTGCAACAATCAAAATTTATTATGGTCATATTTATAATGGTAAAAAGTAACCATGGTCAAATATGCAATTGTCAAAAATTATGAAAGTCAAAATTATGATGGTCAAACCTGTAACCATCATAATAATAGCAAACCAACGCACATGAAAAATGAAGTGTTCAAGTAAAAAACATATTAATAGCTACCTCTTATTTTGCTGAAAAGTAAAAACACAAAACAAGTAATACAGTGGTCCATTATTGGTGATTCCACATCCTTGCCAAACATTGAGATAGGTGAATATTTCTGTTCGATAGTCCCCATGGTTTATGTCATTTTTATGATTTGGCAGATGGATCGTCATCAAATGAATCTTCTAACTCTTGCATAGCTGAAGGCGGAGTGTTCAAGTTAATAGCAAAATATGATTGGTACGGGATGATCGCCAAACTTCTTATAAAAACTATTTGATTAACTTGATTCACCTTGTTTTTCATTAGTATATGAAGTTGATATTCAAATAGATTCAGCATAAAATCTATCCCTGGATTCATAAAGTATTTATTAGGATCAAATGCAACAATTGTAGGTTGATGAGATAATTACCTGATGGCAACATCAATTGATGATGGAATTGATTGGCAAACTTCATTTTATTGTTGATGCAAACTAAGTTCACTTTCACCTAGGCAACATGAATCACACCTACGACTTCTTGGTGGTGACAGACTCGATGGTAGAACATTGACATCTGCTATAGGAAAGACTCTAACAAGGTGTTTGGATGTAATGAGTGGAATGGGAATCATTACTTTCTCATTCCACTCATTTGTTTGGATGTTTATGAATGGGAATGAGAGAGTATTGGGTGAGGAATGAGTGGGTAGTGGCAATCCTCCCAAAATTGGGAGGATTGCTCATTCCTCCTCCACTCCTTGAGGGTAAAATGACAAATTTGCCCTCTTATTTTATAAGTAAATATAATTAATTAACATAAGTAATAAATAGATAATTTTAATACTAAATAAAAATTAAATAGATAATAATAACTAACAATTAAAATAAAAATTTTACTCAAATAATAATAATTAATAATTAAAATAATAATATAACTCAAATAATAATTACATATATGATTTTAATAATAAATAATAATTAAAGTAAAATAATAATAAATAACCATTAAAATAATAATTTTATTCAAATAATAATAATTAATAATTAAAATCATAATATACATCAAATAATAATTTAATAGATAATTTTAATAGTAAGTAATAATTAAAATGAAAATATTTAATTCAAATATTTAATTATAAAATCAAAAATTATAATATTTTATAATAATTAATATTAGTTATTTAAATTAACATTTTATTTTATATATAATATAATCTACTTGTTTCAAGGGTGTAAAAGTCAATTTATTATATTTTTTTCTTTTACTTTTCCCATTCCCAAAGAACTACCCTCTCATAACTTACCGACCAAATACATCCTTCATTCCCAATCCTCCTCCACGTCCATTTATTTCCATTACTTCCTCACTCTTTTCCATTCCCAATCCGGGAACCAAACAGCCCCTAAGTGGAGCTAGTAGAACATTACCTCTTTTGTGATGGTCTAATAGGTCATGATTTGATGATAAGAGCATGATAGTGGTGATATATTAGTTATAATATAGCCTTAGTGTTGTTTATAGATGATATTACCAAAACCTGGAAAAGAAAAAATATCATATCAACAACACTAGTTGATTTGATTTTTTTTTCCCGTCCACTTTTTTTTTAAAAAAAAAAAACTATCATCACACTTCACTTCAAAGATGAGAGGAGAAGTCATGTCCCCACTAGGCGTGAATGGACATAGAAATTAATTTTTTTATTAATTTCAAAAAAAGAAGAAAATTACATGAGCACATGAACTCAATTTAAATAAAGGATTAGAAAATTTTGCTCTTTTTTTAAGAGTGTTTTCTTGATCTTTCTTCCCATAATCTGAGTTTGCTTTGACTTAGACTTATCCTAATTCTTCCGCCAAAAAATTTTGCATGGGCATTTCTTTTAACTTTGCTTTTTTCCTTTCTTTATTTTTGTTTGCATCTTGAAAGTTAGTTGGATCGCAAGTGATTTCTCCATGTTTATGAATTTGGTTTCATTGATTTAGACTTTTGAAAAACTCCGGCATTTTATGCTTGTGAAGTTTTCGGATCTTGTACTTGTAAAGTTTTTGACTCTTTGATGTTTGATGTCTTGAAAGTATTGAGTTTATTTGTCTATTCATTTAAAATTTTCAAGACTTGACTCTCTTATGCTTTTGAACCTTAACTTGTGTGTTGTAAGGTCGTGATCACTCACATGATTCGACACTAACTTGACTCTTTTGATTTGTTTGCTTTTATAACTTTTTATAAATTCCAAGTTCAACTCTTTATACATGAATCACAAACTTGGTTTCATCTGATTTACACTTTTGAAAGCTTCGACATTATGTGCTTACGAAGCTTTCAAATCTTTGACTTGTGAAGCTCTTTGACTTTTTGACTTTTGATGTCTTCAGAGTCTTGAGTTAATTTGTCTACTTATTTAAACTTTTCGAGCCTCGACTCTTCTATATTTTTTTTTTGAGTTTGAGTCTTAACATACACGTCACCAGATCATGACCACTAACATGACTAAACCATTGACCTAATTGCTTTGTTTACTTGCTTTTAGAACTTTTTATATGTCTCAAGTTGTATTCTTTATTCATGAAGCACTTACTTTGTTTCTGTATTTTGATGTTTAAAGGTTTCAGTATTTTAAGCTTGTGAAACATTTTTCTTATCATTTAAGAAAAACTTTTTTAATCTTGCCTGTGAAGCTCTTGGTTTCCATTTTTTTTTAATAAATTTTGATTTCTCAATTAATTTGAGAGAACTCATTTTTTCTTGACACGTGAGAGTTCTCAAATAGAATTTCCACTTACTATGGTGACTCTTAAAAGAAAGTGAAAATTCTCACAATAAGAATAGTTCGTCACATGCTTTAATTTTACAACAGTGGGTGATATTTAAAAGTAATTTTCACTCACTTAAGAGAGTCTCAAGAAGCAATTATGAGGCCTCACAAAGAGAACAATCTAGCACATGCTTTGGACTCCACATGAGATTTTATAGTCATAAAAAATGTTTTCACTCACTCAAAAGAGTTTCAAGTGATAGTGGGGATGCTCTCAAAAAAAAAAAAAAAAAAACAGTTTACCATTATGTTAAACTCCACAAGAGATGTTGTGGTCATCAAAAATATTTTCACTCCCTCAATAGAGTCTCAAGAGGTAGCATGGATGCTCTCACAAAAAGAACAATCTACTACATTAGACTTCACAAAAGATATTGTGGTTTTCGAAAAATATTTTCAGTCACTCAAAAAAGTCTCAAGAGATAGTGGGGAGGCTCTCACAAAAAGAGCAGTCTACCACTACATTGGACTTCATAAAAAATGTTGTGGCCTTTCAAAATATTTTTTCATTTGCTTAAAAAAGCCTAAAGAGATAGTGAGGAGATTCTCACATGAAAAACAGTATGCTATTACATAAAATAGTGGTCTTCAAAGTGGATTTGTGAATTTGTGAGAACATCCCTAATTTTCACTATAATTCTTGACTTTTTTTGCATATTAGTCCCTTTTATATCGTATTTGTATTAGGGCTGCAAATGAACCAAGCCGTTCATGAGCTACTCGAAGTTCGGCTCGGAAAAGCTTGTTCATTAACTAAATGAGCTGAGCTCGAGCTAGAATTTTTAGCTTGAAATTATAAACGAGCCGAGCTCGAGCCACATACTGCTCGGCTCGTTAAGACTCGTGAGCCTGCTCGTTAACCTCCTAACGAGCAGGCTCGCGAGCCTTATAACAAACTTGCTCCATCGAGCAGGCTCGCGAGCCTCCTAACGAGGATGCTCGTGAGCCTTATAACAAACTAGCTCTAACGAGCAGGCTCGCGAACCTTCTTAACAAGCATGCTCGCGAGCCTCCTAACAAGTACGATATAAATTTTATAAAAATATTTTCTAAAAATATAAATTTTTATGATATATAAAGTTATAAACCAATTTATAAAATATCTACCACTATCGGCCAAATAATAAATTTAATAGATATTTTTTAAAAAATACTAATTTTTTAGACTATTGGCATTAATTTATAAAAAAATAAAAATAAAAAACCAAAAGGAAGAGAGTGGGAGAATTTAAAAAAATAATTATATTTTTATTTGGTTGGTCTAATTTTTTGCTTATTATGTTTATTTTTTGGGATTTTAGCCTTTGTTTTATATATATATATGAATGTCCTGGAAATACAACATTCATGGTAAATTAATAATGTTTCTATATGCCCATAATTCTTTTGTTATATATAAATCATATTTAATTCTAGTGCATAAATTTTTCTAGTTTAATTTATGTGAGAATATATTAATTAATACTATTCAAAATAAGAAAGAAGAATCAATAAAAAAAAATAATGGGAGGGGTCGATAACCTAACCCCGGTGTCGGGGTTAGTAACCCCGATGCCGGGGTTATCAACCCCTCCAATTATTTTTTTTATTTCTTATTCTTTAAATTATTGTATTAAAATTAATAAAAGAATTATATAATATGAGATTGTATATATATTCAATTGCTTAACGTTAATATATCAAATTTATTATCTTCAATTGTATATATATTGAATTATTTGAGTATAAATAAGTTTTCAACTTATAAATAATAAATAAAAAGCTTTTTTTAATTCATGGAACTCACCGTCTCAATTTTAATCTCTAACTTTTTATTTAGTTAATAAATTATTTACAAAATTTGGAAAAATTAAAATTCCATATTATTACAAAATATAATAATATATTTATAAATTAATTTAATAATAGAAATCCACTGTCTTTTTAATTACAGCTAACCAAACGCAGTGAGGCACCCTGAGGCATGAGTATCTTACATAGTTACATTATTCATGGAGCACACACACATCCATCTATGCATGCATGATAGATCCATGTATACATAATTTAGTCTATAATAAATATCTTATATTATATACTTGCGTTATTATTAATAATCATATACTTCCCGTATTGACATTATCATCATACATATAAATTAAGAGTTATATAATACTGATTTTCACCATATAAATGATATATGCTCTAGTACCATTTTTAAATTTGGGCTCAGGCCTGCAATCGAGCCGAACCGAGCTGAGCCGAGCTTTGAGGCTCAAACATATCTTGGCTTGCATTGAAACATTGTAGCCAAAAATATGTTTAAATTTTATTTTGATTTGTATTAGATAAATTTATGGTGTTTTGATTTGAATTGGAGATCAAGCTCAAACTTTATCAGCTTAACGAGCTCAAACTCGAGCTTAAGATGATTTAATGAGCTTACAAGCTCATTAACAAGCCGAGCTCGAGTTCGGCTTGTTAGAAATCTTAAGTTCAGAGTATGTATACGACATCTAAGCATCCAAATCTGTCTAATACCAAAACCAGAGTACAACATCTAATATGTTGTATTAATCATATAAATGATTATAGCGGAAGCATGATCACATACCTCCAGCCATAGCAAGTTAGATAGGATTTGAAGAGACCGAGATCTGTACTTGTCCACAGGCTTTCACTTGAGAAAGCCAAAGCTGCACTTGAGGAAACCTAAGCACTTGATGAAACCAAAGACTCTTCCAATCTATCATGTTCTCTCCGTCGATGGAGCTGGTTACTTTCAAGAATGATAGATTGGGGACCCTTGGTGCTATCCTATATATAACCCTTACCATCAAAGGATTAACTCCACTTAAAACACTAAGTAGATCATTATCCAAATTGCCAAATTAGGATTAACTTAGGATTCGTATGATTAAGTCATGGACCACTTAATTCAATTTGGATTCAGATTAGATTAATATCATCACGAAGTTATTCTAATAGAATTCAAACTAACATTTTCCCACTTGGTCCAACTTTATCATAGGAAACTTAATATCCATACACATTAACCTGTAAATCTGTATGCCCATATTAAATAAATACATTACACGAATCATGGCAGTAAGTCATCAATAAAACAAACGAGTATTACCTTCCATGTATTACGATGCAACTTCTCTCTTTAATACAAACCTTTATATGGCATTTTATCATAATGAATAAGCCCAATGCTTATTCGGGTCCAACATAAAAAAATATGCATAAACTTAATAATTGTCATTCTCAAACTCAATGTATACGCTTAAAGAGAAGACAATATAAATACTAGAGTTTCATATTTATAACGATATAAATTGTTCATAGAGAAGAACCAAGTCCCATATGTTCTACATGATCTCTAAACAATTTAGGTAGTGTTTGTTTTGATGTATTTGGAGTTACATGTAACTCCAAATACATCACTTTTTAAAATCCGTTGTTTGTTTTGAGGGATTTAGTTTTCCTTTGACCAACCAAATACCTTTGACTGAGGGATTTGGTTTTACGGCCAAATTGGTCGTAAAACCAAATCCTGGTATTTTGAAAAATCCTGGGATTTGGAGATTTATTAAAAAAAATAAAAAAAGTCTTATTACTAAATAATAATAAAATTAATGGTCCAATTTCACTATTAAAATAAGTTATTAAAATAAGATAGTAATAAAAAATTAATAAAATTAATAACTCACTATATTTCTAATAAAATTTTATTGGAATAAATTAATGAATATAATAATAATAATAATAATAATAATAATAATAATAATAATAATAATAATAATAATAATAATAATAATAATAAAAGTAAATAAATAACTATATTTCTAAAATATTTATTACAATAAGTTAATAAATATAATAATAAGTTTGTCATAATAATAATAAAGTTAATACATAATAAATATTTACTAATTAGAATAATATAACTAAATGATAAATGAAATAATATGGGTTTAACTTTATTATGAGTAATCACACTTTTAAAATATATCAAACCAAACATATGTTGTTTAATTTTAGATTTACAAATCCTTTCAAACAAACATAAAATCTTATAATACAGTAGTTCCAGTTACATCTAACCAAACATCAGATTTAACTGCACTGTATTTTCAAATCTATGGATTTACAGTTACAATGTAATTAGAAATCTACTGCATTTAGAATTACATCCAACTAAACGCTACCTTAGGTGACATGCCTTTCGTCAAAGGATCTGTAATCATCAACTCTGCGCTAATGTGTTGAATGGTTACTTCATTGGCGGTCACACGTTCCTTTTGCGCCAAATACTTGATGTCGATATGTTTACTTCGACTACCACTCTTGTTATTCTTGGTAAAGAACACAGCAGCAGAATTATCGCAATAAATTCTCAATGGCTTGGATATAGAATCAACAATCCTAAGCCCAGATATAAAACTCTTCAACCAAATACCCTGAGAACTAGCCTCAAAACTTGAAACGAACTCGGCTTCCATGGTGGAAGTAGCAACTAAAGTCTGTTTTGCACTTCTTCATGAGATAGCACCACCGGCCAACATAAAAATGTAACCGGATGTTGATCTCCGAGAATCAGCGCCGCTAATCCGATCCGAATCCCCACCTCTAAGTCATCCGATTTTTCTTTTTTAAGCATGTAGTCTTTGAAGGTCCCTACATTTAGTTGTTACTATGTTTGACATTATCCACTTGAATGTATGGCTACCTGACAAGAAGAATTAATTAGAAAACAATTTATGTATTTCATGGAAAAATGAATGATTAATTAAAATTGTTCTTACCTACGAGCTAGAGGAAATAACAAGTTGAATTGAGTTCTGAGAGGTATGTTAGAAATTCTATACCATGCCCATAACTAAAAAGGCACCATGGATCCACTAATAATTTTTAATCCATATTGCATGCATGACATAGGGATTTGTATAGGGTTGCTAGGTATGCCAATCCCCAACTATACCTTCCGGCTTCTATAAAGTCCAGCAAAAGTGGTAATCACTTCAAATGAACCTTATTTTGTGACATATCAAGCATTAGGACATAGCCAAAAAGCCTTAGCATATAAGCAAGAGTATAACACTCACTTTGTTGTTAGCTTGCATTATATGTTAACCCACAAAAAGTTTCTCGGAGCCCAAGAAAGGTTATTGTTTGGCCTTTCCTTTGCTTGGGAGGCAGAACAACATTTTGATGGCAACAAATTAATCATTGAATTTAGCATGTTTAGGAATTTAAAAATAAAATAAGATGCATGAAAATGAAGAAAATACAAAATGTGAAACTAGGCATTCTATCAAAATGTTTGTAGCATTATATCAAAGATTTTGTTAGCATTTTACTACGAACATTTTTTAAGCTATTCTATCAAACACTTTCTCTTAACAAACACTTTATCGATATTTTATCAAACATTTTCTCTTATGCATTCTATCATAATCTACTTTATTATACATCATAATATAATAACTACTAATTCATAAATCATCATACTCATAAAATAACATGTTCAAAAATAAGCAGACTTATATATTACTTCATCAATCTAACATGATAATATTATATGTAATGTAAATTTATATAAAATAATTATATGAAATATTTATTGAAAAAGTGCTTTTTTAGATAAAATTGAAAAGATGTGCTCATTTTTGATTCCGTAGTAATGCCATTTATATAAAAAAAAAAAAATGGAAGAAAGAGAAAAGAGAAGAAGACGTGATAAGGGTGAATATGATAAATTGTGCTATTTAAATAAGATTGTGAAGAGTTATAATTAAAACATTTTAAGAACTAAAGTGTAAAAATTTTATATAAAAATAAAAAATGAAAACAGCGAGAAAATTAAAAAAAAAAGAAAAAATGGTAAAATTTTCACCGTTTGTTGTGCAAAACATGGAAAGGGTAAAGCCTTACTGTTTTCTTCTTCTAAATTAAAACCGGTATAATGTTTACTAGTTTTTCCTGTTTCATACAATTTGGTAAAGAATTAAGTAGAATGTATAAAAGTATAATTAAAATATATAATATTATTTAGAAAAAGGCCCATTGTGATGTCTAGTTATTGTGTCGCTATTACAATTTCAATTGTTAATTTAGTATCAATCACAATTATGAATCTTATTGTTAATTTTGGATACAAAAAATTCAAGCACATGATGTTTGTAAAAATTATATGCACATAAAATATTTAAAAATATATTTTTCTTACCCAAACTCAAAATATATGTATAGATTTTATAAAAATATATTAAGCTTTTAAAGTAATTATAGATAAAATTTAAAAGGTTTTTAAAATTAAAATGGATTTTAAAGATAGCAAAGGGATTATGTACCAATTCTCTTCCAAATATAATTTAGGATAATAATTGGACTATTAGTAGAAATACTATTCAACTACCAATAAAATTTATTTTTTTAATTGTAAAAGCTAATTAATATAAAATTTCCTAACGCTATCAGTCACATCTTGTTATATATATATATATATATATCCAATGCGAATTAAGGTGCTAAGTGTTACTTATTTTAGTGTAAAGATCATGCAACTTACTTAATTATATAATTATGCATTTCTCTAATGAATTAGGTATTTTCGGCTTCAAGATTAGCTTTAGCCAAAAACATTTTTAAAATTACAAAAAGATTAAATACATTGTTAGCTAGTTAGTACTTACCCCATCAATCTTTTAAAAGTGAAATAACTTTATGTAATGATGAGGACTCACATATGTTTTCTTTTCCACTTTATAAAAACCACGTGTCTTCTTTTGATAGGGCAAAACCATGAGTACTAATTCCTATGGTGTTAAAATTTACCGAGCCTGGCCGCAAGAACTTCCCATTTTTAACCCTGATGTGGGACTTAAATTGGTAACAAACCGAACAATATGCCCAGGGGAAATTGAATAAAAATAGGGGAAAAGAAAAACCTCATGGAGTAGATTGACGAAACATAGAAATTACATTTCGTTTACAATTTTGGACTTCTATAACTCATTTGAAGATTATCTAGACTTGTCATTTCATTTTATTTTACCATTTTGTAAAAAGTATTTAGTTACGGTGAGAATGATGAGAATGAATTAAATGAGTTGTGTGATATGGATATATCTTTAAGTGATTACATATTTGTTTGAAATTAGCAAATATAAAATAAAAAGGAACTATGAAAAAAATACGGGTGTGTTTGATTGGCAACATGGAAAATGGGTGGAAAAGAAAATTTTTCCATGGAAAACGAACAAATACACGTTTGATTGGCATTATTTTCTAGGCAGAAAATCAAAAATTTTTCATGGAAAATTTTGATTTTGTTGTTTGATTGTTTTTTTATGGAAAATTTTTTTGGAAAAGCATTTGTTGTTTGATTGTCAATTTTCCATGGAAATGTCATATTTTATGGAAATTTTCTCCATGAAATATTTTTACCTACCTAAAATGCTATTTAATCCCAATAAATCTTGTTTAAGATTTTGTAATAGATATTTTTGTGTACACAGAATTCATCTCAAATTGATTCAAATTTTTTAGTGTTTAACTATGTTAATTTATTACTACATTTTTTTTTTAATTATTAAATTGTTAAAAAATATTTAAAACCAATGATAATTATTTTTTACCATTTCTTAAACATTTTTAATTATTTCTTGAAAATATAAACAAATTTAAGATGCATATATATATAATTTGACCGATATTTTCATACTAAAAAATATTTTTTTTCTTATTCTGTTCCAAATGAAGTTTTGACCTTGTTACAACTCTACACTTACATATTTTTTTCAAAGATATTGTATGTTAAATAAAACTCAATTTAAAAATAAAAGATAAGCCTTGTACTTTTGGCTACCTAAAATGTATTTAATATAAAATCAATAATTTTTATCAAGTGATTAATCAAAAATTATTTATTTTGAAAAGCAATCATATTAGACCATTCAAACATGTAATATATACCTACAATGTTGTTTGTAAACAAGATTTTTAAAACCCCTTTTTTGAAAAGTTTTCAGGGTGTATTTTCCTTGTTTTGAGGGAAATATGGTCCGTGACCTCCATAAATTTTTCATGGAAAATTTAGGATCAACTTTTTTGTGGAAAATGGCTGAAAATTTTCATGGAAATTTGATCAACGCCCCTACTGTTTCCGAGGAAAGGTGTTTTTAATTTCCTACTTGTAAATAATAATAAACCAAAGAATTTATAGCTCATTCCATTGGTCTCACTGCAAACAAAATAGTATGGGACATTCAAGTGCTTAGATACAAGTCTAGCTAGATGTAATATTAGATTCATGATAACTTCAATGTGTAAGGGCGGAGGAAATGAATGACTAATTCCCAGTTCATGCATATATCCCGTCGCATTTGTCAATCTAATAATAATAATAATAATAATAATAATAATAATTTGCATAAATTCTTCTGCATTGAGTTAAACAAAATAGTCATAGCTATTAACAATAAATGCTATACCATATTATTATTTCTGCCCCAAATAAAATGTGTGTGCATCCATCATTTGTTTCTTCAAATGCATTGCGCTGGGAATAACTTTCTTTTAACAATTGTCACATTTATTATTTATTTTTTATATTTGTTTTTTTCTGTAGCTTATCAATTACAAGGAGTCGAACTTTAGTTTGATGTTTAAAAAACAAAAAAAAAAGGCTCTTTTTTTCTCTCTTTATAAAACAAATTTTATATTTCCATGAAAATACACAAGCAAATAAATTCTTGTGCCATCCACAAGAGTCATCATATATATATATATATATATATATATATATATATATTCTTTCACTGCGCCAAAGCTTTTATTATTACTATTATTGGTATTATTTTTACAAAGTGGACAAAGGCATTATCTGTATTACTTATCATGTGCCTGGAGGGATTCAACTTTTTAACTTTTCACATAGGACTTTATGTGCCTTTCCATTGGGCTATACCAATGTTGGCAAAAGCCAAATCAATAGTTTTAGATCACAATAATGTACAAAATTTATAATTTTTGTGTTCCTTTCATTTTTACTGTAATTGTAGTAAATTAATCACAGTATTTAATTTTTTAGAGTTATATAATGAATTAAATCAAAACATGAACACATGAAAACAACCTGATTTAAACTGATTTTTTTTTCAACTTCATTGTTTGATAGTTCTAAATCTTTTATTCAATTTCATTGTTTGATAGTTCTAAATCTTGCTCTATTTCATATAGTTGATAACAATTAACCATACATCAATTTTAAATCTTGTCCATTTAAAGAATATAAAAAAGGTATGTGTAACAGGATATACTCTAAAAAATGATAATGAAATTTCAATGAGTATATTCCCAGGAAAAACACATCTATTTCTTAAGAAAACCAAGGAGTTTCATATGGATTCACACCCTTGTCCATTTAACATTTCAACTACTAACAAAAACATAGTCTAACAAAATTAGAATGATTAATACATTACAACAAACCAGAGCAAACTAAGAACAACCACTAAAAACAAAGATAAATAGTGAACCTTTGCTCACATCGCAACCTTAGCCAACGAAGAACCATGCTTTCATTACTTTTTCCTTCTTACCCTTTCTTCTCTACTTATTTTTTATTTATGTGCCCTAAGCTATCCACATGTAATCTCCATAATGCATATTATTCTCTTGAGTGTTCTTGCAACATGTGGACACCTTGCTTTTTGTGGGATATGCTCCTATGCGCCTACCATTGGATGATCCTTTTTCGAGGAAGATTCACTCACATGACTATTGTCACACCCCATCCCGCAGGATCGGCACACGATAACCCAAGAAAGGACACCCATGTCACTCATTCCTCGAGTCGTCGTAATGCTGACAACAACCTGGGAACAAACAGACCTGAACAAAGTTCACAAGATCAAAACATATACGGAATAGAGCACAAGAGTACACAGAGTAAGCAATTAAACCAAAGCCTAAATATAAGATTCAATGACACATGCTTGTCATGATTACAACAAGATTTCCAAGACCTGAGACAAGTATACAAACCATGCACAAGGGTGACAAATACACTAGTGGATCAATGTTCTTATACAATGCAACATGATCAACAAGGAACATACATAAAATAGAGATTAAATAAGATAGATGGAATGATGCTTGGCACTCTAGTCTGCCGCAATGCCACTACAAGCTAGAGCCTGAAAGAGAGGGAGAGGGTGAGTAACCAGAGTCACTCAGTGAATGGGTTATCACAATTCTAAAGGGCACAAAATATTCGATAAAACGATAAGACTAACCTTTTGCGGTAATACATTTAAATTAGAACATTACAAAATATATATATATATATATATATATATATATAGAACACATATACACATGTATAAAGAAACCATATATAGCATAAAAGAACCATTTTTCTCAATTGAGCTTTCAACATTCAAAGCTAATGAATAGCATAATATGATTTTTAAAATCATAAAACACGTTGTTCATCATTAAATCAATTTTGCTTTTGTATGAAGTTTTATTTTTTTCTCAAAATATGAAGTTTGCATCTCGAGCAATCGGATAATAGTCTAGAAACCCCTCTAAACTCTAGCCGTGTCTAAGGTTAAGTTCAGAGCCGCAAAGGCACTCATATCCTTGACGTTGACCTACCAAGTCCGTGTGGTGACTCCGGACTTCCGATGTTAGTCCAATCAGAGCTTTATGAGCCACTTGAAGTGGATAGATAAACCAACTCCACCAGGAGACCTCTAAAAGCTGGCCCGTAAGGGCCCCTTACTGCAATAGGCGGGTTCCAACCCCAACACCAATAAAAGCATAAGAACTATATTAATAATATAGTTCATGTAAATCATTTCACAAGGTCTTTATCAAGGACAAATATTCACATATCGGTGGTAAACATTACTACCATGTAAATCAAAGCCAAGATTATAACATGTGAATGAAATTTCATAATTCAATCAAATCCAGTAGATCAACATAGCCAAAAGCATTTCATCTAGCATCAAGAGTTTTGCTTATAAGTAGAATGTAGAGAAGTTCCTTTCAAATGGGTGAAATCATTAGTTCAACATAATAAAACCAGGGTTTTTATTTAAATCAAACCATAAATATATTTAGATAGTATTCTATAAGAATTATGCAATCATAACCCACTCACAATCTATAGAGATCAACTCATCAACGGTGCTACTCCTCCGCCGGCTCTTTGCCTTGGGTGGAGCTCTCATCACCTACACCAGCACATGCCACAAAGGCTTAAAGACAAGATAGAAAGACAAGGAGAAAAACAAGCATGAGTTTCTTCAAGCTACATGCCACAAAACCCTAACGAAGCTTGAGTGTGGCCTGAACTTGAGATATAAGGGTTCCAAAGAATCTCTTTGGAGATAAACTTCCATCACAACCATGAAAATAGAGGTTTTGTAAATGATTTCTTAGTGCTATAGTAGTATGCTACAATAGCCCGATTTCTAGAACAAGGGGATCCTTGGTTTCATCAAGGTAGAAAGGGCGGATCTTTACATCCATTTCATGAACAAGAAAGAATAAAGAAAATCTAATAAACCACTCAATAAGTCATCATTATCAAGCAAAGGTTTAATGTCCACAAACCTTGGCAAACATGCTCCACCAAAATAAATGAAACAAGGAGAAAGATGAAGGAGAAGGGGAGCTTACTTTTAGAGGATCTTCAACCATGAGGAGAGAGAGAGAGGTCAAGCAACGGCTCATTCTTCTCATCCAAAGCAATAGGAAGAGGAAGAAGAAGAAGAAGAGACCTTGAGAATTAAAGCTCAAGTCCAGGACTTTAAATACTCCTAGAAGTACACGGCCAAGAACACGACGGTGCAAATCCTAGCATGGCAATGCTTCTCTCTGAATGGAGCGAACAACACTCATCCTAATGCAAGCATAGGCAGAAGCACGGGCGTGCCTATGCCCGTGCACTTAAAAAGAAAATCGTGGCAAAAAGAGCACGACTTCTCTGCCCCTAGCACCAATATGCTTTTTAAGCAAGGGGAGGAAGTACAAGTGTGCTTCCGTCGATGCACTTTACAGGTTGAGCTATAATTTCCGAAAATAAAGTCCAAGACATCCCGGGAAGAGTATGGTCAAGAGCATAGACATACTTGGTTCAACAACTGCATTTTAAGGCCAGAACGACAAAAAACGTGACAAAACTCAAGACATAACTATTCTAAGACAGCTTAAATAACAATGCATGCTCGGAAAGGCCGAAACACCACAACTTCGGTCCTCAATACCTTTGACCTAGTCCCCTTGACTTTCCTTCATCTTGATCATAATGGGGTATGCAACATTACCCCTTCATTTGGGAAAGAAAAACATTGGCCTCAAGGTCTAGAGTGGGATACTGTTGCTAAGGAATATTAATATTCTCCAATGAATTTTCAAAAGCAGGAAAAGCCTACCCGTTGGATTAAGAGTTGAAGAACACGACACCCATCAAGGAGGATGTTCCTTAACTGTTTGGTTGAAAAGAAGGCCTAAAGCCACCAATCAAAAATAGTGGAGAAACTAGCAGGAGCATGAGGATTGCCATGACACTTTTGTAGTACTAATACATGAATGTTGCTATGGATGTGCACATTTGGAGATAGCGCGAGTTAGAATGAGACAAGTCCAATGCTTTGAATGACTTGGAATTGCCCAAAGAACTTCATGGAAAGCTTATGACAACGGTGGAGAACCACCGAATGCTAGCAATATTGATGAAGGTTCACAAATACCTAGCCACCAATTTGAAATTGCACTTCAGAACGATGAATATCTAAGAACCTCGTCCTGTGCTCCTACGTGCACGATTAATTTAGTTTGAGGAACATGAATAATTGGTCTCCATTGTACAGTAAAGAAGACATAACCGGGGATCTTAATCATTGGAATAATATGGCATTAAGGTTAGAGGTTCACCACCACACAGAACTTGGAGCGGAGACATGCCAGTAATCGAATGATAAGCTGCATTTACCAACACTTAGCCCATGGAAGTAGTTTAACCCATTGCTTGGGGTTTTCATAAACAAAGCATCTCAGATATTGTTCCAAACAATTGTTTAGAGGTTTAGATTATCCATCCGTTTGAGGATGATATGCGGATAACATAGTAAGTGTGGTACCTGTAAGGGTTAATGACCTTACACTTGGTCAGCGGGCGTACATTTTCACATAGGCCAAGCCACGAGGGCGCACAGCTGCATGGATTGGGTAGCGCGCGGTTAGCGCGAGGCGTGTGTTGTGTCATGACCAAGAGCGGGTGAAACATCCCGCACGATCATGTGCTGAGACCATGAGGCGTGGCGCGCGCTGGACTGATTGTGTTTCCGCAACACAGGGTGATGTGTCAACCCCTTGCGTTACCGCAAGTGCACGGGTCATCAAGTAATAAAGTAGACCCCAAATGATCGAGTTGTCGAACCACAAGGAACATGAGAACTAGTAGTTGCTCATCTTTTGTTATCTAGCCTAATGAGTGTAGTGTGTGATGATCTAATGGCTAAGGGGCCGTTTGGTTCGGAAGTAAATTACTGAAGTGGTGGAAGTCTGGAAGTGGCACTTTGGTGGAAGTGAACAGTTCAACTGAAACTATCCACTTCAGTGTGTTTGGTTCTAACTGAAAACTGGACTTCGGATACCACTTCCTGTGTTTGGATGGTTGAAGTAAGTATATGAAAATCCCACTTCATCACTTTTCGGTGAGGGAGTAAAGTTACCCCTTTATGCTTTTTACACTAGTTTAATTACATCATATGATTTAATTAAATGATTTAATTACTTTATTATTATGGTAATAAATAATTTATTTATTAAATTAAAAACTTTGCACACCACATAATTAATTTAATACCAAGCTATTAAATTAAATTAAATCGGTTAATATATTATGCTTAATTATTAATTAGTGAGAGTAGTGAATTAATTATTTCATTACCATGGTAACAATTATTTTATTTATCATTGAAAAAATATTGCAAAGTGCGATGAAGTGGGAGACTGAAGTCGTGACTTCGGGATTTTTCCAGCTGAAGTCAGACACCGAAGTGGCCGAACTCATAAGTTATCACATCATCACTTTTGGGTCCAAATCAGTGAAACAAACACACCGAAGTGGGCTGGAAGTGGCCACTTCGGCCACTTCGGTGCCCACTTCGGTGAAACAAACGGCCCCTACGCTTAAGAGTGTCACTACAAGTGCACATGGACTGAAAGGAGAGGGAGTTATCAATCAATAAAAGTGGGGTATCCGGACAATGCTTCCCCTATGATTCGGGTGTTAAATGTAGATTACGAGTGTTTTTAGATGAAAACAATGAGTTAAGGGTATCTTAAGGTATAACGGCCCCTGCCTCCAGGTCGCCGATAACTAGTCCCTTACGAGGTCCTGGCGGAGAATTCTCTCGATGGCTCACACCACATATGACTGCTGAAAACTCTAGGGATCCCAAAGATATAACCAATTTCTAAAATTAGATCCAACCCTGCCTCCAGATGAAAGATCCCTAACCCCCATACGAGGTCCCGGCGGAGAATTCTCTCTATACCTCACACCACATATGGTTGCTTGACACTTAGGGAATATGGAGATAGGAAATATCTATCGGAAGGAAAAGGGGACACTCTGCTATCTCACGGCTCACCCTCTCAACCCTCTTTACTTTTGGTAATTCTAAACCTAGTGGTGATCTCTCTCTTCACTAGATTGAATAGAACATGCAAGGCAATTAATAATGGAATCAAGAGCACAAGCAAGCATTAAGAACACAAGAGCAAAACTCAATATATTAACTTGAAGAGAAACACAATGTAAATCTAATAAAAATATGAATCCTAGGGTTTACATGTCCGAATACCCTCTAGGGGTTTAGCTCTCCATGGAGCAAATCACAAAGCAAATAAAATAATGATAAACAAGTTCAAATAATGATAAACAAGTTCAAAAGCCATAGAAAATAACCTCCCTAAATCCGTGATGATGGTCTTGATGGGTAGCTTCCACGTCTGGATTGAATCCACTCCAAAGCAAGGTCGCCGGTGGCTTCTTTGATGCTATGACGGAGGAAGAATCGATCCAAGTTGGTGAGGAAACCTTCCCGAACCCGCAAAGAACTCCTCTCCCAGCCCTAGCCGCCTTGCCTCTTCAAAGTAGCCAAAAAGATCCCTTAAAATTATAACAAGACGGCTTTTATAAACTGAAATTGGGGCTTCACATGGGCATTCACACGCCCGTGTGAAATTTTCACACGGTCGTGAACAATGGTTTTGCTACAGTACCACTACAGTATTGCTACAACACTTTTGCTACAGTGAATTTTTTCGAAATCATTCTTCGAGTCCATACGGTCGGGGACACGCCGTGTGGTAGGGTGTGTGGCTTTCTTTCCTTTGAAACCTTCAAAATCTTCTTCTATTTACGCGCAGAAGCTGGGACATGGACATACTACTTCCTTCGTGCCCTTCCGGTTCATGTGATGACTTGAACTTCTCCGAAAGTTGGCAACACCTCTATGTATGCAAGCACAGCTTCTATTTCTGGTCTTGAAATGTGCCATCACTCCCTATCTTTGCTTCCTTTCTTATATTTCACATCTCCAAAGCCCTGTTTGCACAAAAGAACACAAAATACACCTTATTAGTGATACATCATGATAAAAGTGATGCTTAATGCATGCAAAATGATGTTATGAAATATATGTATGCAAGCACTTATCATGGACAATGGGCATGCGCGTGACCGATGAGCGCATGGGGCAGGCGCGCCCATACCAAGAGTCAAATGTTGCAAGGCTTCATTATGTAGAGTGTTGGATCTCTAGCAAGTCTAGGCGGGGCGGGACACTTGATCAGGCCGGGAGACCGAGAGCTGATTCTGGATTTGACAAGTTTTTACGTAGGCGTATGCAAGTGGGCACGTGCTCAGGAGCGTTGCCGAGCCAGGGCGAGGATGGCACGCGGTTTTACCACGCGTGACCAGTACTGCTGTGTGCTGTGAGCAAGGGTGGCTGGTTAAAGCTACAGTTGTGTCAATGGACACTGCAAGCTAAGTGAAGTCAGGGAATTCACGCCAGACCTGTATTGGGCATGGGGCTCAATTAACCTTGGATTTTGGGTATCTCTTGTAATAGGGTCTAATGTGTCTTTGGGAGGAGACAATGCCACTTGGTGTTGGTTTTGGCCATGGTTGTAAACATTTCTCAATTTAAGAGAGTTTATGTTTTTCGTTCTCAAAATGGGTTTCATGTGTCGTGTTTCTTGTACCGTGGATGTTTTCCGGTTTTTCTCTCTTTACTTTATTTCGTTGTACTTGTACTGCAAACAAGAATTCACTAACTGTTCTTCCAAGGAAGGCTGACCTGTTGCTATGGTGCATGTCAGGTGCGGCACAGCCGAAGGTGATTGGTTGAGGCCGTGACGGTACCCATGTTCTTGAACAAATGATTCTCTAATTTACTAGTAAAAGCTTTATCCTAGTCGCTAACAATAGACAAGTGAATTCCATGAAGTTTTGCCACATTAGTAAAAACAAAAAGCATTAGTTACCGTGACACTAGAAAAATCATCTTTGAGAGGAATAAAATTGATATATTTATAAAGACCATTGATCACCACATATATCACTACATATCACTTGGTTGTCAATAAGCAGACAATGAAGTCCATGGCTATATCATCCCTGACTTTATGTTACCGTGCTTAGGTTGTTGACAAATGAGACAAGATCGAACAAAGTCATGAATATCCTTGCGCATCCCTAGCCGAAAAATTAACAATCTTAGTGGACTTAAGTGCACTGTACGCTTGTATGGCCACCAACATGAGTTGCATTAAATTCGTTCAACAACCTTTGCTTGAGCTAATGATCATTTGGTATAACTAATCTACCATTACACCAGAGTGAAGATGTTTGGAAGTATATTTACAATCCACAGGATCATTGCACTAAAAAACATGAATGATAGGGCCATAAAGAGCACATTGCTGAAGTTTGTTGGATTTGAGGAATCAAGTGACACTTGGTCTGAGAAAATGCCCAGGAATAATAATAAGACAATGCATCAACAATAGAATTATTAGAACCACACTTATATTCGATGTTGAAGTTAAATCCCAACAATTTTAGAAGCCAATGTTGTTCATTTGTTGTTTGAAATGCCAGAGTGCATAGATGTTTTAACACTTGCTAATTAGTTTTGAATATGAATTCGTAGTCTGCTAAGTAATGTCTACACTTTTGAATAGCTTCATTAACAACATAAAATTCATGGACATGAGCATATTGTTGCTATGTCGAAGGAATCATTTTCTTTGAGAAGAATGCTATCTGATAGCCCTGTTAACTGATGGCAACCCCACAACCTTTATCAAATATTGCATTTGTTTGGATGATGAACGTTTGAGAAACATCTGGCAACACTTGAACTAGTGTTGTAGTAACTATAATAGTTTAAAGGGTAGTGAAGACATGACAAGCTTTATCATCCCAGTGGAAGTTGTCTTTTTTAATAACTCTGTGAGTGGTTAAGCAATGGCAGAGTAGTGCTTGATAAGCCTACAATACTACCTTCTTAATCATAGAAATCCCACAGTTGTGTAAGAGAAGGTGGTATAGTCTATTGGATGATAGCTTCGATCTTAGCCTGGTGCATCTCCATTCTTGCTGCTGTGACAATGTGGCCCAAGTGCTCTATTTGTTGAAGGTTGATGCTACATTTAGAAAGCTTAGCAAAATTTGTATTTTATGTAGTGCTTCTAAGATAATCTTCAAATATTCCAAATGTAGTAGTTGACCAGAGCTGTAAACTAAGATATCATAAGAAAAGAATAAGTACAAATTTGCTTAAAGCAAATTAAAAAAACCTAGTTCATTAGAGCTTAAAAGGTTGCTGGAGCTTTAGAAAGCTCTAACTGCATCACTAACCATTGAAAATGGCCGTTGTGAGTATGAAATGCGGTCTTGTATATGTCTAACACATGGAAAAGTATTCAGTGATAACTGGATCGAAGATCCAGCTAAGAAAAAAAAATTTGCACAACATAACTCATCCAACAATTCTTCCACAATTGGTGTGGATAATACATTTTTGATTGTCAAGGCATTCAAGGCTTTATAATTGGTGCGGAATCACCAAGAATTATCTCTTTATTAACTAATTCCACCGGTGAGGAGAAGAGGTTGGTGTTGAGTTCAATCAACCCAATGAAGTGAGTTAGAAACAATAGCTTCTATCTCTCTCTTTTGACTATTGGGGTATCTATATGGCTTGACCTTCACAATAGTAGCATCAACAATGAGTGAAATTTGAAATTCATAAGACCTCAAGGGAGGTAATCCATGAGGAATAGCAAATGGTTGCTGGTATTTCAATAATAACTGTTATAAACTAGTTGACATATTAGATAGAACGCTCCCAGAAAATCAGAAGAGTAAGGAAGTGACTGGAAGCCATTTTGCAAGTTGGGTTTATCCAAAATGGTAGCAATCATTTTGAAACACTCTGCAATGGCATTGGTCAAACAAAGTCTGTGGAGCTGATGTAAGGTAGTGTGCATTGGTGTTGCTTTAGGTTCCCCTTGAGTGTTACAAACTTAGGGCCTGTTTGGATACAACCAAATTCCATAGGAATTGTGATAATTCCTATGGAATTTGGTATTACTTAGGAATTTTTATTATCAGCTATTTGGGTGTTCTTTTTGTAGTAAAAAATTACTATGAAATCATAGGATTCCATAGTAATTTTTTACAGAGGTTGGAACCAAATTATTTCTTTTCTACGTTTCACGGGCTAGTGGGCGAAAGGCTTTTCAACAGACGAAGTCCCAAGCCATCCCTTCTTCCTTGTGACAGCTGCTTCGACTGAGCTCCGATTTCTCGCTCCTTCACTGACTTCTCGCTCCCTATCCTCTCCTCCAGCCCAGATCCGGCTCCGATCGGCTCCATCCTGTCTTGTAAACCCTTCTTTTTGCCCTAGCCAGCTTTCGATCCGATTCTTGGTGGGTTGAATCCGCCGCGTTCCGCCGCCGTTTTCCAGCCGGAGATATCATCGCTTCTTAGGTTGGTATGTTCTAATTCTTGTTGGTTTTAATTCTTTCGATTCTATTTAGGCTTCTGTTTTGGTGATTTTCCATATTGAAATTTCCCGTTTTGGGGTGTTTGATTGTTTGTTTTTGCAGACTAGAGTTGTGTTTTTGAGGAGTAAATGTTTAATAGATGATTTCCATTTGTGTCTTTCGTTTTTGATATTTGTTTCAAATTCAAAAAATCAGACTTTTTCTTGGCAGTAAGTTCATCTTTTGCAGAAAAAACTCAGCTTTTCTTTGTGCATATTTTAGATCTACTTTTCAATATTTCCCATTTTGCATTCTGAGGAGCCCCACTTTTTTTCCCATGTGCTATTTCTGTTCCTCTTAAATGCTTGCTATTTGCAGTGTTTATATTACAGATTTTGTTGCCATTTTAATGTCCAGTCTCAAAGGAAGTCCTTGTATTTTTTGTTTTGTGATTGAAAATTTCTTGATTGATGCTTTTTCCTTTTTCTTCTGTAATTTTCCTGATGCCATCTTGGTGCTTAGTTTCTGATGGTTAGATAGCATTTGGTACACCAGCTTGGAAGTTCCCTGTTGATTCATTCAGTGGTCACCAATATAATCGATGCTAAAGTAGAATATATCGAAATAACAAGTTATTAGTGTTCTTATTGTGAATTGTCGCTTCAGAGATATTTTAGATAGTTTTACATTTTCATTAGTTTTAATGTTTTCTGTAACTTTTCGGGTACATTATCACTACGTTTGGCCAAGATTCATTGGCTAGCTTTAGCTTAAATTAGGTTTGAATTTTATCAATTAGTTAAACTACCATATTTGAAAGCAAATGACATTTTTAGGTTTTACCAGTCAGACTCATTAATTTTGACATTTAGTAAGCTATTCAATTCATTAATTTTTTTTCTCAGTGCAAATGAAAAACTAGCCTCATAGGCCATACCAAAGTCTACTTCTCCTTTATTTATTTCAACATTATTAGATCTTCTCCACTGATATGCGTAGAAAAAAACACAAAACACAAAAAGAGGTTTGAATGAATCTAAGAATGAAGTCCAAATTGGCCTGATATTTCTTATGTTCTCTCTTTTGTGGTCAAGTGAACCTGCCATATTAAGTGCTAGACTAATCTTTAGGCTTCTTAATGGTCAGATAACAATGATAATACAACACACACACACAAAAGGGACCATTAATTACCAGGAGACCAATCACTTGAAAAAATTTAAACTGCCCCCAAATTTGGCTATAATTAGTTAAACTGCCCCAAAATTTAGCTTCAACTATAATCGAAAGCAAATATATTCTATTTCATCTGAATTTCAGAACTGTTATTCATGTGTGTTCATTTTCATAATTAATCTTAAATTAAAGTGCAATGGTTCTTGCTTCTATTTTGAGATTATGTTACTTCTTTGTATAGATGACAAATCAAGAGAAGCCCGACACAAGGGCCAAATGGAGTGAAAATCACAAGGCTCATCTAGTGAAATTGTTAGGTGATTAAGGAGGAATGGAATAAAATAGTCCGTGAAATGGTAATGAAATTCCCTACTCTAAACTGCACTGTGGTACTAGTAAAGGCATTGGAGCAAGAGATAAAAAAAATTTACAAGCTTCTTAAGGGGTTTTTGGAATTAAGTGGCTTTGGATGGGATTACGAAAAAAATATGGTATCAGCCACTGACGAAGTTTGGGCACCACTACTTGAGGTATACATATTTGTTACATAATAATCAATCATCTTGCAATAATTTATGCTAATGTTTTGCATCAAAATATACAGAGAAATAAAGAAGCAAGAAGATGGCATCAACGGCCCTTTCCATATTTCACAGCACTGCAGGATGTTTACAAGGGTAGAAAATGCATTCTTTACCAATAATGCTTTAAAAATTTGTAATCATTTGTGAATTTGTTATACAGGGAGATATGCAGAAGGAAGACACTCCCGTGATTATTATGCAAACATTGCCAATGTGCCAATGGACACTCCATCTCCAAGTATTCCGGCTCCAAATGATCCTGTTTAGTCAGTGTGTACACCTGAAGTAGAGACAGAGGACCGTGATTTTACATAAGTGGATCCTCCTTGCAGTCAACCATACATTTCAAGTTCATCTAGTGAAAGATGACGAAGGTTAGAAGATGATGATAGGCAAAGAAAGAAAAAAGACCGAAAGCGAAAAAATGTACAAGAGTCATTCTTAGAACAATATATAGATATGCGTTGCACTGAGACTGATCGGTATATTGATGCTATGAAAATGAATCAAGTGGAGGAGATGTGTACGATAGGAGAATGCATGGCGGCATTTAACGTGGTGTGTGACCTATTTTCAGATGAAGACTTTGTTAAAGCGACAACACTGTTCAAAGATAAAGGCAACCGTGAAATCTTCTTGAATGTGAAGGATGATCGGAAAGTGTCATGGCTTTGACAGATGATTGACTGAAAACATTGTTATTTGCTACTTTTTTTTCTACTTAGCTACATGTAATTGATGGTGTTTGGGGATGCTTGTTGTTAATCACACAATGACATGAAAGCAACATTGTGTGTTATGATTATTTTTGCGACTTTTGCTTATTTACGTGTACTTTGTTGGATTAATGTCGAATTCATGCCTTAGACAATTATTTGTTTATAAGAAAAGTATATTTGGCACTGATATTGTTTCAAATTTATGCATATCTCATGTTTTCAGATATTCTAAAAGGGAGTTTTATAAATAATACTCGTAGTCCGAAAATGAAAACAACATTGATGAACGCATACATCTTTTACAATATATTTCTACGATAGTTGCAATAATCATCCCACATTTGCATTGCTATTTCATCTCTTTTGCGAGCACCTGCAGTACGTTCAGAGTTCATTACACCGACATCACCTGCGTATGTATCATCTCCATTTGGGACAGTCACTTCGCAGATCCATCACCATTTTCCTCAATGTCGTCCGTGCCATTGTGAATCCGTATGAAATTATGCAAAACACACGCGGTGAGTACTATATCAGTTTGCGAATCTATAGGGTGAAAGGTTGCAACTTTAAGTATGGGAAATCTCATCTTCAACACACCAATGATTAGTTAAATATGATTCCTTAATGACGCATGTCTCAAATTAAACAGTTCTTTGTAATTGCTTGGTCTACATTGCGCCCGTCCTTGCTCCTATAAGTGATAACGCACACCCCGGTATGAGCAATACAATGTGGCGTATTTGCATATCCTGCATCCACTAGGTAATATTTACCTGGTGGGATAAAGAAACATTGGTCAATTGAATGCTGAAGTACTCTAGCGTCAGAAGCGGACCCTTCCCAACCAGCTCGAACATATACAAAACGTAGATTAAAATCGCATGCAACCATAACGTTCTGAGATAAAGTTTGTTTTCTATTTCTGTAAGGATCTTGCAACGCCAAAGGAATGGTGATTGGAATGTGTGCCCCATCAATAGCACCAATACAATCCTAAAATAATAAACCCATAAAATTTCTTAGGAGGAATTTAAAATAACGTAAATAAAAAGTTAAAAGATGAAAACATAAAATTTAAAAATTTATAACCTTGAAATATGGGAAAAATAGTCTATTGTTCTGAATAACTGGTGATGTAGTTGTTAGTGGTAATTCTATATATGTACTTGCAAGAGTACATATAACTTGAGGTACTTTACCAAAATAACGGCTAACCGTTTCTACCGAATGTTGAAAGCGCTCTTGCACATCACGATTACTGGCGTTGTGCGCAAGAGTATAGACAAACATTGCTAGTTTCTCCTCGATTGTAATTCTTTTTGAGTTGCGAAGGAGAGATCTTTCTCTCAAACAATTAGCAAGAGCTCTAAATATGCGAGACTCCATACGCAATTCTCGCTTACAGCGTATCTCGTGACCTTCAAGAATTTCTTGTACATATGCAGCACCTGTTAATATGGATGTATGACAAGGCCTACTTTCTGAGCTTTCAGCAAATAGATTTGGTAAAATGCCGAATATGAACTCGTCATCATCTTCATTAATCTTCCTCCATTGCTCCAAATCCATGTTAAAATAAAAAAGGTTTCGAGAGGTAGAAATTTTTGAGTTGAAGGGAGATAAGTTTACATACTTAGTAAAGAGTGTTGGCTTTAAATAGAGGGAAGTTGTTAACGGCTAGTTTTCAAAAACTCCAACGGCTACTTTTTCAAAAAATCCAATAACGGCTAGTTTTTCAAAAACTCCAACGGCTACTTTTTTTTTTAAGAAGTCAAACGGCTATTTCTCTCTTCAAATTAAATTCTATAGGAAAACTTTTCTGCGTTTATCCAAACACCATTCCGTAGGAATTTTTCCTGTAGTAAATTCCGTAGGAATCATCTTCAAATTCTATGGAATAATTTTCCTATGGAAAAATTTATTATACAACCAAACACGCCCTTAGTATAATGATAAAATTGTAATTGGAGTGTGATGTAATCCAATGGTTGCTGGTATTTCAATAATAATTGTTATAAACTAGTTGACATATTAGATAGAACGCTCCCAGAAAATCAAAAGAGTAAGGAAGTGACTGGAAGCCATTTTGCAAGTTGGTTTTATCCAAAATGGTAGCAATCATTTTGAAACACTCTGCATTGGCATTGGTCGAACAAAGTGTGTGGAGCTGATGTAAGGTAGTGTGTATTGGTGTTGCTTTAGGTTCCCCTTGAGTGTTACAAACTTATTATAATGATAAAATTGTAATTGGAGTGTGATGTAATCCATAATATGAGGGTCTAAGATGGTCAACTATGTGGCTTCCAGAATAACCTCAGCACGAGCGATCAAGAGTAAATAGGTTGGAAAATCGATACAATGGTCCTAGACCTTAACTTGTAGATTTTCTACAAGGCCTTCATGGCTGAAATGTCGTAACACAGACGACTCATGTTGTGGCTCCCATGTATAAATGCCCTTTAAAGAATATTAACAAAGGTAATGTTTTATTATAATTAATATGTATACTTA
Organism: Dioscorea dumetorum; assembly: GCA_902712375.1. Taxonomy (NCBI): domain Eukaryota; kingdom Viridiplantae; phylum Streptophyta; class Magnoliopsida; order Dioscoreales; family Dioscoreaceae; genus Dioscorea; species Dioscorea dumetorum. Next base: position 316,757 of record CACTHL010000635.1, read on the forward strand.
AAAGATGTTGGACCACTTAATTAATTAAATGATACTTACCTTAAAAGCAGTGAATATCCTTTGCCTCACATCTTTGGGCACTTTTCCCCATCCAGTCCATGCCTCTTTATAGTGACCTTTCACCAATTCATGTATTGCTCTCTTAACTTCATAATCTCTAAATAAAAGAGTGATATAAAACAAATTTAATTAAGTCTTAGAAATCCTTTATAAGATAAATTATATACAAAATTATAAAATTGTTATAACACGAAATGCAACTCACACAATTAAACTATCCGGGGTGATCAACCAGGGGGGTCCAGTCCTCTCAGACTCATTGGATGGCACTTCCATTGACTGGGAGTAGTCCTCAGATGCATGGGCAGAAGTCTCTCCATGTGGAATTGGGGGAGGTTGCGCTACTGGTATAGCTGGTGGAAATTACGTTATTGGTGATGAGGGAGTAATTGTTGTTGTTGGATGAATGCTTGGATGTATACAAGGAGGCATTCCCAAATCCGTCACAGTATTTGGTATTGATGCAGAGTTGTCACCGGATCTTTGACCAATATTCTGGGTGGATTGACCCCGTCCTGATGTGGAACGACCACCATGGTCCGATTTTGATCGACCACAGGATTGACGTTCAGACCGACCCCGTCCTAAGAGATAAGCATATACAAAAATATAAATGGTAGAAAATCCAAGACTCTTCAATTTATATCCATGCCATCTTACTTAAAGGAAAATACATATATTTATTGACATAATCATTGTGTTAACAAAATAAATCTGAAATCAATTTTCAGAAAAAGTAATATTAAGATAACTGAAAATTCATACCCGATGTTGCCCTAGAATCTTGATAACGATCCATCACGCTTCAAGTGAAATAATCAACCCACCTACATTGAGACACAAATGAGAACATAAATTGTAAAACTATTTATCCCATTAAAATCATGGATGAGATTCTCACAACAAGATTACATAGCAAGTTTTTATTCAAAATAAAATAAAACCACCGACTTGATAAAAATAAGATGTTCATGTTAAAAGGAAATACAAAAGAAGAGTTTGTCAAAATAGTGCGTAGTTTGTTAAAAGTCATCATCATCATCATCATCAGCATCACCATCAGCATCACCATCAATTGGTTCGTTTTCTTCATTTTCTGTTAGCTCATTTTCTGTCTTCCTCCATTTCACCTTCCGAAATGGGTTGCAGATCAGACAAGTCAACAATAAGTTGTATGCCTTGTGGGTCAAACAAAGGAGGAATTTCTTCCATAGTACTAATGCCAGTTGTAGACTGGATTTCCTCCATTTGAAATGCAGATGCATCTTTTTTTGGCCAACTGGTCTTAACCATTCCCCTAGCTTTTATCGGACACACAGCCAACCAATCAACTTTGTTTTTCTTCATGCTCGGGTATGCAACATAGTTTACTTGAGTGGCTTATTGGGCCAACACAAATGGATCATACTTTTAATAGAACTTTTTACAATTAATATCAACCAACTTGTAAAGAGGGTGAATCTTGGTGCCATTTAATGGGTCAAACCATGTACACTCAAAGAGTACTATATGATTCCATCTGCTACCATGGTACTCAAGTTGCACTACATCTTCGAGTAAACCATAAAAATCACAAGATGAATCCTCCGAATTGCTCCCTCTTACGCAAATACCACTATTCATGGTGGTCTTCCCCATTCCATGTGTGACAGTATGGAAGTTGTAGCCATTAATGAAATATCCAGGCCATGTCGTTGCTTTCTTTGATGGACCCCAAGCCAAACTCCGTAAGAGAGGATCGGTTACTTGATTAACTTCATTTTCCACCTAAATCCCAAAAAATGTTAATGAAAATTTTCATTATTTCTTAGTAAAATTTAAACATGTATGCATCATTACTCACAAAATTTTCAAACCATTTTGCGAAATGCTTATCAACTGCCTTATCGATGGCATCAGATGGGTTCCCTTCCAAGTAGGTGACAAATATCCTAAGAATGTCCATTCAAACAATAAATACTTATATATCAAAATTAGATCTTGAACACGTACATATTATAAAATTATTGAATAATAACTTACTTGTAATATGGATATACTTCTGGATAATTTCGTAACACATAAGTATGTGCTACATGTAACTCATCTTCAGATAACCACCTAATTTTTTGACGACCTTGGCCTCTACCGGTATAATTGAATATCGAGAAAGGTGGAAAAATGTCATTGCTACAACCCTCATCATTTCGTCGCGGTCTCCTCCTTCTACACGATATGTGAGGCTCAAAGTAATGCTCTGCAAAAATGTTGATTTCTTGAGCAATATATGCCTGGCAAATTGAACCCTCGATGTGTGCTTTATTCTTTAATGTTTTCTTTAATTCTTTGAGAAACCTACATGTATAAAAATATTACAACCCTATATAAATTACAAAAAGAAGGAATTGAAGACACCAAAATTAGGAAATGGCATGTATTACCTCTCGAAGGGGTACATCCATCTATATTGAACAGGACCTCCAATTCTAACTTCATAGGGCAAATGAATAATGAGATGTTCCATGGAATCAAAAAAAGCTGGTGGAAATATCTTTTCCAAGTTACATAAAATCACTGCAACCTTTTCCTCTAACTCAGTAATTTTAGCAATAGCAACTTTAGTAGAACATATTGTGCGAAATAACAAACTTAATTCTGTCAATGAATTCCAAACAAATGATGGCAATAATTCTCTAAAGGCAATTGGAATGAGCCTTTGCATAAAGAGGTGGCAGTCGTGACTCTTCATGCCAATCATTTTAAATTCATTCATGTCAACACACCTTCCAAGATTAGAAGCATAACCATCTGGAAACCTTAATTCTTGAATCCATGCACAAATGACCCTCTTCTGTTCTTTTGTCAAGGTATAAACTGCTTTAGGAATAGTTCGACCTGAAAAGTTTGAAGGAACTGCTATCTCTTTACGGTCACAAAGAATACCAACATCTTTTCTTGCATTAATATTATCCTTACTCTTCCCTTTCACATCCATAATTGTGAAAAACACATTGTCGAAGACATTTTTCTCTATATGCATCACATCAAGATTATGTCGGATCAGATTATTTTTCCAGTAGGGCAAATCCCAAAAAATACTTTTTTTTGTCCACTTATGTGTTGCTCCATACCCAGTAGGTGTGTTAACCGGGTCCTCCATTGCTGTTGGAAATAGCATAACCTGATTAAAAATTTTCTCACCTGACAATCTTTGTAGTGAAGTATTTTTTACCAATCGGCCACGTATAAAAGATTTCTTGTCCTTGCGGTATGCATGATTTCGTGGTAAGAACATCCGATGACAATCAAAATAACTTGTCTTCCGACCATGTTGCAGATGAAAAGCATTAGACTTCTCAATACATATTCGACATCCCAAAACCCCGGCAGTACTCCAACCAGATAGCATCCCATATGCAGGAAAATCATTAATTGTCCACAAAAGTGCAGCTTTCATGAGAAAATATTCATTTCTTGGAACATGGTAAGTCATTTCACCAATTTCCCACAAATTATTCAACTCCTCAATTAAAGGCTGCAAAAATACATCTATATTCTTTTTCGGATTCTTAGGCCCTGGACAAATTAGTGACAAGAACATATAAGGTCTTTTCATGCACATTCCTGGTGGAAGGTTGTAAGGGGTCACAACTACTGGCCAACAAGAATATGTTCTCCCAAACTGCCCATGCGGTGCAAAACCATCAGCACACAAACCCAAACGAACATTACGAGGTTCTTTAGCGAAATTGGGATAAATTCCATCAAAATGCTTCCATGCTTCACCATCAGATGGATGATGCATTACTCCCTCGTTTTTTTCATGAGTAGCATGCCAAGTCATGTGCCTTGCTGTAGCACTAGAAGCATATAACCTCTGCAATCTTGGAGTTAATGGCAAATATCTTAATATTGCTTGCGCAATCTTTTTATGCCTGCTATTATCAAGTACCTTGCGTCGACCCTTTATCTGTTTATACCTCGGCTCATTGCAGAACTTGCATGAAATGTGCATATCATCGTGTTTCCAATATAGCATACAACCATTTTTGCAAGCATCAATTTTAATCACAGGCAGCCCCAATTCATTCATGGTTTTCCTGTGATGGTAATAATCTATTGGCATTGTATTATCTGAAGGAAGGACCTCTCTAATTGCAGTAATCATAGTATTAAAATCAGCCTTAGACATATTGGCATCAGACTTGATAGATAACATTCTAGCAACAAAAGACAATTGAGAGTGATTCTCACAACCTTCATACAAAGGTTGGTCAGCAACTTTTAACATATCAAAAAATCTATCAGACAATTGACTTCTCTCACCCCCCTGAAACCTGGAAAGTGGCTCATCTAATGGTGGTTGTACGCTTGGACCTGCTTCATTGTTGCAATGAGATGGATCTCGTGGTGGAACATGAGAACGGAAACAATCGTATACCATCCTTTGATCCCAAGTCATTTGCCCATAGTCACCCCAATGTGTGTCTTGTTCCACAACACGATCTTGAACATCATTTTGCTCCTCACTAGTGTGGAACAGTTCTTTTCCATGACAAGTCCAATTCCAATAACATTGTTTGAACCCACGGCGATATAAATGTGTAACAACATCATTTGGGTGAACAAACCGTGTTTTTTTGCACTTGAAACAAGGACACCTAATATTTTCTCCATTCTTATATGAGTCATCTTGATTAATGGTGAATTGAATAAATTCATCCACCCCGGCAATAAATTCGTCAGTCAATTCTTTTCGCCCAAGTAGATTTCGATTATACATCCACTGTCTTGACAACATTTTTGTCCTACAACCACTACTTTGAATTAAGTATTAGGCACAATTTGAGAGTTCCCATACTATACATATTAATACATATGTGCATAAATAATTTTAAAAGCATGTAAAACAATAGACAATATATACATTCATGAATAAATATTAAATATAACAAGAGATCATTTTGTTTATTTATTTTATCATGTATTAATCTAAAGAGCTTACATGTCAGATGAATCTCACCATACACATTTACATCCTCATATTTATTCATGCATGTAGTACTCTAAAGAGATCATTTTGTTTATTTATTCAAATGTCTCAATGTATCGCAATTTTTTATGTAAGTAGACTTATGTGTACATGCCTAAAACAATGACAATCAAAATAAGTACATCAACAACTACAATTAACATGCATTAATCAAAACAAGCATAAGGAATAAAGATGTTCTACAAATCATCTACATGCATAACACGATCATGACCTCATAGTCAATGAAAAAAATCATGTACAATGTAACCCCACACCTATAAATCTTGACCTCATGATACGCATAACCAAGTTTGAATTACCTTCCGCATGGTCAATGTTAAAATCATATATATGCTGGTACGTTGGATTTAGTTTAAGTCTATAATATTAATTTACCAAAAAGTTTAAATTACAATAATACAAAAGTGAAACAATATTAATACCTGAATTCATACATATATATATATATATATATATATATATATATATATATATATATATATATATATGAGATTAATTTCCATTATTGAATGTTGCTCAGCTATAAGATAGATATATAAAACAAGATACTAACATGCTGGTTTGCAATCTAGTATAGCAAGATCTATGAAAAATTTAGTGGCAATAGTAGTTCCACTACTAATAATCATTAGCAAAATATAGTAATAATTACCAGAGAAGCAGCTGGAAATGACGAGGCCTTCAAGGAGTTTTTTTGGCTTGAGTATCTTCACTGCCACCCAGCTGAATATTCCTCCGACTATAAAATAGATTTTTCATGAAATAGAAAAACTGACAACCATACCATGGAGCTATTTATCCAGCCAATAACCGCAATATAATAGAAGAATGTGTTCTAGAACTAGTTGTTCTAACAAAAATGCATATGTGTGGAGTAATGAGCATCAAATTTATTTCCAAACAGAATTGCAACTCTCATGTTAAATCAAGCAGGAATTTAGTACCAAGTGTAAGTGTAATAATGAACATCAACATATACAAATAAGCTTTAAAAAATAAATTCAAATATGTAATACAGTATTGGCAATTGTAAGATTTCACTATGATTTCAATTAATAATCAGGATCAAGAGATATAAACCAATAATTTACTGAATATCAATTCATATATAAACACAAAAGAAGGTTGCATCAAATAGAATTAATGAAATGAATGGAGAACAAATTGACGTAAAAATTTGAAAAAAAATCAATTCTATTCAATCGACCAACTTAATTTGTCCCCTTGGATAATACAAATGAAAGGTTGTGGGAAATATAAAACAAAGAACATATTTCGATAAACTAAACGGAAAGTTAATTTCATCCTACCAACATACTAACTGCAGCATTATTTTCCCATGGATTCTCTCACAAAAACTCACATAATAAAAAATCTAATTTTAAAATTCCTCAATTTTTTAAACTACTACAATCATTAGGAGAAACCTTTCAACAATAAATTATAGAATGCTTCAAATTCAACAATTTGAAATTTGTCTTGACCTTAACCGTATGATGGGAAATTCTTATCAAAAGGTTCCTCCATTTTGTTAATGACATTACAAATATTAGAATAAACATTTTGTCCAAAAAAATTAAGAAATATTTCAATTTAATCACAAGCAAAGAATTCCTAAAATCAATAATGACATGAACTACAAGTCAATCATCATATTGTTCTATCAAAATATAATTAAATACTAATTCAAGTACGTTTCAAAGATAACCTCACCATATTGCATTGAGTTACTAAATTTGAATGTAGAATCTCGCATAAACCATGAAACATAGGTTGTCAAATTTATGAACCTTGTGTCATTAAGAGTAACCATGAATACCTGCTTACTTAGAAGCATAGTAACCTTCAAATTTTCAATAACAAAATACTCCTTTAATGCTGGACCAAGCAACTAAAGGTGAAACAATGTGCATGTTTAGAGTGTATTATCAATGTCGAAAGCATATGCATAATGGTTCTTGCACTCTCTATTAGAGATTGAAACTACAAGATGTTATGGGAACCAGATAGGTTGTTGAAAGGGAAAAAAATACAAAACCCAAAATAATAGAAGAGACAACATAGGTTTTTACCAGAAATTGAAAACGATACAGAACGTGTGACTGATAAGGCAGAAATGATCTATTGAGAATAGCACCAGTCTGATAACAAAAAAGAAAAAGGCATAAAAAGCATGATGAATTAGTAAACTGTGGAAATTTTCATATAGTTCCTTATACTATAGATATGGAAAACTGGGATGTATAGGGTAATATTTATGTTGGTGGGCATCAATACAAACTACAGAAAAATTAGCATGTGAGAAAGGCACAAGAGCATTGATAGAACTTGCATATCATAGCACTATCAAGCCAACAGAGAAAAGAAAATTAGTAAATCTTCAATTTGAGTATAGAATATTTAATGCCCTCATCGAAGACCAAGCAGCACCATGTTAGATTCCAAGGGAAGCCCATAACCTCATGTTTGAATATTCCTCCGACTACTAATAATCATTGTATGGTTTTTTTGGCTTGAGTATCTTCACTACCTATTTTAGTACATATTTTTGTAGCATTAAGTAATAACATTTGATGGATGCCATATCATCCAAGATTAAGAAGTTTTATTTTACATTCATTCATTCATTCAAAAAACCAAGATTAAAAAGATAACAATTCTATCATATAAATTTTGAATTACTGGACATTGTAAAATCAGCTCATACTGCATAAGTACAGGAATTTGATGAGGCTTGCTATTGATGCTTTCTTGTTGGCCAAAAGACAGGCCAGACATGCATTAGCATTTGAGGACAGGTACTAATGTCAAGCAAACAGTGAAAAACATTCAAGTCAAATAGACACTATTTGCATATAAACAAGCAAAGTGAGTGGAGAAAGTGGGTAGATAAGGGAGAAACATAAACATATATAAATATAAGACAAAAGACAGTAAAGCTTTTGTTTATTTAAGGTTCATGATGCAGCAATATATGCTACTTGCCAAACATATAAGTCTAGAAATTTCATTAATGAAATTAATGTCCTTGATTGAGTGCTATGTATTCATCTTTATGGTCTGTATTCACAAGAAAGCATTTTTCATTAAGACTTTTGGATTTTTCTTCTTGAGTTTGTTTTCTGTTTTTCTAACAGAGATTTCTGCTGAATTTTCACCCTATTTTTTTTGCATTATTTTGGAGAGTAATCTAATGTGAACAAGATATGGAAATTAAGTCAGTTGATCTTCTGAAAGGACCAGAATTTATGAGTACATTAATGTTAATTGAAGATCAAAGATTCAAGTAAAGATCCAGGAGTGAATATGTGTATGCAGGTTAATTTATGAGACCACATTTAAGATTCTAGACACAGCTCACAAGTGCTAATAATGTTTATCTAGACCACCATAATCTCCAACTATGAACAAGTCTCAAGATAAGAAACACATGAAAATTTCTTTCAATTCTTCTTCTTCTTATTATTATAACTAAAGGAGAACAAACAACAGGAACAACAACATATATAAATTAATACAAAGATAATATCAAGTAGGGATTAAGTATAACAATAATATGATTATGATAAGGAATTAATTAAAGTGCCTGGAAGAAGAAGACACGGATTGGGAGCAAGAATGGCAAGAAAATTTAATGACTAAAAACAAACCACAACCAAACCAATTCCAATATACACCATGTAATTTCTGAAAATAAAACAATTTTGCAAGAATACAAGACATAAATAAATATTGTCTCCCCAACCAAATTAATGGATACAAAGAAGATAAGAAACACACCTGCGATTGGAAGTGAGATCCCGGCGGCTTCTCCCTGTCTTTCCCTCTCTCTTTTCCTATGGAAACCGTAAAACAAAAAATGAGCATCAAGGTGGAAAACCCTTATATTGATTAATCACAAACATCTACTCATCAATGAATAGCAAAGAAGATGAAAAAAACTTTGTTAGAGGAGTTGGCAAAGATAAAGAAAGAAAATCACACCTTAGATTAAATCTTGAGATCACGGCCGCTTCTCCCCGTCTCTCCCTCTATTTCTCCTATTGAAACCCTAAAAATAGACAATGAGAATCAAGGTGAAATTGATTACTCGCGAACAAGATTTTCATCGATGGATAGTGAAGAAGATGAAAAACTATTTTAGAGAAATTGGGGAAGAATTGATAAAAAAAAAAAAAACCAAACCTTGGCTTGGAGCGGCCTTCCTTATCTCTCCCTCGTTCCTATTTGGATGATGGTCATATAGCCTACCTATTTACAAATTGACCCTTAGAATTCACCAAAATTCTAAATAAAATGAATATAAATTAATGATAATGAAGGAGATGACTAATGACAATCAATTTTAAAAAATATAATAAATTTTATTAATATTTTCCATTATAAGTAAAATTTCATATCAATAATTACAATAAATTTACCATTTTTTAATTTATTGTTTTAAATTATTTAAAAATTTCCAATAAAAAAAGTTAATAAAAATAGACATATTTTTAAAATAATAATTAATCAATATTTTTTATTGTAATTAAAAAGGATACATTTACTTATTTATTTTATTTTCATTTAATGTAATTTTTTAATAAATTCATACTATGAAATTATATATATATATATATATATATATATATATATATATATATATATATATATATATATATATATATATATATAATGAAGTTAAAACAATTAATAATAAAATTTGTAAACACAATAACAAATCTTAAACATAAAACAATTTATTAATCTTTCAAAAAAATAAGTTAATTTACAATTATTTATATTTGTGCATGTATATATTTATTAATCTTTTATTATTTATATTTAATCGATATGGAGTTAATCATAATATTTGTGCATGTATACGGCAAACATAATCTTTTATAAACTTATTTGTCACGGTTTTTGTCACGGCATCAGGCATGCCGTGCCAAATACCGTTGCAAATATTTTTCTTTGGCACGGTTTTGAAATAGCCGTGCCAAATACCGTGCCAAAATAATAAGTTTTCAATTATTTTATAAAAATATATTATAATTCGAATTATATCATAAAAAACTAGTATTTTAAAGTTTTTTTTTTATCTCACAATCTCTAATTCAATTAAAATTTATAATTAATTAATATAATGAAATCATGGATGCATGGGATGGTTGCACTAATCTCTAACTTTTCATTTAGTTAATAAATTTTTTACAAAATTTACAAAAAATAAAAAAATGCGATACGGTTAATATAAATTTACGATATTAGTTAATTTTTATACTAATGTCCATTTAATTATTATTTAATTTGCTAATTAAATAAATATGTGGGCTTTTACTTTTTGTTCGATTTTTATTTAGACATTTCATATTTATAACGTGTGTGTATATATATATATAATTTAAATTATTTACTATTTTGGATAAAATACTCAAATAGTTATTAGTTTTTAATATTTTACTTGATAAAATATTCAATAGGTTATTTTTTATTTTTTTTTTATTTTTTGAGGAAAAGAACCCTAAGAAGGGCTAATTTATTAAAAGAACAACCAAATACAAGACAAGAACAGAAAAAGAACAACAAACCAACAAAACAAACAAAACATTAATGGACCAAAAAACCAGAACTGGAGAAAGACTTCATGATCCACCTTGGGAGATCTCTGCCATGGTGAAAGAGACACAAACAATGTAAATTAAGACCATGAGCAGCTAGGGACATTGCAGGTTTATTCCAAATCCTAGGAATACATAAAATACTCGGATTCCCACCAGGTGAACGGCAAATGTAAAGAATGAAATAAAGCTTCCCGAGTGCTTCCATTTTCATTAACCCGGTTCTGTTTAATGGTATTGACCAACTCCAAGTTATCGAGAATTATATGATCAACATGTGTACCAAGTATAATGCACGATCTGTAGAGCAGAGATGAGCGCTTTCAAATCAGCATCGAAGATCGACTCAGCTGGGTTGAAGTAGCAACCTGCAAAAATAACACAAGAATTAGAGTTGGAAACAAAAAAACCAACCCCACTCACCTCTCTATCAGGATTCCACGCTTTGGCAACAAATAGCAAAGATTGCCCATTTGAGAAATTGTTCAGCAAGAGTCTGTGGCCAAACTGGTCCCCCTTTTGCTGAAAGAGCTCCTGTGCATAAGTGAAAGCCCTGTATATAAAGGATTGCCAACAGGGTTGCTAATTCCTAAAGATGATGTCACATCTAGTTTTCCACAGGAACCAGGCCGTTGTAGCAGTAAGAGCTTTAGCAAAATGTGAATAATAAGAATTAACCAACCAATCACCAGTGCAGAACCCCTCAGGAAAACAGACATTTCTATTCAAAATGTTGCCAATTTGGTTCCAAACCAACTTAGCTTTCACACAAGAAGCAAGCAAATGTTCAGCAGTTTCATTCTCCAAGTCACAGAAAACACATTTGTTAAGAGGACCCAACTTCAAGTAGTGTAAAAAATCAGAAGTAGAAAGCCTGCCATTAAAAACCAGCCACATAAAGTATTTAACTCTTGGCCCGGCCTGGAGATTCCAAATATTTTTCCAACCATGCCAAGAGTCACTTAAACTCAGGTCATGATTAAGAAACTGATAAACCATAGAAGGGATCCTATTGCTTTTAGACTTTGGGCTCCAAATCCAGTGATTATGTTCACTGTTATTGAGATGGCCTAGTCTACTAAGAAAAAGATTGAAACTATCACCAAACAGCATTTGCAATTTACTCAAGTCCCACATATTATCACAACTGATATCAGAGATTAGCATGGACTCAAGATTCAAGTTGACATTGATAAAAGTGGGGTAGAATGCTAAAGGAATATCAGAACACCATAGGTCAAATAAGAATGAGGTCATGTTGGCATTAATTGAAGTAAGTCGACAGAAAGGTTTGATTCTGTCAGCAGTTAAACAAATGCCTCTAAAAAAATTCGAACAGTGATTTGGGGCAGAGCTTTTCCAGAAATTATGATTACCATACTTGAGATATAGGATTGAAGACCAAATAGCATCATACTTATTTAAGAATTTGAAAAGGTTTTTAGCCATCAAAGAATGCTTCAAAATTTTAAGGTTTTTGATATTAATACCCCCCTCAGTATTATGTGCATTAACTCTAGACCAAGCCACAGCATGAATGCCCTTTCCATTGCCACCTTTGTCCCAGAAAAAAGATCTCACAGCTTTAGTTATCTCCTGAAGGACAGAATCATGAATTGAGTAGACAGAAAGATAATATATAGGCTGACTGAGAATAGAGGAATTGATAAGCACTGCTTTGGCAGCCATAGAAAGTTTAGAATGCCTCCAGATAGAACACATTCTTTTGATTTTATCAACCATAGGAGAAAAAACAGCCCTAGCTAATCTCTTAGGAGTAATATGAATTCCTAAATAAGAGAAAGGAAAGGTTGCTGTTTTGAAGTTCAGGATGGAGGAGATGCTATTGGAAACTCTTTTATTGAACCAAGAAGGAAAGTAGATCGCAGATTTGCTAACATTAGGCTTTTGGCCTGTGAGGGAACCATAAATATGCATGCAAAGATTGATGCTTCTAGCAATCCTTCTAGAAGCATGAGTGATAAGAATTAAATCATCAGCATACATTAAATGGTTGAAATTATAAGACAAACGGTTATCAAAACCCGGAATCATATTATGCCTAAGACCAAAATTCAGAAGAGTGGTTAGAATTTGAGAAACCAGAATAAATAAGTAAGAAGAAATTGGATCTCCCTGTCTAATTCCTCTAGAGGAATAGAACCAAGATGTTGGTTGACCATTAATAAGAATTGAGAATGAACTAGAGGAAATGCATGCTTTAATCCAAGAGATCCAAACTTGTGGGAAATTCATCTTGGATAAGGTGGCAAGAATTGCATTCCAGCTTAAAGAATCATAAGCTTTTTCAATATCGATTTTAACTAACATCCTAGAGGGGCCATTAATATCATGTTCCAAAGTATGGGCAACTTCTTGAATGGCAATAATATTATCGAAAGGACATCTACCAGAGATAAAACCAGCCTGCTCAATGCCAACCAGTCGAGGAAGAACAAGCTTGAGGCGATTAGCAAGAATTTTGGAAATAATTTTAAAACAGACATTACAAAGAGAAATCGGACGAAAATCCGAAACGAAAACTGGATTATCTTTTTTGGGAATCAAGGCAATGTAAGTCCTGCCCCAAGCAGTAGGTAAAACAGAATTTAAAAAGAAATACTGGATTGCAGAAACAAGTTGATCTCCAACTATAGGCCAGAAAAAACGATAGAATTCAGCATTGAATCCATCCGGGCCAGGGCTTTTTCCTAAAGGGAGATCGAGCATTGTAAGATAGATTTCCTCTCGAGAAACATCATGAGTTAGAGAAATGCCATCTAAATCATTAAGATGAGGTAAATCAATCGGTAAAGCATTAAGAATGTAATCAAAATCATCATCAAAAGGTTTACGCCAAAGATTAGAAAAATAGCCGTGCCAAATACCGTGCCAAAATAATAAGTTTTCAATTATTTTATAAAAATAGCCTATAATTCGAATTATATCATAAAAAATTAGTATTTTTTAAGTTTTTTTTATCTCACAATCTATAATTCAATTAAAATTTATAATTAATTAATATAATGAAATCATGGATGCATGGGATAGTTGCACTAATCTCTAACTTTTCAATTAGTTAATAAATTTTTTACAAAATTTACAAAAAATAAAAAAAAGCGATACAGTTAATATAAATTTACGATATTAGTTAATTTTTATACTAATGTCCATTTAATTATTATTTAATTTGCTAATTAAATAAATATGTCGGCTTTTACTTTTTGTTCGATTTTTATTTAGACATTACATATTTATAACGCGTGTATATATATATATAATTTAAATTATTTACTATTTTGGATAAAATACTCAAATAGTTATTAGTTTGTAATGTTTTACTTGATAAAATATTCAATAGTTTATTTGGATTATGTTCATTTTAACTAGATGGAGATGTTTCATATGCATCAATCCTAATTTTATATTTTGATATTTATATTTATTTATTATTGAGTTAATCACAATATTTGTGCGTGTGCCAGTATAATTTTTTAATAAAAAAATAAAAATTTTGGCAATGATTTTGACAAAGCATGTCCAAAACCGTGCCAATAACCGTGACAACTATTCTTATTTGTCACGGTTATTGGCACGGCATCGGGAAGACCGTGCCAAATGCCGTGCCTACTTCATTTTTTTTTCTAATTATTGTTTGCCATATATACAAAAATTGGGATTTTATACCTTTCAATCTATGTTAATTTTATATTTTATTATTTATATTTAATCGGTATGGAGTTAATCATCATATTTGTGCATGTATACGGCAAATATAATTTCTTATAAAAAAAATTCAAAATGTAAAATGAATTTGACAACCATGACAAATAAACTTATTTGTCACGGTTTTTGTGACGGCATCGGGCATGCCGTGCCAAATACCGTGCCAAATATTTTATTTTTGTCCGGTTTAAGGCACGGTTTGAAATAGCCGTGCCAAATACCGTGCCAAAATAATAAGTTTTCAATTATTTTATAAAAATAGACTATAATTCGAATTTTATCATAAAAAATTAGTATTTTTTAATTTTTTTTTATCTCACAATCTCTAATTCAATTAAAATTTATAATTAATTAATATAATGAAATCATGGATCCATGGGATAGTTGCACTAATCTCTAACTTTTCATTTAGTTAATAAATTTTAAACAAAATTTACAAAAAATAAAAAAATGCGATACAGTTATTATAAATTTACGATATTAGTTAATTGTTATACTAATGTCCATTTAATTATTATTTAATTTGCTAATTAAATAAATATGTCGGCTTTTACTTTTTGTTCGATTTTTATTTAGACATTTCATATTTATAACGCGTGTATATATATATATATAATTTAAATTATTTACTATTTTGGAAAAAATACTCAAATAGTTATTAGTTTTTAATGTTTTACTTGATAAAATATTCAATAGGTTATTTGGATTATGTTCATTTTAACTAGATGGAGAAGTTTCATATGCATCAATCCTAATTTTATATTTTGATATTTAGATTTATTTGGTATTGAGTTAATCACAATATTTGTGCATGTGCGAGTATAATTTTTTCATAAAACAATAAAAATTGTGGCAATGATTTTGCCAAAGCATGTCCAAAACCGTACCAATAGCCGTGACAACTATTCTTATTTGCCGTTTCAGTCCATGTTACTCGGAGAAGACCGTGCCAAATGCCGTGCCACTAACTCTTTTTTTCTAATTATTGTTTGCCGGATATAGAAAACTTGGGATTTTATACCTTTCAATCTATGTTAATTTTATATTTTATTATTTATATTTAATCGGTATGGAGTTAATCATCATATTTGTGCATGTATACGGCAAATATAATTTCTTAAAAAAAAATTCAAAATGTAAAATGAATTTGACAACCATGACAAATAAACTTATTTGTCACGGTTTTTTGTGACGGCATCGGGCAGGGTCCTAATACCGTGCCAAATATTTTTCTTAGGCGCGGTTTTAGGCACGGTCTTGAAATAGCTCGTGCCAAATACCGTGCCAAAATAATAAGTTTTCAATTATTTTATAAAAATAGACTATAATTCGAATTTTATCATAAAAAATTAGTATTTTTTAATTTTTTTTTATCTCACAATCTCTAATTCAATTAAAATTTATAATTAATTAATATAATGAAATCATGGATCCATGGGATAGTTGCACTAATCTCTAACTTTTCATTTAGTTAATAAATTTTAAACAAAATTTACAAAAAATAAAAAAATGCGATACGGTTATTATAAATTTACGATATTAGTTAATTGTTATACTAATGTCCATTTAATTATTATTTAATTTGCTAATTAAATAAATATGTCTGCTTTTACTTTTTGTTCGATTTTTATTTAGACATTTCATATTTATAACGCGTGTATATATATATATATAATTTAAATTATTTACTATTTTGGATAAAATACTCAAATAGTTATTAGTTTTTAATGTTTTACTTGATAAAATATTCAATAGGTTATTTGGATTATGTTCATTTTAACTAGATGGAGAAGTTTCATATGCATCAATCCTAATTTTATATTTTGATATTTAGATTTATTTGGTATTGAGTTAATCACAATATTTGTGCGTGTGCGAGTATAATTTTTTCATAAAACAATAAAAATTGTGGCAATGATTTTGCCAAAGCATGTCCAAAACCGTGCCAATAGCCGTGACAACTATTCTTATTTGTCACCGTTATTGGCACGGCATCGGGATAACCGTGCCAAATGCCGTGCCAACTTCATTTTTTTTCTAATTATTGTTTGCCATATATACAAAAATTGGGATTTTATACCTTTCAATAGATGTTAATTTTATATTTTATTATTTATATTTAATCGGTATGGAGTTAATCATCATATTTGTGCATGTATACGGCAAATATAATTTCTTATAAAAAAAATTCAAAATGTAAAATGAATTTGACAACCATGACAAATAAACTTATTTGCCACGGTTTTTGTGACGGCATCGGGCATGCCGTGCCAAATACCGTGCCAAATATTTTCCTTTGTCACGGTTTTAGGCACGGTTTTGAAATAGCCGTGCCAAATACCGTGCCAAAATAATAAGTTTTCAATTATTTTATAAAAATAGACTATAATTCGAATTTTATCATAAAAAATTAGTATTTTTTAATTTTTTTTTATCTCACAATCTCTAATTCAATTAAAATTTATAATTAATTAATATAATGAAATCATGGATCCATGGGATAGTTGCACTAATCTCTAACTTTTCATTTAGTTAATAAATTTTAAACAAAATTTACAAAAAATAAAAAAATGCGATACAGTTATTATAAATTTACGATATTAGTTAATTGTTATACTAATGTCCATTTAATTATTATTTAATTTGCTAATTAAATAAATATGTCGGCTTTTACTTTTTGTTCGATTTTTATTTAGACATTTCATATTTATAACGCGTGTATATATATATATATAATTTAAATTATTTACTATTTTGGAAAAAATACTCAAATAGTTATTAGTTTTTAATGTTTTACTTGATAAAATATTCAATAGGTTATTTGGATTATGTTCATTTTAACTAGATGGAGAAGTTTCATATGCATCAATCCTAATTTTATATTTTGATATTTAGATTTATTTGGTATTGAGTTAATCACAATATTTGTGCATGTGCGAGTATAATTTTTTCATAAAACAATAAAAATTGTGGCAATGATTTTGCCAAAGCATGTCCAAAACCGTGCCAATAGCCGTGACAACTATTCTTATTTGTCACTGTTATTGGCACGGCATCGGGAAGACCGTGCCAAATGCCGTGCCAACTTCATTTTCTTTCTAATTATTGTTTGCCATATATACAAAAATTGGGATTTTATACCTTTCAATCTATGTTAATTTTATATTTTATTATTTATATTTAATCGGTATGGAGTTAATCATCATATTTGTGCATGTATACGGCAAATATAATTTCTTATAAAAAAAATTCAAAATGTAAAATGAATTTGACAACCATGACAAATAAACTTATTTGTCACGGTTTTTGTGACGGCATCGGGCATGCCGTGCCAAATACCGTGCCAAATATTTTCCTTTGGCACGGTTTTAGGCACGGTTTTGAAATAGCCGTGCCAAATACCGTGCCAAAATAATAAGTTTTCAATTATTTTATAAAAATAGACTATAATTCGAATTATATCATAAAAAATTAGTATTTTTTAAGTTTTTTTTTATCTCACAATCTCTAATTCAATTAAAATTTATAATTAATTAATATAATGAAATCATGGATGCATGGGATAGTTGCACTAATCTCTAAATTTTCATTTAGTTAATAAATTTTTTACAAAATTTACAAAAAATAAAAAAAAGCGATACAGTTAATATAAATTTACGATATTAGTTAATTTTTATACTAAGGTCCATTTATTTATTATTTAATTTGCTAATTAAATAAATATGTCGGCTTTTACTTTTTGTTTGATTTTTATTTAGACATTACATATTTATAACGCGTGTATATATATATATAATTTAAATTATTTACTATTTTGGATAGAATACTCAAATAGTTATTAGTTTTTAATGTTTTACTTGATAAAATATTCAATAGTTTATTTGGATTATGTTCATTTTAACTAGATGGAGATGTTTCATATGCATCAATCCAAATTTTATATTTTGATATTTATATTTATTTGTTATTGAGTTAATCACAATATTTGTGCGTGTGCAAGTATAATTTTTTAATAAAAAAATAAAAATTTTGGCAATGATTTTGACAAAGCATGTCCAAAACCGTGCCAATAACCGGGACAACTATTCTTATTTGTCACGGTTATTGGCACGGCATCGGGATAACCGTGCCAAATGCCGTGCCAACTTCATTTTTTTTCTAATTATTGTTTGCCATATATACAAAAATTGGGATTTTATACCTTTCAATAGATGTTAATTTTATATTTTATTATTTATATTTAATCGGTATGGAGTTAATCATGATATTTGTGCATGTATACGGCAAATATAATTTCTTATAAAAAAAATTCAAAATGTAAAATGAATTTGACAACCATGACAAATTAACTTATTTGGCACGGTTTTTGTGACGGCATCGGGCATGCCGTGCCAAATACCGTGCCAAATATTTTTTCTTTGGCACGGTTTTAGGCACGGTTTTGAAATAGCCGTGCCAAATACCGTGCCAAAATAATAAGTTTTCAATTATTTTATAAAAATAGACTATAATTCGAATTATATCATAAAAAATTAGTATTTTTTAAGTTTTTTTTTTATCTCACAATCTCTAATTCAATTAAAATTTATAATTAATTAATATAATGAAATCATGGATGCATGGGATGGTTGCACTAATCTCTAACTTTTCATTTACTTAATAAAGTTTTTACAAAATTTACAAAAAATAAAAAAATGCGATACAGTTAATATAAATTTACGATATTTGTTAATTTTTATACTAATGTCCATTTAATTATTATTTAATTTGCTAAATAAATAAATATGTGGGCTTTTACTTTTTGTTCGATTTTTATTTAGACATTTCATATTTATAACGTGTGTATATATATATATATATAATTTAAATTATTTACTATTTTGGATAAAATACTCAAATAGTTATTAGTTTTTGATGTTTTACTTCATAAAATATTCAATAGTTTATTTGGATTATGTTCATTTTAACTAGATGGAGATGTTTCATATGCATCAATCCTAATTTTATATTTTGATATTTATTTTTATTTGTTATTGAGTTGATCACAATATTTGTGCGTGTGCAAATATAATTTTTTAATAAAAAAATAAAAATTGTGGCAATGATTTTGCCAAAGCATGTCCAAAACCGTGCCAATAGCCGTGACAACTATTCTTATTTGTCACTGTTATTGGCACGGCATCGGGAAGACCGTGCCAAATGCCGTGCCAACTTCATTTTCTTTCTAATTATTGTTTGCCATATATACAAAAATTGGGATTTTATACCTTTCAATCTATGTTAATTTTATATTTTATTATTTATATTTAATCGGTATGGAGTTAATCATCATATTTGTGCATGTATACGGCAAATATAATTTCTTATAAAAAAATTCAAAATGTAAAATGAATTTGACAACCATGACAAATAAACTTATTTGTCACGTTTTTTGTGACGGCATCGGGCATGCCGTGCCAAATACCGTGCCAAATATTTTTCCTTTGGCACGGTTTTAGGCACGGTCTTGAAATAGCCGTGCCAAATACCGTGCCAAAATAATAAGTTTTCAATTATTTTATAAAAATAGACTATAATTCGAATTTTATCATAAAAAATTAGTATTTTTTAATTTTTTTTTATCTCACAATCTCTAATTCAATTAAAATTTATAATTAATTAATATAATGAAATCATGGATCCATGGGATAGTTGCACTAATCTCTAACTTTTCATTTAGTTAATAAATTTTAAACAAAATTTACAAAAAATAAAAAAATGCGATACAGTTATTATAAATTTACGATATTAGTTAATTTTTATACTAATGTCCATTTATTTATTATTTAATTTGCTAATTAAATAAATATGTCGGCTTTTACTTTTTGTTCGATTTTTATTTAGACATTTCATATTTATAACGCGTGTATATATATATATATAATTTAAATTATTTACTATTTTGGATAAAATACTCAAATAGTTATTAGTTTTTAATGTTTTACTTGATAAAATATTCAATAGGTTATTTGGATTATGTTCATTTTAACTAGATGGAGAAGTTTCATATGCATCAATCCTAATTTTATATTTTGATATTTAGATTTATTTGGTATTGAGTTAATCACAATATTTGTGCGTGTGCGAGTATAATTTTTTCATAAAACAATAAAAATTGTGGCAATGATTTTGCCAAAGCATGTCCAAAACCGTGCCAATAGCCGTGACAACTATTCTTATTTGTCACTGTTATTGGCACGGCATCGCGAAGACCATGCCAAATTCCGTGCCAACTTCATTTTTTTTCTAATTATTGTTTTCCAGATATAGAAAAATTGGGATTTTATACCTTTCTATCTATGTTAATTTTATATTTTATTATTTATATTTAATCGGTATGGAGTTAATCATCATATTTGTGCATGTATATGGCAAATATAATTTCTTATAAAAAAAATTCAAAATGTAAAATGAATTTGACAACCATGACAAATAAACTTATTTGTCACGGTTTTTGTCACGGCATCGGGCATGCCGTGCCAAATACCGTGCCAGATATTTTTCTTTGGCACGGTTTTAGGCACGGTTTTGAAATAGCCGTGCGAAATACCGTGCCAAAATAATAAGTTTTCAATTATTTTATAAAAATAGACTATAATTCGAATTATATCATAAAAAATTAGTATTTTTTAAGTTTTTTTTTATCTCACAATCTCTAATTGAATTAAAATTTATAATTAATTAATATAATGAATCATGGATGCATGGGATAGTTGCACTAATCTCTAACTTTTCATTTAGTTAATAAATTTTTTACAAAATTTACAAAAAATAAAAAAATGCAATACAGTTAGTAAAAATTTACGATATTAGTTAATTTTTATACTAATGTCCATTTAATTATTATTTAATTTGCTAATTAAATAAATATGTCGGCTTTTACTTTTTGTTTGATTTTTATTTAGACATTACATATTTATAACGCGTGTATATATATATATAATTTAAATTATTTACTATTTTGGATAGAATACTCAAATAGTTATTAGTTTTTAATGTTTTACTTGATAAAATATTCAATAGTTTATTTGGATTATGTTCATTTAAACTAGATGGAGATGTTTCATATGCATCAATCCAAATTTTATATTTTGATATTTATATTTATTTGTTATTGAGTTAATCACAATATTTGTGCGTGTGCAAGTATAATTTTTTAATAAAAAAATAAAAATTTTGGCAATGATTTTGACAAAGCATGTCCAAAACCGTGCCAATAACCGTGACAACTATTCTTATTTGTCACCGTTATTGGCACGGCATCGGGATAACCGTGCCAAATGCCGTGCCAACTTCATTTTTTTTCTAATTATTGTTTGCCATATATACAAAAATTGGGATTTTATACCTTTCAATAGATGTTAATTTTATATTTTATTATTTATATTTAATCGGTATGGAGTTAATCATCATATTTGTGCATGTATACGGCAAATATAATTTCTTATAAAAAAAATTCAAAATGTAAAATGAATTTGACAACCATGACAAATAAACTTATTTGCCACGGTTTTTGTGACGGCATCGGGCATGCCGTGCCAAATACCGTGCCAAATATTTTTTCTTTGGCACGGTTTTAGGCACGGTTTTGAAATAGCCGTGCCAAATACCGTGCCAAAATAATAAGTTTTCAATTATTTTATAAAAATAGACTATAATTCGAATTATATCATAAAAAATTAGTATTTTTTAAGTTTTTTTTTATCTCACAATCTCTAATTCAATTAAAATTTATAATTAATTAATATAATGAAATGATGGATGCATGGGATGGTTGCACTAATCTCTAACTTTTCATTTAGTTAATAAAGTTTTTACAAAATTTACAAAAAATAAAAAAATGCGATACAGTTAATATAAATTTACGATATTTGTTAATTTTTATACTAATGTCCATTTAATTATTATTTAATTTGCTAATTAAATAAATATGTCGGCTTTTACTTTTTGTTTGATTTTTATTTAGACATTACATATTTATAACGCGTGTATATATATATATAATTTAAATTATTTACTATTTTGGATAGAATACTCAAATAGTTATTAGTTTTTAATGTTTTACTTGATAAAATATTCAATAGTTTATTTGGATTATGTTCATTTAAACTAGATGGAGATGTTTCATATGCATCAATCCAAATTTTATATTTTGATATTTATATTTATTTGTTATTGAGTTAATCACAATATTTGTGCGTGTGCAAGTATAATTTTTTAATAAAAAAATAAAAATTTTGGCAATGATTTTGACAAAGCATGTCCAAAACCGTGCCAATAACCGTGACAACTATTCTTATTTGTCACCGTTATTGGCACGGCATCGGGATAACCGTGCCAAATGCCGTGCCAACTTCATTTTTTTTCTAATTATTGTTTGCCATATATACAAAAATTGGGATTTTATACCTTTCAATAGATGTTAATTTTATATTTTATTATTTATATTTAATCGGTATGGAGTTAATCATCATATTTGTGCATGTATACGGCAAATATAATTTCTTATAAAAAAAATTCAAAATGTAAAATGAATTTGACAACCATGACAAATAAACTTATTTGCCACGGTTTTTGTGACGGCATCGGGCATGCCGTGCCAAATACCGTGCCAAATATTTTTTCTTTGGCACGGTTTTAGGCACGGTTTTGAAATAGCCGTGCCAAATACCGTGCCAAAATAATAAGTTTTCAATTATTTTATAAAAATAGACTATAATTCGAATTATATCATAAAAAATTAGTATTTTTTAAGTTTTTTTTTATCTCACAATCTCTAATTCAATTAAAATTTATAATTAATTAATATAATGAAATGATGGATGCATGGGATGGTTGCACTAATCTCTAACTTTTCATTTACTTAATAAAGTTTTTACAAAATTTACAAAAAATAAAAAAATGCGATACAGTTAATATAAATTTACGATATTAGTTAATTTTTATACAAATGTCCATTTATTTATTATTTAATTTGCTAATTAAATAAATATGTCGGCTTTTACTTTTTGTTTGATTTTTATTTAGACATTACATATTTATAACGCGTGTATATATATATATAATTTAAATTATTTACTATTTTGGATAGAATACTCAAATAGTTATTAGTTTTTAATGTTTTACTTGATAAAATATTCAATAGTTTATTTGGATTATGTTCATTTTAACTAGATGGAGATGTTTCATATGCATCAATCCAAATTTTATATTTTGATATTTATATTTATTTGTTATTGAGTTAATCACAATATTTGTGCGTGTGCAAGTATAATTTTTTAATAAAAAAATAAAAATTTTGGCAATGATTTTGACAAAGCATGTCCAAAACCGTGCCAATAACCGTGACAACTATTCTTATTTGTCACGGTTATTGGCACGGCATCGGGATAACCGTGCCAAATGCCGTGCCAACTTCATTTTTTTTCTAATTATTGTTTGCCATATATTCAAAAATTGGGATTTTATACCTTTCAATAGATGTTAATTTTATATTTTATTATTTATATTTAATCGGTATGGAGGTAATCATGATATTTGTGCATGTATATGGCAAATATAATTTCTTATAAAAAAAATTCAAAATGTAAAATGAATTTGACAACCATGACAAATTAACTTATTTGTCACGGTTTTTGTGACGGCATCGGGCATGCCGTGCCAAATACCGTGCCAAATATTTTTTCTTTGGCACGGTTTTAGGCACGGTTTTGAAATAGCCGTGCCAAATACCGTGCCAAAATAATAAGTTTTCAATTATTTTATAAAAATAGACTATAATTCGAATTATATCATAAAAAATTAGTATTTTTTAAGTTTTTTTTTTTATCTCACAATCTCTAATTCAATTAAAATTTATAATTAATTAATATAATGAAATCATGGATGCATGGGATGGTTGCACTAATCTCTAACTTTTCATTTACTTAATAAAGTTTTTACAAAATTTACAAAAAATAAAAAAATGCGATACAGTTAATATAAATTTACGATATTTGTTAATTTTTATACTAATGTCCATTTAATTATTATTTAATTTGCTAAATAAATAAATATGTGGGCTTTTACTTTTTGTTCGATTTTTATTTAGACATTTCATATTTATAACGTGTGTATATATATATATATAATTTAAATTATTTACTATTTTGGATAAAATACTCAAATAGTTATTAGTTTTTGATGTTTTACTTCATAAAATATTCAATAGTTTATTTGGATTATGTTCATTTTAACTAGATGGAGATGTTTCATATGCATCAATCCAAATTTTATATTTTGATATTTATATTTATTTGTTATTGAGTTAATCACAATATTTGTGCGTGTGCAAGTATAATTTTTTAATAAAAAAATAAAAATTTTGGCAATGATTTTGACAAAGCATGTCCAAAACCGTGCCAATAACCGTGACAACTATTCTTATTTGTCACGGTTATTGGCACGGCATCGGGATAACCGTGCCAAATGCCGTGCCAACTTCATTTTTTTTCTAATTATTGTTTGCCATATATTCAAAAATTGGGATTTTATACCTTTCAATAGATGTTAATTTTATATTTTATTATTTATATTTAATCGGTATGGAGGTAATCATGATATTTGTGCATGTATATGGCAAATATAATTTCTTATAAAAAAAATTCAAAATGTAAAATGAATTTGACAACCATGACAAATTAACTTATTTGTCACGGTTTTTGTGACGGCATCGGGCATGCCGTGCCAAATACCGTGCCAAATATTTTTTTTTTTGGCACGGTTTTAGGCACGGTTTTGAAATAGCCGTGCCAAATACCGTGCCAAAATAATAAGTTTTCAATTATTTTATAAAAATAGACTATAATTCGAATTATATCATAAAAAATTAGTATTTTTTAAGTTTTTTTTTTTATCTCACAATCTCTAATTCAATTAAAATTTATAATTAATTAATATAATGAAATCATGGATGCATGGGATGGTTGCACTAATCTCTAACTTTTCATTTACTTAATAAAGTTTTTACAAAATTTACAAAAAATAAAAAAATGCGATACAGTTAATATAAATTTACGATATTTGTTAATTTTTATACTAATGTCCATTTAATTATTATTTAATTTGCTAAATAAATAAATATGTGGGCTTTTACTTTTTGTTCGATTTTTATTTAGACATTTCATATTTATAACGTGTGTATATATATATATATATAATTTAAATTATTTACTATTTTGGATAAAATACTCAAATAGTTATTAGTTTTTGATGTTTTACTTCATAAAATATTCAATAGTTTATTTGGATTATGTTCATTTTAACTAGATGGAGATGTTTCATATGCATCAATCCTAATTTTATATTTTGATATTTATTTTTATTTGTTATTGAGTTGATCACAATATTTGTGCGTGTGCAAATATAATTTTTTAATAAAAAAATAAAAATTGTGGCAATGATTTTGCCAAAGCATGTCCAAAACCGTGCCAATAGCCGTGACAACTATTCTTATTTGTCACTGTTATTGGCACGGCATCGGGAAGACCGTGCCAAATGCCGTGCCAAATGCCGTGCCAACTTCATTTTCTTTCTAATTATTGTTTGCCATATATACAAAAATTGGGATTTTATACCTTTCAATCTATGTTAATTTTATATTTTATTATTTATATTTAATCGGTATGGAGTTAATCATCATATTTGTGCATGTATACGGCAAATATAATTTCTTAAAAAAAAATTCAAAATGTAAAATGAATTTGACAACCATGACAAATAAACTTATTTGTCACGGTTTTTGTCACGGCATCGGGCATGCCGTGCCAAATACCGTGCCAAATATTTTTTTTTGGCACGGTTTTAGGCACGGTTTTGAAATAGCCGTGCCAAATACCGTGCCAAAATAATAAGTTTTCAATTATTTTATAAAAATAGATTATAATTCGAATTATATCATAAAAAATTAGTATTTTTTAAGTTTTTTTATCTCACAATCTCTAATTCAATTAAAATTTATAATTAATTATTATAATGAAATCATGGATGCATGGGATAGTTGCACTAATTAATTAATATAATGAAATCATGGATACAATTAATATAAGTTTACGATATTAGTTAATTTTTATACTAATGTCCATTTAATTATTATTTAATTTGCTAATTAAATAAATATGTGTGCTTTTATTTTTTATCCGACCTTTAATTTGTATAAAAAAGGTGTCTAAAGTTATGTTCTGGTTTCACCGACAGGTCACCCAGACGAAATCCGTTGACTTATGCTGATGTGGAGGCTTAGAAAGTTGGTTTTCGCCATGCCAGCAAATCCTCATCACCAGTAGCCACATGGGCACAGAAACCCTAATTTTTCACTTTCTTTCCTCTTTTTTCCATCCTTTGTAGCCAAAAATAATTTCTCACCTTCGCGAAGAGAAGCTCGGGCAATTTCAAATTGGAGAAACGGTGGCTGGCGGAGGAAAGGAGAGAGCACCAAACCTTGTCACTAAGAAGGCCAAAAAGAATGCAAGGGGCTGAGGAAAAGTTGATTTCATTTCTTTTTAATTCAGTATTTGGGACTTGTCAGCAGCCTTGATGTTGGTTGCGGGTATAGATTTAGGGTTAGTTCTAATGTGTTTTTTTCTTTTCCTTGGTTCAAACTTTGTTGTAGCATAAGAATCACTGGATTTGAATGTATGTGATTTGAGTATGTGAAGTATGAATATGGATTTTATTTTATTTGTTATCAACTATAACACATCATAAATTAATTTCATTTTCAAATCTTGCAGTTGACCTGGATAATATTAAGTTGAGCTGCTGCATGTGTTCAATTTGCATATAAAAGAAATTGTATTTAAAAGGTGCATCTAGGAGTTTAATGTTAGCATTTTTTAATTTGTATACACACTGGACATACTGGAAAAACAAATTTGCATTTAAAAGGTGTATCTGGGACGCACTGTACATTCCAAGTCTGCAGGTTTACAACCTTTCTGGTGTAAATACTCTCAAAACACTAAGCAGATGTGTATACAAAATACTAAAACAAAAAAAAAAATAGTGACTCTGCAGGCTTTATAGTAAGCAACATTCTCATAGCAACACTCTCCAAACAAAAAAATAAAGTTAATTGCAAGACAAAATGGCCTCCAATCCTCATGGCAACCGGAACTTCCTCTTTTTGTCAGCACATCCAGGCCTGTTGGATTTCCCACATCTTTGCTTCTAGATTGAGCAACTCCTGATGGCTTGATTGTTTGTGTTTTTCCACTTTGTGCTACCTAGAAATTAGATTTAATATAATCTGTTGATAAGAATCTGTACCATCACTGAATATATTAAGAAATTAAATCTCCCAAGCATAAATACATGTTTTTAATAAAATAACTTGTGGTTTTTTTCTCCTCACTCCTCCTATGTCTGGTCTTGTCTCTTCACTGCAATGTGTGAATCTCTATATGTGTTCATTGGCACCCTGTAATGCAGTCATTAGAGTAAGGATGAATGCTAACAAAGCTATCACCCCGCACAGCTTGGAAAAATAAAAGGTTCACATACCTGTTCACCCACTTGTGGATTGGCCTTTTCTGTGGAAAGTGTTGGCCCATATGTTGTCCTAATTGGAACTGAATAAATCTGCCATGAAGGAAGGACATCAATACCTCAGGAAACTCACACTTCACAAAATTAGCAGCTATGTACACAGGGTGCAGGACAACTCCAATAAAAAAATCAAATGCATCAATGCCAATTGTCACCTGTGGCTGATTTGCTCTGCCTAGGGCAGCTGACTTCCCCTTATGCCTAGAAAGTAAGTCCACTCCCAATGAATAGTTTGGAGTTGTACTAGATCCCTCTTGTCCATGTGATCTTCTTTCCTTATCCTGTCAGGCATGATACAAATGGTCACACAAAAAAAAGTACATCTGTGCCAAATAACATAATTTTAACCATAACATACCTGTTGCACTCCATGGAACCTCTTGTTGTGGCCTTCTGCACCACAATAACTGCATGTCATCCTTAGTCCTTTCTTACTGACATTCCCTTTGTTGTAGCCACTTGCTTCACCCAACTCCCTTCTCCTAAGTATGGTTTCCCTACCCCTCCTTTTGTTTATTGGTTGTGGTGGGATGATGGGGGCATGATCACTCTTTGGCCAAGAATCCTTGTCATGGGTAGGGTGTAGGATGTGTCTATATGTTGACAAAAATGTACTGACTCTATAGCAAGAGCGGAGGTAGTCCTCAGGCTTCTCTCTCCTGTAATATAGTATTGAAATTGAGTTACTACAAGATACCCCACTAAGCTGCCATCGTCTATATGAACACTTGTGCCTTGTTCACCACAAACTGTCCATCAAGACCAACAACTTGATACTTGTCCCCCCTGACCATGTGGTATTATAGTACTAACTATGTTGTTTGGATTTCTCAAGTTTTTTTAAAATTTTAGGGCAGTGTGTGGTTGTCACCCTATGCATGGCATCCCTCCTACTTTGGATTCTCTTCATCAATTGTGTCCTTATCATTTTTCATTCATTGTAATGATGCCCTTAACCCTGGCCTCCAAGATTTGGCTATTGAAAACCTCACAAAGGTTATTCAGTAAGATGTCACACTTACATTGGGTATGGAAATGTGATCTACTCCAGTGATTTGGCTCTATTTTTTTCATGAACTCAAATGTACCTAAAGACATCTCTTTCAAGCCCTCCATTGCTCTTTCAAAGACAGAAAGGTAAGGTGCCTTGGCACATGACCAAAGTTGGTCTTTAAGGGCTTTTCCTCTAAAGTTTTTCATGAAATTGGTATGAATGTGTCTAACACAATACCTATGCTCACTATTTGGGAATGTTTCAGCTAGTGCAGGCATCAAACCCTAATTAAATTATTGTGATGAAGTGAACCATACCCACCCACCACAGTCACAACGCAAGACAAGGGGAAACAAATTAGATTATGCATGACGATAACTAAATAAGTAACACTATAGTTAAATAAATAGTACTACTTATGCATGACACTAACTAGAAAAGTACACGGTTACAATAAGAGTGAAATGTTTGCAGCATGAAAAAATTAGACTTAATCTAGGTAAACCTGAGAAGAACAGTTCAATGGCAATACACTAATTTCATTTGAAGGCAATTAAATAGAAGTACATATGTTCTCACCCATATGAAGCCAATCAACTCAATGCATAAACAAGTCACAAACTTAAGTACCAAACAAACATAAATAGGTAGACAGTACCTTCACTTAATAATTATGCACAAAACCAAATTGCCTAGAATATGATCCATATCTTCTACCTGTCTGACATGAATGTCCATTCTTAGCTGTCAGTGATCCTGAGGTCTTGTGCCAAGACCTATAAGAATTTTATCCAACTCTCCCTGGTCTCTCTGCTCACCACAGACCATGCTATGGGATAGATGCAGTCATTGGCATCTATCCCAATAGCAGACAACAGCTGCCCCCCATATAGTCCTTTGAGCCAGCACCCATCAAGGCGCACAAGTCTCCTACATCCCTCCAGGAAACCTGCTCTCAAAGGGGCAAGACAAACATACATACCTTGGAAGACTTCTTCTTCACTGCATTCAATGATGACAGTTGACCCAGGATGTGTCCTCATCAACTCCAACCTGTAGTCATGTAACATGTTTATCTGTGCCTCCTCATCACCATCAATGATCCTTGATTACAACAAACATACACAAAAAAAAAGTGGGGTTAGACAGTTAATGTAGAAGATTCCCTCATGCTAAGGGTAATACAATAGTCCATAGGTTAATAAAACTCACCTTTGTGCTAAGCACTTGGCCCTGTATGCCTTAAGCCTACTGATGTCTACTTCCTGATTTGTCTTTACAGCCTGTACAATACCAGCTATCCTCCAATTTGGGTCTGCCCTGAACTACTCGAGGTAATGCTTTGCAATCCAGTCTGCACTAACATGCCTATTGTTATGGTCCTTAGAGCACTCATGCTGAAGCACCCCTGATTTTATTTGCACTGTGTTCTTGTCCCTCACCATTGGTGATGCCCACAAGTAGAATGGGCAACCCTTTTTACAGTAGGCCTTGCATTTCTTCTTGGTGTTTGGCCTAAAATTCATCACATATTGATTTTTTTATCACATAATTTCTGACTGCCTCCTTAAACAGCTTGAAATCTCTAAATTTCATGCCAATTTTAAATTGGGGGTTCTTCATGTCCACATCCCAATTAAATTCAGGATATCTAGACTTGGGTGGAGCCAACTCTTCCTCATCTGTATAAGAGGTAGACTGTAGGTTGTCTGAGTCACCATAATCAGTCTCATTACTTATAGTATGTGTAACATGGCCTAAGGCTCTTTCACTTGACCTTCTTCAATCCCCATGGGTTCATCATCTGACTTATCACTGAAAGTGTAATCCGAGTCATGGAAATCTCATTCCTCATCAACATTCCTTTCCTTGGCTTTGCCCCCAATTATAATTTCTTCCAATTTCCCATCATCCATCATCACATCTCCATCCTCTTCTACATTTTTCAGTTGTCCCACAGTTGCATCATTACTGAAAGTTGTTCCAATGTCCTGATCTAAAGGGTGGGCACCACTAGGAAGTTTGACATATACACACATCTCCCTAGTACTCCCAACAGACATGGCCATCTCTAAGGCTTCTAAGTCAGTTTTTATGTCCTTATAAATACCCACACCAGTCCTTCCATCTAACCACCCAATTGAAAATCCCTATACATCCAAACAGAACTCCTTGGCCATGCTAACTAGTTATAATCTAGATATTTGGTCAGCATAAGAATAATCAATGTAACCAGCAAACCCTTCTATCCCATCCAACATGTAATGAGCCTTATTGTGAATAATTCGGCATCTGGCACTGTATTTACATCAGAATAGTATCAATTGTCTGCTATGTGAAGGATATTTCTAACCAAACAACATATTTGTTGTTCTGTTACAGCTACCAATAAAAAAATAAAGCATGCAGTTTCAGTAAAATATTGAAACTAAATTAATTTAAAACTGCAGTGGTAGGAAAACTAAATACTACACCAGTCTCCTGTAACTGAAACATGGGGACAAATTAAATCATACATGGCATCATTCGTTTAAACAAAGACAAATGAAAAATAAACAAAGCTCTTCAAGGCATGACAAGTCATTAATAAAGCCACTATTACGCAGGACAACAGTCACTACAATCATTCAGGACAATTAATTAGTGCAATTTAGAAGAAAAAGTCAATGAACAACATATATATATACTAGATATATATATATATATATATATATATATATATATATATATATATATATATATATATAGTTATAGATTTAGACTGAAGGCAGGACAATATATCACTGCTAATAAAGGCACTGCTAAGTAGGGTAAATGCAATAAAGGCACTTCACCTGGTACTATAAAGAAATGTTAAACCAATCTAAAAACCTCATCCATGGGGGCCATTTAAAATAAAATGACACATATCAATCACACCAAACCAAGATAAAATTAACAAAAATCTATGCCAATGATTGGGGGATAAGTTAAACACAACACCATGAATACAAAAAAGAAGAACCATCCATAATGTATTGTCGAACCATCCATTTGAGATGTCATCATAATTTTATTGTATATGCTTTTTATGTTCTCAAGTTGCTTATGCATTTTATAAACAAGTGCAAAAAGCTGGTTTATTTCCGACATTTGATCTTCCAAAACTCTATTCAAGATTGTAGTCAATGACTTCTTTCCATCGATACTGGTATGAAATAATTAGATCATCTTATAGATTGTTTACTTTTTATGATCACACATTTGAACGAGATTTAGTTATGTTTTGTACTGTGGTATCTCAGCTGGATGGCTTTCTTGATGGTGGCTTGTCAAATTCCTCCTTATCTGTATAACCTCTAATAACTAATAGCTGATGCTTTTGTGCTTTCCTTTTCCATGATTGTAATCATGCTTTAATCATTGCTTTTCCATTAATCTTCCATGATTTATACAGATACTTTGTTGAACCCTTTAACCATTTTTATAGATTCAGCAATTGTAACTATCATAA
This sequence comes from Dioscorea dumetorum, assembly GCA_902712375.1. Classification (NCBI taxonomy): domain Eukaryota; kingdom Viridiplantae; phylum Streptophyta; class Magnoliopsida; order Dioscoreales; family Dioscoreaceae; genus Dioscorea; species Dioscorea dumetorum. The sequence goes on from CACTHL010000635.1 coordinate 349,291, forward strand.
CTTCTCTTGCAGGAGAAATTTTTAGATCATGCCAAACTATCTCCAGATTATTTCATTTCTGATGCTGAAGAAATTCTTGTATGTCCTGGAATGCATTTTAATTTTCTCACTGTAATTATTTTATTGAGTAGCAACAACCTCCAATAAGCAGAAAAATAACAACATCCAATCAGCAGAAAATTTAGTTCTATATGTTTGCTTCAATGGGACTATGAAATCGATTTATGAATATATAGGATGTCTGAACTGATTACTTATAAAACTACCCTTTTTTTATTGGACTGCCCTGTTGATGAGTTTCCCTCATCCTTTATTTCGATTTTAAAACTCAAATTATTTCTAAAGTTGTGAGTCCATAGACAACTTTCCATAAGGGTTTATTTTGTTCAATGCACTGACATTTGGGTAATTATTCTGCTAAGAGCTTCAAATCTATGATGAAAAGACCACTTTTGGTTCAATATTTTTAGCTTTACTCATATTGTGCACAGATGGAAAGCACCTTTTTCTAGAACCATGGATGCTTTCAATCAAATTTGCATTTCCTTCACATTGGCCTCAACTGTTCATTGTAGCGAATTCAGACTCCACATTCACTGCTTGTTGGTCAGGCCATTAAAGATCATCTCTACCTGCCTTTTGAATGCCTAATGGTACACAGCACATGTCTCGTTGTCTTAAAAACAGTTACCATTTATAGAATGCTACATTTTAATGAATTAAACAAAACATAATAATGATGGTGCATGTTTCCATTTCCACTGTATATCTTTGAACCTTGGGATTTAGTTATTAGCTTTGACATCATTTATCATTGCTAGTTTTCCCTTTGGGTATTAAGAACAATTTAGCAGGAAAGTAGGTTTTCCATTCTTTCTGATGAGCATTTCAAGTGTTATTTTTCAAATGGAATTGTTGGAAGTTTTGAGATTGTTCTCTACTGTTGTTCGGGAACAAACAATGTGGTATATTTTCTTTGGTTATTTTATTATAATGAAGTACTAATTCCATATTGTACATCTTAATCATGGTGTTTTCCTTTTTTTTTTTTTTTGGGATCTACAACCATTTGTACTACTTAGTTATATTATAAAGCTACTTCAGTCAGTAGAGTGTTCCATGATGCTTCTTTGTAGGGGGAAATCCCTGCTAGTCTTGACTATTGAAGTACATAAAAAGTCTTTGCAAAGTTTCAAACATCTTAGTAAGATCCTTACAAAGTTTTTGGACCCAATGACACTCCTAAGATAAGATTTGATATAAGGAGGATTAAAAAAATCACTAAAGATTTAAGGAATATGTAGAAGATAGGTAAAAGATAATAAATAGTCAATTTTAAATTATAAGATTGTTAAAAGCATAAAGAAGATTTGTAAAGATTTAAAAAGACCTAGAAAATCAAGATAAATAAGAACATGGCAAGGAAAATAATCATGCCACATGAGAAAATTCAAAGTTGGATATGACTAAAATTTTGAGATAATGTTCAAGAATTATTGCTTTTTAATGTGAGTGGTTGGATTGTGGAAATGATGTCGCTATTTTCAGATATCTACCATTAATCATGACTCTTGATTAAGAGGTGTAATTTTTTGTTTGCTCATTTTGTGTTGATGAAATTAGAGAGTTAAAAAGTTTTTTGGTGTGATTGTTGAATTCTCAAATGATTTTAGAAGGTTTATTGAATCCTGATTTAAAGGTAAAATTTTTTGTTTGCTCATTGGGGTTTCATTCTATAAAAGTGGCTTGATATAATAGTGACTATATATATATATATATGACAATTGTCAAAGTTAGGTTACCAAACTTTGACAATTATTATGTCGGCTTCCATTTTTCTATGAAATGCATTATATAAATATATATTTCTTTTTAATTTCTTGTCAAGTATGATCTATCAATTACAATTTCAAACAATCATATTCAATGACAATGGAATTTTTTTTTTTTTGTTGATAGTCAAAATCAATGAATACCACAAATAAAGATTGGACGGCTCTCCTGAGAGCTAGTCTAACATATATTAGTGGAGTTGACAATTTTTTAGATTTGGCATCTCAAAGGGCCGCTCAAGGACAAGAAATCCTTTGTCCTTGCAAAAAGTGTTTAAACCATAATTGATATCATAGAGCAACTATCAGAGATCACTTTATAGTCTATGGTTTTGTAGAAGGTTATACCGAGTGTGTCTTCCATGGAGAAGGATTATCAATATATTCACAAGATCTTCCATCACAGCGGGAAGGACCTGATACTCTTGATGATATGAATGACATGCTGTAAGATATATATATAGAGATGTACCTAGAGGAGAACAAAACCTTCCAAGAGTCAGTGAAGGTCCAAATGTGGAAACACAGAAGTTTTACAAGTTAATGAAAGAAGGGCAAGAAGAGCTTTATCCGGGGTGTAAGAATTTCCCAAGACTTTTTTCACTATTCGGTTATATCTTTTCAAATGTCTCCATGGGCTAATTAATGTGGCATTTGGTGACCTTCTAGATGTATTGATGAGGGTTTTTCCTGATGCTGCAATTCCTGCTTCTTTTAAAGAAGCTAAGAAAACAGTGAGAGATTTGGGTCTTGATTATCAAAAATACATGCATGCCTAAATGATTGTATGTTGTTTTGGGATGAGCATGGAGAAGCAAATAATTGTCACATATGTGGGGCTTCTAGGTGGAAGTTGAATGACACATGTGTTGATGAAAATGTTAATTGTTTTGCCATACCAGCTAGGTTTTATGATATTTTCCTCTTACTCCAAGGCTATAGAGGTTATTTATGTGTGAAGAGACCGCTACTGCAATGAGATGGCATGCAACAGATCGTCCAAATGATGGAAATTTGAGACATCCCCGTGATGCAAAAGCTTGGAAAGATTTGATGATTTAAACCCTGAATTTGCTCAAGATCCTCGTAGTGTGAGATTGGGAATTACAAATGATGGGTTCAATCCTTTTGGAACTATGAATATTTCTCATCGCACATGGTTTGTTGTGTTAGTCAATTACAACTTGTCACCTTTGATTTTCATGAAGTCTGAATATTTATTTTTGTCTATAATTATCCCAAGTCCTAAATCTCCTGGAAAAGACATAGACATCTATTTGCATAAATTAATTAAAGAATTGAAGCACTTATGGGAGGTTGGTGTTGAAACATATGACTCTTCTATGAAGGAAACATTTCTCATGTGGGTGGAATTGCTATGGACAATTAGTGACTTTCCAGCTTATGCCATGTTATCGGGATGGAGCACCAAAGGGAAGCTTGCATGTCCTCATTGCAATTATAAAACATCTTCTCAGTATTTCGGATATAGTAGAAAAACATGTTACATGGGTCATTAGAGATTTTTAGATGAAAATCATCCTTGGCGGCATAATAACACATCTTTTGATGGTGATGTGGAGTTGGGAGAAACACCAGTCCCTTGGTCCAGTGCGGATGTTGCACACAAATTATCTAATTACAAGAATATTTTTGGGAAGACACAGAAGAAAAAGCCACAAGATAAAAATGATCCGTGAAGGAAAAAATCTATTTTCTTTTAGTTACCGTATTGGCAGCATAATACATTGCGCCATAATTTAGATGTTATGCATATACAGAAAAATGTGTGGGACAATTTGGTGGGGACATCGTTAGACATGGTTGGGAAAACTAAAGATCATCTTAATGCATGCCTCTACCTTCAAGAAATGGGTATAAGGAGAGAGTTTCAACCTGCTCTATTAGGTGGAGGCAACAAGATTCAATATGCTAAAGCTTGTTATTCTATGACCCCACGGAGAAAACTATTTTTTGCAAAGTCTTTAAACAAGTCAAATTACCCCAAGGGTTTGCATCAAATGTTTCTCGATGTGTGCAATTAGAAGATAAGAAGATTTCAGGCTATAAAAGCCATGATGCTCATGTTATGATGCAATATTTGCTAGTTGTTGCTGTGAGAAAAACATTGCCTTAGGCTGTTGCTATTGTCTTAATCAAGTTAGGTGATTTCTTTGGGGTTATATGTAGTAAAGTTTTGAAGATGCAAGACCTTGATCAGTTGCAAAAAAAAATTGTTGAAATCCTTTGTCGTCTTGAAATGATTTTCATCCCGATGTTTTTTGATATAATGGTGCATTTAACTATTCATTTAGTTGATGAAATCAAACTCAGTGGTCCAATTCATTTTCATTGGATGTTTCCAATTGAGCAAAATTTGTGTAAATTGAAGTCATTTGCTCGTAATCGGAGCCGTCTAGAGGGATCTATTGCAGAAGGGTATTTAGCAGAAGAATGTTTAGTATTTTGATCAAGGTATATGAATGATGGTGTAAATACAAGATTCAGTAGATATGGAAAGAATGGTGTTATGGTGGCAGCAAATAATGAAGCATCACCGATTTTCCCTAAGATTGGTTTCCCGATTATGGGGAAAAGGAGAAATAAAAGGCAAGTTCTTCACTTTGGACAATGAATCTTTGTTATAAACTCATCGTTATACTTTATTCAACTGTGAAGACAAATATGTCATAGAGTATATTAGGTAAGAAGCGATTAAACCTATTAAATGATTGTGGGTTTGTGTGTGTGTGTGTGTGTGTGTGTCTATGTCTGTGTCTGTTTTAGGAGCTAGAGTTGTAAATGTGTGCATATGTTTGTGTTTTATTAATGCAGGGCACACCAAAACTAGATAAAGTCAAGAAGTAGATCAAGTAGATGGAAAGAGTGCAAACACATAGTCAAGATTTTATATTTTGGTTTGAGGAAAGGGTGAAGAATGAACATGTACCTGACTATATTTTGTGGTTGTCTAAAGGTCCTAATCCAGTTGCTACAAAATATAAAGCGCATTACGTCAATAGATTTTGTTTTCATACCAGAAAACGTGATGCAAGATGCAAAACTCAAAAAAAATAGAAGAATATTCAGATATGGATGATACTGATTAGGATTGGGTGGCTATTAATGAGTAGAATTGTTTTTATTCTTGTATATCTCCATTTTCACATTAATGGTCCGTATTTCATTTTACTATCTTGTATGTCAAAATGTTTTTAATAATATTTTTCACTTTTTTTTTGTATGGATGAGTTTCAAGAATCTCATGTAAAGTTCTTTGAAGTTCTAGTAATTTCAAGGATTATTCACAATAATTTTGACAGGTATTATCATAATTTTTATATATATTTTTTCTCTATTAACTCAAAGGTAGTTTGTGGTTGAAACAATTATGAGTTTAGACTATGTCCATTAGTCATTGATTGCACCAAATGATTTTGTTTAAAATCATTTTATTTACTAATTTTGCAAGTTGATAATTTTAAGAGCTATGTTTAAAGTTGTAGAAATATTTGTATATACTTTCAAGCACATGACTTGCTATAGTAAATATTATTTCATGATTCGCTAGATTTTTGACATATTTAAAAGTGCAGGAAAAATATTATGAGCAAAAAATATTCTGAATATTGACAATGAAGAAGACAAAGAAATTTATGAAACCAGGGTCTATTGCATCATATTTGAGGACACGACGTAGGTTACATAAAAGCCAAACTCAAGTAAATGTAGCACACATACAAAACCATGTGTTAGAGGAATCATCACAAACAAATCAGGATCAAGAATGCGATGTACAAATGGAGCAATAATTGGGGCTTGGGATTGAGAAACAAGATTTAGAACATACAAATTCTGAATACCAATAAGAAATAAATCAAAATTCAATGGTCGCACTAGTGGCAACAATAGCAAATGAGATTGTGATTACAAGTTCAACAGGTTCAAATACTATAAAGAAAAAGTATATTATATATATATATATATATTACAGATCCTTCTATAAAGAAAAAGAAAAGTCAAACAGCAATGACGACAGTTCTTGCACGATCTGAGGAGAATAGAAACCAATCTCTCTAAATGAATTCAATCAACCAATAGGACCAGATGATAAGACTTTGAGTGAGTTCAACAGCTTTCTAGTAACATTAGCTCGAAATTCAACACTTGCATCTCTTACAGTGACTAATTCGCGAAAAATTTTCACAAAATAAGCATTATGGGAATATGTTCAGGTTTATAATATGCTTGCTATTTTATCATTTGATTATTTTTTCCATATTATAATTTAATTAAATGTAATTCTATCTACAGAAAAAATATGTAATCCCACTAGAAGGTAAAAAGTGGGTTTTGACTACTATTGGCGATGATTGGAGGGTATATAAGTGTAGGGTGAAGAAAGAACATTATTATAAATACAGAACTGATAGACTTAGAATGTTGAATCGCCCGCAACATATCGCCGAAGATAAATTCAAAGAACTATTGAATTATTGGAATTCGACTAATGCAAAGGTATGATAACTAATTATTTTTTAGTCGATTTTATACTGCCATAACTATTTTTTTTAAACCATGCTAATATTAATGAAAAATTTTATGTAGAGAATCCCTAAAATAAATGCTATTAACCAAAAGAAACAAACAAATATGCACACAGCAGGCAAAAAACTTTTTGCTAGGAAAAGAAAACAAATGGTAAGAATACATATGCTTTTTTGCTTGCTTTAAATTGATATTCCTAGTATGATTAGTATTGTTTTGGTTATCTTGACTATATTTACTATGGTTAATAACATTAACGGATTTAATTTTGTGATCTTTTGAAAATATTTCCTATTATGTTATGCTTTTCATGTTGATATGATGGTTGTTTTGTATAGTGCTAGAAAACAGATAATTAGAATTGCTTTGCTTATCTTGACTATATCTAATATTTTAGCTATGTGTGATCTTTTGATTCTTTTTGGATCATACATAAGTCTTTGTTAATGAAAATTATGTTTTCTTTTTTGGATTAAAAACAGCAGGATGCAATTGAAAACCATGAGCCACCGACCAATTCTATTCTTTTTATTGAAAGTCGAAAATGCCAACCGAACAAGACTTACAAGGCGTCCTTTGATAATACTAGCAATAAGATTGTAAGGATTTTTTTTATTTATATATTTTTGCACTATGATTTTTTTCAGAATTTGACATTAAATCTTACCATTAATATAAATTTGAATAAATTTTACCAAAAGTTTTATGTTATTATAGTAATGCAAGCTGTTCGATCACAACAAAGAGTGAGAACTAAATTGTTGATGCATTTTCTATGGTGATGGGAGAGACATGACCAGGTCGTGTTATGTTATATAGAAGAAGTGTTACACCAACGGATCTAAAAGGTAAAAGAGTTTGTGATGACTCTTCTTTAAAAATTTCTGAAAGTTTTATTGAAGGCATGAAGGAATAGATGAGAGAAGAAGTGAGAAAAGAAATGGAAGAACAACTAGCAGTTTATAAATCATCTATGCAGCAATAATTTCTTTCTATGATGTCACAATTCTAAGCCTTGGTTCTAGGATTGAATATAAACCAAGTTCCTAGATTGAATTTAAATTTTGGTTCCCTAGGAGATGCTAATAGTGCACCAACTCAAGCATTACATGCAATATATCCTCCACTAGTAGACATAAACCTCATGAGGTATATTTCTATAATAATTTAATTTTACATAATGTCACTAGAATGCAATATAATTTCTAGTATCATTTTATTTGGATAAATTCTATTATTATGTTAATATATATTGTATATATTACGCCAAGTTCCTTCTAATTATTTTTACTAACTAATTTTTAATAATTACAGGGACAATGATATTATACTTTTGCAGTACTTATCTATTGGTCATCCTCCTTAGTGCAAAGATTTAGATTACATGAATGAAGACAAGTGTGAGGTGAGTGAACATTGAGGAACGTTTTATTCTTATTCACATTGTACATCACAATTTTACTTGATAGTCCCATATTTCATTTTACTATCATGTAAAAGAGCAACCATTATATCTGCCAACGATGTCCCTAAATTTTAAAAGCTAAGAATGTTAGTAGAAAATGTATACTGATATATGTATATATCTTTCTAATATATGTTGTTACGGCCAAGTTCTTATCCAGTTGAAATATATGATGGTATTTCATCATCATTATCATCATCATCATCATCAAGAGGCCAAGTTCTTATCCCTATTCATATGTTTATCTGATTGCTAGTATGGCTTCTACTGCTTGTAATATTAGAATTTGATGGGAATCTGTATATTCAACATTATAAATCTCAAATGAAGGCACTGAAAATTTCCTCTATTGACATAATTTTTATTAGCTTAATTCAAAGGCATATTTAATTTAATTTCATCTCAAGGGTGTGATAAATGAGGTAATAAAAACTATGAAGATAAAAACCATTGGCATTGGATTTATTTCTTCATAACATTTTACCAATCTCCGGCAAACTTCATCGGAGTGACTTTCCTCCGTTGTTCCTTTTCAAAACATCGACTTCTTCTTATCAGGTATGCTCTATTCTTATTATTATCATTATGTTTTTCTGAGGACATGGTTTTTCTTCATCATGAACTTGTTTCTTGTTTTAATTCATGAAATAATTTATGATTATTATGTGTTCAAAAAACAATGAAATGATTTATGATTGCAACAATGATAAAGGTGGGTGAATAATGATTTGATTTAATTCTTTACATCAATCCTAATGATGTTGATGTTCGTGTTAATTATTGTTTTAAAAACATTAAAAAAAATTTTACAATGCTAATCATGTTTTAACGTTATGAAGATTGAAGGAGCACATTTAGAGTAAAATAGATAAGTAATTGGGATGTTTTCTCTCACTTGCCCTGTAATATGTTAAACTTTTGCTATCAAGTTTTTTACAGCCTATCTATGCATTATATCAAGAGAAATATCGTATTTACATATCTTTACCCACTTTTTAATGAATTCAACTAGATTGGAACAAGCTTCTTTTTTTCATTTCCTTGCGTAAGATCAAATGATTAACTGGAATAGATGCACGCATGTGTGTGTCTTAGTATTCTACAATCTTTTTCTTAGGGATAATTTATGCTAGAATTCTCATATTTGAGTACCTGAGCTGTTTCTACTTGTGCTTTCCTATTCTTTAAAATTAATTTATTGGTTTAGCATGATGTGCGATTTTCCAATGCATGATATCTGTGTCCATCATCATACTATGTAGATCCAACAAACTCAGTGAGGAAACTAAGAGGAGGGGTGGTGGTTTTACAAAAATCTGTAGGCTCTCACCATAACTTCAAATGTTTATTGGTGTCTTTGAATTAGCCAGAACATAGGTAAAGACTTGAATGTCTTGTGAGTTTGTTGTTTCTTTTAGACTAGTTATTTCAAGGAAATATTTCAATTTTCTGATTACAAGTTGTCAAGAGACTCTAGGCTTATATTGGGGAAAACAATTTGCAAGATCCATCCAACAAGGGAAGGATATTATGCGATGAGAAATTGCAAAACCTTTTCAATGTTAATGCAATTGACATGTTTCAAATGAACAAAGCATTAGCAAAGCATATTTGGCCCTTGGATTCAGAACATGGTACATTTTTTTAAGTTGTTCCTTATACTATTCAAATGATGATTCTAACATGAATGTTTGGATTAAAAGTTTACACATGCTGATTCTTCATTATTTGTGAGAAAATGCACAAAAAAAATTATCTCACGCTAATATCTAGATCATGAAATCTTGAAGTCAAGGTGTTTATCATCTTTAGTTATCTTGCCTTCTGATGATTAAATAGTTGTAGAAATGTTTTTATTAATAAATTGAAAACTAGTTGTGTTTTGTTTTCGTTATGGTGGGTTTCTGCAGTTTCATTTAAATTTAATGGTAGTGGTTTTCCTTTGTAAGTGTGCATTGGCTTTTGCGGATTCTGAACACTATGTAAGGATATGTCCACTTATGCTAAGCTCACTATACTCATGAATATATCTTGAATTGATAGCTTGCTGTTATGATCTTCTTTAAGGCAAAGGGTTTGCCCCACTAAAAGTTTGTTAATCATAGGAGAGCTTTTTCTTGCAACAAAATGAACTTTTCAAGGCATGGGAGTCCGGTATAATGAGGATGAATGGTTATATTGGTTGAGTTTGTATGTTATCAATTTCGAGTTTTGATTTGGTTGGTTATCTTGATAAAATGTTGGATTTGCTATGCCATCTTATGATAGCAAGCTTTTTGGTGGTCATATCTGTCATATAACATTCTTGTTGGGAAAGTCTTATTATTTGTTTGTGAATGCCATCTACATCAATTATGTTGAAATTGGGAGCTGTCTTGGACTGAGTATTGCTTCCTATAAGCAAGTAGATTCGGGAACAGCTTCCCATCCAAATTTCATTGACTTTGTTCACTATTTGCTTATGCATAGTGGAATAGTCTGTACAATCTGTTGTCTATGTAATATTGATAGATTCCTACCGGAAATTGTTTACGCCTCCATTGGATTATCAATTTGAGAAGATCTATGAAAAATGATTTGTTGATAAGGATTTTCTTAGGACCTTTTCTTTTGTTATATTTATGATGTCTACATAGAGCTTTCTTATGAGTGAGAAATCTTTCTTTAATGATTTATGTTTTAATTATTCCGCAGGTCCAGCTGATTCAACTTCTAAGGAAAACTAGCAAAAGGAGTAGAAAGATGAAGGTTTAACATGCAAAACATATAATAAATTAATTATGTTCCTAGATGCAATTTTGCATGTTGTCTTTCTTTACCATCATATTCATGTAAATTACTGGAAAAGGCAATTTTTTGTTTAGAATTTTTGTATAAGACTACAGACTTATTAATTTCTTTTGGTTGTTTCTTGAAAGAGAAATTAGCTGAGTCATCCTAGAAGGAGATCAGCATAAGAAGCCGAAAGAAGGAGGTTAGGAAGTGCAACGCATGCCATCGGTGCCACTTGCAGCTAGCATCATGAGTAGGTACTTGGGATACAGCACACTCACATTCTTTGTGTTCTATTTAGACCAGAAAAACAGGCTCACAAGTCTCCACCTTGAGATTGAGGAACTGCTTTATAGTCTAGTAGAAAGAACATCCTTGGTTCAGTCAAGAGATCATCGATGGTGTTTCTAGATTCCATATTGATCCGCATTTTTTGTGGCAGCTGCTGATATTCTCGTGAGCTTCTTTGAGAAATGAAAGCAAGATCCAACTGATGGGAGAAAATCTCTCGAGGACTGATTGAAATCCATGAAAGTAAAATTATCATTCAGCCTCTGAATTAAACTTGTGAACTCTTCAATTATCTTTTACACAATTGAAAGCTTTATTATGTTCTTGTTTGTGGCTGCCTTAGTGCCTCTCTTTTTAGAGGATTGTTATGTTTTTGTTCGAGAACTACCAATATGATGTGAACCCAAAAGTGCTCAACCCTTGCATGAATATGCATGCATTGAAGTCGGAAACGAGAGGACTTGCTTTTTATTAATTTTTGTATTAATTTTTTTTCTATTTGAATTCAGATATTATTGAGTACTTATGTAAACTTTGATGTTCATTCAAGTCATTTAAGAGTTTATTTTATTTTAGGATAAGGTGTGCTATTGTCATAAGTTTATTGAATTATTAAAATTATTTATAAAATGGTACGGGATTACAAAATCGCTACAATAAGTTTTAGTAACTATTACAATAATTATTCCAAACTAATGCAATAAATACTATAAATTGCTTGCCATAGATACAATACAACTATTGTAATAAACTCACATTCATTTAATATCAATCACTGCTATAGTTATTATAAACCATTGCAATAAGTATTATAAAATCATTGCAATAGATGTTCCAAAAGCTGCTGCAGAGAGATATTATACAACCCTTTGCGATAGATTTTTACAACACCACTTTGTAATAGAATTTATCAAATCACCGCAATATATATTAAACAAGCACTGCAGTAGATAAAATAACCATTAGAATACAAACCGCTACAAAATCATAACCGCTGTGAAAAACAATAATAATTAGAGTGTTTTATGCAATGATGTTAAACCATTACAATATATCGCATTAAATCACTTTGCAATAACCTTGTTGCAACGGGAGCGGATGTAACGGGTGATAAACCGCTGCAATAAGTCTTATGCAATGGTTATAAGGCTTTCGGCAACGGTTCATGACCTCTGCATAAGTGCGGTTATGTGGTAGTGAGAATCCATCCCATTAGAACAAGCTAGTGATGAGGATGGTGATGATGACCGAGTTCTCGCCGGTTACTAGTAGCCTAACCACCTCATCTACCCGGAGGGCCCAATGTGCAAGTAAGGAACTAGAAATTCTTTGGTGATGATTGACATCATAAATAATATGAGTGAAAAGGCATATGCAATTTAAAACCAGACTCACTGGACTAAAATCTTATACTCCAAAGTTATGGAGATGGACAGCTTTGAAGAACAGGTGCTGGTTGATGTATTTGACTACCTTCGGATGTGAGAAAGCAAAGCCAAGTCCTTCATGGTGAAAAAGATGGCATTAGGACCAGTCTAGAATAAAAAATTCCTCACCCACAAGGAGTGAATTACCACGTGCCGTTTTCAACTCTGTCATGACCATGCATGGTGAACTGTTTTAATATTTCGTTCTTTCATGTTGCATGTTGTTTGCTATGTGAACTTCACATCACATTTTGTCTGCACTGGTGTCATGCATTGTCCTTGACTATTCTCTTGTTGCATGCATGTTTCACTTATAAACGTTGCATCATGTTGACTTATGTGTGCAACTATCTACTTTTATGTGGACTGGCTGTGTTTGATTTACAATATTTCTGACTAACCTGTATTTTGTTTTGCTTTCCTACCTTCTTTCAGGAGAGAAAAGAATGGAAATGATGATCAAATTATTTTTTAACAGAAGCACTGAGGCATGACTCCCTGAGACGGCCTCCAATTGAATATGTGCATTGGCAGGGCAAAATGAGAGATGGTAGATAGCTTTCCCTTGTAGCTATATCTCAGATCATTTGTTATGAGGAGGTTAAGGATGCAGTAGCATCTGTGTTGTTATTCATGTTTCCTTTAAGTAGATACTTCCTTCATTTGTTGTTTCCTTTAAGTAGTCCTTAACCATGAGGAGGTTAAGGACTCCGTAGGATCGCAACATAACAAAAGAATTACAAGATAACTGCAGAAATAAAAATATAACAGATAGAATTATAGATAATAATTAGAATATAGAAATAATCAGAATATAGAAAATGGTGAAAAACAAAAAAGTACATGTCCTTGACTAATAAATAGAATCAACAGCTTCAAGCTGGATCTTCGACTGTGAAGTCGGAACAAACAGAATATCAATAACCGAAGCCAGATCTTCGACCGCAGTCAGAACTGACACGCATGTCTAGTAACGCTACTACAAAAAACATGTGCGCATGGCTAAAACTTACTCCTTCTAGCTTGGTCATTTGCCAGAAATGGAGATGCACTAAAAACCGCAGTAAATACGGAGTACAGACAGTAAAATATCGAATAAATCAATTCGCAACATAATTAAATTAAATAAATAAATAAATAACAAGTACAAAATAATAATAAAAGCACCAAAAAAAATAACACAAGAATTTTCAAGAATAAATAAACTTCTAATTAAATACATAATTAACTATACGGCAGAAATATGGAGTTATATGGGTGCGAGAACCTACTTGGTTCCGAACTACGAATTTGGGTTCAATAAACAGTGTCGGATTTAAACCTCAAGGCTTAAAGTTAGGGTCACACTGATGAGGAGATCCTATAGTACAAGAATAATATTAACTCTTAAGCCAAAGGCCAACCCTAACTAATCACAACTTAAGGCTTAAAAAAAATAGATCATCCAACAGCTTATTAGTATACAAAAATATACTTGCAATATGACTGGGCAATCATTAAACAAGAAAGACCTAAAGCTCAAATTACACTACAGAAATAGCAAAGTCCACCTGACAAATATATAAACAATTATAATAAAATCCTACAAGTTGCACACAATTATAATATATAAGCCATCATGATACTTAGATATAAGCAGGGATGTGATGAACTCCACTAAAAGTGGGGACAAGAGAACATGCTATGGATGAATGGAAATCACTATCCCCAACAAATAAAAGCATACATCAATAACCAAACACTTTCAACACCTTCTAATCCTAATTAGCATTCTTAACAAGCAAGATTAACCCAACAACAACATCAACCTCTACACTCTCACCACCGATCCACCGATCCACCGATCAGATCACAGACACAACCACAACAAACCCCCTAACCACCTCAAATCACAGCAATTGCTAGAAGAACCAAGAGAGAAATCAAATGTACCAGTACACCAACAGTCGGTGACAGTCGATCGGACAGAAGTCGAATCTTGGTGAAGGATATAGCTGCCAGAGCACCCGAGAACAAGGCTTTGGAAACGTCTCCCTCTCTCCAGACACGATTAAGCTTTAAACAGCCTAAAATTTCAGCAAAACATGAAACAAGTGGGGCAAAACATCAAACAAGTGGGGTAGGCATTGTTTGGTATCCAATGCTTCAATAATGCAAATATTACATATATTGTTCATGTTTGTTTGTGATGGTGCTTTTTCAAGGTTGTTGTTCTTATATGATTTTTTTTAATCGCTTTATTTTGTTCAACTAGAAAACATTTTCAAACATGCTAGGTTTTTGCTTTCTTCACTATGTGCTTTAATGGGCAAATTATCTTATTCATCCACTTTGGACAGTTGGCAATGTTTAGTGTACTTTTCATATCTATCCTTGATGGTGTTTTTCATGGTTGTTGATTTCCTTTATTTTTCAGTTTCTTAGATTATTATTTTCAATTGGTAGACGTTTTCAAGCTTAAATTATTTTATTTAAGTCCTTAGACATTTAGTCATTTGTTTAACTTGTTGACTAGTTATAGCTAATTAAATGATTTTGTTTGTCTCCTTAGACATTTTCATGCTTTATATTTATATTTTCTTTTCAGTTGTCACTCTTTTGGCCAAATATTTCCCTTCTTACTTGTAAATTGTTTGCTTTGTGTTGTATACGAGTAGGGCAAGGCAATCAAGAGGTATATATTGCCATCATTACAGCCTGCTTGTGGGTAATCAAATGTTTTGGGAAGTTTGTTGTTTTGTTTGCTTGGATGTTTTGTCGAATGGGTATACTTTCTTGCTTTTTATTCCAATTGGTGTTGGAATATTTGTTTCTTTGTAAACTTTAAGATAAGAGTCAAATAATGAAAAGGGAGTCATAAAGCCAAAGAAAGTACTACATGTAATTACCAAAGCCATTCCAATTGAAAATGAACTTGTTTTAGTCCATTGCAAAGAAAATTTCTGACAGATTATGTTTAATAAATATTGTATGTTGTTATGTTGTCAACTGACGTGCATTTTTTTATCTTGATTTATTGCTTCTTTAATCCATTCCTTTGGGGACTTCTACTATTGAAAGTTTGCTTGTTGTAATGTCTATGTTATTTGATGGATAATTTTTTTGAGAGGTCACTAAACTTTGACATGTTTTCAATTTGATCATCAAACTTTAATTTGAATCAAAAATGTCAGTGATCTTTTATTTTTCTTCACCGGCAGGTCACCCGAGTGTTTGCCACCCCCCTTTGCTGATGTGGCTGCCGGAGGAGGCCAGTCAGCACTCACATCACATGCTTTGGGGTTGACATGGCCATCCTAGTCATCACTAACTTCCACTGTGGACTTACCCCGCCACATAAGCAAGCAAGTCTTCTTCATCTTCAAAAATCAGTGAGGCAACATCACCATGGGAGACCAATGTATGCCCTAGAAGACGATCGATGCGCACAAGGAGGAAGATGACCTCGGTCATGGTAGGTCAAGCTTCGTGTATTATGGTGGTGGATACTGGATGGTGGAAATGTGCTAAGTTCACATTGGATGCCCTACCCCTGGTCAACCCTCTCTGAAGCACAATCCTGTCATCTTTGACCTTCATTGTTCTTCCTTCATCCTAAGATTGCCCAATAAAATGGACCAATGTAGCAAAAAAACCGAATGAGGATTAGTAAAATTAAGATGCTATAAACAATTACAACACAATTAATTCTATTGCTAATTTTTTAGAAATACATATGCAATTAGTAAAATTAAGTTGCTAAAAACTAATAATCATTACAGAAATCATTATCTTATCCAAGTTCATAACTATGTATCTTCATGATAATTGCCACATGTTCAATCCCAATAAAATGAATGATGATTGATTTCATTGCATATTTGGAACAATAGATCCGATATTTGCCCCGCATAATAGAACCGATAGAATTGATATTTGGCCAACTTCTCTATTAATATTCAAAGTATGCTTGTCCTGATATACAAGTGCCAATAATTTCAAAGGACTCATGTTTGTGAATCTAGAGTTGCCAACATGTAGAGAGTTACAGATTTTCTTAAACCCAATGAAAAAAAAACAAGCTGAACTTGCACTTTGCTCAAGAGGGCCTTCCATAGCTTCTACAAGAAGCACCTCCTGGAGGGACCCAAACTCTCATCTTCTTTGCAGCATCACTGTCTTTGCGCTTCTGTCCATCATCTCTACCTTTTCCTGGAATCTTCAGTAGTGGAGGTCTTTCCATATGTGGAGCTAACTTTACAGTCCCTTCAGAATTAATTTGCACTCCTTCTGCTTGTACACATTTGTCAGCATTTCTTTCAACATTTGCATCTTTGCCTTTGCCTCCCCTTATACAAATTTTTTGTCTTCCCAGCCTACTTACATATGGAGGAATTGTGCAGGTGGATTGATCCTGAGCAATTGCATTAATTAGCCACATAGTAATATTAAAAAAATGCATAAAAGAAAAGAAAAAAACAAAAAATTAGTTCAAGCATCACTTGTGACATTGGCTCTTTAGAGCTTGGTTGCTCTGATGCACTTGAGTGTTGTTGATCACCTCTGATCAATGTGTCAACCTTTAAAACCCATGCAATAGAAATAAGTGACCATCATCATAAAATTTGAAAAATGGTGGACTTTAAAAAATAAACCAAGAAACAAACCATTGTGAAATGGTCTTCCAAAACCTTGTGAATCAATGTTCTCCATTGGATCCTCTTCTCTTCTTGCTGCATTTTGTTACGTATGTTGTGTCTCCCCTATAGTTTCATTCCTGTCCTGCCACACACACATGATTCACTTTCAATAAGTGGTACATCAACTATGAATAACAAAATAGAATAGTGTACAAACCCCTTGCTTTGTTCCATGGTATCTTTTATTATGTCCTTTACCACCACAAATGCTTGCATGTCATTGTAACTCCTCTTTTGCTAACTTTCCCATGAGTGTACCCCTTGTTGTCTTCACCTTCTTCCTTTCTCCTTGTTGTGGTCTTCCTTCCCTTTCTCTTGCTAGCTGGTTGAGGAGGAACCATGGGTCCCCTGATCACTTTTGGGCCAAGATTCCCTATCATGAGTGGGATTCAAAGTGTGTCTCGTAGGTGTCCGAGGTAAGTACTAACCTTATAGCAATCATCTAGAAAGTTTTCAGGTTTGTCTTTATTGTAGTATACGACTGAAATGGCATGACTACAAGGGATACCTGTTAACTGCCACCTTCTACAAGAACAACTACCCTCATCTTTGTCAACTACATTACGCCCATCGGGTCCTAAAACCGATACTTGGCCCCCCGACCAAGTTGTTGTGTACGGGAAACTTAGTTCCTTGAACTTTTCTAATTTTTTCACAATCCTAGGGCGGTGAGTAGATGTGACTCTTTGCATTGCATCTCTTCTTCTCTCGTATCCTTATCATTAGTTGGGTTCTTATCATTTCATTCATTGTCACAATCCCCTTAATCCTGGCCTCTAAAATGTGCCCATTGAAGCATTCACACATATTATTCAAAAGTACGTCACATTTAAATTGTGTTTGAAAATGTGACCTGCTCCAGTGATGTGGATCAATGTTTTCCATGTATTGAAAGGCACCTTGGTGTGGGATCGAAAATACGGGCCCTGGTATCGTGTCGGTGAAGAGACACCAGGCCATATATCGAATCACAAATAATTTATTTTTATTATATTATTATTATTGTTATATTTTTAATATATATATATATATATATTTTATTACTTTTATTTTTAAGTTGTGGACTCTTCCATTCCTAATAGAGGCAAGCCTCTATTATTAATTACCCCAGATTAAAATCTTGGGAACCTCCGATTAAGGGCTTTGAGTACAAGTAAAGGCAAAATATTTCATATAATGCAAATTGTAAAAAAAAAACATTATTTATTTATTATTTTTTATTTCATATGTATATACATATATATGTATATTTGTATTTATTACATCACTTATATATATATATATATTGTTGCTTGTCCCTAGTCACCGCATTTGCCTAACTCATTGCCACGTCACATTTCTCATTCAACATGTCATATACTTTGTTGCCACCTTGAAATATATACATATATAGTCGCTTTGAATTTGCATATTTTTTTTTATTCTTAAAAGAACTCGTCTATTCCTTTGAGACAAGTGAGTAACACTCGTACTTTGAAATTTCATATTTCTAACGGTGTAAAAAAAAAAAAAAAAATCCACCATAGGGTTTATTGTAGTCCTTCATCAAAGTGAAATAGTACGCCTTCAAAACTTTAGATAGGGTCCTCATCTTTACTTGATGCATTTTTTTTTTTTTTGTATCATTTAGAATGGAGTCTTCACTTTCATTGGCATATTCAATACCATCAAGACAATCCATTGATTTACTTAGC
This sequence comes from Dioscorea dumetorum, assembly GCA_902712375.1. NCBI lineage: Eukaryota > Viridiplantae > Streptophyta > Magnoliopsida > Dioscoreales > Dioscoreaceae > Dioscorea > Dioscorea dumetorum. The sequence continues at coordinate 367,999 of CACTHL010000635.1, forward strand.
CCATACCTATGTTCTAACCTCTCATTAGCTACTACTGAATTCAACCACCACCATTTCTCCATAAGGTCTTCCTGCCGCCTATTTGATAAAAATGCAATAAATAATCATTCAACATTTACTTTAGTATTCTTATTTTGCCCATTTCTCTTTTCTACCAAAGCCGCTCGTTGATGCAGTTGATGTTGCTCATTCGGAACCTTTGGTTTGAGTTTTATGGTTTTATTCTTGGGTTTGTTTCCATCATTAATTCGTCAGCCATCCATCCGAAGGTTCAGGCCTTTGGACTGAAGCAGAACAATAGGGATTTCAAAGCGCTTCCAACTCAGAAATTGAATGATTATTGAAAAGATTGAGAAAGAGCAATAATTGAATTTGATGCATTTAGTCCTTCATATCCATATATAGCAGATTTGAGGATGCCATACTGCTCCAACACCGGATCATACAAAGCCTGTGAAAAAGCATCCTTAGCCTTCGCAGGATTCGCACAGCCAAGTGTAATTTCACTAATTCTGGAGCCACAAATAAGATATGCACATGCCCGTTGAACAGGTAATATAACTTCGCCTTCGGAATGATTCCAGTACTGACGATGACGACGATGATAGTGAAGGTGATCGGTGACAACAAAACCTCTTCTTCTATTTTTTTTATATATCTATATCTTTGGAGATGGGAAATTCTATAACGAAACATCGTGTGAGCATCGGGAGCAACAATGGTGACTCTTTCATATATATATATATATATATATATATATCGACAACCATGGAGGGATATTCCACCCTTGCATGGCGTCGGCGACAAACGATGGACGATCGGCAAAGCGGTGACGAGCGGCGACCAACAGTCCTTTGTCTATATATATGTATATATATAGCAGAAAAAAAAAATAAAAAAATATCAAGACCTTCTCCTCTCGATTCTTCTCTCTCGTTTCTCTTTTTCTCTCTTTTCCGAATTTTCTCTGAATTTTTCTCTCTCTCAATCCCTCTCTCCTTTTCTCTCTCTAAAAATCCCCCCCTTCTTTCTCTCAGCCTTCTTTTATATCTCTTAATAAATTTTTTTTAAAAAGTTAGTGGTTCATCGGAGATAAGAAAGACTTTTTATTCACATTTTTTTGATTTACTTATATATATATATATATATATATATATATATATATTTTTTTTTTTTAATCCTTATCCATATCCTTATCCATATCTTTCTTCTTTTTTTTTTTTATATATATATATATATATATATATATATATATATATATATATATATATATATATATTAATTATTATTCTTTCTTTTATTGATTTTTTTTTTTTTAATATCTGTCTCGTGATGCGCACTCAAGGATAATCTTGAGATGCCTCGAGATTTTTTTATAATCCCAGAAATTGAATATATATTCTTTTATTATTTAGATTGCCTCGAGATCTGTACTCTTGGCCAATTTAGGGATTTGAATTATTTTTAGATCACCTCGAGATCTGTGCTCTTGGCTAATCTTGCAATTTAAATATTTTTAGATCGTCTCGAGATCCGTGCTCTTGGCTGATCTTGTAATTTAAATATTTTAGATCGCCTCGAGATCCGTGCTCTTGGCTGATCTTATAATTTAAATATATTAGATCGCCTCGAGATCTGTACTCTTGGTCAATCTAGGGATTTGAATAATTTTTAGATCACCTCGAGATCCGTGCTCTTGGCTGATCTTGCAATTTAAATATTTTAGATCGCCTCGAGATCTGTGCTCTTGGCTGATCTTGTAATTTAAATATTTTAGATCACCCCGAGATCTGTGCTCTTGGCTAATCTTGTAATTTAAATATTTTATATTGCCTTGAGATTTGTGCTCTTGGCTAATCTTGTAATTTAAATATTTTAGATCGCCTCGAGATCTGTGCTCTTGGCTGATCTAGGGATATATATATCCAAATAATATCCATTTTATTTATTTTAATATTACATCCTAATTACATTAAAATTTGGACATATGTAATTAAGATAAACCTATTTTGATTAGAATATTGGATTTTTTTTTTAAATAAACTCATTTTGATTAAAATTAGGATATCATAAAATTTTATATAAACACTTGGGACATCTCTCTCAGGTTGTTCATGGCTTTCTCAAAGGCAGGAGGGTTTGTGGCAGTGGCACAAACCCAAAGTTGATCTTTAAGAGCTTTTCCCTTATAGGTTTTTCTAAAATTTGTATGGATGTGCCTAACACAATATCTGTGTTCACTATAGAGAAAAAATTCTTCTATAGCAGGAATTAGGCCCTAATCATACCCAACACCCACAGACACATTGAATATAAAGGAAGAAAATTAGTGATTGCAATAGTAGTGGCAAACATAGATACAGAATACATTAATCAAGGCATCATGCAAAAGAATCTGAATCTGAAATACTTAATTGCATCAATCATCCAACAAAGAAGATACTAATCACATAATCAGTCAGACATTTTATACTTAATTTTATTATATGATCCATGGTTTCAAACAAGTTTAAGAGAATGCATTAGTTAACCGCATCAAACATACAATAAAGAATATGTGAAGCATGCTAGACCAATTCAATTAAGACAAATTTGCATGGTGAAGCATATAATGAATTACTTAGTGAAGCATATACATCTACACATAATCATCAAATCAATAAGACAAATTTGCATGATCAATAAAATTTTCAACGAGGACATGTAAACAGAACATGTCAATAGAAATTAAATTTCATCCAACAACCAAATTTGCATGATCAATAAAACAAAGGAAGATGGATAACAATGAACTAACCTTCGCCTGTCGAGTCATGAATGCCCATTGGGAGCTGTTTGTGATTTTTAGATCCTCTCGCCAATAACTCCATGAACCATTTCCAGTTTTCTTTATTTTCTTTACTCACAGTGGCCCATGCAAAGGGGTAGATGCCATCATTAGCATCTATCCCCCACTCGTCGCCAGCCTGCCCTCCATAAAGCCCCTTCAGGAAACAGCCATCCAATCCAATCACATGCCCGCAACCAGCCCGAGAAAACCCTCTTTTAGGGGTGCCAGGGCAAATATACATTGCCTCGAAACACCCCTACATCACATTTAAATTTTATTGTTGACCGTGGGTGGGTCCTCATCAACTCCATCCTATAATCAAAAAGCCTCACCATCTGACTTTCTTCATCACCATCTATAATCCTTTGAGACATACAACAACACATATGAACTGGAGTAGTTAATTGAGTGCATCATACAGGAACTTCCAAAAAAAAAAAAAACAGAACACAAGTGTTACTAAATAAAAATCACTAGGTATATAAATTACCTTAATGCAATGCATTTAGCCCTATATGCCTTCACTCTGCTAATTTCCACCTCTTGATGGGTCTTCACTGCTTGAATAATACCTGATATCTTCCAAGAAGGGTCAGCTCTGAATTGTTCCAAATAAGCCTTTGCAATCCAGGCAAAGGCACTGCAATGTCTCGTTGTTGTGGTCCCTTGTGCACTTATGTTTTAAGTTACCTGATTTTATTTGCACTTGTGTTCCATCACTCACCATGGGTGAAGCCCACGAGATAAAAAGGGCATCCCCTTTTGCGGGAATGCCTTGCACCTTTTCTTATCATTTGGTCTAAAGTTCATAACATACCTATTCTTGATTCCATAGTTTGTAACTGCATCCTTGAACTGCTTGAAGCTCCCAAACTTCATTCCAATTGCAAATTGGGGGTTTTGCATATCACATTCTTCATTAAATTCAGTATACTTGGACTTTTTAGATACTAGCTCATCCTCATCAGTCGAAGAGCATGAGTGTAACTCATCAGACACTCCATGGTCTGAATCCATTTCAACATCACTCCCTACTCTTGAAGGTGTTCCACCTACATGTACAATAGCCTTATACATTGCAGTCTTCTCCCTACCTTCATCATTTGAATCATGACTAAAATTGTAATCAGAGTCATAAAATTCACTGTCTGCTTCTCCATTGTTATGTTTTTTGCCTTTCCCCATTCCAATTAATTCACCTTCCAAATCACTGTCCACATCATGCATTTCCTCTGCTCCATGATCTTCATCATATCCAATTGATCCCTTCCCATGGGCATTGACATCTCCAATATTGGCAGACTTTGTAATCTTAATACAGACATACATCTCCCTGCTTGCATCAACAGATTCTGCCATTTTTAGGGCATCTATGTCATTCTTTATTTCCCTTAAGCCTCTAGATTCAATGCTTTCATCAAACCACCAGATACTGCAACCATCAACATCTAAATTAAATTCCCTAGCCATGGTAACCAATTCAATCCTGGACATTACATCAAGCAGAGCAAAAGTCCACATATCCTGCTAAACCTTCTATGCCATCAATCATATAATGCATTCTTATCGAGAACAACTCGGCATGGGGCACTGAAATGAAAGTAAGTCCAATGTTATATATGTGTATGGTAACCATTGTAAAATGATAAAGTTCAATGGGGCAGTTCAATAGGGCACTAAAAATTTTAATGAAAGTGAAAGATGTAAATTTTAGGCTACCCATTGTAAAATTATTCTGTTCTACAATTCTCTTTTTTCCCCCTCTCTACAAGAGATAGCTTCTCAAATGAGCCAATTATTCTGTTGTACATAACAGCCTAATATTAAATTTTGTAGTTTAGGGTATAGAAAAGCACATGCTTTGAAATAATGGTTATCATATACCTGATTCCTTCTTGTGTTAGCAGATAATATAAGGTAAATACTCACATTGATAATCTGTGCTATGACTAATGATGGGTAAGTATCATAGTATAACAATTAAAGTTTGATGATCAGAATTAAAAAAAATTCAAAGTTTAATGACCTCTCAAAACTATTGTCCATCTCTGGTTTGAGTCATGATGGGTAAAAGTTTAATGCCCTCTCAAAACTATTGTCCATCTCTGATTTGAGTCATGATGGGTAAGTATCATAATGTCATAATTAAAATTTGATGATCAGAATGAAAAAACCTCAAAGTTTAGGAACCTTTCTAAACAATTGTCCATATCTGGTATGACTCATGATGGGTAAGTATCATAGTGTATCCTGGTGAATGTCATTTTTGTTTGTCTCCTCTCCATATTAATGACTGTCATAATACATCCTAGTCAATGTCATTTTCTAAAGCATCTTCCATGATAGTCTCAAACTTTACCACAAATATCCTCTCCATATTAATAACTAGCATAGTTCATCCTACATTAAATAGTATTGATGGTCAATAGGTGTTACTTTTTTTTTTATGGATACTCTGATGTATATTTTAGGCTAATGTGTAGAGAGTAACTTAAATGTGTATTCTGTTATACAATTTCCTTATCTTGGAATAATTATGAATAAAACTTTATCTTGTTATACAAGTTCTCATCTTGATTGTCTACATCAAATTATCACTGATCCATGAAGGTGTCAATCTTTTTTGTTTTTTGGGATTTCCTTTTTCCCCCTCTTTACCAGAGATAGCTTTTCAAATGAGCCAATTTGCATACTTTCTAAAAAAACATACCAGCCTAGTATTATACTTTGTCTACATCAAATTCCACGAACTGCTTGTTTGGCATATAATATAAGCTAAATACTCATATTGATAATCTTTAGCATCACTCATGATGGGTAACTATCATAGTATCATAACTAAAGTTTGATGATCGATCAAACTTAAAAAAACCCTTAGTTTAGTGATTAAAAGACAACCTAGAAAAGTAGTCAATGTCTTGTTTTGTTTTGGGTAACAAATCTTCTATCCAACTCAAACTGCACAAACAATCAAAACAGACACACAAAAGAAGAAAAGGGAGCTATTTTACAACCTCATGTTACTTTGGAGCCACAAACTACTTCCACCTTGGCTTTGGCATTATCATTGTCTTGCTGGGGACCACAACTAAGGATACAATTCCTTTGTTTAAATAAGACAATACAAAAACATTCACATCAATAATATAATGGTGTTCTCTTATATAAAAACCCCAAAAGGGAACACCATCCATCAACTATGTTCTTCAATATAACACAGGAAACATTCACCATCCATACAAAAACATTCACATTGCGCTGTAAAAAAAAAAATTAACAAGGTCTACATCCCAAGATTAGGGTTTAAAAGGGGGCCCTTACAATATTCCGGTGCTGGATCATCCACAGATGCACGTTTCTCCCAATTCACGGCCATCCCCAGTGATTGAACTTCCCTTGTTTGCTCAGAATAAGGAAGCAAAACTCCAGCGTATGCCTTCTTTGCAACGTCTATTAAGAATGGTGATGTTGATGTTGAAGGTGGAGAAGGAGATAACCTTCTAGGGCATACATTAGTCTCCCATGGTGATGTTGCCTCACTGATTTTTGAAGATGAAGAAGACTTGCTTGCTTATGTGGCGGGGTGAGTCCACAGTGGAAGTTAGTGATGACTAGGATGGCCATGTCAACCCCAAAGCATGTGATGTGAGTGCTGACTGGCCTTCTCCGGCAGCCACATCAGCAAAGGGGGGTGGCAAACACTCGGGTGACCTGGCGGTGAAGAAAAATAAAAGATCAGTGACCTTTTTTATTCAAATTAAAGTTTGATGATCAAATTGAAAACATGTCAAAGTTTAGTGACCTCTCAAAAAAATTATCCGTTATTTGATTGTTTTACTTTTATTGTTAACTGCATTTGTAATTGATTCTCTTTATTTGATTATGTAGCTGAATTGAAGTTAGAAGGATGATTTTATTGCTCAATACTACAAAATAGTTTTAGAGGCAGTTTTCACATCCTATTTAGTATTGGTTTTTTCACCCGCCTCGTATCAAGCCTACTCTACACTTTAGAGGCAGTTTCTACTAACTGTTGGGGTAAAGTTTAAATATGTAAGTGGTTTTTTATCACAAATTTAGAGACGGTTATAACTGCCTCAAAAATTTTAAGTAGCTAATAATTTTTAATTTTCTTCCTATTGTTTTAGAGGCGGTTATAACCGCCTCTACAATTTATAAACGGTAGAGACGGTTATAACCTCCTCTAAAACAATTAGAGTGAATTGAAAATTACTAAGTATGGAGGCAGTTATAATCACCTCTAAAACAATGAGAGAAAATTAAAAATTACTAGCTATGGAGGCGGTTATAACAACCTCTAAAACAATGAGAGAAAATTAAAAATTACTAGCTATGGAGGCGGTTATAATCACCTCTAAAATTTATAAGCTTATAATCGACTCAAATTACGACACATTCAAAGGGTACATACAAACCGTAGATGATTGGTTACTTGTACAATTCTTTTCGGACAACAATGAATATATTGGAAGATAATTCGAATGACACAAATACAAGATCAATGAATCTTCAAACATAATCACAAACCAACCCACCATAACAATCAAATTTATATCAACCTTAATCACACCAAATTAGACTTCTTCATTTACGCCAATCAAAATTCACTTAACCATGATCAAAAATGTGATCTCAAATTTAATTACATTACAAGAATTAGTACAAAGCTAGCAAAAGCATCAAACAGCAAGACTGGTTTGAAATCCCATTACATACAGATGTGATAGTTTCACAAATTACAGCCGTCGGGTTTTTCATTAGCAGTAGAAATAACTATTTGCTTTGAGTTTATCTCAATCATAGCCTCATCAGGTGCACTAATGCAAATGGAGTGGACACCATGAGATAGTGCAGTTTCATCAGAACAAATACGACCATCATAAGAAAACAAGTGAAAGGCTTGTTGCACATGCTTGCTCAAATTTGGCACCCTGCAATAAACATGCGTTATATAGTATCATTCTTGATGAAACTGGGAATTATTAGAGTGACTAACATAAATCAGTTAGGTATAATCCCACTAGCAACAACTTCAACAAATACAAATTAAAGAAGCAACATTTTAAAAAGTCGAGGCCATAATGCATTATTTCAATAGACTAGACCCCAAAAATGAGAAATTGCCAAGTAGAGTTAGGGCACATCAAGTAGCAAAAAGAAAATTTGTTTTATTGGAATAAAATATGACACATCAACAAAAGTACTGCTTGTATTTGCCCTATGAAATATAGTACACTATGAAAAAAGTCCTATTGTCGACAAGCAAAAATAATTACAATATTTGCATCAGTCATCAGAAAAATGCTAATCTGGTTAAAATTATCCACAATGGAATATAAATAATGAATGGTATGTAAAAGCCAGGTCTAAGCAACCTTAGCAATGGCTCCTAAGACTACAACAGGTTTTCTCGTCAATGGGTCTAAAGAATACGGGATGTGATGCCACAAAAAATAGATGATATAAAGTTTTGTAAAAAATTTTTTCTTCTCAAAATTTTTTAAACTATTTCACACTAAATTTTTTTTTATAGAAGAACAAGTCTAGGGAAAAAATAGCTTTCACAATTAGTAGTTAATTACTTGTCACAATGTTCCCACTTTTTACTTGAAAGAGAGACCAAATCATCACATAATATCTAGGTAATGGAACCATAGTATATTAATGGCTTACCTTGCAAATCCAAAATCCCTAATCTTCAAAACAGGGGTTTCACCAACAATTGTCATCTTCAACACTAGATATATAATAGTAACCAAATTAAGCTTCACACACTATTTTAATTTAGAAGCCATTTTTCTGAAGAAAAGAAACCAATTAAACAAAATCTTTCTAAGGGCTTCCGCAAGTCAAAATCATTGCCGAACTCCCGCCCTCGATGCCCAAGGACCGGTTTATATATATTATTTGCGGATCAAAAAGCAGCTTACAGAAAAATAGTATAATTTTAGTTGAATCCAAATAAATAGAAAAGAAAATATGCATTAAACGATCGGAGTTTTTGTGCAAGAGAAATGAGCACACAAGCATTATGCGGTTCATGTTTGCAAATTCACATCTATCTAACATAATCAAGCGTGCATTCCCCACCAACTCTTTTATTGTTTTTGCGGTGATTGAATTCATTTTGCTTTGTGTATGCAAATGAAATCTATATCGAGAATGAAACACCTTCAGAAAAAGTTTACACTCAACTTATCGAAAGCCCAAAATAATGGTACATTTTAAGCATAATAACTCTGTCTCTTCAACATTAACTTATATAATATTCATGCATGCCAAGCCAAACGAGTGGCTTCCATAACTCATATTAAAATTGCAAACTTTATAACAGAATACGACCACAACCTACTAAAAACAATCTAATGAACCATTAATGTGCACAAACCGGAACTAACAACAATGATCAACACTAATTCATCATCAAACTAATAAAAAGAGAGTTTTTTGGAGAACTATAACCTCTATTGTGAAGCTCAGTGCCTTGCTGCTCCCCAAAGTACTTCTTGTACTGCCAAGCAATCCCCAATCCCTTCTCCTGCAACCAATTAAAAAGATATGGTTGGATGATCTTTTAGTGTTTTAACAAGATCTAAGTTAACTTTAAGTTCATGGAAGTTCTAGCTATAGGTTTAGGGTTTCTTCAATCTATATTTAAATATATGTATGAACTCTCTCTAGATTAATTAACTCAACTTGGACTGCATTAAATATATATGTATGTGTGTAATAAATACATTAACTTACTCTCATTATTTAGAAAAAAAAATCTAGATGTATATGTTATATGGTGCGTAATGATTCTCATATATATTATGTTTGGAAATGCAGGGTTTGACAAGCAATTAATTAAACCAAACAAACTAAAACCTTAAGATGGAAGTAAATCACAGACAAATTCATCCCCATGTGACTATCAAGATTGATCAACTTGATACAAGAATAGTCTCTTTTAAGTACAAACTGTAATTATATAAACTCTCTCACATACGCATGATTGTTTCAACTTTGAAACTAAAAAGACACAAAAGTAGTGGGGATACACTGTGTATATGTATATATTTTAATCCCACCCAAAAGCTATATAGAAAGGCTAGCTCTGTCTAATTAAGGTCAATCTAATACTACCTATCATATATATCTTTATGCATTAATTACTTGAAAAGCCCCCATCTTTTCTCTGAATAGCACTACAAGAAAAACAGGATTTTGGCACGGTAATTTTGTCACGGAATTCAAACCGTGCCAAAGTTTTCACGGAAATTGGCACGGCCACAAAAACTGACACATTTTTCGCGGACATTGGCACGGAAACAAAATTGGGACAATAATTGGCACGGAAGAAAAAACCCGTGACAAGTATTGTCACTCCTTCCTTGCCAATATTGGTGACAAATTTGTCACCGTTTTTAGCACGGTACTTACAATCCATGGCAAAAACCGTGACAAATACAAAAACAAATATTTTTACAATTAAAACCGTGACAAATATAGTGACAAAATAAACCAACACAAAATATTCTTTTAGTAATATTACAAAAATCTAAAAAAATTAAAAAAATATAAAATTTTTATTTTTAATAAAAAATTATATTTGTACATGCACAAATATTATGATTAATTCAATATCAAATAAATATAAACATCCAAATATAAATTAGCATGGATGCATACGAAACATCTTCATCTATTTAAAGTGAACATAATCCAAATAAACTAGTGAATATTTTATCAAGTAAAACATTAAAAACTAATAACTATTTAAATATTTTATCTAAAATAGTAAAAAATTATATATATATATATATATGAAATGTTAAATAAAAATCGGATAAAAAGTAAAAGCCCACATATTTATTTAATTAGCAAATTAAATAATAATTAAATGGACATTAGTATAAAATTTAACTAATATCGTAAACTTATATTAATTCTATCCATGATTTCATTACATTAATTAATTAGTGCAACCATCCCATGCATCCATGATTTCATTATATTAATTAATTATAAATTTTAATTGAATTAGAGATTGTGAGATAAAAAAAAAATTAAAAAATAGTACTTTTTTATGATATAATTCGAATTATAATCTATTTTTATAAAATAATTGAAAACTTAGTATTTTGGCACGGTATTTGGCACGGCTATTTCAAAACCGTGCCTAAAACTGTGGCAAAGAAAAATATTTGGTACGGTATTTGGCATGGCATGCCCGATGCCGTGACAAAAACCATGACAAATAAGTTTATTTGTCATGGTTGTCAAATTCATTTTACATTTTGAATTTTTTTTATAAGAAATTATATTTGCCGTATACATGCACAAATATTATGATTAACTCCATACCGATTAAATATAAATAATAAAATATAAAATTAACATAGATTGAAAGGTATAAAATCCCAATTTTTGTATATATGGCAAACAATAATTAGAAGAAAAATGAAGTTGGCACGGCATTTGGCACGGTCTTCCAGATGCCGTGCCAATAACCGTGACAAATAAGAATAGTTGTCACGGTTATTGGCACGGTTTTGGACATGCTTTATCAAAACCATTGCCACAATTTTTATTTTTTTATGAAAAAATTATATTTGCACACGCACAAATATTGTGATTAACTCAATAACAAATAAATATAAATATCAAAATATAAAATTAAGATTGATGCATATGAAACATCTCCATCTAGTTAAAATGAACATAATCCAAATAAACTAGTGAATATTTTATCAAGTAAAACATTAAAAACTAATAACTATTTGAGTATTTTATCCAAAATAGTAAATAATTGAAATTATATATATATATATATATATATATATATATATATATATATATATATATATACAAGTTATAAATATGAAATGTCTAAATAAAAATTGAACAAAAAGTAAAAGCCCACATATTTATTTAATTAGCAAATTAAATAATAATTAAATGAACATTATTATAAAAGTTAACTAATATCGCAAATTTATATTAACTAGTAAAAGCCAAGGTTTGGTGTTTTTTTTTTTTTTTTTTTTTTATCAATTCTTCCCCAATTCCTCTAAAATAGTTTTTCATCTTCTTCACTATCCATCGATGAAAATCTTGTTCGCGAGTAATCAATTTCACCTTGATTCTCATTGTCTATTTTTAGGGTTTCAATAGGAGAAAAAGAGAAAGAGACGGGGAGAAGCGGCCGTGATCTCAAGATTTAATCTAAGGTGTGATTTTCTTTCTTTATCTTTGCCAACTCCTCTAATAAAGTTTTTTTCATCTTCTTTGCTATTCATTGATGAGTAGATGTTTGTGATTAATCAATGTAAGGGTTTTCCACCTTGATGCTCATTATTTGTTTTACGGTTTCCATAGGAAAAGAGAGAGGGAAAGACAGGGAGAAGCCGCCGGGATCTCACTTCCAATCGCATGTGTGTTTCTTATCTTCTTTGTATCCATTAATTTGGTTGGGGAGACAATATTTATTTATGTCTTGTATTCTTGCAAAACTGTTTTATTTTCAGAAATTACATGGTGTATATTGGAATTGGTTTGGTTGTGGTTTGTTTTTAGTCATTAAATTTTCTTGCCATTCTTGCTCCCAATCCGTGTCTTCTTCTTCCAGGCACTTTAATTAATTCCTTATCATAATCATATTATTGTTATACTTAATCCCTACTTGATATTATCTTTGTATTAATTTATATATGTTGTTGTTCCTGTTGTTTGTTCTCCTTTAGTTATAATAATAATAAGAAGAAGAATTGAAAGAAATTTTCATGTGTTTCTTATCTTGAGACTTGTTCATAGTTGGAGATTATGGTGGTCTAGATAAACATTATTAGCACTTGTGAGCTGTGTCTAGAATCTTAAATGTGGTCTCATAAATTAACCTGCATACACATATTCACTCCTGGATCTTTACTTGAATCTTTGATCTTCAATTAACATTAATGTACTCATAAATTCTGGTCCTTTTAAAAGATCAACTGACTTAATTTCCATATCTTGTTCACATTAGATTACTCTCCAAAATAATGCAGAAAAAATAGGGTGAAATTTCAGCAGAAATCTCTATTAGAAAAACAGAAAAACAAACTCAAGAAGAAAAATCCACAAGTCTTAATGAAAAATACTTTCTTGTAACATAGCACTCAATCAAGGACATTAATTTCATAATGAAATTTCTAGACTTATATGTTTGGCAAGTAGCATATATTGCTGCATCATGAACCTTAAATAAACAAAAGCTTTACTGTCTTTTGTCTTATATTTATATATGTTTATGTTTCTCCCTTATCTACCCACTTTCTCCACTCACTTTGCTTGTTTATATGCAAATAGTGTCTATTTGACTTGAATGTTTTTCACTGTTTGCTTGACATTAGTACATGTCCTCAAATGCTAATGCATGTCTAGCCTGTCTTTTGGCCAACAAGAAAGCATCAATAGCAAGCCTCATCAAATTCCTGTACTTATGCAGTATGAGCTGATTTTACAATGTCCAGTAATTCAAAATTTATATGATAGAATTGTTATCTTTTTAATCTTGGTTTTTTGAATGAATGAATGAATGTAAAATAAAACTTCTTAATCTTGGATGATATGGCATCCATCAAATGTTATTACTTAATGCTACAAAAATAGGTACTAAAATAGGTAGTGAAGATACTCAAGCCAAAAAAACCATACAATGATTATTAGTAGTCGGAGGAATATTCAAACATGAGGTTATGGGTTTCCCTTGGAATCTAACATGGTGCTGCTTGGTCTTCGATGAGGGCATTAAATATTCTATACTCAAACTGAAGATTTACTAATTTTCTTTTCTCTATTGGCTTGATAGTGCTATGATATGCAAGTTCTATCAATACTCTTGTGCCTTTCTCACATGCTAATATTTTTGTAGTTTGTATTCATGCCCACCAACATAAATATTACCCTATACATCCCAGTTTTCCATATCTGTAGTATAAGGAACTATATGAAAATTTCCACAGTTTACTAATTCATCATGCTTTTTATGCCTTTTTCTTTTTTGTTATCAGACTGGTGCTATTCTCAATAGATCATTTCTGCCTTATCAGTCACACGTTTTGTATCGTTTTCAATTTCTGGTAAAAACCTATGTTGTCTCTTCTATTTGTTTATATATATATATATATATATCAAAGATCAAAACATTCAAATCTCAAGATCAGCCAAGAGCACGGATCTCGAGGCGATCTAAAACACTCAAATCTCAAGATTAGCTGAGAGCATAGATCTCGAGGTAATCTAAAATACACAAATCTCAAGATTAGCCGAGAGCACAGATCTGGAGGTAATCTAAATATTCAAATCTCAAGATTAGCCTTAGAGTACAAATCTCGAGGCGATCTAAATATACAAATCTCAAGATCGGCCGAGAGCACCGATCTCGAGATGATCTAAATATTCAAATCTCAAGATCAACCTTAGAGTACGAATCTCGAGGCGATCTAGATATACAAATCTCAAGATCAACCAAGAGCACCGATCTCGAAGCGATTTAAATATTTTAATCTCAAGATTTGCCGAGAGCGCATATCTCGAGGCGATCTAAAATACTCAAATCTCATGATAAGCCAAGAGCACAAATCTCTAGGCAATATAAGATATTCAAATTCTAAGAATACAAATTACCAAGTAAAATTAAAAAAATAATAATAATAAATAATAATAATAAAGAAACAAATTGAAATAAAAATAAAGAAAACCAAGTTAAATAAAAGATATATATAGATAAAGTGAAATTTAAAATTAAAATAAAAAAAATTAAATTAGAATTAAATTAAAAAAAATTAGATAAAAAAAATCATCAAATCAAATAAACATAATGTAATAAATAATAAAAAATAATAATGACAATAAAATAATAATAATAATAAAATATAAAAAATAAAAAAATAATATTACTATTATTATTAAAAAAAATTAATTAATATATAATAATAATAAAAAGGGACGTGGGGGTATGCATGGTGCCACTATTTAGTTATCATATATTAAAATAAAATAAAATAATAATTAAAAAAAAATAGGTGTGAGGCATGAATGGGGGACGTGGGGGGCATGCATAGTGCCACTATGCCTGCAGTTACACCAGAGGAGATAAAAACAAAAAAACAAAAGGCATCTGAAGGAAAAGAAGAAGAAAAAAGAAAGCAGAGGACCAGAAGAACAAGAAAGAAAGGGAAGGACCAAGGATCTGCGAGAAGGAAGGAGAGGGACGAAAAAAAAGAAGAGAAAAAAAAAACAAGGTCTATCTCTACATTTTTCCCATTCTTTCTTTGGCTGGATATATATATATAAGGGACATTATTGCTGCCGTTGTCGCTTGTCACCGCACGCTGCCGTCACCGCCATCGTCGACGCCATGCGAGGGTGGAATATCCCTCCATGGTCGCCGATATACATATATATAAAGAGATAAGAAAGAGTCGTCGCTGTCCCTCGTCCACCGCACGCCTGCCGTCATCACTTGTCGCCAACGCTATGCGAGGGTGGAATATCCCTCCATGGTCACCGATATACATATATATATAAAAAAAATAGTAGTTGTAACCAAAATTTGCAATGTGAGGGGTGACAAGCTGGCTCCAATATGAGTGAAAAAAGAGGCATGTATCTATTGGTTCTGGTTCAAAATCAAGGAAAAAGGTTGTGCTTGTGGAAAACATAACCCTCCAAGATGCCTTTGCTGCACTCAACAAAGCCTGCAAACAAGAATAACAAACACACACCCAAAAGACGGCAGAAATCCGAACATATCTGTAATCAAGCGGAAAGCAACCGTGCCCGAAAGTATGTCTTGTTTCCGAATTATGTACTCAATATTGGATACAATCAAGCAAAATGTTCAGCACCAATCATTGGTTGCGAATACTTGTATATTTTTCTTAATTATCTTGGTGCAAAGAAGACTTTGGCAATAAAAAAAAATCAATAAAATGTTGCTCATGATATGGATTATATGGTCTTCTAACCCAAAGCCAATAGTTTGAACATGAGTCACTTGCCTGGTGCAACGTTCTACTTGACTCAACAGCCCAAGCTGTTTATTTAACCAAAATGCCTCGAACTTATGCTATTTTGTTGATGATCAAATCCCAGCCGTTCATACGTCTCTATTGATGAAGATCAATAGTTGCCTCGAACCTATGCTATTTTGTTGATGATCAAATCCCAACCGTTCATACATCTCTATTGATGAAGATCAATAGGTGCCTCGAACTTATGCTATTTTGGTGATGATCACATCACAGCCGTTCACACGTCTCTATTGATGAAGATCAATAGCTGCCTCGAACTTATGTTGTTTTGGTGATGATCAAATCCCAGCCGTTCACACGTCTCTATTGATGAAGATCAATAGCTGCCTCGAACTTATGCTATTTTGTTGATGATCAAATCCCAGCCGTTCACACGTCTCTATTGATGAAGATCAATAGCTGCCTCGAACTTATGCTATTTTGTTGATGATCGAATCTCAGCCGTTCATACGTCTCTATTGATGAAGATCAATAGTTGCCTCGAGCTTATGCTGTTTTGGTGATGATCAAATCCCAGCCGTTCACACATCTCTATTGATGAAGATCAATAGCTGCCTTGACATTATACTACTTTGGTGATTATCAAATCTTAGCCGTTCATACGTCTATATTAATGAAGATTAACAACTACCTCGAACTTACATTCTTCCCTGATGATCAAATCCTGACCGTTGTTCATAACCTCAACCTTTTCCTCTTGAGCACGTACAAGCATAAATGCATGCGATTAATAATGATTGGAACTATAATCTCCCATGCTGATTTAAATTTTTACATCAATGAGGACATAATACATGCAGTGGAATCTAAATCAGAGAAGTGGTATAATGATTTCTTCTTGCGCCAAATTTTGAAGTTTGAGGATATTGGTGTTATGAGTTCAAGAATTCCATTTCCTCTCCCATTATAAGCTTACTTGGTGTGTTCCCTATTGATGAAGATCAATAGCTGCCTTGACATTATACTACTTTGGTGATGATCAAATCTTAGCCGTTCATACGTCTCTATTAATGAAGATTAACAACTACCTCGAACTTACATTCTTCCCTGATGATCAAATCCTGACCGTTGTTCATAACCTCAACCTTTTCCTCTTGAGCACGTACAAGCATAAATGTATGCGATTAATAATGATTGGAAGTATAATCTCCCATGCTGATTTAAATTTTTACATCAATGAGGACATAATACATGTAGTGGAATCTAAATCAGAGAAGTGGTATAATGATTTCTTCTTGCGCCAAATTTTGAAGTTTGAGGATATTGGTGTTATGAGTTCAAGAATTCCATTTCCTCTCCCATTATAAGCTTACTTGGTGTGTTCCCTGGGAACAATGTCTAAATCATCACTACTTTCTCTCAAGACCAACCAAATCGCAGTATATGTCATTAATGCCTAGGTGCTAAGGCATGATAAAAAGACGGCAATGAGATATATATCTCAAAAATGGTAACGAAGCACGCGGTGCGGTGACGAGGCGCAGGCAAAAGTCTATATATATATATATATATATAATCAAATTTGTAGTATGTATATGAAATAAATCATGAAATTTATAGTTTGCAATACTTTGCCTTTATTTGTTCTCAAAGCACCCTTAATCGGAGGTTCCCAGGATTTTAATGCGGGTAATTAATAATAGAGGCTTGCCTCTATTAGGAATGGAAGAGTCCACAAAATAAAATAAAATAAAATAAAATATTTGTGATTCGATATATCGCCTGGTATCTCTTCACCGACACGACGCCACGGCGCGTATTTTCGATTTTGGGTTTTGTATTTTTTTTCCTTTGAACAACCTATCTGGTTCCCATAACATCTTGTAGTTTCAATCTCTAATAGAGAGTGCAAGAACCATTATGCATATGCTTTCGACATTGATAATACACTCTAAACATGCACATTGTTTCACCTTTAGTTGCTTGGTCCAGTATTAAAGGAGTATTTTGTTATTGAAAATTTGAAGGTTACTATGCTTCTAAGTAAGCAGGTATTCATGGTTACTCTTAATGACACAAGGTTCATAAATTTGACAACCTATGTTTCATGGTTTATGCGAGATTCTACATTCAAATTTAGTAACTCAATGCAATATGGTGAGGTTATCTTTGAAACGTACTTGAATTAGTATTTAATTATATTTTGATAGAACAATATGATGATTGACTTGTAGTTCATGTCATTATTGATTTTAGGAATTCTTTGCTTGTGATTAAATTGAAATATTTCTTAATTTTTTTGGACAAAATGTTTATTCTAATATTTGTAATGTCATTAACAAAATGGAGGAACCTTTTGATAAGAATTTCCCATCATACGGTTAAGGTCAAGACAAATTTCAAATTGTTGAATTTGAAGCATTCTATAATTTATTGTTGAAAGATTTCTCCTAATGATTGTAGTAGTTTAAAAAATTGAGGAATTTTAAAATTAGATTTTTTATTATGTGAGTTTTTGTGAGAGAATCCATGGGAAAATAATGCTGCAGTTAGTATGTTGGTAGGATGAAATTAACTTTCCGTTTAGTTTATCGAAATATGTTCTTTGTTTTATATTTCCCACAACCTTTCATTTGTATTATCCAAGGGGACAAATTAAGTTGGTCGATTGAATAGAATTGATTTTTTTTTCAAATTTTTACGTCAATTTGTTCTCCATTCATTTCATTAATTCTATTTGATGCAACCTTCTTTTGTGTTTATATATGAATTGATATTCAGTAAATTATTGGTTTATATCTCTTGATCCTGATTATTAATTGAAATCATAGTGAAATCTTACAATTGCCAATACTGTATTACATATTTGAATTTATTTTTTAAAGCTTATTTGTATATGTTGATGTTCATTATTACACTTACACTTGGTACTAAATTCCTGCTTGATTTAACATGAGAGTTGCAATTCTGTTTGGAAATAAATTTGATGCTCATTACTCCACACATATGCATTTTTGTTAGAACAACTAGTTCTAGAACACATTCTTCTATTATATTGCAGTTATTGGCTGGATAAATAGCTCCATGGTATGGTTGTCAGTTTTTCTATTTCATGAAAAATCTATTTTATAGTCGGAGGAATATTCAGCTGGGTGGCAGTGAAGATACTCAAGCCAAAAAAACTCCTTGAAGGCCTCGTCATTTCCAGCTGCTTCTCTGGTAATTATTACTATATTTTGCTAATGATTATTAGTAGTGGAACTACTATTGCCACTAAATTTTTCATAGATCTTGCTATACTAGATTGCAAACCAGCATGTTAGTATCTTGTTTTATATATCTATCTTATAGCTGAGCAACATTCAATAATGGAAATTAATCTCATATATATATATATATATATGTATGAATTCAGGTATTAATATTGTTTCACTTTTGTATTATTGTAATTTAAACTTTTTGGTAAATTAATATTATAGACTTAAACTAAATCCAACGTACCAGCATATATATGATTTTAACATTGACCATGCGGAAGGTAATTCAAACTTGGTTATGCGTATCATGAGGTCAAGATTTATAGGTGTGGGGTTACATTGTACATGATTTTTTTCATTGACTATGAGGTCATGATCGTGTTATGCATGTAGATGATTTGTAGAACATCTTTATTCCTTATGCTTGTTTTGATTAATGCATGTTAATTGTAGTTGTTGATGTACTTATTTTGATTGTCATTGTTTTAGGCATGTACACATAAGTCTACTTACATAAAAAATTGCGATACATTGAGACATTTGAATAAATAAACAAAATGATCTCTTTAGAGTACTACATGCATGAATAAATATGAGGATGTAAATGTGTATGGTGAGATTCATCTGACATGTAAGCTCTTTAGATTAATACATGATAAAATAAATAAACAAAATGATCTCTTGTTATATTTAATATTTATTCATGAATGTATATATTGTCTATTGTTTTACATGCTTTTAAAATTATTTATGCACATATGTATTAATATGTATAGTATGGGAACTCTCAAATTGTGCCTAATACTTAATTCAAAGTAGTGGTTGTAGGACAAAAATGTTGTCAAGACAGTGGATGTATAATCGAAATCTACTTGGGCGAAAAGGATTGACTGACGAATTTATTGCCGGGGTGGATGAATTTATTCAATTCACCATTAATCAAGATGACTCATATAAGAATGGAGAAAATATTAGGTGTCCTTGTTTCAAGTGCAAAAAAACACGGTTTGTTCACCCAAATGATGTTGTTACACATTTATATCGCCGTGGGTTCAAACAATGTTATTGGAATTGGACTTGTCATGGAAAAGAACTGTTCCACACTAGTGAGGAGCAAAATGATGTTCAAGATCGTGTTGTGAACAAGACACACATTGGGGTGACTATGGGCAAATGACTTGGGATCAAAGGATGGTATACGATTGTTTCCGTTCTCATGTTCCACCACGGGATCCATCTCATTGCAACAATGAAGCAGGTCCAAGCGTACAACCACCATTAGATGAGCCACTTTCCAGGTTTCAGGGGGGTGAGAGAAGTCAATTGTCTGATAGATTTTTTGATATGTTAAAAGTTGCTGACCAACCTTTGTATGAAGGTTGTGAGAATCACTCTCAATTGTCTTTTGTTGCTAGAATGTTATCTATCAAGTCTGATGCCAATATGTCTGAGGCTGATTTTAATACTATGATTACTGCAATTAGAGAGGTCCTTCCTTCAGATAATACAATGCCAATAGATTATTACCATCACAGGAAAACCATGAATGAATTGGGGCTGCCTGTGATTAAAATTGATGCTTGCAAAAATGGTTGTATGCTATATTGGAAACACGATGATATGCACATTTCATGCAAGTTCTGCAATGAGCCGAGGTATAAACAGATAAAGGGTCGACGCAAGGTACTTGATAATAGCAGGCATAAAAAGATTGCGCAAGCAATATTAAGATATTTGCCATTAACTCCAAGATTGCAGAGGTTATATGCTTCTAGTGCTACAGCAAGGCACATGACTTGGCATGCTACTCATGAAAAAAACGAGGGAGTAATGCATCATCCATCTGATGGTGAAGCATGGAAGCATTTTGATGGAATTTATCCCAATTTCGCTAAAGAACCTCGTAATGTTCGTTTGGGTTTGTGTGCTGATGGTTTTGCACCGCATGGGCAGTTTGGGAGAACATATTCTTGTTGGCCAGTAGTTGTGACCCCTTACAACCTTCCACCAGGAATATGCATGAAAAGACCTTATATGTTCTTGTCACTAATTTGTCCAGGGCCTAAGAATCCGAAAAAGAATATAGATGTATTTTTGCAGCCTTTAATTGAGGAGTTGAATAATTTGTGGGAAATTGGTGAAATGACTTACCATGTTTCAAGAAATGAATATTTTCTCATGAAAGCTGCACTTTTGTGGACAATTAATGATTTTCCTGCATATGGGATGCTATCTGGTTGGAGTACTGCCGGGGTTTTGGGATGTCGAATATGTATGGAGAAGTCTAATGCTTTTCATCTGCAACATGGTCGGAAGACAAGTTATTTTGATTGTCATCGGATGTTCTTACCACGAAATCATGCATACCGCAAGGACAAGAAATCTTTTATACGTGGCCGATTGGTAAAAAATACTTCACCACAAAGATTGTCAGGTGAGGAAATTTTTAATCAGGTTATGCTATTTCCAACAGCAATGGAGGACCCGGTTAACACACCTACTGGGTATGGAGCAACACATAAGTGGACAAAAAAAAGTATTTTTTGGAATTTGCCCTACTGGAAAAATAATCTGATCCGACATAATCTTGATGTGATGCATATAGAGAAAAATGTCTTCCACAATGTGTTTTTCACAATTATGGATGTGAAAGGGAAGAGTAAGGATAATATTAATGCAAGAAAAGATGTTGGTATTCTTTGTGACCGTAAAGAGATAGCAGTTCCTTCAAACTTTTCAGGTCGAACTATTCCTAAAGCAGTTTATACCTTGACAAAAGAACAGAAGAGGGTCATTTGTGCATGGATTCAAGAATTAAGGTTTCCAGATGGTTATGCTTCTAATCTTGGAAGGTGTGTTGACATGAATGAATTTAAAATGATTGGCATGAAGAGTCACGACTGCCACGTCTTTATGCAAAGGCTCATTCCAATTGCCTTTAGAGAATTATTGCCATCATTTGTTTGGAATTCATTGACAGAATTAAGTTTGTTATTTCGCACAATATGTTCTACTAAAGTTGATATTGTTAAAATTACTAAGTTAGAGGAAAAGGTTGCAGTGATTTTATGTAACTTGGAAAAGATATTTCCACCAGCTTTTTTTGATTCCATGGAACATCTCATTATTCATTTGCCCTATGAAGTTAGAATTGGAGGTCATGTTCAATATAGATGGATGTACCCCTTCGAGAGGTAATACACGCCATTTCCTAATTTTGGTGTCTTCAATTCCTTCTTTTTGTAATTTATATAGGGTTGTAATATTTTTATACGTGTAGGTTTCTCAAAGAATTAATGAAAACATTAAAGAATAAAACACACATCGAGGGTTCAATTTGCCCGGCATATATTACTCAAGAAATCAACATTTTTGCAGAGCATTACTTTGAGCCTCACATATCGTGTAGAAGGAGGAGACCGCGACGAAATGATGAGGGTTATAGCAATGACATTTTTCCACCTTTCTCGATATTCAATTATACCGGTAGAGGCCAAGGTCGTCAAAAAATTAGGTGGTTATCTGAAGATGAGTTACGTGTAGCACATACTTATGTGTTACGAAATTGTCCAGAAGTATATCCATATTACAAGTAAGTTATTATTCAATAATTTTATAATATGTACGTGTTCAAGATCTAATTTTGATATATAAATATTTCTTGTTTGAATGGACATTCTTAGGATATTTGTCACCTACTTGGAAGGGAACCCATCTAATGGCATCGATAAGGCAGTTGATAAGCATTTCGCAAAATGGTTTGAAAATTTTGTGAGTAATGATGCATACATGTTTAAATTTTACTACGAAATAATGAAAATTTTCATGAACATTTTTTGGAATTTAAGTGGAAAATGAAGTTAATCAAGTAACCGATCCTCTCTTACGGAGTTTGGCTTGGGGTCCATCAAAGAAAGCAACGACATGGCCTGGATATTTCATTAATGGCTACAACTTCCATACTGTCACACATGGAATGGGGAAGACCACCATAAATAGTGGTATTTGCGTAAGAGAAAGCAATTCGGAGGATTCATCTTGTGATTTTTATGGTTTACTCGAAGATGTAGTGCAGCTTGAGTACCATGGTAGCAGATGGAATCATATAGTACTCTTTGAGTGTACATGGTTTGACCCATTAAATGGCACCAAGGTTCACCCTCTATACAAGTTGGTTGATATTAATTGTAAAAAGTTCTATCAAAAGTATGATCCATTTGTGTTGGCCCAACAAGCCACTCAAGTAAACTATGTTGCATACCCGAGCATGAAGAAAAACAAAGTTGATTGGTTGGCTGTGTGTCCGATAAAAGCTAGGGAAATGGTTGAGACCAGTTGGCCAGAAAAAGATGCATCTGCATTTCAAATGGAGGAGATCCAGTCTACAACAGGTGTTAGTACTATGGAAGAAATTCCTCCTTTGTTTGACCCACAAGGCATACAACTTATTGTTGACTTGTCTGATCTGCAACCCATTTCGGAAGGTGAAACGGAGGAAGACAAAGAAAATGAGCTAACAGAAAATGAAGAAAACGAACCAATTGATGTTGATAATGATGGTGATGCTGATGATGATGACTTTTAACAAACTACACACTATTTTGACAAACTCTTCTTTTGTATTTCCTTTTAACATGAACATCTTATTTTTATCAAGTCGGTGGTTTTATTTTATTTTGAATAAAAACTTGCTATGTAATCTCGTTGTGAGAATCTCATCCATGATTTTAATGGGATAAATAGTTTTACAATTTATGTTCTCATTTGTGTCTCAATGTAGGTGGGTTGATTATTTCACTTGAAGCGTGATGGATCGTTATCAAGATTCTAGGACAACATCGGGTATGAATTTTCAGTTATCTTAATATTACTTTTTCTGAAAATTGATTTCAGATTTATTTTGTTAACACAATGATTATGTCAATAAATATATGTATTTTCCTTTAAGTAAGATGGCATGGATATAAATTGAAGAGTCTCGGATTTTCTACCATTTATATTTTTGTATATGCTTATCTCTTAAGACGGGGTCGGTCTGGACATCAATCTGGTGGTCGATCGAAATCGGGCCATGGTGGTCGTTCCACATCAGGACGGGGTCAATCCACCCCGAATATTGGTCAAAGATCCGGTGACAACTCTGCATCAATACCAAATACTGTGACGGATTTGGGAATGCCTCCTTGTATACATCCAAGCATTCATCCAACAACAACAATTACTCCCTCATCACCAATAACGCAATTTCCACCAGCTATACCAGTAGCGCAACCTCCCCGAATTCCACATGGAGAGACTTCTGCCCATGCATCTGAGGACTACTCCCAATCAATGGAAGTGCCATCCAATGAGTCTGAGAGCACTGGACCACCCTGGTTGATCACCCCGGATAGTTTAATTGTGTGAGTTGCATTTCGTGTTATAACAATTTTATAATTTTGTATATAATTTATCTTATAAAGGATTTCTACGATTTAATTAAATTTGTTTTATATCACTCTTTTATTTAGAGATTATGAAGTTAAGAGAGCAATACATGAATTGGTGAAAGGTCACTATAAAGAGGCATGGACTGGATGGGGAAAAGTGCCCAAAGATGTGAGGCAAAGGATATTCACTGCTTTTAAGGTAAGTATCATTTAATTAATTAAGTAGTCCAATATCTTTTAAGTATACATATTAATTATAATAAAACATTACTTTTGTTAATATTCTTTTAAGGGCATTTATACATGGGAGCCACCGCATGAGTCGTCAGTGTTGCGACATTTCAGCCATGAAGCTAGTGAGTGGCTGAAAAAAAATTTATATCTTGCACATAATTTGTATAAGGCTCCATTTCCATGGATGGCTCCTGTAGTTTGGGAGGGTTTGCAGAGGTATTGGGAGTCAGAGGAGTTTAAGAGAATAAGTGACAAGAACAAGCAAAATAGGACAGAAATTGGAAGCTCCTCCACTGTTATTTATCGTGGTGGATCCGTTAGTACTGCTGTGCACCGCCTTAGACTGGTAATATCCCTTATCCATTTAAATACAATTATAATTGTTGCATTTGACTATTTAATATTTATTTACTATGTTGTTTTTTAGGCGGAGGAATTGGGTAGAGAGCCGACACCTAAACAATGTTTCATCCGGACTCATGGAAAGAAAGATGGCACACTTGAGGCTGGGCGTGCCACAGAAATTGTTGTACGTATAATATATTTTTTCAAAATAAAACAATATTGGAGCTAAAAGATGAAAAGTTTATAAATTACATTTTAATGTGGCATGATTCATTGAGATATATTTTCAAAAAATCAATTAAGCTAATGATTGTTAAAATGTTATACCACGTAAGGAAATTTACAAGTAGAACAATAGTGTGCTTTTGCTGTTAAGACCAAAATATTTGACTTGTCTTAAATCTTATATGGATGTAGATAAACATATCTATATTGATCTATGTTTTTTTTATCAAAGAATTTAGTTAGGAATGTGATGGAGAAGGATCTTATTTTATTTCACATGTTGACGTAATATTTAATTTGTATTTTGTTGTTATATTTAAGGTCCTTTGAATATCAGCCACCAGGATATAGCTCAAATTTCATGTGACTTCAAGTATGAAGACTGTATAGAGATTTGTTTGTGATATCTTTTTAAGAGAAACTGCTAAAAAAGATGTATTGATAAGAGTTCCATGTTGTTATAGGCTTAAGTTATAATTATTTTATGTTAGGATTAAGGATAGGAGTTTTCCTTGCTTTTATATTTGAAACTTATGATATTACATTCACATATGAGATATGTAACCACAGATTGGCATTTTTATTATATATATATCAAATATTTGTCTAGTTTGTATGATGACAAATAAGAAGGTTGTTTGAATAAATTGGGATATTAATACATTGTTTATAAATATTAATGTGAATATTTTGAGTTTAAATTTTGTTTGATTTTAGATAATATTTTTATAATCATTTTGAAAGGAAGCTTACTTGAAATGCAGGAACAATTTGAGAAAGCTATTGTAGACAAATGCAGTCAAGGCGTAGATGAGGATTCTATCAATCAAGATGAACTATGGGATGAGATAGCTATTGGAAGTCATAACAGAGTTGTAGGAAAAGGTAACATTGTTAGGCAAATGTCCTCATCCAATTACAAGCCACGCTCGGGGCCTACCGAATCAACTGAACAACTCCGCAACAAAGTTAAAGAGTTACAGGAGGAGCTTGGTAGATCTCGCGCTGAGGCTGATGCTAAGTTGGCTCGACGTGAGTTATTTGAATCATCATTGCTTGCTGCACTTCGGGTACAAGGTATTGACCTCTCTAGCATGCCTACTACTGCTCGTACACCACATGCCCCTCGAGCACCAACAGGAGAGTCTCAAACGCATGTCGATGATCACTCTCCAATGTTGAAGAGAGTTCGGGCTTCCCCGTCTACAGATAATTCTCTTGACGAATTTGAGGATGATGTACGCCGGGACTAGGATGATGCAGAGTGTTACAATTTGGTGGTATTTTGTTGGATGATGTAGGCCGGGATTAGGATAATTGTAATAACGTTTATGTTTATTTTACAAATGCTGCATAATATATTTTGCTAAATTAATGTAGGTTGTGATATTAATTGAATATACCATCATTTAGGAAAATAAAATTTAATTTTTCATGAAATAAATAAAATTATGCCAAATTCCGTGCTAAATTCCGTGCCAAATTCCGTACTAAAAATGTTAAGTAAATTATAAAACCGTGACAACATTTGTGGCAAAAATCGTGCAAAATACCTTCCGACCGAGCCAAAAGCCGTGCCAACCCATACTGTTCCAAAAACCGTGACAAATAAAACCGTTCCAAAAAGACGTGACGACTTCGTGGCACACAAAAACCGTGCCAAAGCTAACCGTGCCCAAAACTGTGACAAAGCTAACCGTGACAAAGCTAACCGTGCCAAAAATCGTGACAAATATAACCGTTCCAACACCCGTGACAAAGCTAACCGTGCCAAACACCGTGACAACGCTAACCATGCCAAAAACGGTGACAAATATAACCGTGTCAAAAACCGTGTCAAATATAACTGTGCCAAAAACCGTGACAAATATAACCGTGCCAAAAACCGTGTCAAATATAACCATGTCAAAAACCGTGACAAATATAACCGCGAACAAAACCATGACAAACATTGTCACGGTCTATAAACCGTGACAAAATTTGTCAGGTTTTTCTATACCGTGACAAATTATATTTGTCACGCATGCTATAGGCACGATTGATATTCCGTGCCAAAAACCGTGCCAAAATCAATTTGTCACGGTTTTTAGACTCAAAACCGTGCCAAATCTGCCGTGTCAAATTTCTGTTTTTCTTGTAGTGTAGGTTCACAATATTGAAACCAAAATCCAAAATAAGAACTATTTCACACATATGCAAAGATTAGGCATCTTTCCAAGCTAATTCCATTCCATTTTATTCACAGAAATGTATATATGTATTCCCTTCTCTCATTGGCTAAAGGATTTCAATCAAATTGGCCATAAAACATTCCCACATTATGCAAGGGAAGATCCAATTGAAATAAGGGAATATAGTTCCAATTCCAGTTTGAGACTCTTCATCTCGATGAAGAAAACTGACCCCAAAACAAAAACTATTAAACATCAAACTAAAAACTACTAAAAATCATACACACACACACACACGAAGTTTTGAATGCAGATAAAAATAGAAGAATATAATCACCAAATCAAAAGGGGACCAAAGGAATATCATGCAGAGCTAGGATAGAACATTATTGCCATGAAAAATAAATGGGGATGTTGGAGTTTGATCTGACCTTGAAATGACACAAAGGTTGTAAATGAAGAATTAACAAGATTGATTAATCATATATTGTTTAGAGATGAGCAAAATAATAAAACAAAATCAGCAGAAACTAATCAAAGCACTTTTGAAAGAACTTCAAACACAAAAAAAAAAAAAACAATTAGTGGCCTTTAAGTGGTTGAAGAAGCTCACTAAATCTTAGCAGACAAAAATAGTAGGAATAAAAAAAAAAAAAAAAAGGTAAGATGCAGTCATGTGACGCTTAATTATTTCATGTGAATTGGTACAAAGATAGGGTCACATTCTACTATTATCATTTGCATCATTTTCTTTTCCTACTCAAGATCTTTCACTTTCCAGTTTAGCAACAAAACATGGTCATACTTGAATGAAACATTCCAGAAATGCGAAAACATATATTTAATGCAAACAAGGAAAACTCACCAAAAATAATTCAGCTTTTTATTTATCACACTCTCCATGCACCATTCTCTCGATGTAAACTATCAACACTAGTAATAAATGTTTTAAGGATATCAAATCTGAGAATAATATTGAGAAGCCACATGAGACTCGATTAAAAGAGTTCTAGCAATTTCAACTATATAAAAACAAATGAAAGTCAAATAATGAAATCAAGAGAACAGTTTTTTAGAAGGAAGAACATCTCCCAAGAATTGTGACACAGTGTAATTTTTCATACCATCTAGTTATAGCACACAGGAAGATCTCTTACTATGATAACAAATGTATTTTCTGCACAGTTTTAGCATATAACCCCATTGCATGATCACAAACTATGTGCCAAAGAACCTCGAGTGCCAAAGAATCCCAAACAAACTATAATGATTAAGAAATGGCCTTATGAATAGTACATATATATTTTCCTAAATCTTAACCAATTAAGATGTGCAACTGAATACAAACAACTAATGAAAATGGCATAACCTGGTTGGTGGAAATATTGATATCTGAAAGGACAAGGAGAAAGGTCCTAAAAAAAGTGAATTCCCAAAACATAAATACCAAATATGTTAATATACTAAGAATGTATGGTAGACCATATATGAATAAATCTAGAAAACAAATAGAGAAGTTTCCTACCAATGCATGCTAAAATTTCCTAAGTTTTGTCAGCACCCAACACTATTTAGCATTAATGTGAAATTTTCAATAATATGTTTATTTGCAAAGCATATCAATGTTAGCACCAAGGGGTTTGAATTTTCAAACATACCATTATTCACCATAGTTGCACTTTTCTATCAGAATATTTAGAACCCAAGCTATACTAGTATAATTAATGTTCCTAACATAAAATTAACCTCATGTTTTATCAAGTGGTTTTTCCCATCGCGAGTCAATATTGCATGGACTTTCTTTGTGCTATAACCACAAATATCTGGTCCGAACATTATACTGCAGCAGACAATACTTATATCAGAGATTAAATTTTTGCATCAGAAACAATACAGAAATAATGAATAAGAATTCATTTAACTCAGTCTCTCATTCAACCATGATTCAAAAGGAACATGAATCAAGCACTTTCAACACCATTTCACACACAGAGAAACATTAAAATAAGTTAAAAAAAAATGGATGACCAGACCAAGAAAAAAATACATAGAAGAATAAAACCAATGTCAAGCATATGGAAGGTACATGCCTACCTGTAAGGTGTTTCACCACCAAATTTTTTCTGGTCAACATCACCACTCAACAACTTAGCATAGCCACCACCATAATCAAGCTTTTGCTCATGCTTAACGGAAAATTGGAAAACTAGAGTTTTGTCCTTGTTACTGAACTCAGGGAACTGAGCAGAGATGCCAAAGAACCTATAATCTGGATATGTCTGGATACCTAGATGAACAAAGACAACCTTTCACTATATAAATACAATAACAAGAAAAGAGCTCTTATTGATCAAGTTTTGCTCGTAGGGTTGAGCTCTAGAATATACAATAGAAACTTTAAAGTGAATTAACTATAGAAAAAACAAACATATGAGTCCCTTCGTCCTGAAGCTAAAGCTATAGATCCGGCTATACAAATTGGGCTATAGATTCAACACTATTAAAGCCATAGAAATTAAAGTTGAGGTAATTTCTAACTTAGATTACCTCAACACTATTAAAGCCATGGATTCAAATTACCTCAATTTTAATTTCTAACTTTAATTTCACACATTCTGAGTCCCTTCCTCCTTAAGCTGTCTCTCTCAGAACCTTCCTGTAAGGCCATAAAAAAGAGAAAATAACTTCAACAATACAAATGCTCGTCTTCAAAAGAGAATGAAAGGAAAGGGAACAAGCCTAGATGCGCCGGCAATGGAGCTCGTCTTCAAAGCGAGTGAAAGTAAACGAGAGAGAACGGCGGCGAGCGGCGAAGACTCCGCCCGTCTTCAAGGAAACGAGAGAGAGAGCGGCGGAGGCTCGTCTTCAAGGAAACAAGAGAGAGAGCGGCGGCTTCGTATTCAAAGAGAGTGTAAGGAGAGAGAGAGAATTGGGTTTTTAAAAAGATGTTTTTATTTTTTATAACCGGTTATTTTAAACCGGCTGTAAAAATTGGGTTCTAATACTCTATTTTTTATAGATTCTGTTTTCAAAAAAAACCCCACTAATCAAATGCTTACAAAAAGATAAATTGGTGTAGTCGTTATTGACATACAATAAAGTGCACATACTTAAATTTATCAATTTTGAATTATAAAGTTCACATAGAGTTCTATAAGGTCCATATGTAAGAACATGTGTAAGTTGTGTCAAGTGTATTTTTAACTTGTTCGTAGCATTGAAACTATGGTGGTGATAGCTGGGATTTTGTAGTCTATATTGGTTGAAATTAAACTTTTCTTAAATCGCACATTATGTAATATTATAGTTGATAGTTATATGTATTTTTCCATATAATTCTAATAAAGCATTAGATTTTTTTTTTTCCTTGACAATTACTTGTGAAGATGCTGTGATGAGGATTAAATTATATTGTTAATGGCCGAAAACACCCCCTAAGTTTGTGAAATGGCCAAAAACACCCCGTTAATTTTCAAATCCATAAAAACCCTTCCTTTTAAAAACAATGATTTTCAAACCCCCAAAGAATGAAACGGTGGTTAACGGAGTTACTTTTCAAATTCACGGACGGAATTGCCCCTACCTTGCATGGGAAATCGTGGTGCAATCATTAAGCCGGTTAGAGAGAAAGTGGAGGGTTTTTCGTAATGGGAATCCCAAGAGAGGCAGAGAGCCGTGTTCGTTTTTCTTCTTTGCTTAACTTTCTTCAGCTTTTCCCTCTCCGAAGCTCTCTCAGCTTCGACATCCTCTGTAACTTCAGTCCACCTGGATCACTCGTGCGCAAGTATCCTCCACTTCCATCAGTTTGCAGCTCAAGGTATTGCAGAAACTGTGTCTAAAGTAATGCTTTTATATGAAGTACTCTATTACACAGAGATATTCGTCGGTTTTGTTTTGCGTGGTTCTAGTGTACGGGGGAACTTCTCGGCTGGAGTTTCTAGGGTTTAGGGTTTTGGTTTAGGGTTAAGGGTTTTCGGCTGTGCCCACGATCATTGAAAGAGATATCGGTTGTTGTTGTTTGTGTAATGCTTACAATGTGTGTTTCCCCTTCCATTTGATATGGTTGCAGTTTGTAAAAGAGATTTCCGGGTAATGAATGAGTTCTTGTTTAAAATAGTTTGTCTCCGTTTAACGGTGCATATCTCTGTTTAAGTGTTGAGCTTTTCGTGTAAAACTTTTGTCTCTGTGTAACAGTTGAGGTATCTGTTTAACAAGTGTTGTCATTGTTGCAGTCTTGTGATTATGGCGGTAAACCTAGTCAACGGGAGATGCTACTTGACAGCGGTGGTGGAGACCTTGGCTGAATTGAAAGTCCACATGACCTCTCAACATTGGGAGATCATTCGAAGGACACCGTTTGCGGCATTCACTGAGGTGGAAGCTGTATTCCAAGAGATGGCCCTTCTCGATTCGCTTCTGCAGAGGTACGATGGCCGCACCAATAAATTCAGGATCGAGGCGAGCCTACTGAGCTTCAGGCCTGAGGATGTGGCTCTCGTTCTGGGTCTGCGCTGCGACGGAGACGCGGTCCTGTTTAAGAAGAAGAAGACACCGTCAGCTTTCGAAGGGAGATATTTATCGAAAAGCTACGAGAGACACACAGACGCCATTAGAGCACTCTTCAGCGTCTTGTTGGACAGAGGGGGAGAGAGGAGGATTTTGTGAAACTCTTGATGGCGTACCGCATGGGGACAATCCTCTTCCCAAATACCTCATGCTCGGTGCCCACTTGGATCGTTGATTATGTCGACGATCTACCTGGCATGAGCGGTACGCATGGGCGCAGGCAACGCACAAATGGCTTATGGAGGACATTCCACAAGCTACCGCTCGAGTGCAAGACAGATGCGAGGGGGGAACGGTAAACACGGGGTACATTAAGGGTTGCTCTATCGCGCTGACCATCTGGTTTTACGAGGTGACCGAAACCGGCAAGAAAGTCCGTTTCGGCAAGACCCCAAGGGTGTTGTGCTACTGCGAAAGTACTTACCGGAAGCACGCGATGATAGAAACGAGTTGGTCAGCTCTCGAAGGAAAAGAGGTAATAAATCAGGGTTAATGTGTTTACACATAGCAGTTAATGTTTAATGATAGTCTTCGCCGTTTAAGAACTGTAGTTTGTGTTTAACGCGTGGTGTCTTCGCTTAACCTTGTTATACTCCGTTTAAATGTGTGCCATATCGTTTACGTATATATGTCAAATGTTTAAATACGTTTGTTTTGGATCAAATTGAATGATTTGACTGAGATTGTTTTCTTTATATATGTTAGTTTCTTGAGCTGGTCTCGGCGAATGCTGAGGAGGAGACTTTTGTTCGGGCCAATTGGCGGAGGGATGCTGTTGCGCGGGAACCACTTGCATGACTGCAAGAGGAGAGGCCAGCCCCTTCCGTCCGTTCTCGCCGACGCCGTTCCCCCACTTCCAGCCCAACACGCAACCCTCGGCGTCGGATAGACCCTCACCTACCCCGCCCAATGGCAACACCCGCACCGGCCGCGACAACGACAGTCCCCCCGACCGCGGCAGCCCCACCGACGCCATTAGGCGACGACGTCACTACAGCCTTTTTGCAGGCATGCCAGGTGATGATGAACGCTTCCCCCAGCTTGTCGCTCGGGTTGAGGCATTGGAGGCAAGGTTTCAAACGGCTGCACCGTCGGGACAAATACATGACGTGCCCGGGACGGATGAGGCGTCGGAATTTGCGACAACGACTTCGTCGTGAAGGCCATTCCAAGACGGCCACGTATGAGGAGGCCACGTTTGAAGAGGTTGCACAAAAGGCGAAGACAATAATGCCACCTGTGTGTCCACCACCGGCCGACGAGGAAACAATGGCAGCACCACCCGCGGCTGATGCGGTTGTTGAGACCGTTGCAGTTGATGACTTCACCGTCGCGGTGGAGGAGATCGTCGACCCCGTTGGCAATGCCGCATCTGAGGAAGCCTCCGAAATCCCCGTCGCGGTGGAGCCGGCAGCCGCGGCCGATAATGGCACGTCGAGGGTGGTGGCCACTATCCCTGAAGAAGAAGAACCATCCGAGGGTGTGCCTCCCCTTGATGATATTGCCTTGGCCGCGGTTGAGAAGACCGTTGCCTCTATTGTGGAGGAGCTCCTGCCCACGGAGGAACGGCCGCCCGACATTGCCGCATCCAGTATAGGCGCGATCACGCAACAGCAAGAAGCATCTAGGGATGATCCCAATAAAGCTGTTGCCGGGGGCGAAGGGAACATCACCGAGAAAAAAAAGAAATCGGTGACCTTCGCCAACCAGCAATATGAAGAAGTTCGGAAAGACTTCGTTCCGGCGAAGAAAAAATACGCTGGTCAATCGCGCCTCGACGTATTCGAGAAGGAGCTGATCAAGATCTTCCTCAACTTCCCCATGGACGCGTAAGTATGATAGAGTAGATGTTATTGTTTATATATAGATCATCCCATTTACGTTGTTGCGTTTCCGATTAATTACAACCGTTACCATGTAACCTAGTAATGTATCGTTTAACTAACGACATTACGGTTTAACAGTATACATTATCATTTACGTATGTGTTGTTCCCACTTAACGTCTATGTGTTATTAATCAATCGCATCTGTTGCCGTTTAACCGCAGTTCCGTCGTCTTGAGGAATAATTATATCAGCACCACCCGGGCCAACCTATTCGTTCTGATCGATGGGAAAGAGATGGTGACAGATGATGTGTTGGACGCCTTCGTGTGCATCGTACAAAACACACTTACCAGAAAGCCATATCCTCATAAGAAGCGGGCCTCCATCACTCGACCACTGGCGTTGTTTATGTCAAAGGTGGAAGACGCACATGAGACGACTTTGGCTATGATCGGAGATGCCACCAAGGTCGTTAATGACGTTGACATCATCATCCTTCCCATAATCTTGAATGGCCACTTCCATGTCGTGGTGCTCGACAATAACAAGAAAGAGTACAGGCATTACACCTCATGTCAAAGTGAAGACTATGATAGAGACGCGGTAGCAATGGTAAGCTCTCTGTGATATAGATTTCGATTGTCAGAGTGACATAGATGCTTTCTATTCTACCATCGAGTTATATAATGCGACAGCGGGAACTATTCGACACCTGTCTCGAAATGGAGTACGGCACGCGGCGACGGCATAGTACCCGCTTGTTCACGATAACGAAACACCGCGTCAAAAAAAAGGCACTGTCGAGTGCGCCGTCTACGTGATGCAGTTTATCGAGCAATTACTCCGCGGTGAAAAGCTACGGATAGCGCACACGGACGTCCCCTATCTAAGATTGAAGTACGCTGTCCACATACTTAAGGAAGGACGGGCATCCGGCATCAAGCAACCCGGGATGGCTCCAGCTGTGGGGAAGTAAGATTCTTAAGCACTGGCGTTATTCATCAAATGTAAAACAGTTTTGTCGATATTGTTTTCAATTCAATTGATTCAATTCATTCTTTGCCAGCGACATGGTAGAAATTTCAATGTACATCTACTAATGTTCGTTATTGTTTCAGATTCAATTATTTTTTGCTTAACATTCCATGGTACCGATTGAGGGTCGTCGCTGCTTTATAAAATTAAGTACATCTGTAAAAGATGACGCTGTCACCATTAAAACATTGTGTTACACTTTAACAATACGAATCTCCGTGCAATATACACCGTTACCGTTTAACACCAGGGGACCGGATTGATCACACACTCCTTGTTTAGATATTAATGGTGGACGTTTAACTCTCTATGTCCCTGTTTAAAACATGGTGGCTATTGTTAAATGAAAGAGACCCTAATCTACTTGCGTTGTCTGCTTTTAAAGGTGAGAAACCCTATTCTACATAACATTTTAAATGTCTTCATCAATCGCGCTATGGGTCCGTAAGCATGGAATTCTTTTGTCAAAGTATATCACCCATTACGTGTTGTTGTCTCTGTTTAAAATGCAGAATTATCAGGTAAACAAAGCATTCTCTGTTTATCTTTTGTCGTTACAGGTTTAATATTACAGTCCCCGTTTAATATGGCGGCTGTTGTTAGACGTGTGAGACCCTATTCTACTTGCGCTGTTTGTTTTTAAAGGTAAGAGACCCTATTATACGTAACTTTTTAAATGTCTTCATCAACCGCGCTATGGGTCCGTAAGGACGGAATGTTTTTTTATTAAAGTATGTCACCAATTACGTGTTGTTGTATCCGTTTAAAATATAGAATTATATGGCCAAGAAGGCATTCTATGCTTATCATTTGTCGTTACGGGTTTAATATCACCGTTCCCGTTGAATATTACGATTAGCCACGTAAAGTTTCATGATAGTGTTTACTTGCGTCCGTCTCCATTTAAACCGTGCATGTCATGCGTACGAATGGGTTAGCATTTGCTTAAGGAACATTGTTTTCCATTTAAACTTCATGTGTTCCTGTTTAACATACGTACGCAACGGTTAACATTTATCAGAGAGTAACAACGAACTTAAAATTTCGGAATGAGAGAGCGTCCCATAATTAAGCAAAGTTCTTATTTGATAGATGAGAACAACACTAAGCAGGACAAAAACCGTCATTCCGTCATTTCATACATTTTGGCGTACCGGAGCAGCCTCTCCACATCCCTCTTATGGGATACCACTCGATCGAGTTCTGCGGAGAGAGATGCTGCTTTTTCCATCAGATCCCCGACCAAATCTTCCACAAACCACTCCCGGGGATAGGTCATCCGCCCTGCAATGAAGACCTCAATGATTTAGAGAAATATTTGTAAAGACGCATAGATGAAGCGTACGATATGCAGTAGTTCCAGTTGTTGCACCATCGACATCAGCGGGGGACGTACCCCTCGTCCTAAGATGCGCAGGACATAGCTCGTAGAACGCCACCAGGGCAGCAATGTTCTGGGCTGCCTCCTCGGTTCTCTCGGGTCTGTGGCTGGAAAACGTGGTCCCATCCACCGTAACCGTGGCCACGAAAGCGGAGGCGCCCGGGGGGCCTTCCCTGGTTGTGGAGTACACCGGCGTGGAGAGGTACATCTTCTGGCAGTACGCGTTGAGAATTGGCACATACATACTGTTGGGTCTGCGAGTAATATCTGGGTGCGTTTCTTGTTTCCGATTCTTCTTTAAATACAAATGTATTCAACGGACGTTTGAACTATTTCTCGAGTTTGATGCCAATAACTATTCGACGTTTGAATTCCAAAACCAAATTTAATCGTAACACATAACAGTAACGTCCACCGATAGGTTAATCAATGCACACTTTCCCAATGCTAACTCACTACACTCCGTCGAATGCATGTATTACTCAAAATGTCTTCCCCCCGTTTACGTATCAGTTTAACTTTAAGACTTACCATTCACATTAAGACTATCGTTTAACTTTCGAATCCTTCGTTTAACAATTTGAGGACAGGTAAAAAAATTTCATGTCGCTATTATCACATATCAGTCATCGACAATAAAATAAGTTAGTGTAATTCATTATCTTGTAATTCATTATCTTAACTTAAACATATTAGTTGTGCGCTAAAGGTAATAGTCTCTGGTTAACAGTTTGTGTAAACTT
The DNA here is from genome assembly GCA_902712375.1 of Dioscorea dumetorum. Classification (NCBI taxonomy): domain Eukaryota; kingdom Viridiplantae; phylum Streptophyta; class Magnoliopsida; order Dioscoreales; family Dioscoreaceae; genus Dioscorea; species Dioscorea dumetorum. Next base: position 405,065 of record CACTHL010000635.1, read on the forward strand.
TGAAATATAAAGGCCTGCCAAAATGATGTACTCTCCGTTTAAACTTTGTTGGCTCTGTTCAAGTATAGTTCATGCAGTTTATTTTTTGGAGTCCCCGTGTAATTGTACGAGTCTCCGTTTGCTATTTCATTCTACTTGACAATAATTGCTTAACAAATATCCACAACTTACGCTTCTCGCAACGGAAATTACATGAATTTCAAATAGATGTGAGAATGATTTTAGTTTTCATAATTAATGGTGAAAGTAATTGATATTGGTTTTTGATTCAAGCTGTTAGTAATAAAAATTACCAATTAGGTTTTTAGGTTTAAATATAGATTACACTGTTTAAATATTAATGACTATGTTTGGATTCAGACGACTCCGTTTAAATATAGAGGACTCCATTTAGATGACTCAATTTACAAACGACAGCAACTCGAAGATAATCTTTCACTCCGCCCTCTTCTTGTCATTCAAATCTTGGAGCAGCTTTTCAACACGTGCCTTTCGATCTTTTATTGCTTCAAGTTTTGCGTTTAGTGCACGGATTAGGTGTTCGAAAACCCACTCCAACTCTTCACCGCTGGAGTAATCCCCGACGGCTCGTCAAGGCCCCCGCAATGAAGAGTTGAAGGTTTACATATGGAAGCCGGCCTTTTTTTGACACTCAACCGAGAAGTCTTACGGTATGAAGTACTCGCGTCGGATACGTCATCATCAGCAACCAGGGCCTTGGTAATCTCCACGCTGCGTGAATGACACAGCTGCTTGAACGCCACCTCGGCAGCAATGTTCTGCGCCTGCTCGGCACTTTCCGCAGATGAAGCACCGGAGAAAGGGGTCCCGTCGACCGTCACCGTGGCCAGAAAGACGGGGTTGGTGTCGGGGCCTTCACGAAGAGTGGCGTACTCCGGCGAGAGCCGGCGTGTCATCTGGCAAAATTCGGCTAGACGTGACTTAAACATTGTTGTGGGATGTGGATAATATCTGCGTGTGTATCTTGTACCAGCTTGATGTTTACATACAATCATAACTATTTTTAAAAAAAAGGCATTGGCTTTCGGTGAAATAAATGGAATATAGTAAATGGCATCAGTTACGTTCACACTTTACCGACTCGCATTTGAACATTAAATTGGAGTAATTATAATAAATTCACATTGCATGGTTTCCCTGACTACGTTATACCGTAACTAGCCTAAATTCAACTCTATTTATGCATGCGGCGTTTCAGCATTTTCCAATGCAAATTTTCTGGTTTTCAACATATTTTCTAAACATCAATGTGGTATTTAATCTATGACGCTCACTGGCGAAACTCCTCATCATTGTTTAAATATAACCGTCATCACTTGCCCCTACGCTTTACCGTTTAACTATCGATACCCGCGGTTAAGTATCCACGAACGAGAACGAGGGTTCTCTCAGTTTAACATTGTGTGTCACCGTTTATTATCATGCGTCTTCCTTTAACCTTCGGTGTGTATGTTTGGATTGTCTTTTTCACACATCGAGGACTCTGTGTGAATACTATTCTCACTGTTTACAAACACTCGCGCTTTTTAAATATTGTGGTCGCCCCTTTTACAGACATCCATGTTTATAATTTAGTGCCGATGTTCAAATATACACGTATCAGTTTAAAGATCAAAACATTACAGGGGAACAAATTTCTTTCCCTTCAAAAATTTTTCATTGAAACGGAGTTCTATTACAACCAGTGTAGCCATACTAATTTATACATCTACAAACTGAAAAACATTATTCACCAAAAATTGCCACGTCCACCTTCATTTCGCCTTTAGGCCCTGGATCAGCTTCTTGACTTAGGCCGTGCGGGTTCTTATTCGGTTGAGTTTTGCCGAGAGGACTACTTCCTTCTCCGCAAGGTCGACGAGCATGTCCTCCAGAAAGCACTCCAACTCTTCGCTGTTGGAGTGCTCGCGAATGAGTGAAGGCGCTGCATCTGAAGGCGTTGCGGTGCAAGGCCCTGCAATGAAGGCTTTTAAGAATTTAGAAAATAAATAAATTTTTTAAACATGCACGCAGAAATCTTACGGTATGACTTACCTCCATATAATCGATCGGCGGCAGCAGCGGGAGGCGTATTCATCCTCCCAGGGTATGGAGTATGGAGGTCACTATACGCCACCTCGGCCGCAGTGTCATTGGCGTCCTTCGCTGTTTTCGCAAGGTAAGGACTATAGTAAGTGTTCCCATCAACCGCCACCGTGCCCAAGAAGGCGGGGATGTGGTCGGGGCCCTCTCTGACGGTTGAGTACTCCGACGACGGCCGGCGAGTTCTCTGGCAGAGCTCTTTGAGAAGGGACTTGTACATATGTGGATGTGCCTTTGGTTTCCGTTTATTGTTTAAATAGAAGTCTATGGGTCGCATGTTCGCCTAACGTACTCTGTGCATTGATGCTTACGTGTGGAATTTGAATTCAAATTTAATTGCACTAATAAATAGTAATGAATTAGCATTCGTACTGGGAGTTCACTCTAATGACGTCTTGTCGTCATTAATTTAGAGTCAATTCATGCTTTAAAGTCACACTGAACTGTTCAAATATCAATCATTGTGTGTAACATTTTAACCACTATGTGTACCATACAACGTCTCCGTTAAACATTTCGTCGAAGATGTGTAAAACTCGCCGCCGTATCTGTTTAAATATAACGTCTCTGTTTATGCGTCACTATCTTACATTCGTTACCGAAGTTCAAATACAAAAGAATGACAACGAGCAATGTCCTGTTTAACTTTATTGGTTATCGTTTATTACCAAGATTGTCCGTTTAACATTCACTGCGTACGCTTTATTGAGTGTGTGACTATTTAAAGGTGTCATCATTTAACATTAGGTATATTCGATTAAAAATTCAGTGCAGACAACGAAACTCGTTTATTCTCTGTTTAAATATCAGGGCTTCATAACCAAATAAATGTGTGATCTTTAAAGATTATCCTTTTACGAAGCTTAATCGGTGACACTTTCATTGCAAGTTCTACGATTGTGACCGGACGCGTGGCAGCGGCTGCAATGTAACTCGCGGACATCAAACGCTTGCGACTCGATCCTCCTTCGTCTAGGACGCCAGGTTGCCTTCTCGTCACAGGCGACCACAAAAGCAGATCGCGATTGTTGTCCGTGGGCCTCTCATTGTCGGGTATGGGAAATATAGCTTCCTTATACGCCAACTTGTAAGTGTCGATGGTGAAGTGATCGCTAATAAAACGATGAACATTGCTGTTCGTCAGCAATATCGCAGCACAAGCGTGTTTGCACGGGATGCCATAAACTTGCCATCTGCGACATGAGCAAGTTCTAATGGCAAGGTCTACAGAGTTACTGCACTGGTCAATCACTTCGTAACGATCAGCGAGACAGCGACAAAAGTGAAGACTTCGGCTATCCTGAACAAGCGTCTCAACCTTTGAATGTATGTCCGGGCATAAGAAAGTCTCCCATTTGTTCGCTTGCTCACGGCGAGTGCATAACATGTGCATCAGCTTGAACCTGCACAACGAATATCAGAAATCTTAAAGCGAATATATGAATATTTAAACACAACTACATCGGAGTAAACAGAACAGTAATAAACTAAAGATCGAAGAAGAAAAACATATAGAACGGTATTTAAACCGAGACAAGGTGTAATGAAATTTTATTGGAGCCATTACTTTGTAATCATCAGTGAATCAAGTGAAATTTTTCCCAAATTCTTGTTTGCATATGAAATTTGATAAATTTCCACAGCGATAATTATATCTTTGATGTTTGTTAAAAAAATTCCAAACTTTTATATTTTTCTTAAAAACAACAAAAACATATATAAATAAAAATAAAAATAAAACTTGTAAGACAGGGGAAAAGAAAGCTTCACTATAACATGTGAATATATTAAAATTTTCTCAACAAAGTGCAATGGGGTATCTGTTCCCACATCCTGAAGTGTTGACTATAATTCGACGTCTATACTACCAAATATGTTGAACTGCTGAAGTCAAGTTTTTCAAATTCTCAGTTTTACCATCCAAAAACAAGAAGTGGTTTATGAAGTAATATTTTCCATTACAGCCAAACACACTGAACTGGGGGCTTCCACTAAAGTTTTTACTTCAATAAATATAGAACTTCCAAACTTCCACCACTTTAATGAATCACTTCTAAACCAAACACGCTATTAACATAAAAATGATAGACTTCTTCATTATTAAAAACCATACCAATTTTTGAAATAACTTTTGCACACGTTCAACCTTCCACAAGTACCATTTTTTCTCCTTGTTTAAAGTTTCTCAAACTAGCTAGAAGACCCAGCTTCGACATCATATGGCTCTTTTCAAAATACTTAATTTCTAATTCGGTCATGTGTTTGATTTGGATCTAAATTGATAGAATTAAATTTTAGCATAATTTTTCATATCTAATTTTAGATGAATTCACTGCGTCCAATTTAACCAAACCTGATTTTAGCTTTTTGTGCACACACACACACACATATATATAATCGGTAACTGATTAGATCCACAAAATGATGCAAATTCAATGAATGCTTTGTCAGATTATGTTGTTGAAATTTATTGCAATCAGAATGAGATGATAGATATTAAAAACACAAAGAAAATAATATGTAAATGCATCCATATCATAAGATGCAAAGAAAATAATTTTGTCCAAACAAAATAAAATGAAGGGATAAATAAAGCGCAACAACATGATCATGCTAGTAGTACATATATACACACAAGGATGGTGTTGAGTCTAATAGTCAAGAAGTTTGTTTAGAATAAATCAGTATGACGCCACGTCTCTTAAATTTTTTAACCAATTCATCATGGTCAAAATGTTTGTGTTGGGTTGTGGAGTACATATTATATAGGGATTTAAAGATTTACATGCATAAAGTTTTATAAATGTATACAAATAGCATTAATAATTATGTATATATTATCATATTTAATTTAAAAGACATAATTATAGTCATATAAATAAAGTTTGGATAATTTTTTAATTATTTAAATTAGATGTGTGGATTTATATAATAATGTGTAGAATTTTATTTGGGGCAAAATTATCAAGTCTATGATGGGCAGACATGTAATTAATCTTTTTATCAAAAACATAAATATAGAAAATAAATAAATAAATAAATAAACTAAAAATAGCGTTGCATAAACTGCACATTATATTTTTTTTATTAAAATTTACCTATTTAACTATAAAATACAAAGAACCAAATTAAAAAATTTTAAAGTTTGAAATATTATTTCAATAATATAAAAGTTGAGATTTGAGAATAATATAAAAATCCAGGTAAAAGTAGTGGCGGTAATAGTTTTTAGACGGTGGGTTCTAGTTTACAATTTGAATCTCGCATTACCGACAAAGGTGCAAGAGCTGGCAATAGAGATAAAAAAAAAAATGGAAACAAAACTCATATATATTTCAAATGGAAATTGTTATGAATTGATACAAAATGAAATGGAAATTTTTAAATTTTTAAAAAATAAAAAAAGCAAAAAATAATGGATATAAAAAAATAAATGCCAAATTTACCTAGAAATGTACCTCTTTCTCATTTATGGGATGCTGATTCTATTCAACGTGAGAATACAGGAGTATTTTAAAAAACTAAACCTAGGGATTGTATTTGTACTTCAAAATTTTAATCTTTAGAGGAGGTTTTTTTATAGTACGAATTTTCATATAGGAATTTCTTTTGTTGCGTAAAGAGGACAGAATTGCACACGTATGCCTCTTTAAATATTACAATTATGCATGTATCCCTAAAAGTCACATATTATTGCATATATGCCTTTGGTTAAGCTGATGATATTGTGTAATAAGAAATAGAAACATGAAAATCGCTTTTTTTGGGTTTGCAGAGTTACCCTTATAAAAAATATGAATATTTTAATTAACATTACATAAATATAGAAATGGACTCTTATAGATTTGTTGATACATGGTTCAAAAATGAGTATGTTTGATTTCTGAAAAATTATTTAACTCAGGTTAATGAAAAGCATGCTTTTAAAAACCGGACCGAACCGGCCGGTTCAACCAGTTCAACCGGGAACCGGGTGGTAAACCGGTCCAGTTAGTCACACCAAATAGGAAAAAACCGGACCGGCCAGTTCAACCGGTGAACCGGTTAGACCGGACCGGGTTTTTTTTTAAATTAAACAATTAAATTTGGTTTAAAAAACATTGATTAAAATTAAATCATTAAAGTTAAACAAACCTAGCAAAAAAACTCGGTTTATTTATTTGTATGCGAAAACATTGATTAAAATTAAATCATTAAAATTAAATAAACCTAACAAAAAAAAACCCGGTTTATTTATTTGTATGCTTGTATTTTATTGTTGTTGATGTAGTATACTTGTATTTTATTTCATTCCTCATTTTTCAATGATTTTGTTGATTTGGTGTTGTTGGTGATGGTAGTTGTGTTTTTTGTATGCTTCTATTTTATTATTGTTGTTGTAGTATAGTGTAAACTTACATTTTATTTAATTCTTTATTTTTGAATATTTGTTGTATTGTTGCATCCTTGTATATTTGTACTTTGAAAAATACAATTTTATGTAGAGTTAACACTTTGTGATCTTTATAACTTTGCAATATGTAATTGTGTATTTTTTAATTTTTCTTATTTTTTTCAATTATTTTTTCTTATTTTTTAATTTTTGTAAATTTTAAAATTTTATTTATTTAAAAAATATTAAATATTATTGAACTGGCCGATTCAATCGGTTCAACCGGTTGAACCGTGAATCGGTTGCCCAACCGGGTCAATAACCGATCCGGTTATTAAAACATTGATGAAAAGTGGATAGGCTTGACGACCATCAGTTACAGTACGGACATATATGCATCAATTCATGATTTTCACCGGCATATATGTTATTACAATATTTACGGGTAATTTTTTGGAGAGGTCACCGTACTTTGCACTTTTTTTCACTTTGGTGACCGAACTTTAATTTGTATCATTTTGGTTACCCCAATTAGATTTGGTTACTCCGGGAGGGTACCGTTGAGTTTTCCGGCGTTAGTTGTACACGTGGCCGCCGGAGTAGTCCACCTCACCGCCGATTCGGAAGGGTTTCATCCCTCCACTCATGACTCTTGCCACGTGGTTACTTGCTTTGTTATTTTTTGCCACCTCGGACATCCACGTCGCCCCCCCCCTTCCCTTTCCTTTTCTCGGCTGGCTTCCCAGCTTTTTCCAGTGAGACCGACGGAGGGGATCTCGATCGTGGTTGTCATCACCGGCGTCGTGTCCCACAACAGGATCAACCGGAGCCTCGGGTCGAGGGTCGAAGGTGAACAGGGGCCGCGGTGTGGAGTTGGCGTCCATTTCCATTGACTGTTAAATGAAGCTCTTCATTTAACCTATATGTTATTAGTAATAAATTGGACGAAACGCAGGCCATTTCTCGCAATAAGTAGCTAATAAAAGTGGAATTCATATGCCATTCAAGCACCAAATAATTGTTTGCAAATTGTTGTTGCTTTTATTAAGACAAATTACAATATAGCAGGACCCAAAAAAAAAATTGTTAAATTCAATTCCATTACTAATTTTTGAAAGAAAACCGAGAGAATCCTGAAATGCATTCGAACAAGCATAATATAGCTCCTCATGTTTTAATGGTGCTTTAAGGACAAATAAACATAACACTACTCGGGAAAACCGAACCGCAATAAAAATAGTTGCCTTTGTCAAGTTAACAATGGTCCGACAAATTAAACTCAAATGCTAATCGGTTTAACAAAAGGCCCGACACATGATGGAAGAGAAGAACAAAATATCTGAACTTTCTCATTAAACAAAATGAGTTCAGTACATCTTGAACAACTGTCTTTAGTGGAAGTTGTGTTTTCTGTTACATCACATACACCAAAACTGAACAAAAACAAAAAAACTACAGCAATACAAGCAGAAGAAAAAAATACAAAGCAAACTGGAACCTCTAAGTGACACAAACAAAAGAATTGTGCATCCACAAGAACTATGATGGTCTTCCATATGGTCCACCAGTGCCACTATATCCAATACCTGGTGGGAGCCATGCCTTTCTTTTCCTCAAAGCACCACCTGCCTTGTTCCTATCTTCCACATCTCCTTGGGTATCTTGTGATTTGTCTCTTTGGACATCTTCTACTCTCAATTGGGGTGGTCTTGCAGGAAATTGCTTTCGTGCTTGACTTTTGGATAGGTGATGGCTGCCTCATCTCTTTATTGGGATTTTTTGTGACCTCACTATAGCACCCCTCACTTCTTCTGAAGGTGTGGAATGCAATCCAACAGGCAAGTTTGTTGTATCCAATGTCTGCACACATATGGGTTAATATAAATAGTATTATTCATAGTCATTAAATAAACTAAACCTCATCACTGATCATATGTATTTACTACAATACCTGTGAATCTGATGTTAATGGGATGTCACCAGCTAGCATAAGCCCCTCATCCCCTGCTGTTGGTCTTGGAATGACTTCAACTGGTATGCCAATCATCTGCATAATGAAACCACAAATTACTGACCATAAGGTAAAAATTGGGCAAGGTTATGTAATTGCTCACCTGTGCTATTGGCTCATCTGCAATCCTCTCACCCATAGTTGAAGAGGTAGGCTCACTGTCTCTCCTTAGCATATCAACCTAATTGTAATCACATTTAAACCAGTTAGGATTAATAAAATTTAATGTGTGCCATAAATTATTGACTACCTCTATAAAATGTGCTTCTAATACTGCAGGGTCAATTTCAGCCAGAGGGTCCTGTTCCTGATCACCATCCTACAAAAAAAAAAGTACTAAATGTGTTTAATTCATAGCAAACTAAAATACTAGTATGCAATGTAAGCAATTCACTATAATCACACAAACATAAATCCCTTAACAGGGTTGTCCTGTGTCACTTACACTTGCAGTGTTTTGCATTGACTCCATCTGAGCAGGTGCTTCTTTGCTGATCCCCTGAGTTTCAAGATTTAATTATGTATGAGCATATTAATAGCCAATTGGAATAAGAACACACATATGACTTACCTGCACTCCATGATATCTCTTGTTGAGACCCACATTCCCACAAATGCTGCATTTCATAGTCACACCCTTCCTGCTTACTTTGCCCTTTGAGAATCCAGTGGGTTCCTCATCTGCATCTCTTCTCCTAAGCAATGGTTTCTTGCCCCTGTTCTTATTTGCAGGCTCTGGTGGTATGATCTGAGGTTGATCACTTTTGGGCCAACAATTGCTATCTTGTGTTGGGCTTAGAAGGTGATTATATGTTGCAAGGAAGGTTGCTTTCTTATAGCAGTCATCTAAGAAGTCCTCAGGTTTGCATTTGTTATAGTAGAGGGCTAATATGGCATGACAACATGGAATCCCACTAAGTTGCCACCTCCTACATGTGCATGTCCTCTGTTTGTTGTCTACAATGAATTGCCCATCATGGCCTACTACCTGATACTTGTCACCCCCAGACCATGTTGTCTTACACCCCCAACTCAATTGCTTACATTTTTCCAACTTATTCAGAATTTTTGGACAATATTCTGTGGGGCATTTCTGCATGGCATCTCTTTTTCTTTGAATTCTAGTCATCAACTGGGTTCTAATAATTTCATTCATACTGATTATATCTTTTGTTCTAGCTAGCAATATCTGGCTGTTGAAGCACTCACAAAGGTTATTTAGTAGCATGTCACATTTAAACTCAGTTCTAAAATGTGCCCTACTCCAATGTTCTGCACTAATGTTACTCAAGAATGTGTGAGCCTCTTCAGACATACCCTTAAGGACATCCATGGCTAAGTTAAAGACAGGAATGTAACTAGATCTTGCACATGTTCACAACTGGTCCTTAAGGGCTTTCCCTCTGAATTTCTTTCTAAAATTTGTGTGTATGTGCCTCACACAAAACCTATGTTCACTATTATTAAATAGTTGTGCTATTGCATTTTGGAGGCCCTATGGGATTAAGTTTTCAGCACACCACCATGAGCACCAAAAAAAAAAAAACAAAGCAAAGGAAATAGTACAGAACATAGACAAAACAAATTAAATAAAGTCATGAACCATATAAGACATAGGAATTCAATGAAATTGTTAGATGAATGGGAGCTTACTTTCTACCTGTCACTCATGAATACCCATCCATGTGTGTTGTTTATCTGCAAATCCTCAGCTAGTAGTTCTAGGAACCACAACCAGCTCTCACAGTTCTCCTTCTCCACCACAGCCCAAGCTACTGGGTAGATGCAATCATTTGCATCTATTCCAACTGCTGACAGTAGCTGCCCTCCATATAATCCCTTGAGGAAGCATCCATCCACAGACACTATGGGCCTGCAACCTGTTAGAAACCCTGACTTAAGTGGTGACAAGCACACATACATTGATTGGAACACACCCCTGTTGCATTTGAATTTAATTGTTGACCCTGGGTGTGTTCTAATCAACTCAAGACTGTAGTCATGCAGTCTTGTCATCCGGGGTGTGCTCATCACCATCAAGAATCCCGCAAAAAACCGGAATTTAGTACTTTAAAGTAGGGCTTACTCACAAGCATGGCCTTAAAAATAAAGACTATGTAGAACATACCTTGCAGCAATATTTTTGGCCCTCCATGCCCTCAACCTACTGATGTCAACCTCCTGATTTGTTTTCACAGCTTGTACAATCCCAGCAAGCTTCCAAGAGGGGTCTGCCCTAAATTGTTCTAGGTAATGTTCAGCTATCCACTGAGCACTGACATGTCTTACATTATGATCTCTTGTGCACTCATGCTTCAAATGTCCTGCCTTTATTTGGATTGTGCTTTTGTCTTTAACCATTGGTGAGGCCCACAGATAGAAGGGACAACCTTTCTTGCAATATGCCTTACACCTCTTCTTGTTGTTTGGTTTGAAATTCATAACACACCTGTTTTTAATGCCATAGTTTTTGACTGCCTCTTTGAACTGCTTAAAAGATCCAAATTTCATTCCAATTTTGAATTGCGGGTCCTTCATGTCAGTCTGTTCATTGAACTCAGAATAGTTGGCCCTACCAGGATCTAACTCTTCCTCATTTGTTGATGAACAAGACTGCAACTCATCTGATTTGGCATAATCTGACTCTGCACCATCCCCAGAATTGAGGTTATCTCTCCTACTCTCATTATCCACAGCTACCTCATCTACACAACTGCCAGTGGCAACCAATCCCACTTCACCTTCTCCATCACTGTTGATGTTGTTGTCTGAATCATTAAGCCCACTCACTTCTTCATCCTCTTCATAGTCTTCATCTGGTTCCACCTCCCCATCTAAATTTTCTTCCTCTATGCCCTCCACTGGCAGACCAGGTTGACCTACAAATTCACCTCCTCCACCAACACTGTCCACTACCTTGCTCACCTTAATGTAGACATCTGTTTTCCTACACTCTCCCACGGCCATTGCCATCCCCAGTACATCTTGGTCAGTTTTAATTTCTACCATCTCAAAACCTCCACTGGTTGTCCCCTTAAACCAGAAGGAACATTCATCTATTGGCAAATCCAGCTCTTTGGCCATGCCTATAAGTTCAAGTCTGGACATACAATCTACAGTACAGAAATCAATGGCTTCTGCAACCCTATACTCATTCCAGTTTTCTATTGGTTGAACTCCACAATACAATTGAATGGTGAAATATTCAGCAGTAGGTACTGGAAAAGAAAAAAATGTTACCTCATATCCAGTTTTCAATCCAGACTTATAAACAAAGTGTCATGTTTACTGAAAAAAGGCAATTGAGGTTGTGAATTGAGTAGGTGAATTTAATAATGAAATTGACACTAGCAAGAGTTGCTTCATGTTTACTGAAAAGTATAGAGTTGTGAGCAATAAACTCCTACCAAAATTTAGTATGGTTGCATTTGAAATTAATTTGTTTTCATTCAACCAGTGATTACACATTTAATATGTATGCTTCCACTTGAAGACACTTTGGCTAACCAAACAGTTGTTCTAGGTTTGTTCCTCTAAATTCCTTTCTTTTAATATTTTACAATGACTCTCTCAATTTCTTTTAATAGTTTGATTCACATCAGTTAAATAAACTATTATGGTGCTTGGCTTTATTGGGAGACTAGGAAGTATGCAACAAATTTAGACTTTCCTGCAGCCCTATGTTATTATGATTGTATTAAAACCAAAACTCACCTGATAAAAGAAGCTTAAGCCTTTCCTACCCTCTTAGGAATACTGAATTCTCTACAACTTACTTAAGTGGTGTTCTTCCTAGGCAAAAGCTTTGGTCTACATAAGCAAGTAACCATCAGAACATAAAAAAAAAAAATTGTTCATTGACTATCTCAATTTGTATTTAGAAGGAAGTCTTGAACCTCTATAAGGGTTTAACTGTTGAACTTCCAGAATCAATTTGTATTGAGGGCTTAGTACTCTAGGTTTGTTCCTCTAAATTCCTTTCTTTTAATATTTTGCAATGACTCTCTCAATTTCTTTTAATAGTTTGATTCACATCAGTTAAATAAACTACTATGGTGCTTGGCTTTATTGGGAGACTAGAAAGTATGCAACAAATTTAGACTTTCCTGCAGCCCTATGTTATTATGATTGTATTAAAACCAAAACTCACCTGATAAAAGAAGCTTAAGCCTTTCCTACCCTCTTAGGAATACTGAATTCTCTACAACTTACTTAACTGGTGTTCTTCCTAGGCAAAAGCTTTGGTCTACATAAGCAAGTAACCATCAGAACATAAAAAAAAAAAAAATTGTTCATTGACTATCTCAATTTGTATTTAGAAGGAAGTCTTGAACCTCTATAAGGGTTTAACTGTTGAACTTCCAGAATCAATTTGTATTGAGGGCTTAGTACTCTAGGTTTGTTCCTCTAAATTCCTTTCTTTTAATATTTTGCAATGACTCTCTCAATTTCTTTTAATAGTTTGATTCACATCAGTTAAATAAACTATTATGGTGCTTGGCTTTATTGGGAGACTAGGAAGTATGCAACAAATTTAGACTTTCCTGCAGCCCTATGTTATTATGATTGTATTAAAACCAAAACTCACCTGATAAAAGAAGCTTAAGCCTTTCCTACCCTCTTAGGAATACTGAATTCTCTACAACTTAATTAAGTGGTGTTCTTCTTAGGCAAAAGCTTTGGTCTACATAAGCAAGTAACCATCAGAATATAAAAAAAAATAATTGTTCATTGACTCACTCCCAAGAGAACATCACAACTGGTCCACAGGACAATTGTTATATTCTTCTTTTTTTTGTTTATTGGTTTTCTAGCATTTGGGACCACTACTGGACCCATATCACCAAACTCACAAAGACAAACACATGAAAGATACACCATTTAAAAAACCTATATTCGGTATTTAAATGAAACATATTGACTAATTGTACTAAAAACTAAAGAATGAGAACAAAAAAAAAATCATCACTGTAGCCTGGAACCCTAAACCCCAATTGCGACCCATTACCCCTTAGTCGTAGCTCATCGCGAACAGATACATAATATAGAATAAACTCACGGTAACGCGGTGCTTCATCCACCAATGTTCTTATACGCCAGTTGTCGGCCATCCTTCACCGTCAATGGAAACGGACGCCAACTCCACACCGCGGCCCCTGTTCACCTTCGACCCTCGACCCAGAGGCTCCGGTTGATCCTGTTGTGGGACACGACGCCGGTGATGACAACCACGATCGAGATCCCCTCCGTCGGTCTCACCTGGAAAAGCTGGAAGCCAGCTGAGAAAAGGAAAGGGAAGGGGGAGGCTGACGTGGATGTCCGAGGTGGCAAAAAATAACAAAGCAAGTAACCACGTAGCAAGAGTCATGAGTGGAGGGATGAAACCCTTCCGAATCGGCAGTGAGGTGGACTACTCCGGCGGCCACGTGTACAACTAACGCCGGAAAACTCAACGGTACCCTCCCGGAGTAACCAAATCTAATTGGGGTAACCAAAATGATACAAATTAAAGTTCGGTCACCAAAGTGAAAAAAGTGCAAAGTACGGTGACCTCTCCAAAAAATTACCCCAATATTTACAGAGGCATGTATGTACTTTCATACTTTTATAAGGGTATATAAGCAAAAAACTATTTTAATAGCGGTATTTGATAATTTTAGTAACATGGAGAGCGGATATGGAACCGGAGAAGAAAGTGCCTTTGTTGTAATTCAGGCTAATGGTTAGGGGCATTTTCGGTACAAAAGGCGCCAGCAAAGATGATTGGGCAATGGGCACCAGGAACCAAAAACTATTGGGCACAAGTATCAACTCTTTTATTCATCCTTTTATTCATCACATTTCTTAATTAAATTTAAATAAGAAAATATGAAATAGTTGTTGGACGATTTAGGGGCATCCGTTTGCGTATTTGCCTGTGTGGGGGCGGACCACTTCATACCACTTACTTGGAAGTAATATTATATTTGTTTCGGTGTTTATTTTATATTAAGTATTACTTTTTTGAAAATAATTATTTTTCCACAGTTTTATTTTTAGTAGGAAGTGAACTACTCCCGTTCTGTATCATGTTTATTTTAAAAAAATTGAGAGAAGTTAAAAAAAATAAAAAAAAAGTTATAGAGAATAGTTTCTGAAAAATATAAGTAGAAAAGGTGGATACACTTATTTAAATTTCTTAAATTTGAATTTTTTAGTATTTTTAAAGTAATTTTGACTTTTATGATAATTTTTAAATTCAATTTGGCTAATCATTGACTTTAGAAACTCACATACAGAAACCATTGAATTACAAAATATAGTTTGAAGTATAATCCCCCAATCAATATAATTAATTACACAATCAAGTGATTTAATTAATTTTCTCTACGAAGAATGTCCAACCCAAATCATAAACCCCAAGATAACGATGAAATGCACATTTCTTCTAAACAATTAAACTCACAATCTCATCACTTATTATAATAAATAACTAATATCCCGTAATAGTTTGCACTTTCCCTATAAATTTCTCAAAATTTCAGTATTCCCAAAAGATCCCCCTATATTGGTTTTTCATTTTAGTCCAAAAGCAAGCGACGGAGGTGGAGATTCTGTTACATGGTTAAAAAATTTACAAATTTATCCCTCCTCTAATAATTAGAACTCCAGCCCTACGAAATGATCGAATACCATCGATAGTGGTATTGGAAACTGACTAAAAGGTCGACGGCCCGAAATCTTGTGGTGCGAGCCGGAGACCCTCGCATTCACTCACCCCTTCGCCTTCTTCTTATTATCCGGAAGCCTCTAGAGATCGCTTTCTCCAAAGATTCATTTTCTTTCGCAATTCCAAGTGCGTTCGAGTTCTTTGCTTCTTTTCAACGCTCATTGGCGACTTCCCTACAGTGATAATCCAGCCGTAAGGTGAGAAAATGACCATCGACGGCTATTCGAGCGTCTTGTGTGGTTGTTAGTGTTTGTAGGGGTCGTTTTTGTTTCCTGTGTATTATTGCCCGATTCTGTGTATTACTCTAAAGTGTCTGTTGTGTAGTGCCCAATGTGTGTCATTGTAGTTGTATATTTGCTGTTTTTTTGTTTTTGCTTTCTGTGGTCGTTCTTTGTTTCCTATGTAGTACTTGACATTTGTTTTGTTGTGTTATGTGTATTGTTTTTTATTTCGGTGGTCGTTCTTTGTTTCTTATGGATTACTTGACATTGTTTTTTATGTTATATGTATTGTTTTTTGGTTTATAT
The DNA here is from genome assembly GCA_902712375.1 of Dioscorea dumetorum. Classification (NCBI taxonomy): domain Eukaryota; kingdom Viridiplantae; phylum Streptophyta; class Magnoliopsida; order Dioscoreales; family Dioscoreaceae; genus Dioscorea; species Dioscorea dumetorum. The sequence continues at coordinate 420,787 of CACTHL010000635.1, forward strand.
GGTCGTTCTTTGTTTCCTGTGTATTATTACCCAGGTCCTGTGTATTACTTGACATTGTTTGTTATGTTCTGTGTATTGCTTTTGCTTTCGATTGTCGTTCTTTATTTTCTGTGTATTACTTGACATTAGTTTTTGTGTTATGTGTACTTTTTTGGTTTATGTGGTTGTTCTTTGTTTCTTGTGCATTATTACCTAGTTTCTGTGTATTACTTGACATTGTTTACTGTGTTCGTGTATTGTTTTTGCTTTCGGTGCTGTTCTTTGTTTTATGTGTATTATTGCGTAGTTCCTGTGAATTAGTTAACATTGTTTGTTGTGTTCTGTATATTGTTTTGGCTTGTTGTGTGTTATACGATTTCAAACTATCATCAATTCACTGATTATATGTACTTTTAGTAACAACAAATGATGGTGACCGCACTAGTGAATGCGAGGTGCTACTTGATCCCATTCGTGGAGACATTATCGGCTATTAGGAAGATGATGAATTATGGCACTAGGAGATTCTCCGCTCTAATCCTTTTGGTCATTTAATGGATCTCATACTAGTGACCAAGGAGCGGGGGGTTCTGGACGCTCTCATGCAAGTGCGCGATGACAGCAAGCAATGTTTCAAAATAAGCAAGCAATGTCACGTTTATCCTTAGCCTCCATTGCGACGGAGACACCGTCTCTTTCAAGCACGATCGGATGGAATCCTAGTTTAAGCAGAATTTCTAAGGCAAGATACACAATCGCCGCCATAATGTGATAAAGAAAATTTGCTGAAGCTTGTTCGCATCGAAGACTAGAATGAGAGTTTGTGAAGCTCCTTGTCATCTTCCTTATGGCCACCATACTCTTCTCCAATACATCTCTTAATGTGCCAGCATTTGCAGCACTGTATGCTAACTACTTGGCGAACCTCGGACATTAATAGACACACGTTGTTCATGAATGGCTGATGGACGATGTGCCTGTGACGGCCGTACATGTCCAGCTTAATGTGAGGGGAAGCAAACCACAACCAGGTTCTTGAAAGGCTGCGCCATTGCCTTGGTCATCTGGTTCTATGAGATGACTGGCAATGTGAAGAAAGTGAGGACTGAACGGGTACCTTGGATAATGTGCTACGAGGAGATGAGTTTTATAAAGTTAACGTCCATCGTCCCCCTTCTGAAATCTCTTGAAGGCAAAGAGGTGAGTTTTTTCGTTAAATCATCCTTTCCTATGTGGTATTTTATTTTCCAGTGTAATAATCTATCTTCGTGTGTAATATTGACACTTCGCGTGTAATATCTCACTTCATGTGTAATATTCTGTCGTCCTGTGTAATATAGGCTTCCTATGTATTATAGTACATTCTCTACAAAACATAGTTCACTTGTATTTGTCCCTATCTCTATGTATGTTTCAGATTATATATGAACGAGATGCCGATGATTTTGTAAATTTTGAGTGTCCTCCTCGCAGCTTCTCTACAATTATGGCAGCCGATGATGCGGAGGTTGTATTGGTTGGCAGTGGCGGTGAAGCTACCAAGTCGTAGAGCAGTGAGGGAGCTTTCGAAGGGGAGGATAAGCGAAAATGGCCTCGGAAATCCAACCCACGAGGGAGCGAGGAAGCAAGCTCGATCGCACTCCTCACCCAACCACCCCGCCGAAGTCGGCCTTCATCCGTCGTCCAACCCGGCAGATGTTCCGTAGCGTGACGACGATATGCGACAAATATTACACACGCATGGAAGTGCATGACACCGAGGATGTGAGGAGGCGGAGAAAGGCCGCCTCATGGTCACCATCTCTAATGTTCGGCACCTCCATGGAACCCAAGAATCGCCCATCTTCCTATATTATCAAGCCTTTTTCCCACGTCAGGTTGGAGATTCAAGAGGGTGGCCCGGGCTCGTAGAAGTCACTCGCGCAGCCGCACCGCAGAGCCCTTCGCGATGAGGGAAGTACAATTGTCACATGGCCACTTGAGCTTGCTTTGTAGAAAATGGAGTTCGCGGTTGAGCAGGCATTAGGATCTTGTTGTTGTTGTTTGTGTAATGCTTACAATGTATTTTCCCCTTCCATTTGATATGGTTGCGGTTTGTGAATGAGGTTTCCGTGTAATGAATGAGTTGTTTAAAACAGCTTTGTCTCCGTTTAACGGTGCATATCTCTGTTTAAGCGTTGAGCTTTTCGTGTAAAACTTTTGTCTCGTGTAATAGTTGAGGTATATCCGTTTAACAAGTGTTGTCATTATTGCGGCCTTGTGATTATGGCGGTAAACCTAGTCAACGGTAGATGCTACTTGACACCGGTGGTGGAGACCTTGGCCGAATTGAAAGTCCACATGACCTCTCGACATTGGGAGACCATTCGAAGGACACCGTTTGCGGCATTCACCGAGGTGGAAGCCGTATTCCAAGAGAGGGCCCTTCTCGATTCGCTTCGCAGAGGTACGATGGCCGCACCAATAAATTCCCGATCGGGGCGAGCTTGCCGAGCTTCGGGCCCGAGGATGTGGCTCTCGTTCGGGTCCTGCGCCGCAACGGAGACGCGGTCCTGTTTAAGAAGAAGAAGACACCGTCAGCTTTCGAAGGGAGATATTTATCGAAAAACTATGAGAGACACAGAGACGCCATTAGGAGCACTCTTCAGTGTCTTGTTGGATAGAGGGGGGGGAGAGGAGGATTTTGTGAAACTCTTGATGGCGTACCTCATGGGGACAATCCTCTTCCCGAATACCTCATGCTCGGTGCCCACTTGGATCGTTGATTATGTCGACGATCTACCTGGCATGGGGCGGTACGCATGGGCGCAGGCGATGCACAAATGGCTTATGGAGGACGTTCCACAAGCTACCGCTCGAGTGCAAGCCAGATGCAAGGGGGGGAAGGTAAACACGGGGTACATTAAGGGTTGCTCGATCGCGCTGACCATCTGGTTTTACGAGGTGATCGGAACTGGCAAGAGAGTCCGTTTCGGCAAGACCCCAAGGCTACCGTGCTACTGTGAAAGTACTTACCGGAAGCATGCGACGATAGAAACCAGTTGGTCAGCTCTAGAAGGAAAAGAGGTAATAAATCAGGAACAATGTGTTTACAAAGAGCAGTTAAGGTTTAATTATAGTCTTACCGCTTACGAACGGTAGTTTGTGTTTAATGAATTGTGTCTTCGCTTAACCTTGTTATGCTCCGTTTAAATGTGTGCCATATCGTTTACGTATATATATCGAATGTATAAATACGTTTGTTTTGGATCAAATTGAATGATTTAACTGAGATTGTTTTCTTTATATATGTTAGTTTCCTGAGCTGGTCCCGGCGAATGCTGAGGAGGATACTTTTGTTTAGGCTAATTGGCGGAGGGATGCTGTTATGCGGGAACCACTTGCACGACAGCTAGAGGAGAGGCCAGCCCCTTCCGTCCGTTCTCGCCGACGTCGTTCCCCCACTTCCAGCCCAACACGCAGCCCTCGGCGTCGGATAGGCCCTCACCTACCCCGTCCAATGGCAACACCCGCCCCGGCCGCGACAACAACAGTCCCCCCGACCGCGGCAGCCCCACCGACGTCATTAGGCGACGACGTCACTACAGCCTTTTTGCAGGCGTGCCAGGTGATAATGAACGCTTTCCCCCAGCTTGTTGCTCGGGTTGAGGCATTGGAGGCAAGGTTTCAAACGGCTGCACCGTTGGGACAAATACATGACGTGCCCCGGACGGATGAGGCGTCAGAATTTGGTGACGACGACTTCGTCGTGAAGGCCTTTCCAAGACGGCCACGTATGAGGAGGCCACGTTTGAAGAGGCTTGCACAAAAGGCGAAGACAATAATGTCGCCTGTGTGTCCACCACCGGCCGACGAGGAAACAATGGCAGCACCACCGGCGGCTGATGCTGTTGTTGAGACCGTTGCAGTTGATGACTTCACCGTCACGGTGGAGGAGATCGTCGACCCCGTTGGCAATGCCGCGTCTGCGAAGCCTCCAAAATCCCCGTCGCGGTGGAGGCGGCGGACTCGGCTGATAATGGCGCATCGAGGGTGGTGGCCATTATCCCTGAAGAAGAACCATCCGAGGGTGGCCTCCCCTTGATGAGATTGCCTTGGCCGCGGTTGAGAAGACCGTTGCCTCTATTGTGAAGGAGCTCCTGCCCATGGAGGAACGGCCGGCCGACATTGCCGCATCAAGTGTAGGCGTGATCCCGCAACAGCAAGAAGCATCTAAGGTTGATCCCAATAAAGCTGTTGACGGGGGGCCAAGGGAACGTCACCGAGAAAAAAATGAAATCGGTGACCTTTGCCAACTGGCAATATCAAGAAGTTCGGAAAGACTTCGTTCCGGTGAAGAAAAAATACGCTGGTCAATCGCGTCTCGACGTATTCAAGAAAGAGCTGATCAAGATCTTCCTCAACCTCCCCATGGACGAGTAAGTATGATAGTGTAGATGTTATTGTTTATATATAGATCATCCCATTTACGTTGTTGCGTTTCCGATTAATTATAGCCGTTAACATTTAACCTAGTAATTTATCGTTTAACTAACGCATTACTGTTTAACAGTATACATTATCATTTACGTATGTGTTGTTCCCACTTAATGTCAACGTGTTAGTAATCAATCACATATGTTGCTATTTAACGATAGTTCCATCGTCTGGAAGAATGATTATGTCAGCACCACCCGGGCCAACCTATTCGTACTGATCGACGGGAAAAAGATGGTGACAGATGATGTGTTGGACAGAATACCATATCCTCATAAGAAGCGCGCCTCCATCACTCGACCATTGGCGTTGTTTATGTCAAAGGTGGAAGACGCACATGAGACGACTTTGGCTATGATCAGAGATGCCACCAAAGTCGTCAATGACATTGACATCATCATCCTTCCCATAATCTTGAATGGCCACTTCCACGTCGTGGTGCTCGACAATAACAAGAAAGAGTACAGGCATTACAACTCATGCCAAAGTGAAGAGTACGATAGAGGCGCGGTAGCAATGGTAAGCTCTCTGCGATATATATTTCGATTGTGAGAGTGCCATAGATGCTTGCTATTCTAACGTCGAGTTGTCCAATTCGACAGCTGGAACTATTCGACACCTGTCTCGAAATGGAGTACGGCACGACGGTGACCGCACAGTACCCGCTTATTCACGATGACGAAACACCGCGTCAAAAAAGGCCACTGTCCACTGCGCCGTCTACGTGATGCGGTTTATCGAGCAATTACTCCGCGGTGAAAAGCGACGGATACTGTACACGGACGCCCCTATCTGCGATTAAAGTACACTGCCTACATACTTAAGAAAGGACGCGCATCCGGCATCAAGCAACGAGGGATGCCTCCAGCTGTGGGGAAGTGAGATTCTTAAGCACCAGCATTATTTATCAAATGTAAAACAGTTTTGTCGATATTGTTTTCAATTCAATTGATTGAATTCATTCTTTGCCAGCGACATGGCAGAAATTACAATGTACATTTAGTATTGTTCGTTATTGTTTCAGATTCAATGCTTTTTTGCTTTACATTCCATGGTACCGTTTGAGGGTCATCGCTGCTTTATAAAATGAAGTACATCTGTAAAAAATGACGCTGTCACTATTAAAACATTGAGTTACACTTTAACAATACGGATCTCCGTGCATTGTACACCGTCCCCGTTTAACACCAGGGGTAAATAGTTGTTCACATACTCCCCGCTTAGATATTAATGGTGGACGTTTAACTCTCTATGTCCCTGTTTAACATATGGCGGCTGTTGTTAAAGATAAGAGACTTTATTCTACTTGAGTTGACTGTTTTTAAAGGTAAGAGACCCTGCTGTACATAACTTTTTGAATGTCTTCATCAACTGCGCTATGGATCCGTAAGCACGGAATTTTTTTGTTAAAGTGTGTCAGCCATTACGTATTGTTGTCTCCGTTTAACATATGGAATTGTCAGGTAAGAAAGTCATTCTCTCTTTATCTGTTGTCGTTACATGTTTAATATTACAGTAAACGTTTAAGATTACAATTCACCGTTCCTGGTTAACACCAGGGGTATCTGGTTGATCACATACTCCTCATTTAGATATTAATGGTGGACGTTTATCTCTCTCTGTCCCTGTTTAACCTATGGCGGCTGTTGTTAAAGGTAAGAGACCCTATTCTACTTCCGTTGTATGTTTTTAAAGGTAAGAGACCCTATTGTACGTAACATTGAAAGTGTCTTCATCAATTGCGCTATGGATACGTAAGGACGAAATTTTTTTATTAAAGTGTGTCACCCAGTACGTGTTGTTGTCTCCGTTTAAAATATAGGATTACCGTTCCCGTTTAAGATTACGATTTTACACTTAACGTTTTGTGATATTGTTTACTTGCGACTGTTTTCATTTAAATGGTGCATGTCATGTGTAGGAATGGGTTAGCATTTATTTAAGATATATGGCATGCCATTTAAAGTTCAGCGTGTCTGTTAAACATGCGTCCTCCACGTTTAACATTTATCAAAGAGTAACAACGAACTTAAAATTTTGGAATGAGAGAACATCCCATAATCAAGAAAAGTTCTTATTTCATAACTGAAAACAACACTAAACAGGAGAAAAACCGTCATTCCGTCATTTTATACATTTTCACGTACCGGAGCAGCCTCTCCACATCCCTCTTATGGGATACCACTCGATTGAGCTCTGCGGAGAGAGATGCTGTTTTTTCCGTGAGATCCCCGACCAAATCTTCCAGAAACCACTCCCGGGGATAGGTCATCAGCCCTGTAATGAAGACGTGAACGATTTAGAGAAATATTTCTAAACACGCATAGATAAACCGTACGATATGCAGTACCTCCGGTTTGACACCAACGGCATCAGCGGGAGACGTATTCCTCGTCCTAAGATGCGAAAGACAAAGCTCATAGAACGCCCCTGTGGCCGCAATGTTCGGGCCGCCTCCTCGGTTCTCTCGGGTCTACGGCTGGAAAAAGTGGTCCCATCCACCGTGACCGTGGCCACGAAAGCGGGGGCTCCCTGGGGGCTTTCCCTGGTGGTGGAGTACACCGGCGTGGAACGGTGCGTCTTCTGGAAGTACACGTTGAGAATTGGCACATACATTTTGTTGGGTCTGCGTGTAATATCTGGGTGTGTCTCTTGTTACGGATTCTTCTTTAAATACAAATGTATTCAACGGACGTTTCAACTGTTTCTCGAGTCTGACACCAATAAATTTGACGTTTGAATTCCAAAACCAAATTTAATTGTTACACATAATAGTAAATTGCACAGACGAGTTAATCAATACACAGTTTCCAAATGCTAACTTGCTAGACTCCATCGAATGCTTGTATTACTCTAAATTTCTTCCATGAGTTTAACTTCGGGTGTCACCCATTAACATTAAGACTTTCCTTTTAACTAACGAACCATCCGTTTAACTATTTGAGGACGGGTAACACATTTCATGTTGCTATTGTTACGTAGCAGTCATTGACAAACAAATAAGTTAATTTAATTTATTATCTTAACTTAAACATAGTAGCTGTGCGTTGATGGTAATTGTCTCTGGTTAACAGTCGGCGTAAACCCTGCAATCTAAAAGCCTGCCAAATGTTGTAGTATCCGTTTAAACGTCGTTGTCTCTGTTTAATTATACTTGGTGTAGTTTATTTTTAGGATCCCCCGTGTGACTGTAAGAGGCTCCGTTTGATATTTCATTCCACGTGGTAATATTTGCTAAACAAGTTTCCATAACTTAAGCTTATCGACACGGAAATGGCATAAATTTTAAATAGACGTGACACTGACTTTAGTTTTCAGAATTAATGGTGAAAGTAATTGATACTGTTTTTTGATGCAAGCGGTTAGTAATAACCTTTACCAATTAGTGTTATGTGTTTAAATATCAATTACTATGTATGAATTCAGACGACTCGATTTAAATAAAGATGACTCCATTTAGATAATTCAATGTAAAAATCGACAACAACTCGAACATAATCTTTCACTCCGTCCTCTTCTTGTCATTCAAATCTTGGAGCAGCTTTCGTACATGTGCCTTTCGATCTTTTATTCCTTCAAGTTTTACGTTTAGTGCACGGACCAGGTGTTCGAAAACCGACCCCAACTCTTCACCGCTGGAGTAATCCCCAACGCGTCGTGAAGGCCCTGCAATGGAGAGTTCAAGGATTACGTATGGAAGTTGGCCGTTTGTTAACACTCAACTGATAAGTCTTACAGTATGAAGTACCTGCGTCGGATACGTTATCGTCATCCACCAGGGACTTGGTCATCTCCATACTGCATGAAGGACACAGCTGCTTCAACGCCACCTCGGCAGCGATGTTCTGCGCCTGCTCGGCACTTTCTGCAGGGGAAGCACCGGAGAAAGGGGTCCCGTCGACCGTCACCGTGGCCAGAAAGACGGAGTTGTTGTCGGGGCCTTCCCGGAGAGTGGCGTACTCCGCCGAGGGGCGTTGTGTCCTCTGGTAAAATTCGGCTAGACGTGACTTAAACATTGTTGTAGGATGTGGACAATATCTGCGTGTGTATCTTGTTCCTGCTTGATGTGTACATACAAGCATAACTCTTATAAAAAAGGCATTGGTTTTCGGTGAAATAAATGGAATATAGTAAAGCATATAGTAAATGGCATCGGTTACGTTCACGCTTGACCGATTCGCATATCAACATTAAATTGGAGTTAATAATAATAAATTCACATTGTATGGTTGCCCTGATTACGTTATATCATAATTAGCTTAAATTCAATTTTATTTATGCCCACGAGACGTTTCAGTATTTTCCAACGTAAATTTTCTAGTTTTTAGTAAAGTCTGTAATTATATATGACGGTCTTTAGTCTATAATGCTCACTGTGTAAAACTCGTCTTCATTGTTTAAATATAACCGTCATCACTTGCCCCTACTCGTTACCGTTTAACAATCAATCCCCGCGTTTAACTATCCACGATTGGGAACGAGCATTCCCTCATATTAACATTACGTGACCCAGTTTATTACCATGCGTCTCCTTTTAACATTCGGTGTGTATGTTTGGATTGTATTGTTTACACATCGAGAACTCTGTGTAAATACTATTGTCACTGTTTACAAACGATCGCGCTTTTTTAATATTGTCGTCACCCCTTTACAAACGTCCATGCTTTTTAAATACATGTCTCGGTTTAAAGATCAAACATTAGAGTGTAACAAATTTCGTTCCCTTCAAAAAATTTCCATTCAAATAGAGTTCTATTACAACTAGTGTGTACACACTACATTATACATCTACAATCAGAAAACAACATTATTTATTAAAAATTGCGACGTCCACACCTTCATTTGGCCTTCAGGCCCTGGAGCAGCTTCTCGAGTTGGGCCTTGCGGGTTCTTAATCGGTCAATTTTTTCGGAGAGGACTACTTCCTTCTCCTCAAGCTCGACGAGCATGTCTTCCACAAAGTACTCCAACTCTTCGCTGTTGGAGTGCTCGGGGGCGAGTGGAGGCGTTGCATCTGAAGGCGCTGCGGTGGAAGGCCCGGCAAGGAAGGCGGCAGCAGCGGGAGGCGTATTCATCCTCCCAGGGTATGGAGAACGGAGGTCACTGTACGCCACCTCGGCCGCAGTGTTCTGGGCGTCCTTCGTTGTTTTCACAGGGTAAGGACTCTAGTAAGTGGTCCCATCAACTGACACCGTGCCCACGAAGGCGGGGATGTGGTCGGGTTCCTCTCTGACGGTTGAGTACTCTGGCGACGGCTGGCGTGTGCTCTGGTAGAGCTCGTTGAGAAGGGACTTGTACATACTTTTTCCTCTGTGTGTAATATGTGGATGTGCCACTAGTTTCCGTTTATTGTTTAAATAGGAGTCTAGGGGTCGCAAGTTCGCCTAACGTACTCCGTGCATTGACGCTTAGGTGTGAAATTTGAATTCAAATTTTATTGTACTAAATAGTAATGAATTCGTATTCGCACTGAATCGTCACACTAATTACATTTTCCCGTCATTAATTTAGAGTCAATTCATGCTTTAAAGTCACACTGTACTGTGCAAATGTCAATCATTATGTGTAACACTGTAACCACTATGTGTACTATACAACGTCTCTGTTAAATATTTCGCCCAAGATGTGTAAAACTCGCCGTTTATTGGTTACCGTTTATTACCAAGATTATCCATTTAACATTCATTGCGTACAATTGATTGAGTGTGTGACTGTTTAAATGTGTCACCCTTTAACATTAGGTTTTTTCGATTAAAAATTCAATGCAGACAACGAAATTCGTCTATTCTCTGTTTAAATATCAGGGCTTCATAACCAAATAAATTTGTGTTCTTTAAAGATTATATTTTTACGAAGAATACTCGGTGACAGTTTCATTGCAAGTTCTGCGATTGTGACCGGACACGTGGCAGCGGCTGCAATGTAACTCGCGGACATCAAACGCTTGCGACTCGATCCTCCTTCGCCTAGGACGCCCAAGTTACCTTCTCGTTACAAGCGGCTGCAAAAGCAAATCACGATTGTTGTCCGTGGGCCTCTCATTGTCGGGTATGAGAAATATAGCTTCCTTATACGCCAGCTTGTAAGTGTCGACGGTGAAGCGATCACTAATAAATCGATGAACATTGCTGTCCGTCTGCATTATCGCAGCGCAAACGTGTTTGCAGGGGATGCCATAAACTTGCCATCTGCGACATGAGCAAGTTCTACTAGCAAGGTCTACAGAGTTACTGCACTGGTCAATCACTTCGTAACGATCAGCGAGCAACGTGAAAACTTCGGCTATCCTGAACAAGCGTCTCAACCTTTGAATGTATGTCTGGGTATAAGAAAGTCTCCCATTTGTTCGCTTGCTCACTGCGAGTGCATAACATGCGCATCAACTTGAACCTGCACAAACAAATTTACGCAAATATATGAATATTTAAACACAACCACATCGGCGTAAACAGAATACTAATGAACTAAAGATCGAAGAAAAAAAACATAGACAATAGTATTTAAACCGAGATAATGATATTTACATTCGTTAGCTTACAATGGATTCTACCAGACTAAACGGTGACCGCGAATATTAAACACAGACGACGATATCAAACTGCAGACAGTGCATTTTACACACAGAGAACGATCATTAAAGGGTAAAGAGAAATCTTAAGCGTTACATGTATTTAACATTCGAATACCTTATAGCGTCGACCATTTTCGTCACCGGTAGGTGTCGAGCTTTTTTGATCCACGCATTAAACGACTCAGCTACATTTGAATACATCTCGCCCCATCGGTCACCTTTGAACAGATAATTCGACCAGTGTGACACGCCCGACTTGTGAATCAACCACTGATAGGCTTCGGGTGATGCGGCCAGCAGTTCATTGACGGTGTCATCGAATTCTTTAGCCGTCGATGCCCACGCGATACGAAAGCATATGGACCAGCACTCCTCCCTCAATGCCTTCCCAAGTCTGACATTGGCTTTCATAAAATTTGCCTCCAAGTGCCGAAGGCAGTACGCGTGTGGGGATGAAGGGAAAACTCTCGCAATAGCGTTCATAAGGCCCTTTGACCTATCCAAAACGAATGTAATTGTCTCTTGGTAGTCGCCTTCGTCGTATAAAGCATCACCTAACTTGGAAATGAACCACGCCCAATTGGCATCGGTGTCGTTGTCAACAATAGCGAAGGCGACGTGGAAGAAGCCGTTGTTCCCATCCTTACCTGTGGCACCCAAGAGAGTACCCCGATACTTTCCAAGGCGACGTGGAAGAAGCCTGTATGCCCTCTTGAACCCCAAAATGGACGCACTGAAAGAGAAGAATGCACGTTTAAAACGCTCACCATCTCTTTCCACAAACGCGATGCTTCCGGGGTTCATCTCAGCCACCTTATCGATGTACCAAAGCAACAGATCGTAGCTGGAGATGTCGCTGCCGTCGAGGATCACCCAGGCATGCTCTTTTCCCAGCCAAGCCTGCTTGTATGGAATGTGGACACCATGCTCCCGTAACATGTCCTTCTGAATGTCGATGGCCTTGTACAAGGGCCGGTCCTTGAGCTTCTGAATCACTCGTGCGCTGACCCATTTTTTGGACGCTTTCGGGTGTGATGCCGAGCCAATTCCACCACCGCAAGTGTGCGACGGCTCCATTGTCTTGATTATGAAGGTATTTCTATTATATTCTTTTTATGCGTGAACGCACCATTGACATCCACCGCCCGCGCATTCCAAAGTGACACGATGTTTTTCGTTCTTCACGAATTTGAAATCAAAATTCCGACTGATAGCAAAATTACGAAGTGTATCTTGGAAATGTTCAACGCCATCAAAACATTGTCCGACGTCCAACGACAACACTTCATGTTGATCTGACCAGGAAGGTAGGCATGCGAGACCATCGGGGTCGCCATGTGGTGGGACAGAAGCGCTCCCAGATTCTGAATGCCTGCCAACACTTCAGTTCAAACGCAAACAATCAGGATTTAAGCATAAACTCCACAGTTTTAAACGATAAAGTTAATAGTTAAACGTTGATAGACAAAGTTAAACTGAGACGCAATAATGCAAACGGTAGATGACATGGTTAAATAGAAACATAATAAATTAACCGGAGACTCCAAATTTAAACGGAGAATTCATTCTTTCATACAGATAATGGAATTATTAAACACTAACTGACATACAACTGCATAATTGTTTCAGAGCAACGCATTACCACGACAATAACTCGTTTTTAGTAGGCTGCGGTGGCACGTCATCAATCTCGACAACCATATCGACTACACCGCCTTTGAGGATGGATAACACATGACACATGCGCTGGAAGTCGACCTCGTTCTCGATTGGGCAAACCGTATTATGTCCATCGGGTGTGATGAACTTCACCCTCACGCGAGCAACATCGAGACCCCAGTGCTGACATATCTCAGCTAACACTGACTCCCATTCAGTCGACGCGGTGAACGTCAGCACTCGTCCCTCCCCGTTGTATCTAGCAATAGCACAAAAACTGTCCATAATATCGGGTGACCGGAAGAATTCAAATCGAAAAACCAAATGAGCAGAAGGAAAACGAGAACAAGAACGAAAGTATGTAATTCGCCTTCTAAACTTTCTATAAGAACAAGAAACCATCAGGGGAAAAAAACTCACAAATGTATGGATAAAGGTCAGACATGACATGATGTGATCGGGCGGGGTTTTTTCCCACCATTTGCAGGGGCAAAAAAGGATTTTCATAACACGGACCAATTTCATGTGACAGACGGGGGGTAGAAGGGAACCAAACTATAACGGAGGGGTTGTCCGGGGTGTGCAAAAGTAGGAGGGGGTTTTTGGCCAGTTTTGAAATTTCCGAGGGGTGAACAGTAATTTTCCCTCAATATAAACTCTAATTTAAAAATAAAAAGGCTAAACCTTGTACTTTTGGCTACCTAAAATGCTATTTAATCTAAAATCAATAATTTTTATAAAGTGATTAATAAAAAAATTATTAAGGAATCATTAAGGAATTGGGGAAGAAGATGAAAAATTATTATGGAATTGGGGAAGAATTAATAAAAAGAAGAAAAACCTTGGATATTCTCTCCCTCTCTCGTTCAATGATGGTCATATAGCTTGCTATTTACAAATCGCCCTCCAAATTAATCAAAATTCTTGCTCTTTAATTTTTTATATAACCGCTTCTATTTTCCTTAAAAAATTTTTCCTAGGGTTGAGACTAAAAAACTTTTCACCGGGTCATATGACAACATCCATGGAAAATTTTTTCATGGAAAATTTGGGCAATCAAACACTGTCTTTAATTGTGCTATATATTCTTTATCTAGTATTTTGCGTATTTAAACATGTATGATAAATACTTAGGTATGCAGTTAGATTAATTTTGAGCAAATTATAAGAGATAAAGACAAGTTTATTATTTTGTAAATATAACAAATTATATGAATAAATTTAGAAATGATAGTTGGGATAAAACTTTTTTGATAAAAATAAATTTTATTATAGGTAACTGTTTTTATATAATGGCATGAGTACGTTTGGTATTTTCCAAGAGATAATATTTTGAATAACCCAAAAATAGATATTTCGAAAATTAACCTAAAATAAAATTTATATAAAATTTATATTAAATATATATAAATATAAATATAAAAATTATGTAAATTCTTGATATGGTCCTGATGGAAAACAGCCCGGCCCATTTTGACCAAATTTAAAATTCAAATTTTTTTCTTAAAAAAAATACACCCAAAAATTTGTTTATATATTGGCCTCGAGCTATTCTCCCAAACCCTAACTCTTCTCCGCCTCCCTTTAAACCCTAACCCTTTCTTCAAACCCTAAAACTCTCTCGTCAGCCTCCACCTTCAACTCCCCGAAATCTATTCTCTTCCCCTTCTTCATCAGCCATGGAGTTTTGGGGTATATTCTCTCTGTCATTGCTTGTTATTCTAGTTTAAATTTTTCTTTTTGTTTTTGTTAAGTAGTCCGAGACATCAAAGTATTGATCTGGGTTTGTAATGTGAGAAGGTGATTGTCTTGTTTTCGTAGTGGTTTTGATAATTTATGTTTGTTTTCCTTTGGGATCATTGATGAGTGAACCGGTTTTTCCCCCAACGTTTGCTCGTTTTGTGATTGTACTGGCTAATGTTTTTTTTTTCCTCGGAGTTTTCCAATGCTATTTATGTACTATTGTTTTACGCATGCATGGATAATGTGTTTCCAGCATCCAGGTTTTGATATACTTGCAAAGTAGCTGCTATGCTTGCATGATTTATCTAACAGATGCCACAACCTTGTATTGCTGACCTGCACTTGTACTCTAAAAGCCCATCACTGGCTGACTGAGGACAAATTATGTAGTAGCAATACTTTTCCCTAAGCTGGGAAAGTGGTCTCGTTTCAAGAAACGTTTGCCAACATCAAAGTTACTAGGATTTGTTTGTTGTTTTTTTTCTTAATTCAAGAAAACGGGATCTTTAGGATGAAATATATCAATTTTGCTGTTGGTTGATCATGTCTAGATATTTTGCAAAGCTTTATGTTAGATTTGTCTTGACTTAGCTTGAATTCCATGTGTATTCTGTGCATTCAGAGTGTTGTAGATAGATTTATTGTTAGCTTGTTGTCTGTTTTTATGGATGAAACGTTAGTCAACTTCAAATAATGTGCCCCAATGACATGTAACGGTCTTCTGATGAGTGATAATCTGATTATTTATTGAAAAGCTAACTTTAGCATTTAGATCGGTATTACTTACCTGTGTGCACAAACACGAGATACACACACATTTGTACACCTTTGTAATGCAGCTAGGTCATGAAATTTGGATAATTATCACGAATCAATGAAAAGCTATTGTTGGTTTGATGTATTTACTTTTATGATGAAATTTCTAAAGTACTCATACTTGATATAATTATTTTGTTCTATTCCATAGGTGTTGAAGTCAAGCCCAATGAGACTCTCAAGTGTGAACCTGGGGATGAGAAATACTTGCATCTTTCTCAGGTATTGTGCGTTTGAAAAGGGTATTCATGTCTGTTTAAAACAATCCTTTGTTAAAAATGTTTGTGTGTTTGTGTTGTACATAGGTATCTCTTGGAGAAATGAAAAAGGACAAGGGGGCTGAAAATGTAACTGTCTTTGTGAAATTTAATGATCAGAAGTTGGTCCTTGGCACTCTATCAGCAGAAAAATTTCCACAGATTTCATATGACTTGGTGTTTGAAAAAGAATTTGAGCTATCCCACAGCTCAAAGAATACCAGTCTCTTTTTTTGTGGCTACAAAACTGCTACTATGGATGAATATCCTTTATGTATATAGATACATATTCTTTTACTTCTAGTATATATTTCAGTTTATATTTCTCTGTATCAGGTTGGACCTACTGTTATAATTTTCCTTGACCGCATATCTTTTGTGATGCCCCACGCATTCTGATTTATCAGGTATGTTTATGATACTTTTTTGGTTTGTCGGTTCTCTTGTTGGGTTTTGTATAACATGTTAATACATTTTTGGTTGCCAGGTGATGAATTTGAGTCTGATGAAGAGCCTGTTCCAATCCTCAGCGCTAATGGTATGGGTGTATTCTGTGCGAAAAGCACCTTATCTCCATGATTCTGTTTACATGTGGTCGAGCTTGCAGATAAACTGAATTTCTGGCTTTGATTTGTGTGGTTTACTGCATTATTGTTTTCATATAATCTTATGCATCATTGAGTTTCTAAATTTGAATTTTACTGTAATTATCTGTGTGGCTTTATCATGGTTGGAATTGCTGTTAGAGAAATGCATTACAAACTGTATCTATTTCATTCATGAGCTTCCTTGTTTTTATTTTTGTTTTTTTCCCAAATGTGGTTGCTTCTCTAGTTTTTGCTGCTGCTAGCCAACCTTTGTCTTGTTCAAGCTTGCGTATTTGGCTTAACTTACAAATTCTTATTTTTTTTCTCAGACTTGTTCACTTATTGATGTACCACACACCTTTCGTCACTTTGTGTGTTCTGTTTGTGTAACTGTTTATGAAACTCTGGTCCAGGAATTGAAACTACTGCATCTCCCTTGATTCCGGGCTAGGCTTGGATTTGCGCATTAATTATCTTTAAAAGTAAATAGATCTGGCTTGATTTCAGGTCTGTTGTAGCCTGTTGATTGTGAGTAGAATCTTAGGCCTATTGCAAAGCCAAGTGTTTGTAGCCTGGAAATTGTCAGTTGAATCTCAGGTCTATTGCAAAGGCAGGTGTTTGTAGCTGGGTTTGTTTTAGCTTAAATTTGACATTTATATTACTGAGTGCTTGTATAAATGATGCCGCGAATGGTGGCTTGAGAGTTCTGTCATCCTGAAGTCACATGAAACAATGTTCAAAGAGTGTCGATGGTTTGCTCATGGTTGTGGTAATGTTTTGAAAATTTACCATTGATTAGTGTGTCAAAATCGGTGGGATGATCATTGGAGTTGGCTTTAGCTCATCAGATGTACCATTCCTGCAAGGCTTTTCTTTCTCATTGATAAAGTTTGGGCTCACTTGTTGATATTTTTTTGTATGTTTCCATTTCATGGCTATCTAATGAATTTAATTACTCAATTTTAGGTAGCTCTAAGGAGGAGCTAGCAAAACCTGCCACAACAAAGGCTGCTGCTGGCAAAGCTGATGCTCCCCCTGCTAAGTCCAAGGCTAAGACAGAACCTATTAAATCCGATAAACCCAAAGCAGTAGCAGATGATGATGAGGATGACGATGATGAAGATGACGAAGATGATGAAGACATTGATGAAGATGAATCGGATGATGAGGTTTTAATATCTGACCCAAACTCATGTTGTCTTGTTGTTTAGGGAAGAACTTGCTCTACAACGCTTGTAATAACTAAATCTTATGTTTTAATCAGGATATGCTTGATGTGGATGATAGTGAAGATGAAGATGAAGACAACTCTGAGGAGGAAGAGGAAGAGACACCCAAGAAGGTAGAGTTTCCACCTACAAAACTTCAGTAAATACTAAGCTTGTTCTGGATTTTATAATTCAGACACGCTCCAATTGTAACAGGTTGAAAGTGCTAAAAAGAGATCCTCTGATTCTGCTTCCAAGACACCTGTCCCAGCAAAGAAGGCAAAGGTGGTATCGCCTGTTGGAGCTCAGAAAACAGGTGGCTCTTAATTCTGCTTCTGATATTTCTGTGTGCAAACACGTAATAATATTGTTTAAAGCGAGTGAGTTTACCTACCAAATTTTTCTTAATGTTAATCTTAGGAGGAGATGGTAAGAAAGGAGGCCATACTGCAACTCCTCACCCTGCAAAACAGTCTGGGAAGGCACCTGCCAGTGGTGATAAATCAAAGCAGCAAACTCCAAAATCTGCTGGTTCAGTTGCTTGCAAGTCATGCAGCAAGTACGTCAAATCTCCATTTCAGCGTTACATCAGTTTTGATATTTTCGTCCTTTTTTGTGTTTGGCCTGACCGTTTTTGTTTCAGGACTTTCAATTCTGAGAATGCCCTGCAAGCCCATACTAAGGCAAAGCACACAGCTGCGAAGTGAAATTGAAGATATAGCAAACTCTGATTTTTGGATCTAGATATATAAAGCAGAGATGTTGGATAGTAGCAGCAGAGGTAAATGCTGGTTGTGTTGGTTGGCATTGTTTTGGGGGAAGGAGGCTTGGTGTCTTTGTTTCTTGTTTGGCTATTTAGTAGTCATTTTGTCTGGTTGCTTTATCTGGTATCTGATGAGTATCATTACCTGAAAAGGTTACGTGACTTTATTAGACTTTGCATTTCTACTTATGGACAATTCTCGGAATATTTATTGGATTTTCTTTGAAAGAATAGTCAGATTTTGCCTATTAGCTGCTGTGCGCCTGCTCTAATGTTTGGTGCATAGTTAATATATTTCAATTTGTATTTTCTGCGTTTAATTATATTTATTTATCATGATTAATTGTAAAACCATGTATAGTAAGATGGGATATCTCATCATATCTTTAGGTCTTTAGTATGTCCTTGAATAGAGTAGTGTTCTAATCTTGGTCTATGTAAGATGATAAATGAGATGATATTTTTTTTGTCTTAAATTTATTCTTCTGGGATCATTTAAATGCAAGTAAAGTTTTTGAATTTTTAAATCAATATTGAAAATAGATCCCTATCTCTATGGAATTTATTATCTAATACTTATTGGCAATTAATACAAGTCCGTGTTGATTTGAAATGTCATTTGACAGTTAACACCAAATGGCGATTGTTTTTTTACAGTGTTTGTTTGGGAGAGAATTATTGGTACTTGTTTTGTTGAAAAATTATCTCTATATTTATGCATGTTCTAATAGACTCTTGATTTTTCATAAGAAGAGTGTTTGTTAAAGTGTGATTGTTGCTTATTATGTTAAAAATAATTAATACTGCGCTTTTTGTGATAATATATGAAAAATGTACTTATTAAGTCTTCATTTTAACATCTTACCCGTTTTGGTACGTATTTAAATATATTAATTATGTGTTAGATGTAATTAGTTTATATAAAGTATCATAACTGATAAAGATATTGCATACGCATATCACTTAGTTTTATCTGTTATTTGATCAGAATCAATAATTAATATCACTAAGTATGTCAAAGTTTCAAACTCAATTTTATTTGCAAAAGTCAATAATTAATTTTACTGTGTGAGTTTGAGAGGCTTGTCGCCTATTTGTTAAAAAAACAAAATCTTTGTGAGTTTGAATTTTACAAAGGTCTATATGTATGGAAAAAAAGATTTAAACCAAAAGGTTCTGAACATCTGGTTGAAATGCACCCGGTCATGTCAGAGAAAAACTCGGACTTTGCTTGCGAAAACAATGAGGACTTTGCTTGCGAAAACAATGAGTACATGAAAAACCCAAATCAGTTCATAAAAAATATAAAGAGGGGCTTTTCCTCTTTTTTTTTTCATTACGTTATTTTGTATATACACAAAAAATTTTAAATTAAATTTATCATTATTATTTTTTACACTGTAAATAGATTAAGTTTTTTAATAATTATTTATTATATTTATAACTCTTTTTTTAAAATACAACCAGTACATAGTTCTATACAATTATTTTTTTTTACATAGAAAATATACATTACGTTTACTGGGTTCATATGCATATATCTACGTTTTTTGATATTTGTTTGTCCAAAAATGTGAATGGAACCTTTAATCCATATACCAAAAATAAATCATACATAAAATAAAATAATTACTAAATAATATTAATAAATTAATATATTCAAGTACATAAAAAGTAATAATAGTTAATTTAAAAATATTTGTGTGTGTATATGAAATAAAATTATAGTTATTAGAGGGAAATGAAATTTGAAAAGATCACATTCCCCGGCTATGTTTTTTAAATAATACTTGCTATTTTTGATAACAATAACAATAATAATTTATTTTAAGAGTAAAGAGGTTTCTAAAACATAATAAATTTTAGGAAAGCAATAATAATTTTGTTAAAAAAATTGGATTTAAGAAACCAATAATAAGTCGTCTTAGTAATTCTAAATGATGAAGGGTTTAAAATGCAAAAGGCCTTCCATTTTTTTGCTTTTAAAGTGCTGTTAGCAATCCAATCAGCACCCACACCCATATGCTAAGTGGACCTTGATTTGATAGCCCTGGGCTATTTCAACAAATAAAATAGTTTCTAAGACTATTTAAACACTGAAAACAAAAAACAGAACTATAGTAAAAACAACCCTTTAAAAAACATCCGTGGGCTTTGAAAACTTTTGAAAAATTGGATCCCTTCTTTTGTGTTTCTCCTTCTCCCTTTCCCTCTCTTTTGAATCTCTTCTTATCCTTCTTACCCTTCGTTTTCTTTTAGTACCCATTATTCTATCTATAGTTGTCTTTTCTATCTTTATTTGAAACCAAATATTTCTTTTACTTGTGCATCTTTACCTTTATTTTATTGTAGCAAAATATTTAATCTCATTCCATTGTTTATAATGTTCTTGTCTTCAATTTCTTACTCTAAACAATAAAGCTTCTAAATTAACTAATTGGTTTTTGGCAAACAAGATGCACAGTAAAGGAGAAGAGACACAAAGAGAAAATTGCATAAAAAAAAAAATTAAACTTAGGTATTCAAAAGGGCAAAATATTTTTAACAAACATAAAGCAATTAAATCTAAATAAAAAATATAAAAATTTGTAAATATAATCTTTAAGGGTCTATTTTTCAATACAAGTGGCCACACAGCACAACACAAGCAGTTACACAACACAAATGGGTGAAGTATATTATAGGTATTTATGTTGTTTCATGTTTGATATTCAATGTACATCATAAAATAGTCTTTGTTGTACGCCGTTTAATTCTCATAAGTATTAGACAAAAGAAAATTACCATGATACCCTTTGTACTATTTTACTGGCTGACTGGCATGATGGTCAGTGGCTAGTTGGCAATGATGGTTAGATGATACACCAATGACCAGCAATAGTGGTGGCCAGTCGATGGTTGTTGATGGTGATTAGGGATTGGTTACCAACTATTGTTGCAAGACACTAGTTGCGACATGCGATTGGGAGATGGTCACCGGTGCCCAATGGCCTACCAACGACGATTGTGAGCACCGGCCAATGGCGGTGAACGGTGGAGGCTGAAGGTGAATAGTGGTCGGGGTATCATTGTGATTTTTATTTTAGTTAAGGGCAATAATGTCTTTAGATGTCTTGTTTCTCACTTCAATTCTTGTAGCATGGTTATGTTAAAAAAAATTGATCAAGTTGTGCTATCTCTCACCACTTTTTAGTCTTACATTTATGTCCAATTTATAAATCAAACAAAGTATATATATAAAAATAGTGCAATTGTGTCTTTTTTTTTGTGGTACAGAAGTACCCTAAAATACTTTCTAAGGTGAGGTAAATAACACATATAACAATTGTTGTAAATGCAATGCCAAAATATTCGCTAATTAAGGTGATATAAAAGGCAAGACAAGGAAAAAATTCCCATACTTGGTATGTTGTATCTTGGGGAAGGTGGTCCTCGTTGTCATCTGTATACCATGACTTTTACAATGACATGCAAAAGTGATTGCTTTCCAAGTGGTTGGTGATGATAGAACACATCTTTGGTTTGGCCTCAATTTAAAGGAGAGCCTTTGCATGAAAGATCATGTAGTCTACACCTCCCTTCTGCAAGTAGGTGGTCAAAGAGTCTGTCAAGTCAAGTCACATTATTAAACTTCCATGCCATGAGCAGCATCCAAGAACTCTTATTGTCGAGGCACGCACCCTAAGGCTAATGTTGACGCAATGAAAAACCCCTAGAATTTTCAACCCATGTTCAACTCCTCGCATTTTTAGAAGCATCTACTCAAGATTTGGTGTTGTCACACCAAATGCGCAGAGCACAGCACTAGGCGTTTGCCTTAGCTAAAAGCCTAAAAGCATCAACATGATAAATGCATTACCCCTTGACGCTAAACGTGCTCTATGATGGCATCACTAGATGCTAGGGACACAAGAAGCTAACTTAGATTCACTCTCTAGATGCACTAAAGGGGCAGGCAAGACTCTCATTGGATCCATTTGTTGTTGTAGGACAAAACTCAAATCAAGGCCAAGAACTAGTGAACATCTACAAACCATTATTAGGTCAAACTTGTCACTCTGCTACCACTATGATTGTGATGCCCCGACCAGCAAGCTGAGCATGTGACAACCACCGTTATAGCCTGATGAGAAGTACACTTAGCACCCTAACCCTTAGTTGACGCAAAACATCAAAAGAGGATCTATCTGATATGTCAATACCTGTACATGTAAAATATCAAGAAATATCCTCAAATGAAATTCAATATATATATTTAAACAAATTGTATATAGGGTATACAATATTAGTTCAAGTAGACATATACAAAATACAAGAAATAATATAAATACAAGAGATAATTTAAAAAAAACATTAATATAAGGTACACAATGGACAACGAAAGCAGAAGACTAACAAATTCAAATAACCTAGTGGATCCAACATTGGTCATAACTGACCCCACTAGAATCGGACTGCTCAGCACCGCTCCTAGATACATCAACGTTGTAAGTGCTTGATTATATATATTTTATTACACCATTTTACATATATTACTTTTATCAGGTTTTATCGGTCATCAAGTGTATTTTGTGTTCTTTCATATAAACAAGGCTATGAAGGTGTGAAGTGAATAAGAGAGACAAAGATATGGTGTGATAGCACATTTTGAGACTCTTTTGCGCAATGTAGGGACCAAAACATGAGCTGTGATCACATACATGGGTGTGTGTGTGCCAACTTCCGAAAATTTACAAAGCAATTCATGAGCCGGAAGGGCACAAAGGCAGTTATACACACGTGTCCCAGCTCGTGTGCAAAATGCAAAAGGAATCTCACTGATTTCAATGGACAGAAAGCCACACCCCCTACCACACGGGCGTGTGCCCGACTGCGTGGACTTAGAGAAGAATTTCCACATCGTGTATTGTAGAAGCAATGCAGAACATTACTGTAGCAGCATTGTAGCAAAGTTAATATACATGGTCATGTAGCTACTTTACACAGTCGTGTGGGAGCCTGTGTGAGCCCCGGATTTTAGTTTATAAAAACCCTCTTTACCATATTTTTAATAATCGTTTTGGCAATTCTTGAGAGAAAAGGTGGCTAGGGCTTGGAGATGAGTTCTTTGCGGCAAAAGGGACGTTTCTTCATCAACTTGGATCGATTCTTCCTCCGTCATAGCATAAAGGAAGCCATCGGTGATCCTTGCTTCGGAGCGGATTCTATTCAGACATTAAAACTACTCATCAAGGCCATTGTCGCAAATATAAGGAGGTTAATTTCTATGGATTTTACACACTTTTATCTCTTGATTATTTATTTTCTATCTTGCTCCATGGAGAGCTAAACCCCTAGAGGCTATTCCTACATGTGAACCTTAGGATTCTTTTTTTAATTTGATTTATATTGTATTTTTATCTGATTTCAATTTATTGAGTTTCACTCTTGCACTCTTGATGCTTGCACATTCTTTTAATTTCAATATTAATTAAATTGCATATTTTATTCGCTTTAGTAACGAGAGAGATCACTGCTGGGTCTAGAATTATCAAGAGTGAAGATAGTTGAGAGAGTGAGCCATGAGATAGCGCAGTGTCCCCTTTCATTTTCGATAGATATTTTCTATCTTCGTATTCCCTAAGCTCTAAGTAACCATATGTGGTGTGATAAGTGTACATCTACACTATATTTTATATATCAATTTGTACACTTATTGAGTCTGTATTAGAGTGATTATGGGGAAAATGATGCTAAATCAAGTGTAACTTATCTCTGCAAGTACTAGGTGGAGCTTAAGGACAAAAGAAATGCATAAGAAGCGATTAGGAGTCAAAGTGTAGAAGATGGAGCTCTCGCGACATAGGTACCAGAAAGACACTTATGATCTGCTTACGGCCTGGTTACATCTGTAAACCTCAAATAGAATCCCTTGTGGGTATACTTATGCCCATAAGGAGAATGAGGGTTGATCAGAGGGCCTTACGGGTAGGACTTACTCCCGTAAGCTCGATTGTAAAAGTTGTCCAGAGGAGTTTATGGATGGAACTAATGCCCATAAGAGGTTATCGTAGAGCTAACAAGACAAGCTCACGGTCTGACATTTACAGCCGTAAGTGGAACTGTAACAGGGAGACATAAGACATTATTGGTAGAACTTACGATTGTAAGTAGACTGTAAGGCGCGCGATCAACAGAAACCCTATTACTTATGGCATGAGTTTACGGCCGTAAGCCGCCCGTAAGGGTAAGGGTATGAAAGACATTGGGGATTTTCTGAAGAAGGGAGGTTGAATTCTGGAGAGGTTGCTGGGGAGAGAAGGGGTTAGAAGGAGAAGATTTGTGGCGGCTGTGAGGTCAGAGGCAACAATCCTTCGTTCAAGATAGGGCAGATTTTTCCAGTGCTCCGGATCATCATCATCATTATTACCTCTTAGGGCATTGGCTCGGTCAAGAACAATTACTTTGCCAATTTCGAGGGTAACTTCAAGTTGATCCATTCACCATTAATTCTAGAGGGAGTGTTATTTATTTTTATGCATATGGATATGATCTTGTATGTTTGCTTGGCTTTCTCTTGCTCCATGAGGAGTTAAACTTTCATTTGGGGGCTTGGACATGAAACCCTAGGCCTATATGTATTGGATTCTAGATTTATTTCTTATATGTATTGGATGTTGAGTTTTGATTCTGAAATGCTTATGCTCAATTTGAATCCTTGGATTGTTCATATTTCTTGATTGTATGATTGCTAATGTGCGGTGAAAACTTGTTAATATAAGTGTGCTAATGTGCGGTGAAAACCCCTTAGTTTGTCATTTTTTATGAAACAAAAAAGGTTGAAAGAGTGAGCCTGTAGGTAGAGGAATGTCCTCTTTCTCCTCCATTAGGTCACCCTACCTTAGTATTTCCTTGAGCTTGAGCGATCGTGTAACCCTTTAGTTGAGAGAATTCTCTTTTAAGGAGTTGCATGGGATCAAAGGCTACTTATATCGAGAGAGTAAGTAGCCTAATTTAGGGAGCCAAAATTAACCTACATTAGGAACCTTAGAACGCGAAATAGCCATGTAGGCCCAGTGTCGAGAGAATTCTTCACCAACACCCTGTGCTGGTTTAACCTTAGTCGGTTGTGCGTGCGGTGTCTGGGAATTCTAGGTTTATGGTGACTCTCATCTATTAGAGTAATAAGTATTTCTAGAACTTTGTGCTTCATGTCACGACCTTAGGGGATCATTGTTCAAGTACCCCATGTCATCTAGCAGATTTTTTTGATCTCGTTTCAGCTTTTGTTTTCTTTAATTGTGTCGTGTTTATTTTCGATTGTGCTGCATCCTTTTGTTTGGGTTAGATAACTCTTACTAGAGTTAGTACTAGTAGTCTTATTCCCCATGGATTCAATGACCCAACCTTTTACTAGGTCCACTCTATTACTTCATACAACTCATGCACTTGAGGAAGGGCATGCAAAGGGCATGTCGTGGTGTGAGGCGTTGAGAGAATTCTCAGCCGGGATCTCATAGGAG
Organism: Dioscorea dumetorum; assembly: GCA_902712375.1. NCBI lineage: Eukaryota > Viridiplantae > Streptophyta > Magnoliopsida > Dioscoreales > Dioscoreaceae > Dioscorea > Dioscorea dumetorum. The sequence goes on from CACTHL010000635.1 coordinate 446,348, forward strand.
GTTAGGAATCTTTCACCTGGAGGGAGGGTTGGATTAATTCTTAGAAATCGATTATATCTTTGGGATCCTTAAAGTGCTAAGTAATTATATGTGGTGTGAGACATCGAGAGAGGGAGCCCGTAGGGAACTAGTTACTGATGGCTTGGAAATAGGGACTGGTATACTTTAGGATCCATATGACTCAATTACTACATCTAGAAACACTTGTAAATTCAGTACCTAATACCTGAATCCTTGGGAAATATTGTCCAGATACCCCACCTTTATCGATGGAGACTTCCCTTGATTTTTACCCCTGCGAACTTGTCAGTAATACTCACTAGTTTGCACACTAGATCATTACAACACTACATCCATTAGGCTAGATAACAGAGAATGAGCAACTACTAATACTTTTATTTCCGGTGGTTCGATAACCCAATATGTTGGGTTTATTGTATTACTTGACGATCTGTGCACTTGCCGTAGTGTAAGGGTTTAACACACTACCCAGTGTTTTATGTGCATCACAACGTTGAGCTATAGCTGGAAAAGTAGTGGTGAGTGTAAGTAACAACAGAAATGTTACCCAGTGAGTGGCATCATTATAGCTCTAGCAAGTCATATCTCATTTCAACAAGAGAATATGTAACTAAAGCATAAAATAACTACATTATAATATGAAATCATAGTTTGCATTGAACCCGTTCTTTGAGTTTCAACAAACATGGAAATAGTGCATCATATGAAAGATAATGCAAGTTTTCAAATAAATATTGATTCATAAAGTGAACATCTGTAGAGGAACAAAATGCCATAAACATCATTTTGAAAGATTTCCATAGGTAACTCATATATATAACTACATGAAAAACAGTTCAAAACTCCTAAACCCAGAAAAACATAATTCAATGTCAAATCCACTTCTTAAAATTCACTGGGCTAGCCTTAAATAATATTCCCCTAGGTGTCATCACAACTAGGGTTCCAAATCCACCAAGGTAATTTTCTATATATATATATATATATATATATATATATTAAAACTAGTAGCACTCTTGGCATTTGCCTCTCTGTGTCTCGTGTGGTGACTCCGAGGGTTTCAGTGAGGCTTGGTCCCATTCAGGCTCTTTACATGTCTCTTAATATGGGCGATTACACCTGGGCAATCACTTCGCTTCTATAGGCCGGACCATGGGGACTTTCACGGCAGTGAATTATACAAAACATATCACCATCAAAATTATATGGAGTATAGCGCTATCATAATATACACATGTAATCATTATCATATCCAAAATTTGACATTTAGGCTTCAAGTAAAACACACTTAAAAGCATATCAAGCATGTTTAGCATTAAACTACTTTCCAAATAGAAATATTTCAAATCATTTCAAATTCCTTTTGCATCAAGTCATACTTCAAATATAAGCATTTTAAAACTGAAATCAATGCAAGTAGAAATCATTTTTATGTATACCATGTCATAGTCTCAAATCCGTCTGAATCATGCCCAACAAATATTTAAAACTGGGTTTAAGCTATCAAATTCTTTTGTCATGTAGGTTTATACATAAAATATATGAAAGTCCATTTCCATTCTTAAAAAAATAAAAGCATTGGTTAACTTAAAAGATCTTTCACTAAATTCCTATCCTTCGGTAAAATCTCAACTCCCCACACAACCCAATAGAAAATTATATCTCATTCAAGATCACGAATGTTATAACATTCCATCCTCAACCTAAATCAAATTGCTTGCATCATTCATCTGAAAAAGATTAATTTATTTGCCAAGTGACATCCTCACAACTTCAATAAATACATCATCAAGAAAAGACTATGATCTCCAACTTAAAAAAAAAGTAAAACATCAAATGCATGAACCAACCTTGCTTCAATGTTGTAGTACAATATTTTGATATAGTGAAATATCTTTTCAAAATTACCCATTGACTAATGAAAAATATATAATTCTCTTAACTTTATCATTTCTAACATTCATCCACATGAACAATATTACTAGCATTTTCTCTAATAATATACATGTCAATTAAACATATACATCAATGTAACACTATAGATATTCACTAATATACACCTCTCAAATCAAATATAGCGTCAAACTAAATTTAAGCTCCATGAACCTTGTTCATAACATCATACCATAAAATGTTAGCAATCTCACAATATATGAATAATTTGATCTTTAATGGATTCTACAGAGCATCAAATAAGTTCTTAATGTCAACCATGGAATAACTTCCCAATACTAAGTGTCATCCACACATATGACTCCTCATCATTAGATTAATGATTTATATTTATACCTTGAACCAGTTGGTATAAAAACATATCACATTAAATCATATGTTTAACTGCAATTATGCCAAATAAACTGATTCTAAGCAGTATAATATTCCAACCATTAAAATACACATACACACCTAGTCTCAATTCAACCCTCCCAACTCAAGTCATGCAAGCATATAAAATACCATTCTTATAGCTTTCACAATCAATTCAAAATATTAGAGAAAGATTTTTAAAGGGAGGTGAAATGAATGTTTAAGAAATACGATATAACTTTAATAAAGCTATACATAAAATAATATTCTACTTGTAGACAAACCCTCCCAAAAGTCATTCCCACCCTTTCAAGAGTTGTTTTCCAAAAAAAAAAGCAATAAACTTATAAAACACAAAAGAAAATGCAAAAAAACCTGACGCTCGCGCGAATCTACTAACATGCACTCCAAATTGGAACCAAATGATGTCCAATAGGCTCCAAACAACAACCAGAGAATTGGCAACACTAAAACCTACAACTAAACCTAGAAATAAGGTGAAACAACGAAAATGACTCAGTGTAACAGTAATACTACAGTACTCCAAAATCATCAGTGGATTTTAGCAGGTGAATACATCCATTTTCTACAAAATGTTGAAGGGAAGCAAGAAGGATAATCATTGAAAGCATTTTGTTTTCATTAAAACACCCAAATTTTCATCCAATATCGAAAACAAGGTCCTACAAAAATAGGTTTCATTCATGGATATATAACAACAAATTAAATTCAAAACAATGAATACACATCAAAGAGTGGAAATACATTATCAAAGCCATTGAAAGCGGGTCCAAGAAACTATAAAGATTTGATAAAACTGAGCAAAAATCCAAGGAAAAACAAAAAAAAGAAAGAAATCATTATACCTTGGAAATGCTTTGCCAAAACCATTGAAAATAGCTTCAACCATAACTTTGATTTAGAGGAGAAGAAGATGAAGACCAAAGCTTGGAGAAATGAATGGATGAGGAAAAAAATATTTGGATAAGGTTTTTAAAAGAGATAATTTAAGCATTAAGTTTAGAGTGACACAATTACCATTTTGGCCTTCCTTAGGAAAATTACAAAGAAAATGGGCTTTTGACGAAATGGAGTATTTCCTGGCTCATAAAATATCGCCTAAAAACAAAAGAGGGTTACACTACTAGAATTGTTCATTAGCCTATCAAAAAATGTTAAAAAACCCACTCGGTTTAAAGTAAAAGAAAATCGGAAGACCAAAATTACTATGCATACACATAAAACTCGGCCTTCGCTTTTCTCCCTCCGATTTCAAGGTCGGAAACTGGGTATCACATATACTAGTAATCATCCACTTTTATCAGATAAGCAAGCTATTTTCTCTATTATATAATAAAGAGTAATTTAATTCAAAAATGGTATTTTGGAATAAAAACATATGTAAACTTGCTAACTAAATAGGAATGTAATATTACATAAATATTGGGTGGCAATCACTTCCCATGATTTGTTGGAAAGTTAATATCCTATGATGATGATATTCCTAGGGTATTGTAAATGCGTATCTACTAGGCATGCTACATGCCTTTGCTTGCACTGCAAAATAGGCCTTCCCAAGGCCCTGCCATTTTGGTGGTCTAACAAACTGTTAGCTCAACCTAATTAATCTTGGGTTATGGCCTGGACGGGCTTGCTGGCAAAAACTATATAATAAAACCTTTATAAAATATTACCGAAAGTAGTTGAAAGACAAAGGTAGAGAAATATTTTTCATTGATCATTTGATAATACAATCATATACATATTTATACAAGAATCAAGTATTTACAATAGGAAACTAAATGAATGGAAATATTACAATTGCTATCTTTATATAATTGATTGATTCTCAAATCATACCAAGAATGTATAATTGATTGATTCTCAATCATACAAAAGAATGTGTGATTAATCCTCAAATCATGCCATAGAACATTATATGATTACACCCCTTCTCAAGCTCATGAGTGAAAGACCATAAGCTTGTCTCGAAGTCGAGGAAAAGCGGTGATAGATAACGGCTTTGTGAGAACATCAGCAATTTGAGATGAGCCAAGGATGTGTCGAATAATGAGAGTCTTCTTGGCAATAAGATCTCAAACAAAGTGGATGTCAATCTCGATGTGTTTAGTTCGAGCATGTGAAACAGGGTTTGCAGCAAGAAAAGTGGCTCCAAGATTATCACAACAAAGAATAGGAGTGAGATGAGAAAGATCAATTTCAGTGAGTAATGATCGAATCCAACAAAGTTCAGCAGCAACAAGTGCAATGCTTCTGTATTCAGCTTCAATACTAGATCAAGCAATTGTGGGTTGCTTTTTCGCAATCCAAGATATGATATTTGGACCCCAAAAGATGCAATAACCAGAGGTAGAGCGTCAATCATTAGGACAACTAGCCCAATCAGCATTGGAGTAGGCATTTATGGTAAGAGAGTTGAGTGAGGTGGCTTTGGTGAGGTGAATTCTGTGAGAGGGTGTAGAACGCAACGTAAAATCTTTTTGACCGCGGCCCAGTGAATGTCGGTAGGGCAATGAAGAAATTGAGATATTTTATTAACGGCAAATTGGATGTTAGGATGAGTGAGGCAAAGGTATTGAAGACCACCAACTGTACTACGGTACTCGGATGGGTCAGACAAAGGGGTTTCATACTTTTTTGATAAAGGTAATATAGGGGTAATGGGTTTAGAAACAGGTTTAGGGGGTGTTTGGTTAGCTGTAAGTAGCTGTAAGTTGCTGTGATGTAAGTGGTTTTACATGTAATTGGCTGTTTTGTTTGATGTAAAAGCTCCACTTACAGGTAAGTGGACTTACATCTCACTCACTTTTACAGTATTTCAACTTACATCAAAATTTGCTGTAAGTTGAAATGCAGTAAAGTAAGTGGTATCCACTCACCACCATTTTATCTTAAATATAATTATAAAAATATTTAATAAATTAAATTATCATTAAAATTAACTATAAAAATACTTTTAAGTATTAAAATTTTAAAAATATTAAACTTAAAATATTTAATATTTTTAAAAAATATTTTTGTCATTAAAATACTTTAAATAAATAATTAATTAATTATTATGAAAAGTATTAAATAATTAGAACTAATACTAACATGATGATTAGTAGTATTAACATGATTAAAAAAATAGTTATTTATGTTTTATTTAATTTAATATTGTATTTTAAAATATCAATTATTATTTAATTTATATAGAAAAAAATATTTTAATGGCATATAATTAAATTACATTAAATTTTTTAAATTTAATAAATCGCAACTGAATTAATTAACATTTTAAATTAGTATTAATCCTAAATAATGAGAGTTAATATAATTAATAGTTTTTAGGGATAAAATTTAAGCATATTATATAAATTAAAATTTTTTATAAATAATATTAAATAATTAATGTTAACAATATATGATAGGGGTAATCTTACCATTTCACTTACATGGTAATCATACTCTTGAACTTACATCAAACCAAACAAAGAAAAAGCAAATACAGCATTTCAAATTACAACAAACCAAACAGCTGTGAAGTAAATTAAAATACAGTATTTTCACTCACACTGTAATTTTATTTACATGTAAATTCACTTACAGACAACCAAACAGCCCCTTAGAGTTATGAAGTTGAGAGCGATGCAGAATATCTTTAGTATATTTGGTTTGAGTGAGGAGAAGACTAGTTGATGTGAATTGGGCCTCACTGCCAAGAAAATAATAAATGTGACCGAGGTCTTTAATGGTAAAAGTGGTGCGAAGGTCTTGTATAAGAGAAGTAAGAAAGGTTGGGGTGGAACCCATTAATAGGATATCATCCACATAAACCAAAACAAAGGTAGTATGGGATGGTGTAAAATGAATAAAGAGGGATGCATCGGCTTTAGAGGAGATGAAGTTAAGGTCAAGAAGTTTTTGGCTAAGACGATGAAACCAAGCACGAGGTGCTTATTTGAGACCATAAAGAGCTCTATGAAGATGACATACGTAGTGAGCGTGATGAGGGTTGGCAAAGCCTGGGGGTTGGGACATGAAGATTGGTTCAGAAAGAGTGCTATGAAGAAAGGCATTATCGACATCAAGTTGACGAATCAGCCAATTTTGAGTTAAGGCAATGGTAAAGATGATGCGAATAGTAGCGGGCTTGATGACAGGGCTACATGTGTCAGTATAGTCAATTCCAGGAGATTGATGGTATCCTTTAGCAACAAGGTGAGCTTTGTAGCAATCAAGAGACCCATTAAGTTTTTATTTGGTTTTAAAAACCCATTTACATTCGACAATATTAGCATTTGGTGGAAGAGGGACAAGAGGCCAAGTTTGGCTACGATGAAGAACTTGAAATTCATCAAGCATGGCTTGTCTCCAGTGGGGATATTTATTAGCTTGGGTAAAAGATGTGGGGTCAAGATTAGGAGATGTAGTAATGGTGTTATAAATGACATAGTTAGAAAAATTTCGAAGGATGCGAGTACCATCATGGTTTCAGGTAGTCATCGGATGTTATGATGGTGGTTGTGAAGTGCAGGTAAAGGGGATGGAGAAGGGAATGGTGAAGGTATTTGTTGAGTTAAAGGTGTAGGAGAGGGTATATGTGGAAGAGAAAGAGAAAGGGTAGCTCGAGATGGCGAGGGGAACGAGGAGGTTGGCGAAGGTGATTTGTTATATAAGAAGTCGGTTTCAACAAATGTAACATGTTGAGATATATGTATTTTAGAAGTTAGAGGATCAAACTAACGATAACCCTTGTATAAAGTAGAATATTCAAGAAAAACACAGGGGGTGGATAAGGTACAAGCTTCATTAAAATTCATCAACCATCACATCATTAAAATCTATCCCCTCCTTCCCTTCTATCTTCATTATCTACATTAAAAAAAAAACACAAATATAGAGGTTAGTAAAAATTAGATTTAAAAGAAACCATTATTTCAATATTTCAACTAAGTGAAAATCATAAATTAATAATTTGTAAGTGAATTACCACTTTTATAACTATGCGACCAATAACGGATACAAATGAGAGCTTGTACCTTTCCAAGAAAGTTACAACTTTTGTACTTGCTGAGCACACGATCACCGATATCGTATGTAACAATTGTTATTGAGATGGCTAAGATATCACTTACCACTGATGCAAAGACTGTGAATCTATGCTTACAATTCTTCTAACACTCCAAAATATTCAAATATTCATAATATGCAAATTAAAGCTTTAGCTACTAATACAAATTCAATTGAGATTTTCCAGCATTTGTCATTAATTGGCTCTCAAATATTTTAATTCCTTACAATTAATAATTAAGGTTTTTTATTGTTAAAAATATAAAAAAAATTATTAGAGAACTAGAATTTTCAAAGAAAGGAATAAAGAAAGTGTTAGAACACTTGCATCAAAGATTCTTTTGCCCTTCCTTTTAATTTCTCCACCACTTTGTGTAGATGTACTTGCAATGATAGAAGAACAAAATTATAGTTATGAATGACTTGACTTATGAACATTAGAATGATGCTCAAAAAGCTTGTATAGCTTTGTCCTCACATGTGACACCTTGTCTTGTTACTCTCGCCCTTCCCATAAAAATACTCTAACATTGACAACTTAATTAGTGGATCAAGAATAGCCCCAAATGCAAGGAGAATACTATATTGTCTGCAATAGTTAGTATCAAACTTTTCTTTCATCCTTCTATATATATCACTTATCACTACATCTTCACTTGACAAGTTGTTGAGTGCATGAAATACATATTTTTCATACTATAAATGTATGCATTTAGCTTATTTTTTCACATCATTTTCTTCATTTTAGTGTCATTTCAGAAATTTTGCGTTTAATGTGCAGGTAAGTAGGTTTTGTAATGGAAAAAAGCAAAATCGATGTGATTTTGAGCAGATCAATTACGAAAGAACTATTCCAGATGGAAGCATGGTCTCAACACGGTCATGTTTAATGTATGCAGAACATTGGATAGAGGAATTTGAAGAGCACAACCTTTAGAACGATTCTGTTGCTAATAGCGCAGCCGGGCTTGTTAAGCACAGGTGTGCTTTGTGGCCGTGCAAATCCTTGGATATCAAATCTTAGCATATGATTGATACTAGGTGCTGCCTGCCATTCAACACGGGCTTAACAAACCCTTAGCACGGCCGTGCACTAGCATGTTACTTGCAGTATAAAATCTGAAAGTAAGGTTTTATGAGAACTTTTAGCGAAATCACAAGGGGCGGCTAAGGTTTCAAACTGTGATCAAAGGAGGCGTTTCAAGGATGAGTTGACACTGCCATTTCAGCCCTTGGGTATCATATTAGACCCCAAAGTTGACTTCAATATGGAGATTCCATCATCCTTTAAAGAGAAGTAGTGAGAGGCGTTTTTCTATATTTCTATGCATGTCTCTAGTTTGGGAATTTTTCATAGTTTCTTATATAATGAGAGGACAAACCTTTGATGGTGCCTTGGATTTATTAACGTTTAAATGAACTTGTAATTTAATTTCCTTATTTTATATATGGACTTGGGATTTGTTCTTGCAAATTATTTATATATTCTTCATGCTTGTAATTCTTGTTTAAGAGCCTTGATTGTATACTTGAATTGCTTGATTATGATTGATAAATCAATCACACTAGGTCATAGCATTAATGGTAGGGGTTAAATGCACTCTTAGAGATAGGTTGTATGGTTTTGAACTTTTTTGGATTAGCGTTGAACCTAATAATGGCATTTATGAAGGTCTAATACAATCATAGGGCAATTGGTGTCGTCATATGGATTTGGGTTTGGCTGCCTAGACCAAAGGGGCCACACTAATTTAGCTATCTCTACGATTGCAAAACACTTGACAAGAGTCAAATAGAAAATCATTTGCAAGGTAGTCTCAAAGGGATTAGTATCTAAGGTACTATATTTTCATTCTAATGTCAGTCCTGATTTGCCATAGTGGTGAACTTGACTCATTGTTTTCTTTTGATAAGGGTTTTAGCAAATGTCACTCGATTTCAGCAGCTTGATAATAGAAGAACGGTGAGTACTAGCCTACTAGGAGCATTGGTCCTTATGGATTAAACTACTCGACCTTATGGATATAGTTTACTACTTTATATGACCCGTGCACTTATAGTGTACACGCAGGGGCGAGTATCATAAGTTTTTTTTAATGAAACCTCAATCTTCCCAACTTTCATAAATACATTTGATTAGGATAAGAACCAGAGATAAAGTTGGTAGTATCATAAAATAACACCAAGAACTCATATATTTTCTCTTCTTTTTTCTATTCTTCATTTAAAAGACAATAGTTATAAGTTCTATCATTTAAGTGAAGAGAAGCAAAGGTCATTTTATATTTAATGACACTATCCAACATCAAATATGTTGAATTCCAATAGGTAGACACATCCAATCACAAGCCAATATTGATGACAATGTTACCAATTGCTCTGACACATTTTTTTTAATTTTTTAATCTACTCTCTTAACCTTTCATTTATTTGACAAAGTCTCTTACTTTATACAAAACATCACTAGCTACTTTCAAACCTACTTGCATAATGGGATTCAATATGCGAGCACAACAACAAATATGAAAAAGTTCACCATCACATAATAAACTATTATGCAAAGGGAGTTGCTATTTCAGAATATCTTGCATATTATCATTGTTGAATGCATTATCCAATGTTAAAGAAAACACCTTTTCTCAATTCCTCATTCCTTCAAAAATTCAAACAACTTTGCAATTAATCAACTCCTAAGTGTGGAGGCGGTATTTCATCAAGGTTAAGTATTTTACTCTTTAATTCCTAATTTTCATCAACAAAATGTCCAATCAAACAAATGTAGCAATCACTTGTGCATGCAATCCATCATCTGAAGTAGTGCAAACTTTGTTATGAATATTGCCCAAAACATTCATATGTTTCTTTGTCTCTCTCCTATATGTTGTTGTAATGTCGAAGTAAGAGTACTTATAAAAATGCAAACACCATTAGGATCTATATATTTTATCAAAGCTCTAATGCCATCATATTATACAAATGAAAATGGCAAATGATGTTTTATAACTGCAGCAGCTAATAAGTTACGTTCAATTTTGTTATCTATTTTCTTAGACCTTATTCTCCCTTCATGGTTAAGAAAAATCTATCCTAAATCATTGAACTTTAACATTTTGCAGTTATCACTGTGGTTTCTCAATGTAGAAATTCCATACTTTTTACACCCACCTCTATACTCTTTCTTGTATCCTTTGCATTAGGCTATTTGTTTGCCATCTTGACCCACCCCTTTCTTTATAAAGAAATTCCAAACATCAGAAAATTCTTTATAGTTTTTAATTGACTCCTTACTAAATTTAGTGTTTTCCAATTCTTCTTCATCTAAATTAATTCTTTAGTTCAAAGAAGCAAATTTCTTTATTTTTTTTATTCATCAAATATGTATGAAAAAATAAGAAAGAGCATACATGATACATTTTAATGCAACATAGTAGTAGTAAACTTTTAACATATGTTTCTCTTCAAGTTACTTTATTATACTTGATTATATATGCTTACAACTTATACATAATAATGCCTTCCTCTACTAATCATTGTAAGCAAAGATATCAACATATAGACTTATCATGAATGTATGAATTTTAGCATATTTATTATGGAAGTCCATGAGTGATTTAAGGGTTCTCTTTCACTCTCAATTTAGTAGACCAGACTTGTCAACGAAACACACTAAAACATAAAGAATGAAACATAAGAAGATGAATTAGCCAAAGTCAAACCATATTCATTTCTCCACTAATTAGAGTAAGTCAACAAAGCATAGTAGTCAAATTTGACTAAATACTTCACATTAATGCATGACTTTAAGTGTATCAAAGCTGTAAATTTACAACATAGAAGCAAATCAATCATTCCATTATTGAAGTACATGATTAAATTAAAACCGACTTCCACCTAAGGAATTTAGGAAGTCAAATCAAATTTCCATAAAAAAAAATAACACATACATAATGGAGCATAAGAAATTTTTTTTTTTTGAAGAGACTAAAAGCATAAAACTATATAAACAAGAAAATATATCACATCATAGTAAATATAGCAACTTAGAAGTTAATACTTGGCTAAATATTTATCATGAATACATGATTTTCTAGCATATGAAAACTATAAATTTACATAAAAGAAAAACAAAATCGATCACTTCATTGTTGAAGTTTATGATCAAATTAAAGGTTGTCTACCACTGAATGAACACAACAGTCCAAATTTAATAGTCAAAATACAAAACTTCATACTAAATGGCAGAAGAAGAAGAAGAAGAAGAAGGCATAGGTAGCTATAAGAAAATAAAATAAAAAAGAAAAAATGCGCCAAATGGAAGAATTACTTTGGTACAACAAAAAAGGTATAATTCACATATCAAATGCCCCTTTTGTCCCTCTAATATTTTTTTGTTCACAAGAGGTCCTACTATTTGTTTTAGAAAAAGTTGGTCCCTAACGATCATTAGATTCAATGTTCGGGAAGCTAATGCACATTAAATACTATTAAAATACTATTAAAATATTTAAAATATCATTAAAATATTTCTCAAATTTACAAAATATTTAATATAAAATAATAATTTAGTAAGCGACAATTTAAAGGGAGCAATTTTTATGTATATGTATATTTATTAATTTTATTAAATGGTTTATCTAACAATACAACAATGCATTATATACAACAAAAGAGCTTATCAATTTAGGTATAAATCTATGTATGTATTGTAATATACCACAAAAATTCATGTTCTAATTTGTTTATCTTGATTAAGTTTTGATATTTATATAATATTTCATTGATCTTATTAATTTCATAGCTATCAATTGTAATAAGGTAAAATCTCTGGCATAGCTATGAGACAATGGATAGCTATGAAATTAATAAGATAAGGTAAATATTATATAAATATCAAAGCTTGATTATGATAAATTAATAAGATAGCTATAACAGTTGCATGTTGTTACTATGCAGTACTTGATTGCTCTCCTTTCATTAAGTCAGCCTTTCCTCACTTGCATTGGCTATCTTGCCTTAATAAACTTCTCTTGATCATCCAAAATACAAAATATGGGACTTGGAGATGTCGAAAAGTCAAAGAAAGCTCTCTAGTAAGAAGGACTCTTTCGTACATATTCTTAGCTCCTTATAACTCTTGGGCAAGATCATTATCTCATCTTTTTGTATAATACTTATTATTGTTTTTGGCATCATGGTGCATTTTCGCTCGTAGCTTTCCTGATCCCTCATGGTTTAAAGTGTGATATTTGAAATTAGGTGATTTTCATGTTTGAATATAGGGATTATAATAGATCTAGGGCTTTGGAATTAATTGTGAGAAATTTCTTGTTGATAAATCTTTTAATTTAGATTTAGAGCTTTGTAGATTTGTTAAACCCTCCATTAATATAATGATGGATTATTTATATAGCCGTCGTACTATAGCAAATAGGCATACTAGAGTAAACGAATGTCTTGTAGCACCGGGCTTATTATTGTAGCATCCAGGCCATTATCGTAACAAGCGGACTTAAAAAAAATGGAATTGTAAGAACCTTCAGAATTTCTTTGAAGTTTTAATTTTGGGGTCATTCCAACCTTAATTGAAGCTAAATTGAGTCAATCGAATAGATTTCAAACCAAATAGAAACCTAATCTTTCATGCATTGCATATAGGACTCGAATTGTGCATATTTCTCTTGCAGGTTTTAGGTAAAATTTGGATTGAGTTGGATTTGTTCTTAGGTGGAGAAATCTCTACCAAGGGTAAGGATCTTATGGTGGAGTACCCAGTTTAAACTCTTAAACTTGCAGGTCTACGTACAATGAATGGAAACCTTCCTTATTATTGTTTTAAAATGGCTTTTTTCTTGCAATGAATGTTATTTCATATTTGATCATGTTTAAAATTAACCTTTTTTTGTATTTTTTTTCAATGATCTATAGGGCTCTATAATTGATTTTGTGGTATCTCTTCATAATGAATTTTCCAATGGCTTGCAAACATGATTTGAGAATAAGATATAAAATGTCAAACAAATATTTTATGTGATATTTTCGAAAATGAAATTGTATGCCAGAATTGATTTCAATCATTTATTCATGTGTGGTATTCTTGGATATTAGTGACCATGAGTTTATGACTCAGCTACTGTAGTGGTGGTCTTCATGAGCAGGCTTAATCAAAGGTGATGTGGTTAACTGATTGACATAGGTTACCAATTCAGAAGGCATGGAGAGAATTTGAATTGGCAGTGGGTAAGTACCTTCACTCATTCTAAGACACTGTGTGTCACCTCACGAGTGATCTTAGAGGCCAACACCAAGGTAGGCTTGATTTTATATTCGAAATGGATCACTAGCCTTGGTGGTCTTATTCCTCATCATGACAGTGATTTGGTTTAGGGATGATTTCATGGGCAACCCTTTTATACACTGGAATTTAAGGATCTTGACCTTTGGCTTTTAAAACTTTATTTGGAACTGTTTACTGTACAAAAAGCTTGTTTATCAATTTCTTTCTAGTTATGAGACCATTTTTGAAAAATTGTCATTTAAAGATTATTAATTTTCTTTTTGTCAACACCAACAAAATATTTTAACCACTAGCTAAGTAATTATATTACTCACCTACTCTTCTTCCCATTTTTCACAAGTGATGATTGTTAGACCTGTTGCACTAGAGTGTTGTGCTGGGCTTCATATCTCTAATCATTCCTTTTGAGTTAGTTGCTAGGTCAAACTATATTCCTATTTTAAACTTGTTCAAAGTGGATCCGATAGTGTGTACTTATTAGTTAACATTTCTATTTCTCGCATTATGTTTTACAATGTCAAACTATTATACTTTTATTGATTTAGGCTTCTTGATGTTGCATTTAAATGCATTATATATATATATATATGCTTGTTCTTGTAGTCGAGGTAAGGCGGGCGTCCATGTCACCTATTTCAGGGCAACACAACAATTGCCACATGTTCAATTGCGGTTAAGACGTGACATCTTCTTATTGTTGAGACTTGTTTCCCTTGACAAAGACACTATCCTCATCATGGCTCTAATATCCACATGGTAATAGTGAATGGAATTGGCATGGCATTAGACTGATTGAAGAACTCCATACCAAGTACTATGGGATAATCATCTATAACCAGGGACGAAACCAAGATTATTAGTAGGGGGTGATAGGCCCCTTGGGTATCCGCAAATGCACGTGTCATACAAGTAGTATAATGTACCCAATATGGGATTGGGTAGTCGAATCCATAGGGACTGGTATAGCTTTTGATACTCATTGGATTTCTAATATCTAGCCGGCTTAATAAATTGGGTTGAAGACTCATTACAAAGAAAAGTAAAGGTATAGGAGGGATGAGGGGGAGAGACAGGGTTCAGGTAAAGAGAGGTCAGTGATAGGAAGTAGTGCACTGGATCAATCCCTCGAGATAACTTGCAGTTACTTTCTCACAATACCTATCAGGTACATCCAACAAAATCTATGTGTGCTCTAGGAGCTTTGTTGCAGCTATGGCTAGATAAACATCATGGTAATGATTATACTACGAGGTTCAAGCACTTCGAGGGAGCAATTACGCCACGTTAATTACACTAAGGCAAAAACACATGCCAAGTTTATAATCACGCTATGCAAATCATATACATCAAGGTATGCAATACATGATTAAACAAAGAAATCGTTAAGACTCCATAAACATTACAAGAAAGCATGCAACTACAAAATAACATCTGAGTTCATGAATCCAGTGTACCAGAGAACAGTTAGCTCCTCATGAAAATATAAGAAACATAAGAAAAACAACAAGAGAATGAGATGAAATCCATAAACTCCCTTCTTGCTTCACAATCTTCATCAGAGGGTAACCAATGATGATCTTGTCAATGTTCCTCCACTCCCACGATGATCTCTCGGTCCTGATTTGGTCTTCTAAGGCGCGCCGCTCCCCTCTCACGTCTCCTCCCTCCAAAGGGGAAGAAAGATCCGGAAGTTGCCCCTTGAAACCTTAACTTTTGGGTTTAATGAGTTCCAATTGCAAGCACGGCCCTGCTTTGCCCATGCTTAAGCCCGTGTAGATTACGGGCAAATTAAAAATTCCTGCAGCTTCAAAAACTCGCCAGGCAGTAAAGTGCACGGGATGAAACATGCACGTGCTTAGGCCGTGCTCTCATTTGCACGCCCGTGCTCTAAGGGCTATGCCCGTGCTTTTGAACTTTTCATTTCTCTTGAATCTCCTGAGAAGTGCACGGCTGAGAAGCACGCCCGTGCTTGGGTCGTGCTTGCCTTGACGAGTTACCCCTTTTGGTCCTTTCGTCATAAAATCCTCTCCAAAGCACTTCTAATTGTTCCAGGATCTAAATATCTGTACAATATTATATCTCTGCAAAGCATTGAATGCGACTCAGTTCAATAGAGATGAGTTTTTCGGACCGGAGAAGTAGGTCACGTACTTGAGTTGTCGATGAATTGTGGACGAGTATGAAGCATATGAGCTGCCTCTCCAGCTTGAAAGTGCTCACCATTACAAACGTTTTATTATGGTTATTTTTTCTCATTGTTTTTTGTTTTTCTTCCTAATAATATATATATATATATATTGTTTATAACTAAATTGAATGTTAAATTAAATCGAAAGCAATCCTTTTGTAAACCTTATTTGTTGTTTAAAAATTTCAAAATGCTCTAACTTGATCTATTGAAGTGTATTTGATTATAAAAACAATGAAATAACATAAGAGAAATTTCATAACATAAAAATGGTTATTATTTATAAAGGAATAAAATTAAATAGAAAAATATTTATTATATGGTAATTTATTATTCTCATCTCTATTGAACGTATTATGTGCACTTTTAATCTCGTCCACATAATACATAGCACTGAATGAGACAAATAATAGCTAGAAGACAAGAAAATAATAGGTATTCAATATATGAAATATATGCATAAAATGCACTCATCAAGGGGATGAGGGAAAAATAACAAAAAAAAAAAAAAAGAAATCGTTCAACATAATAATTGTTTCCAATACAAAAATAGTGCGATAATGTAACCTTTGATTAAAACAACCTCAACAAACAAAAACTTTTATTTGTGTATACTTGAACTAGAGTTGCTATCTATGTGATGCATGCTACTAAGCTGAGGTAACTAAATATGACGAGTTTGCATTTTTTGAAAACGTTATAGAATTGTCTTACTGTCAATAGTTGCAAAAATCTCTTTCTCGATATAGACAATCATGGTATCATTCATCCACTTATTTCCCATTTTGTTGCGGAAGTTAGTTTTGACAACATTCAACACTGAAAATGCCCTTCAAAACTAGCTGTAGTGACTGGTAAAACCAATGTCAACTTAATAAGGTGATAAACAAATGAGAAAATAGTATGTTTGCCTATCTCAACTATCTTATAGCAAAGCCTCCCAAGTCCCTGACATTTGTGAAATCATCATCATGTACCACATCATAAATGAAAGTAGTAAGTTGATCCTCAAGCATCATACGTTCAGTTATCAAGAAATCTTCAGGATATATTTTTGCAAGACGAAATAGCTTATGGATGTTGAATTTAGAGAATGAGCCCCATTGATCAAAGCATGACACTACCCGTGCAAGGTTTGGGAAAGCGGTTATGCATTTCTTGAGAAATCATATCAATAACCTGACATTGAAACATTGATAAAATTTAAAAGAATTATTAATACAAGAATAAATTAATGAGATTTACAAAAGCATAATAAATGTAGAAGATAGTTACCTCATAGAAAATCTCTACACGATAATGATGAAAATGAGTAATGAATTGTCTTTCCCTCCTAGAACGACCGCGAATTCGCATATTATCCTCCATATTAGGCACATGGATTGAGTTTTTCTCACAAAAAGAGGTAATCTCCCTCAAAAATTTCCTCAATCCTGTCTCCTTAAAGTGTTGAAGCCGAGCTTTCACAGCTTCAATCAATCGCATGGCTTGAATAATATTTTGATCCTTTTGTTATAGACAAGTGACAACTCATTTGTCATCCCAATAAATGTCTCATCAAGTACATCACAAATAGAAATTGATAATTTTCCATTTTGTCAATCAAGCTTGCCACTATGCCTCCGTTATCATTAGAATTTCCATCATCATACACATTTTGGAGTACCTCTAAGACTGAGTTCCACAAAGAAATTAGTCGTATAATGGTAGTGTAATGTGATCACCAACGTGTATCCCTTGGTCGTGCTAAGCCGGACTCTTGATTTTCTTCTTTGCTACTAAGTATCTCTCATTTCTCTAATTGTTCAACTAATCTATCATGATGATGTTGCCGAAGTTGGTCTCTCCTTTTACATGATGCTCCGGTGGCATTAAAAACCATATTAACATATTAGAAAAAATCACTCACAGTTCGATTGTCTTTAGATTTGGCAACAATCACTAATTATAGTTGGTGAGCAAAGTAATAGATATATCTTGCATATAGATTTTCCCTTAAAATAAGTGCCTTCAAACCATTGAATTCAACCCGCATATTTGAAACTCGATCATATCCTTGCCCTCTTAACCTTGAAAGATATAACCCATGTTTAACAAATAAACAATCAATGGCATTCTTTGAAGAAATGGCAGAGGTATCAAGCACATGAACCATTGCGAGGAGTCTCTCTATCACAAGTCCATTCTTATTCACATATCGCAAAACAACTCCCATTTGTTGCTTCACCGAGGTACCTCGAGCTTCATCAATCATAAGAGAAAATAATTATCCCTAATATCATCAACAATAACACGTGTTATCTCTAATGCACAAGCATTTGTCAGCTCCTTTTGAATTTTTGAAAAAGTTATTTGATTATTTCCAGGGGCATTTTCTTTGATTGTCTTTCAAACCTCTTCATTTCGTTGCTATAGTACTCAAGCAATTCAAGAAAATTGCATTTGTTTAATAAGTCCGAGGACTCATCATTTCCACGGAAAGATAAACCTTGCATCAATAGAAAGTGAGCCACATCCAAAATAACCGTCAAATGAGTACGATATGCAATCTCTATCTCATGTGAATGTGTAGCCAATTAGTGTGACACACTTTGCCTTTGATTTCAAAAGCTTTGAAATTGTACTTTCGCATCATTGTGCGCACTATTTATAACACCAACATGTTCTACAAATTTTTCTAATGCTTTTTTCCAATTATTGAAAGCCATTTTGGTGAATGCATCTTTTGCTATTCGGCTTACTCTACTTAGCTTGAAAAGATAACACGAAATACAAAACGGCAAATCTTTTGTCATACTCTACTCCAACCACGGATGTTGTTTAAACCAAGCATCTTGAAAACTTCTCTTTTGTATGCCATAATCTTTTGGTGGAAAATTGTGGCCAATTGATTGACATGGTCCTCTAGTCAAATATTTTGTTTTAATTTGATCTTTAATCCCAACATTGACGTCTTCAATTGGTTTTCGAAGTCTGGGATCACTACAATGTCATCCAACCTAAAATCTAGATTAATGTTGTTCTCGTTTGATTTAGAGTTCAATGGTAATTTAGGAGCATTGGATGACTCTTCACTCCTTGGTCAATTAATCAAAAACATATCCATGATCCACAAATTAATAAGTAAAAATAATTATAGACTATAAAAAATAATATACAAAATATTGAGTACTAGGTGCTAACATCATTTCAATTCATTTCAATTCATTAAGACATTTAATCAAACACATTATAGGCATATCACAAAAATGAAATTTACCAATTATGTTGTGTTTTTCAGCCATAAAAATTTATACATTCATTCTCATTTGAATTAAGAATCAATACATGATAAAAGGAAAAACAATCAAAATACTCACTAGTATCTCCAACTAGGGACAAAATCTGAATCTGAGTGTTTAAAACTGCTGCATTTCTGCTGAAGCTCAAGTATTCAAATAATCAAAGTTGTCCAATTAGTTAATGTAGTTAAGATTGGAGGGAAGTTTAAAGTTTGAGATGGATGAATGAGATTTCATCATCTTAATTTGTGTTTAAGTTGAAGAGAGGTTGGGTTGAATCAAATGAGTACTGTTTGAGATGGATGGATAAGATTTCATCATCTCAATTTGTGTTTAAATTCAAGGCAGGTTGGATTGAGTCAAATGAGTTCTGTTTGAGATGGATGGATGAGATTTCATCATCTCAATTTGTGTTTCAGTTCAAGGCAGTTTGGGTTGAATCAAATGAGTTTGGTTTGAGTCTTTGAGATGGATGGATGAGATTTCATAATCTAAATTTGTGTTTAAGTTCAAGGTAGTGTAACCTTGTGGTGGATTGAGTCAACATATATTAAAATGAGTCTAAGGTGGTATTTGGTTGATTACATTTGAAAATGCAGTAGATTTTCAATTACATTGTACTTCTAAATCTTGAATTTGAAAATATAGGAGAGTAAAATTCAGTGTTTGGTTGACTGTATTTGAAAATACTAAATTTCAAAATTTTGTGTTTGTTTAGAAGGATTTGTTAATCTCGATTTTGTTCAATGTATTTCTTATATAGGAACACCGATTGTGAGATTACCCCCATTTTGAATAATCATTAAGTTTAATTAATTATAAAATTCACTAATTAAAATTTTTTAACAGTAATAAAAATAATTATGTATATAATTACTTAATTTAATAATTAATTATATTTTTCATTACAATTTATTGTTATTTTAATAATTAATTAAACTTAATGATAAATAATTAATTTCATACGATAAATTATTACTTTTATATTTACTTAATTGTAAGATAAATAATTAAGCATATCTTGATTTAAGTCAGGATATACATGCTTTTAACCGTATTAATCTTTCAAAATTTTAAAATATTACAATTAATTTCATCTTTAAGAAACCTCTCAAGATGCGTTGAGACAAGCTTGAATCTCGTGACCATCTGTATAAAGCTCATATGACACATGTGCCGACTGCAGTTTGGATTTGCAAATACTGGAGAATGAACTGCGCCTAATTTTGGAGTAGTTACAAATCCAACAAAACTGATTTTTTTTACATTTGTAACTATTTAAAAATTTCAAATCTAGCTAAACAAACACATGATTTCAAAAGATTCTGTAATTACAACTACATGGAATTCTCAATCCAACCAAACAAACACACCCTAATGTTTGAGATGGATGGATTGAATATTACCGTTCATCATCTTCTTCATCCTTTCTTCATGGTCTCTCCAAGTCTAACTTTGAGCTTGACCTTGTGATCAATGGTGGCGCCAAAGGAGGGACTAGTTCCATGCCATCCCTGCGTGCTTAGGGACTGGGAGGGTTGCCAGTTGCGGACCTGCAATCTTTTCTTGAGAAGAAGCTAGTCCTCCACCTGTCGGATAAAAAGTTCACCAAAGCTAAGGGGGAGCTGAAGCCCCCTGGTTCCGTGCCTGTTTATAGCCACAATGAAGAAGTCTAAGGTCTCGCACCAATCACGTAAGCTTACCTTCATGTTATGAGCTGTGCCAAAGGTTGGTGTTGGCTTTGAGTTTACTGCTTTGAGCCATTCTTGCTCCTTGTTAACGTTGCCTAGCTTCCTTGCTTCCTCCTCCTTAAGGAATTGGTTTGTAGCAACGGGATCAATCAATGCTATCACTCCTTTTTCTCCCACTTTGGCTTCCATGAATATTCATCCTTTACACTTAGTTTTTGGTTTCTCTGTCTTTGCCTTGAGAGCATTTAGAAGCCAATCTTCATTCCATGGGGTGGCTCCACGGTTTATTCGAACTCATGTATCGTGGTGAAGAGTTTGCTCTTCTTTGGGCATTCTCTCGCCCTTGAGGCCCTTCACAAAAGAAGCATTTGAGTGATGGTCTCTTACCGTCTTCCTTGGTCTCATTGTGTGCCCATAGTTCCACTTTTCCTTCTCACCCTTGTGTTTTTTGCTAGCATGGTTGTCTTCCCTACCGTTGCCATTATCACCCTTCTCCTTGAGGAACCTTGGTCTCTCATCTTTTTGGAGCTCAATGAAGGACTTGGCAATAGAGATGGCATTGGAAAAGTCTTGAGCTCCACGATGTTGGATCACCCTCTTTGCCCACAGTTGCAAGCCATCTATGAAAGTAAATAGTTCTTCCTTGTTCAGGTAGTCAAGCATCTCTAGGAGCAACTTGGTAAACTCCTTTACATATTTGCTTCTGCTTCGTTTGTATTGGAGAAGCTGAAGCATTGCTCTTGTTTCGTCCTCGGTGTTCATGGGTTAAAATTGACACTTGAGTTCTCTCTTGAACTCAGCCCATGTTTTGATAGTGTAAGTTCATTCTATATCCACAGTTTGCTTTCTTCACCATAGCATCGAGGTATTATCAAGGTAGAAGGGAGCCATCTTAACCTTCTTGGCATCTTCCACTTTGCTAAGAGCCTTGAAGTATTGCTCTAGGCACCAAATGAAGTGGTCTAGCACCTTTGCTTCCTAGAGCCTCCATACACCATAGGCGTAGGTATATCTACTTTTAGGAAAGTTGGACTTGTCACATTGCTTGCCCTTTGAGCAATGGCCTTGTGCCAAATGACTAGCTCTTCCTTGGTCTCCTTGAGTTTGGCTATAACTCTTGCTAGCCTTTCATCGAGATAGGCAATCATGCCCAACAAGGTCTCCTCCAAAGTCTTGGCATGGCCTCAATACTCTGTGGCCACAACATTCAAGGTACTTTATATCTCCTCTCGAAACTCTTCTCGCCATGGCAAGCCCAACCTTGGTGAGTCTAACATTAATAAAGGCTATAGTATCCTTCTTGGACACCTTGATCTCTATTCTCAGGGTGAGTGACCTTGCTTTGTAATGCCATCTTCTCATAAGGCTAACCAAAGCTTTGATACCATTCTGTCATGGATTTGGCCTCAAATAAAAAACCATGCGACACTTGATCGCTCTCACTTGATTAAATCAGCCTTTCCTCATTTTCCTTGGCTATCTTGTTTTAGCAAACTTGCCTTGATCACCCAAAATATGAAATACATGACTTGGAGATGCGAGCAACACAAATAAAGCTCTGTATTAGGAAGAACTCTTCTTACACACTCTTAGCTCCTTACAACTCTTGGGTGCCCCTCAAGGTTGCTCTAAAGGCTATTTAATCTTCCACCTCATCAGTAGACGGTGGTTAACTCGATCCAATGGTTACAAATGACTCTCTAAAACACTCCATACTCATCTACACACCTTTACAAAAATAACTAACTCTCCACTGAGTTCTAGAGTTTTCTATTCCCTTCTTAACTTGTGGAGAAAACACTAGAAATACCCACATACATACTTGTACACTCTTACAAGGTTACATGATATTGTACAAGATTCATGAACTCTCTATACTATTCAAGATTTTTCCACCCAAATTTTGTCTAAGTATTGGAGGAAACCTTGATGGTACTTGATTGTGGTGGGGTTGCTTGGTTCTTGTCAAGTTGTGCGTGACAATTTGCAATATTTTTAGAGTTTTGTAAATTATTGATCATGATGTATTCTTTGATGGTATGTTACATACGTTTTGGACAATAAGGAAGCTCAAGAGAGTGTTATATTCTTATCATAATACGTATGTTATTATGCAGTGAAATTATAAAATTATGATATTTGATTCATAGTTGATATGCATTGAAAACACTAGGATGGATAGGAATGCTTTCTATAAACTGTGTAACATGCATCAAACTATTGGTGAATTTTCACCAACAAAGAACATGGATGTTGACAAAATAGTAGCAATATTTTTATATATAATTTCGCATCATGCACAAAATGGAGTTCTTAAAAAGGAATGTGGGAGTGGTTTGACTGTAAGTAGGCAATTTGCGGAAGTAATGCAATTTGTTCTACGTGAAGAATTATTTAAGACGAAATCATAGCATTTACCTGCTAATTCAAATGATGTAAGATGGAAATAGTTTAAATTAAAAATCAATTTATTACTTATTTATATAGCAAATCATTCTTTAATTGATATTAAGTTTGTATTCTTTATATGAAAATTCTATTAGACTGATAGAATTGATTAGGTGATTTAGATATGACTTACATTAAAATCAATGCATTAAACGTTGACAAGCCTAGTTTTAGGAATAGAAAGGGAGACATTGGCACAAAGATGTTAAGTAGTGTTGCTTCTTGGTTTGGATGGGATGACTTGAGCAAGTCTGACTTGTGATATTGAAGTATGGAATGGATGGCTTAAGTTATTTTTTTAATAAATATAGTTTATGTTCAAATTTATTATTTTTCATTTGAATACTTTATTTTTTTTAGTAATACTTAATGCGATCTCATCAAGCTAGCTGTTGCTGGGCTTAGATACAGGTCCTTTCCTTAGATCAATTGGTCATTTGTTTGGGAAAGATAGAGCAGGTAGAGCCAGTGTATTACTAAACATGCAAGAAAAGAAGGTTGTAGCTGAAGAAAATATGGCAAGTTTTGAAGCATTCATTGGGTTCAACTTTGGCGAGGATGAGTATGAGTTTGTAAGAATTGAATTTCATTTGGATGATATCCAATAAACAATGGTAGCCACCCAAAATGTTCCAAGTGAGTCATCCGTTGGCACTACAAGGAGTCAAGACACTAACACTGAGCCATTTGTTTACAGGAGATCAAGAAAGGTAGTATTGCCTCTACTAATATTAATTTTGATGAGGTCTTTATTAGCAACATGTAACAACTGAGTCAAATGTGAGAGCATAACAGCTGAATTTGGTAGAATAACTAACTGCTTGGAGTCTCTACATAATGATGTTGGGTGGAATACCAAAGGTGGAGAGAAGTTAATTGGTATGAACACTATGTTGTATGGAACCATATCTCGCCATTGATGGATTAATTACTGAAAAGATTGTTTAGGCGGAGTCCATTATCACCCTTGATAGTAGAAAAACTGGATTTTTCCTAATATCTTAGATGAGTTTAAAGCACTTTATGTCTCGTTGTTCTCTTCCGGGAATAATTTAAACTTGTTCCAAGGTTGATTTATCATAAATAATGTTTTTTTTATGCAAATGGTCCGCATATTTTGGATCTTTATGTTTGATTCATGGAATGAGATTAGGGATGAGAATGAAAGTAATGGAGGGGAATGGTAATGGTGAGAATGGGGAGGGGGATCGAAATGAAAACGGTGTTTGGTTGGGAAGGATTGGCACTTGGGAATGTAAAAAGTAAGAGAAAAAATTGTGAGACAATTACCTTTATACATTTTTTACAAAGAAATGTTATTATATATGTTTAATGGCACATAAATGTTTTCAGTTATAATATACTTCAAATATAATTATATACTTTAATATTTATGATTAACAATTAAATGAAATTTATTCAATTATTATATTAGTCTGATTATAATTATAATTATTATATTTTATTACTTTTTTATAATTAATTATTTGAATTAATTAAATTTCATTCCATTTACTATGTTTTCATTCCAAGTATATGGGTAATTATAATATATATTCATATTAAATATTATAACTAAGTGTTCTATTTATATGTTTCTAAATAGCAACTCTAATACACTTTGAGCTATTCATTCATCTATATGCTGCACATATTGATCAAAATAGCAAAGAACATCCAATCACTTTTGTGATAAATCAATAAATAAACACCCCCAAACAATAACTAACTAAATTACATAATATTATATGAAGCTACCTAGAGAATTAGATTCACATGTGGGTTTAGAATAAGAATTTAAACCATGCATAACAAACTCAAAACACTTCACCAAAATAAGCATCTGTGTAGTACATAACAAGCATAGAATACTCTAGCAAAATAATGTCATACAAGTCATTGAAGTCCTTTTATGACACAAAAATGAAGTCTGTCTTGTTCTTGCCAAAAACAAAGAACATGTTGCTTCTACTAAAATAAAGTCATAAAGTTATAAAATCATGCAAGTTCAACAACCACAAAGCCTTCCCCCACATTAAAGTTTGTTGCTTCTATCAAAGAACAACTCCTCTCCATGTTTATTGTTGTAAGCTTGGCCTTTGTGGCACATTCCCTTGCCCTATGAGGACCATTATAAAAGAAATACTTAAGTGAAGATCTCTCACCTTTGTCTTCTTTGGGGCTCTTGCGCTCCTTAAACTGGATGTTCTTGCTGAATGTCTTCTTACTAGGATGGGTGTCTTCCCCACTCTTGCTCTTGCTTCCTGTGTCTTTGTGGAACTAAGGCTTTTCTGGCGTATTAAATTTCACAAGACTTGGTAATGGTGATAGTCATGGTGAGGTCTTGAGCTCCATACCTTTGGATCTTCATCTTCACCCAATGTTGTAGTCCATCCTTGAAAGCAAGAAAGGCTTCTTTATCGGGGTAATCCGGTATCTCCTAGAGCACTTTTGAAAATTCTTTCACATTTGTCCCGAATAATACCTTTTTATTGAAGTCGCCTTAGCTTGGCCTTTGTTTCTTCCTCAGCATGCTCCTGATAGAATTGGCGCTTCAACTCCCTCTTGAACTCCTCCCAAGTATCAAGAGTGTATGATCCAAGCTCTATGTCGACTCTCCTTCACCTCTACCAAACCATAGCAGTGTTGTCGAGATAGAGTGTGGTTGTATTAATCTTCTTAGCATCTTTCATGATGCAAAGTGCTTTGAAATATTGTTCTAAGCTCCAAAAGAAGTTTTCCAACTCCTTGGCATTCATAGAGCCTCCATATGATTTTGGCTTAGGCACTTCAATTCTTGAAGGAGAAGGACTTACCATGACATTGCTTGTCCCTTGAGCAATAGCTCTCTGACATAGCATCCTCCTTGGAGTCCTTTAAATCTACCTCCAATTTTGTCACTTTCTCTTCAAGGCCATGAACTCTTCCACGAAGGGTCTCTTCCAAGGCCTTGCTGAGGCCGCTACATTCCGACACCACCTCGTTCAAGACTCCTCGCATCTCTTCGTGGAACTCCTCTCTCCCAAGCTCGTGCTCCTCCATGTGTTGTCCAAGATCCTCAAACTTGTCTTGCTCTTCACCCATGGAAAGTTTAACCTTGGTGAGTCTTGAATTCATCTCAACCATAGCATTATTCATTGTCATCTTGCCCTCCTTACCAACATGGTAGCTTCACTTTGAGATGCCATCACTTGAACTAAAGCTTTGATACCACTTTGTCATTCACTCTGATGAGTGCATTTTATACATATATATATTACCCATTTTTATACAAATTATTTCCTCAGTGTTATTTGAGGTATTTTTAGTTCATTGTGCAGTTATTTAGGTCATTGAGCAATAATAAGTGTTTTCGAAGAAGATTTATAGCAAAAACACTTAAAGGGGAGTTCGTCAAGGCAAGCACGGCCCAAGCACGGTCGTGCTCCTCAACTATGCACTTTACAGAAGATTCAAGAAATCATAAACATGGTCACGGCTCTCAGAGCATGGTCATGCAGATGGAAGCACGGCCTAAGCACAGCCGTGTTCTAGCCAGTGCACTTCACAGCCTGGCGAAAATTCAGAAATTCCAACTGCCTGAAAACTGCACAGCTTGAAGCACGGCCTAAGCACAGTGTGCTCGCATAGAAAGTTAGATTAAAAGCACTGAAAGTTACGTTGAGAGGGGCTTTTGGCTTGGGGCCGGCTAGAGATGGAAGGAAGGAGCTATTGTACAATTCTCATCACCTTCAAGGGAGGACTCACATGCGAATTGTAGGCCAATTTCAGGGGTGTATTCTCATCGTCTTCAGGACTTCAGATCTCAACAAAGATGCAAGCAAATAGAGAATCTTTGATTTCTTTTGTATTTGTTTTTCTTGGTACTCTCTTGTTGAGTAGACCCATGAGGGGCTAATTTCATTGAGTGCCCCGGATTAAGAACTTGGTAGTTGTTGTACTTAAATAAATTTATTGCAATATTTGTGGACTCTCTAATTCCGTGTTAAACTTGTGTTGTATGCTTGATGAGTGGTTGATTAGCAAAGCTTGAGTGTATATTGATGCGTGTTAGTCCCTTAGCAATCACTTTAGTGATTCTGCTCTCAAGGATTAGAACCCACGTAGTGCCCTCGATTTCTTATCACTCTTCGTCACCATAGCTGTAGCAAGGCTTTTAGTACACTTAGAAATCCTGAGACGTACCTGGTAAACCTTGCACGAATTTGACTACAATTGATACTGAGGGATTAGTCCAAGGCACTACCCCAAATTGAGCAACTTATTAGGATTTTTCTCGGTGTTCTCCTCTTCCTCCATACTCCCCTTCTAGGCCTTAGTCTCTTTCAATCTCATTTGTAGTCGATTAGATATTAAGCAGTGAGAGAGTATTGGAAGCTACACCAGTCCTTGTGGATTCGACTACCCGATCTTTTTGGGTACATTATACTACTTGCGGATACACAAGTGGCATACCACACTTGGACATTTTATTGACACTGCGTGTGGCACATGATCTCCTTGCCTTGATCAAGTCAGCCTATCTCCTTAGCTTTGCAAGATTCTTAATTTTAGAGGCATGAAAGTGTGAATACTCAAGAGACCTTGAAGAGAGCTTTTTGAAGTGGAACTCTTTTATTTACTAAAACGTTTTTGGATTACAATAGAAAATCTTCTTATCTATTTATAGCCCTCAATCTCCCAAATGGACGGTTGAAATTCATATGATCCGACGGCTCTCATTCATCCTCTATAGTTTTCTACACAAGTTCACAAATATCTACAAGATTACATAACTCTTAAGTCTTTTAGAGAACTCTACAACATTCATAAGTTCTCATGAACAATCTACATTTTTCCTAAGTTTACAAGATATTGTATATTTGACTACTTAAAATTTTTTCTAAGTATGGGGAAGTAACCACACTAGCTGGTGTCGTGCTAGCCTTGACATGAGGGGAGTGACAATTGGACAGAACACATATCCAAGTGAATGTGTCTAATGTGAACCGGCCAAGATATAGATCATGAAAAGCTGAAATCACTACTAATGTACTCGGTGTTTGCAATCAAGACATGCAATTTATATATCTTATCTGGTTGAGAGGGTTTAGCACATGATGCTCGAGTACTTAGAGATGTTGTTACAAAGCTTAAGGAATTGAAAGTTCCAAATGGTAAATAAAATATACCGTCATTACCTTTGACGTTATTCTTGCAATTGAATGTGAACCTAATAAAAAATATGGATACATATGAGGTTTCTACTATTTGGTCTATTTTAGATATGCAAATTGCCTAGATTTCTTGTGCGTTTTTTAAGTGCATGTGCTGATGGTTGTTGACCATAAACTCCCAAGGAATTTTTCAACATGAAAGACGCTAGTGCTAGAAATGTTATTGAGAAAACATTTGGGGTACTAAAAATTCATAGGAAAATTTTGTCCAAGTCGAGCTTCTACAACATGGCCACTCAATGGTGTATTGTTAATGCGTGTTACTTGTTTCACAATTTCATTAGGAGGAAGATGACATTAGATCTTACTGAAAAAGAAGTTGAGACTGCATCCTTGGAGTAAAATGTAGAAGATGACACCAATAACATTGCCGCTGTGTAATCAACAGATTAATGGGCTCAATTTACGAAAGAGATAACTGTAAACTTCTTTAACACGTGAGAATTACAACGCCTCGGATATTAGGTTGCTATGCACTGAATGCCTTATGTATCATTATTATTATTATTATTATTATTATTATTTGTTTATTGTTCACTTTCGTAATTGCACCTTTGTTTGCAAATTTTGTTTTTGTAATTATGTAACACATTTATTGAATGTTAAGGACCTAGAGCTGACCTTTTTTTTTGCATGGGCCTTAAGATCATGGACCAACATCAAATGTGTTGTTTAGCATCTAATCATATTCAGTGTTTGATCAACTTTAGCATCAAATATTTTTGTTTAATGTATAATCAACTTCAGTGTTGAATCAAGCATTTGATATGAATATACTTGACTTAAATATGTATATAGTTAATTTGAATAACCCAAACTTCAAAATTCCCATATTGAAGATAAATCCTAATCCTAATCAAGATTATCATATTATAGATAAATCTTAATCCTAATCAAAACTCCCATATTGGAGATGAATCGTAATCCTAATCAAGACTCCACATACCCAACGATCTCCCACTTTGAGACTGATTACATCTACTGCACTCCACACTTCTGTAAACCCAAAATCTGTAATGATCAACTTCTACTAGTGCGGCGCCTTCGTATCAATCAACTTTGAATGCCAGTTGAAGCTTTGCAAAGCTTCAACTTTTCTGTAGTAACCACCTTGGTCAACACATCTGTAAAATTATTTGAACCAAGGATCATCATCAAGGACAATACACCATCACTAATAAAGTCTCTAATAAAATGATATCTCAGATGAATGTGTTTTGTCCTAGCATGAAACACGGGATTTTTCACAAGGTGAATAGCACTTTGACTGTCACTATAAAGGACACCATCAACCTATTTCTTGTCTAACTCTTCAAGAAAGTTCAACCAAATCATTTCCTTTCCGGTCTTTGAGAAGGCCATGTACTCTGCTTTTGTGGTTGAAAAAGCAACGCCTTTTTAAAATCAAGACATCCAACTCAACACTGTCTCACCCACTATAAAAATATACCCTGTAGTGTTTTTTCTTGTATCCAAACAACCACCCAAGCCTGCATTAGAAAATCCTTCCAACATAACATCTCGCTTTCTATAACACAAGACAACTTTAGAATTACCTTTTAAGTAGCGTAATAGCCACTTAACTGCTTTCCACTGTTCTCTTACTGGATTAGACATGAATATGCTAACAACTCCCTTTGCATGAGCAATATCTGGTCTGGTGTATACCATTGTATACATAACACTACCAACTGCAGATGGAACTTTAGCCATACCTTTCTTGTTTTCATCCGTTTGATGTGACTGTTTCTTTGTGAGATTGAAGTGGCTTCCTAAATATGTACTTCTGATCTTAGCATCATGGAGACTGAGCTTTTCCAACACCCTATTAATATGCTCCTCTTGGGATAATTTAAGTGTACCTTCATATATATCCCTGTTGATGCTCATACTAAGGATTTGTTTTGAAACACCCAAGTCCTTCATCTCAAACGCTTTAGACATCTGCCTTGTTAATTTGTTGATTTTAATTATGTCAACTCTTACAATTAACATGTCATTAATGTATAACAGTAATACGATGTAGGAAGAATCAAATTTCTTCAAGTAGCAACAATGATTTAATGAACATCTATTGTATGCATTCCTTCTCATAAAACTGTCAAATTTCAAGTACTATTGTCTTAGAGCTTGTTTCAACCCCTATAAGCATTTCTTCAACTTGCAGACCAAGTTTTCTTTTCCAAATATCTGAAAATCTTCTGGTTGTGCCATGCAGATATCTTCCTCAAGATCATCATGCAAGAAAGCCTCTTTAACATCTAATTGCTCCAGATGTAAGTCCTCTCCAGCCATAATAATTAACAAGAGTCTGATAGTAGTCATCTTGACCATGGGAGAGAAAATTTTATTGTAGTCAATGCCTCTTTTCTGCTGAAATCCCTTGACCACTAATCTTACCTTATATCGTTTGCTGCCATCAAGCTCTTCTTTGATCCTATACACCAACTTGTTCCGCAAAACTTTCTTCTCTGCTAGTAACACAGTCAATAACCAAGTCTCGTCATTTTCAAGAGAACATAGCCAACTCCCACTGAGCTGAATCATTCATTTGCATGACTTTAGAATAACATTGAGGCTCACCATCCTCAGTTAAAAGCAAATAATTTGCTGAAAGAGAATATCTCTATGGAGGTCATGAAACTCTGCTAGATCTTCTAACTTTTGTTTCTCTACAAGTTGAAACCACATCTTCTTCATTTGTGCTCCAGTGACTGTACCCTCGTCTTCAAGACTTCAACGGTCGTCTTCCAGACTTCAATAGTCAACTGGCTCTCGCGATGCCCTCTCGCAAGATCCTCCACCGTCTTCAACAGGCTCTCGAGCTGATCGTCGACACTGCCGACGACGTTCTCTAACCGCTCAGACGTCTCCTCAAGGCGATCCAAACGATCCTTCTTGCTAGTCGCCATTTCCACCGTCTTCACGTTCGTGTCTTCTCGCGCTTCGCTTCAAACCACAACTCGTAGCTCCTATACCAGCTGTCACGGCCTCAACCGATCACCTTCGGCCGTGCGACACCTGATATACACCATAGCGACATGTCAGTCTTCCTTGCAAGAACAGTTAGTTAATTTCTGTTTGCATTACAAAGCACAGCGAAAATAAGAAGAAGCGAGCAAATCCGAAAAACCCCTCGGTACGAGAAACACGACACAGGAAACCCATTTTGAGAGAGAAAAACATAAAACTCTCTTAGATTGAGAAATGTTTACAACCATGGCCAAAACCAACACCAAGTACCCTTGTCTCCTCCCAAAGACACATTTGACCATATTAGAAGAGCTACCCCAAATCCAAAGTTGATTGAGCCCCATGCCCAATACAGGTCTGGCGTGAATTCCCTGACTTCACTTAGGTTGCAGTGTCCTCTGACTCGACTGTAGCTTTAACCAGCCACCCTTGGTCACAGCGTGCTGCAGTACCGGTCACGCGCGGTAATACCGCGTGCCATCCTCGCCCCTGGCTCGGCAACGCTCCCGACCACGTGCCCACTTGCATACGCCTGCGTAAAACCTTGTCAGATCCGGAATCAGCTCTCGGTCACCCGGCCTGATCAAGTGTCCCGCCCGCCTAGACTTGCAAGAGATCCAACACTCTACATGATGAAGGTTCTGCGACACTTGACTCTTGGTATGGGTGCGCCTGTCCCACGCGCTCATCGGTCACGCACACGCACACGATCCAGCGCGTGCGCGCTTCACGGTCTCAGCCAATGATCATGCGGGATATTTCACCCGCCCTTGGTCCCGACACAACACAAGCGCCGCGCCACCCTCGCGCACTACCAAATCCACCCAGCTATGCGCCCTCGTGGCTTGGTCTATGTTATACTGTATGCTCGCTAACTAAGTATAAGGTCATCAACCCTTACAGGTGTCTTCCTTGATTTTGCAAAAGTAACCCATTTCTGTTTCTCGGGCACATATGGTTTACAGAAACCTACTTCCATACTCTTCAAATCTGGAATCTTCACTTTTGAAGCTAGCATCTTCATACCCTTCTCACTCATGTGACCAAGTCTTTAGTGCCACAGAATTGAACATCACCTCCACTAGTAACTGCATTAGCTTCATTTAAAGGTAATTCAACCATGTATAGGGTCCTCTTCTTCCAGTCATGAGCAACGACCAGATTTCCTTTGATTATTTTCCACCCGCATTTTCCAAACATTACATAATATCCCTGATCATCTAACTGTCCCACAGAGATTAGCATCCTCTTGAGACCAGATATATATCTCATGTCCTTCTGTGTCCAAACAATACCCAAGGAGGTTTTCAGATTTATGTCTCCTGTGCTTGCAATCTCCAGACTCTCATCATCAGCAATGCCTACTTTACCAAAATTTTCACTTCTGAAATTCAGCATCATACCCTTACAAGGAGAAGCATGGAACGAAGCACCAGAATCCATGATCTATGATTTAATCGGATATTTAACACAATAAACCAATGTGTCGTCTACCTCTTCTGTTGCTACATTGACAGACTTATCTTCCTTCTTTTTAGGAACTAAGAGAGTCGTACACTGATTTCTAAAGTGACCGATCTTCTGGCAATTCCAGCATGTTATATCTTTATCATTTTTGGATTGACCCCTCTTTTTATAGTTTGATCTACCACGCCACTGATTCTGCCCCTTGTCAAGTTTTTTGCCTTTGCTCTCTTTATTTATCATGGAACCTGATGATTCCTCTAAAGTTCTTCTCCGAATATCATCTCCAAGGATTAAATCCCGAATCCCTTTGAATGTCAACTTAGCAATTTCAGATGAATTACTAATGGCTGTGACTGTCCCCGACCAACTCTCAGGTAACGAGAATAACAATAGTAAAGTTTGTAATTCATCATCGAATTTAATATCTACCAAGACCAATCTAGTCAAGATAGAGTTAAATTCATTCACATGATGTGTGATAGATGTACCTTCCCTCATCCTTGTATTAACTAATTGGCAGATCAAGAATACTTTGTTCGAAGCAAATGGCTTTTCGTACATATTTGACAATGCCTTTAGTAAACTGTAAGTAGTTATCTCCTTGATAACATTGTATGCGACGTTCTTCGCCAACGTCAATCGGATCACGCCAAGAGCTTGACGATCTAATAATTCCCAGTCTTTCTTGCTCATATGATCTGGATTCTACCCTGATAGAGATTCATGTAGCTTCTTCCGGTATAGATAATTTTTGATCTGTATCTTCCAAAACCTGAAGCTGCTGCCGTCGAACTTGTCAACATTGACTTTTCTTTCAGCAACCATTGCTCCTACTTGCCTTTGAACCTGTAGCTCTTGTATCACTTATTGAGGATCGGGCAATCTTGAGCAATGGCAAGAAGAGAAAGCACACACATATAAGAAGACACAAGAATTTTACGTGGTTCGGTCTTGAAGACCTACGTCCACGACCATACTAATATCAATTTATTTCAATTACAACAACCCACTTAGGGTTTTACAATAGGAGGGGTATTTATAGAGAGAACATAACTAGGATATTCATGGGAAAAGATAAATCCTAATCCTAATCAAAATTCCTATATTAAAGATAAATCCTAACTCTAATCAAGATTATCATATTAGAGATAAATCCTAATCCTAATGAAAATTCCCATATTGTAGATGAATTCTAATCTTAATCAAGACTCCACAAACCCAACAACCAGTGCATGGACAAATTAAGTTATGACTTGGGTAAATATTTGGAATGATGCACTTGGTTTGATATGAAAAAAAATAGTTTTGAATAAGAAAGTACACGCTTATGAAAAGCTTTAATCTAGTTGATATTACTTTCATTGTTGATTGATTCAGTAGGTTATTGCTTTCTTTGCTTGTTACATATGTATTACTATATGTGTTTGTTTCTCATTTCGGACTTAGAGTCACAGCAAAGGGGCAAGGGACAAAACAAGCGATATTAGACGGTAGAAGAGGATAGAGCCGTAATTGATGTTTTGGTTAAACTTTCTACAAGTCACATGTAACAAGATGAAAATGGCTTCCGAGGTGGATATCTCCTTTAGTTGGAAAAAATAATATAAGAAAATATTCCACAAACCGTGTTGAAGGCCATACCAAACATTAAATCTCGAGTTAAGCTCTTAAGGAGTAATAGAAATACCATTTCTGATATCCTACAAATGAGTGGGTTTGATTGAAACTACCAAAATAGCACTAGCATGACAAAAATGCATATGATGAGTATGTCAAGGTAAACATACATAGATATATTATATTGGGTAATTTTAGAACATATTAAGTTTTTTGTTTATAATGAATTTTCCTTTATGCTACAATGTAGAGTCACGAAGAGGATGCTGGCTTATATGGAAAATCCTTTCCATTTTGCAATGATCATGCCTCGGTCTTCACCAAGGATAGTGTCACGGCCTTAACCGATCACTTTTAGCCATGCGGCATCTGACACGCACCAAATGGCAGGTCAGCCTTTCTTGTTAAAACAACAGTGAAATAACTCCTGTTCGCAACACAAGCACAACACATAAAAGAAGCGAACAAAGAGGTATTGTCCCCTCCCAAAGACATAAAAAAAGCGAGCATCCACGATACAAGAAGATGACATATGAAACCAGTTTTAGAGAGAGAAAAACATAAACTCTCTTAGATTTTAGAAAAGTTTACAATCATGGGCAAAGATCCTCACCAAGAGGTATTGTCCCATCCCAAAGACATAATAGACCCTAATACAAGAGCTATTCCAAATCCCCAAGGTTAATTGAGCCTCTTGCCCAATACAGGTCTGGCGAGAAGTCTTGGACTTCAATTTAGCTTGTAATATCCTCCGACGTTACTATAGCATACGCCTGCATAATCCCTGGGCAAATCCATAATCAACATCTGGGACCCTCGGTATGATCAAGTGTTCCGTCCCGCCTAGATTTTCTAGAGATCCACTCTCTAAAATAATCTAAGTCCACAACGCATGACTCTTGCTATAGGCCATGTGCACACTCACGGTCCAGCGCGCGCACCTCACAGTCTCAACACATGATCATGTGGAATATTCTACCAGCTCTTGGTCACGACACAACACATGTCTCGCGCTCCCCTGCGCGCTACCCAACTCACGCCGCTGTACGCCCTCGTGTCTTCTCCTATGTTAAGTTGTCCTCCTAATAACCATCTATAAGGGCACCAACTCTTACAAATAGAGCATATAAGAAATTCTAGAGGTAATATTGAAGATGATGCATCCCAATATAAAAATGAGGATAACACGCCAATCGAGGAGATTGATGGCTAATTCCAAGTGCCCATTGATGACTTTTCTATGCCTAGACAAGAACTGACAAACTCTCCATCACCTATGGCATTTGACAAAAGTACCTTAAGAACATCTAGGCGCCAGAAAAAGGAAATATATTGTTAATATCTATAAATTTTCAGAATTTTGTAGACCAGGTTAGTCTAGAGTTTAAAGCATTGGTTGAAACCGCAGCCTATAATGCTAAGTTGGCAGCTCGTACCACTAAATCTGTAGCAAGAAAAACTAAATTTACTACCTGCAATGTTGAGATTGCTGCATGTAATGTAGAAATTTCTACATGCAATATCCAAATCACTTCACACGATGAATTTCTTTGGGTAAAGTACTTTTAGCAGTTGATGGGTTTGGTGATGATGAGGCAATGTTTATGATACAAGTTCTAGTGAAAGATGAAGATCAACTCAAAGTATTTTGGGATCTTCCAATTAAGAAGAAGCTACGATTTTGTCAGGTTTTCTAATAGTGGTTGTCATATTGCCCGTGTGACATATAAATCATTATGATTAGAATTTCATATTGTCTACATTGTGTAAATTCACATTTACTTATTGATTATGTCATCTAGTAAATTTGTGATCTTGAGTTATCTATGGCATGTACATTGAGTTGATTTATTGAGTTTTTGTTGTTTTTAATACAAACATTATTAAAGGAGTCAATTACACTATTCTTTGACAACCATTATAGCCTAGAAATATGTGTAACTGAAAACTATATTTTATTGTGAATATGATTGTAGATATTAGTTACTGTTATATGTGTATATATATACTTGCAAGGTTGTTCAATGGCATATAAAGAAAAATATTTCCCCAATTTCTATTATGGTATTAGAGCTGTCAATCTAAACCACTCCATTAATTTGTTAGAGAGTTTTGATCGCTGGTCTTAACATTTCATTCTTTTTCCTTTTGTTAGAGAGGTTGATCTATGGACCTAAACCCTTTATTTTTTTTTCAAATTATGAAAAACATTAGTATTGTCAAGTGCGAAGAAAAGAATTATGCCTTATGAGAATTCTAATTGCGTGTGTTCAATGAAGGGAAGGATCTTTTACCGTTTTATATCGTACTACATTTGAACCTACTGAAGGCCAAGAGAAGATCAAATGGAAGACAAAGAATGCTCAAGTTATCTCTTGGTTGCTCAACTCTATGAACCAAGAAACTGCTTTGAGTCTTTCTGCCTTTGTGAAAGCTTCAAACATGTGGAGTTACTTGAAGAAATTGTACTCTTAATCAATTCAAGCTTAATAGTTTCATTTGGAACATGAGATTTCTTTGTATACCCATGGGGAGGAAGATGTTCAAACTTATTATTCTAGGTTCATAGCTTTATTGTCTGAACAAGACTTGGTAACAATGGGTTTATTTATGCAGCTGCTCTACTGCATGTCTTGAAGGAAGGGAAGGAGAGAATAATGCAATTTTTGATGAAATTGAGGCTGCAATTTAAACCCCTTTGTGCCAGTATTCTAAATCACCAATCTCAACTCAACTTAGAAGAAATTGTTGTTGATCTTCTTTGAGAAGAAACTTGTCTTCATTCACATGCCACACAATTCAACTACCATTTGATGGGGCTTTATTCTCCTCAGAGACTAAATCAAAGGGACGATGCAAAGTCCTAAGCCAAATCTAATGTCATAATTGCAAAGAGTATGGCCATGTCGCTTCACATTGCAAGAACAACTTCTACAACTATTGCAAGAATAAAGGCCATATTACATCTAAAAATCGTCTATTGCAATGGTGAAGACAAGGACACAAAGGCTTCTTTAGTATAGACGCTTCATCTAGCAAGCCTCATGCTCCTCATTCCCTTATGGAGATAAGACTTATTGCTGAATTAATTCAAAAGATGATTCAAGATTTTGTTGCCTCTACTATTGTAGGTGTTATTGCAAATGCTTTTTCTACTCTAGGCCACTCAGCTACAACTTCTTCTGATTCTACATGGTTTATAGATTCAAGTGCTTCAAATTGCATGAGTAGCCAACAAAACTAATTCAAATCCATCCAGCCTGATGATTTTCATGCTCCTATTATCATTGCCAAAGGTGAAAAGTTACAAGTTTGTAGCACAAATATTGTTATATGCTCTTTTCAAAATTCCTTCCTTTTCATAAATATGCTTTATGTTCCTACATTAATGATGGCTCACCCGCAAGCGCACGGAGTCATGAAGTAATACCCTGTGCGAGACACATGAATCGTATTCCACTGGGCCAAAAAACTATTCTTACTTCCTCCTTACCTACTTTCTAACTGATCAGCTTCAAGGTTTTGAAACTAACTTAGGAAAAGAACTAGAAGTAAAGGAAGGCCAACAAGCATGGTAAATCTCAAAGGAGAATCGATGGGACAGAATGATCACGGATGCGGATTCCCTCGGGACTACTATTGTTCTAAGGATAAAAAATCAAAATGGCAATCATGGGCTGGGTCGAGAGAGTCCTAAAGTAGGTTAATCATCAAGGGATACGGATGAGGATCACTTTGGGACTATTTTTGTTCTAAGGATGAAAAATCAAAATAGCAATCATGGGTTGGGCCGTGAGAGTCCTAAAGTAGGTTAATCACCAAGGGATTTGGGGTTAACCTATTTTAGGACTCTCTCGGTCCAACCTATGATTGCTATTTTGATTTTTTATCCTTAGAACAATAGTAGTCCCCAGGGGATCCGCATCTGTGATCGTTATTTCCCATCGATTCTCTTTTGAGATTTACAACGCTTGTTAGCCTTCCTTTAGTTCTAGTTCTTTTCCTTAGTTAGTTCCAAAACCCTGAGTTGATCAGTTAAAAAGTAGGTAAGGAGGAAATAAGAGTAGTTCCTTGGCCACGTGGAATACGACTCCTGTGAAGCTCATAGGGTATTACTTGACGACACCGTGCACTTGCAGGTGAGCTATCAAGTTTTTGGCGCAGTTGGTGTCCAAAAACCTTTTAAATGCCCTAATTTTGCTTTTTTATACTTTCCAAAGTTATGCTAGACTCACATAGAGCTTATAGAAGACTACCCGTGATCCTTGCGGGCCACAAGTGGCTCGCATGGCTCTCGGGCAACTCCATGCATGCTCATTTTGGTCCAAATTTCGGCCAAATTATGTTTTCCAGCCCACAACAACTTCTTTAAGATCTACAAGGTAATAAAAACCAATTCAAGCATAAAACGAGCATCGATCCACTAAAAATACATGCTAAGCTTATAAAATACACAAGAATACATGTACATGTAAGCCCTTATCATAACATCCCCACACCTAAAGGTTTGCTTGTCTCCAAGCAAACAAAACATGAAAAACATAGGAAAACGATAAGTGGCTAAATGTACTACCTCAAGCTCAAAGGGTAAGGAATCTCAAAAGCATAATGTGCAAGAGAGTCAAGGTGATGAGTTCCGCAAAATGCGAAGTCCTGTTTTACCCCAACTGTTCCTGTGAGTGTGCGTGGATCCCCTATCTCGCACTCGTAGTTATTCCACTAAGTCAACTCCACGTGTTAATCACTCCACACACGATGATCACCAGCTTTAGAAATGTTAAGTACATCCCCAATGAATAATCAAGGTCTTTAGTATAAGTACATGCTAGTGCAGTGTTGTTCCATGTGGGTTCTACAGTACTTAGCCTTCATATAGCTCATTTTGGTCCAGATTTCATCCAAATTGCGTTTTCCGGCCCGCAACGACTTCTTTAAGATCTACCAAGTAATAAAAACTAATTCAAGCTTAAGAAAGGCATCGATCCATTAAAAATACATGTGAAGTGTATAAAATACATGATAATACATGTACATTTTGGCACCTATCAATTAACTATTAATCTTATTTCTATTAGGCAATTAGTTGATGAAAATTACTTGTTACATTTTTTTGGTGATGGTTGTTGGATTCAGGATCAACAAACTGGAAAACTGATCCGAAAGGGTCATAAACAAGGACGTCTCTTTGTGCTCAAAACTAATCAAAGTACTCCTCATTATAGCTTGCTTACCTTTTCTATGTCCAATAAATCTATGTTGTGGAATTTATGGCATCGCAAAGATATCCAGATCCGTATCAGCTACAACTTTTCTTGAAAATTATCTTTCCATCTAGTAAATCGTTTTTTTTTCAATAATCATCCAAGTTGTCATAGTTGTGCATTATCCAAGTCTCACAAACTTTCTTTTCAAGTAGTGTTAATTCATAGTGTTAAATATGGGGTACAAATATTTCATTCTTTTGAGTTAATTCATAGTAATGTTTGGGTCCTTCTCCAAAAGTGTGTGGTGCTTTGGTTTCTCTGTGTTTGTGTTATAGTTGTTTGCATTACCCTAATTTAGTTGTGTCTTAAGTTTTGACTCATTTTTGGTCATTTTGGACTGAAAACTAGTCATAACATGGGTTTTGAGGAAGTACACAGACTGAACTTGAAGTACACACCCGTGTATTTGTCCATGTAGTTCTTTGGATGCTTTCAGAAGAAGTACATGGGCCAAACTGAAAGTACACGCCCATATACTTGCTGGTGTATCTTTCAGGTTGAGTACACGAGTATTTTAGACGCCAGTGTACTTGCCCGTGTAACTCCCTGAGTGGTTACATGGGCTGGGCTTGAAATACACGCCCGTGTAACTCCCCGAATACGCGATTTTCACTCCATCCAAAGAGTTACAAAGCCAGAATGAGATTTACACGGCTGTGTACTTGGCCGTGTACCTCTGTGAGTATTTAAATCCTGAACTTGAGCTCTAATTCCTCCACTTTCTATTCTCCTCCCTCTTCGCCCCTTGATACCCCTTTGCTCTGATTGAGAAGAAGCAACCACTCCTAGGCCTTTTCCTCCTCCCTTGGTGGAAGATTTTCGAAAGTAAATTTCTCTCCTTCCTTTTTTCCTTTGTTTCATATTGATTTTAAGGATCATGCTTGCCCTAGGTTTAGCTCTTGAATCTTGGTCAAATTCCGATGAAATTGTTGTTTTATTTGCTTGCTTTTCTCCATTCTATCATGTTTATTGAATTGATTATAGAAATCAACCTTGTTCTACTTTGATGAAATTGTCTCCTAATCATGAAATTTGGGTTAATGTAGCACTCAGGATTTCAAGGTTAAACTTTGTATCTTAGTTGTTTGGGGGAATTGATCCCCATAGAGTTGAAACTCCTTAGAACCTTTAGGGACAAGTTCAAGGCATGTTCAAACCTAGTTAGGGTTTTAGGGTTTGTAGCATGAAGAGATTCATGCTTGTTCTTCCTTTGTGTTTTCTTTTGGTTTAAGCCCTTATAGCTGGTATTGGTGTAGGTGATGAGAGCTCAGCCAAAGGCAAGGAGCCGGCGGAGGAGTAGCGTCGTAAGGAGTTGATCTCCTAAGTTTGTGAGTGGGTTATGATTGCACATTCTAACGTTTTACTATATAAATATACCTATGGTTTGGTTTAATGAAATACTTGATAATATTATGTTGAAATGATGGTTCTATTGTTTTAAGAGAAATTTTATGTTCCTTGTTTTATAAATGGAACTCTTATTGAATCGATGTTTTGAAAGATTTTTCATACATGTTATTCTACAACCAAAGCTTCTGATGTTTACTGAAAATGTGTTCCGTCATGTTACTACATCGTTGAAATTAAACGGTGAAACTTTTATACATGGTTACTCTTGATCTGGATTTACTTGATAACGATGTTTATAGCTGTTTGATGGTTATTTGTCCTAAACAAGGACGCTATGAAATGTTTTACTTAGATCACACTGCTGTTACTTCTTGTGACGTTTTGATGGTGATGGGGTTGTAGCCTAGCTGCTACAGTAGGGGGTCCTCACGGTCTAGCCTTTAGAGGTGGTATGGTAGACCCGAGCTATCTATCCACTCAGGTGGCGCGTAGAGTTCTGACTGAATGTACACCGTGTCCGGAGTCACCATACGGATCCGGTGGGTCAATGTTAAAGACATGAGTACCTTGGGGGCTCTTAACTTAGCCGCGGCCACGGCTAGAGTTTAGAGGGTTTTGTAGATCATTTATCGGTTACTCGAATTGAAAATCCTATACTTTGGAAAAATGAGTTTTATTATACTTAGCAAAAAGTTTTTGATGGTGTACATTGCATATTTTGAGTTTAAAGAGTTGTGACTTGATATTCATGAGTTGTCTTCTAAGACTACAGTTGGTCAAATTAGTTTTATAAAGCTGACATGTTTCCTTGAGCTTATCTATATGTGTGTGTGTGTGTGTGTGTGTGTGTGTACTTGCATATTGTTTATATCTAGCCATAACCTGGAATGTTCATGTGTTTTGGATGGAATGAGGCATGTATGCCTATCCAGGTGTTACATTTTAAATGCATACGGATTGGTAATTATCTATTAAAATTTCCGTGTATGTTGGATTTATTGAGAGTTAAAGAATGTGAATGTTTATGTTTATGATTTTCATTTTGATGGTAACAAAGGGCCACGGCCCGACTCCGGACTTTGGTTTGATACTGCAGTGTGGGGTTCCACGGTCCGACCTGATGGGAGGCAGTGTGGTTAACCCTAATACGTGTGTTCCTGTATTTGACTTTGATGATGATTGCGGACATTAGTCTGACACTGCAGTGTGGGGTCTCCACGGGCCAACCTGGTGAATGGTGGCATGGCTGCCCCTATGTTCACCCTGGTCGAGAGGTGCGTGGAGCCATTGACAAGATTTAGGAGAGAATATCCATATTTTCATATTGAGAGACCAGGGGTCACCACACGAAGATCTCATTGGCCAACGCTAAGGAAATTTTGTGTTTTGATTCGATTCTTGGGTTTTGAATACTACTTGGCGGTTCTGTATTTAGTCGCTGCCACGATTTATATTTATGTGTTATTTAATTTTATATGTGCAATGAAACTTTCTATATTACAAGCATTATTTTAAAAGCTCTTTCGTTAGTTCTTAAATTATTTTTGAAGTTTTTAGAGCTGTGCTAACCCATTCACTGAGTGACTTTAGTTACTCACCCTCTCCCCCTTTCCAGCCTCTGCTCCGTAGTGGTGGTGCGGCGGACCGAAGTGTTGGGCTTACGTTGGCTGGATAATTTAAATCTTGTTTCATGTATGTTGTTTACTGAATATTATGCATTGTATAAGGATATGGATCCACTAGTGTAATTATTGTCCTTAGGACTTGGTTTGTATGTTTCTTAATCTTTCGAAACCCTTTGTTACACCTATGGAATGCATGTCCTTTGAACCTTGTATTCGAATTATTATCATGCAGCTTCTTCTATGGGTTCTTGTATTTTACCATGTTTTTGTCCAGGGTGTGGTAAGCCTTGCAACGACTCGAGGGATGAGTGGTGAGGGTGTCCTTCCTCGGTTTGTTGCAGCGGTTATCGCGTACCGGTTCTACGGGATGGGGTGTGACAAAGTGTCTCATATTGGGTACAAATATTTCATTCTTTATTGA
Organism: Dioscorea dumetorum; assembly: GCA_902712375.1. NCBI lineage: Eukaryota > Viridiplantae > Streptophyta > Magnoliopsida > Dioscoreales > Dioscoreaceae > Dioscorea > Dioscorea dumetorum. Next base: position 489,585 of record CACTHL010000635.1, read on the forward strand.
TCAATTCACTTGATACACTTGGCTTTATTTTATGTATTTCAAATTTGAAGCATCTCCCCTTAGACGAAATTTTCTGAGCATGATAAAAACTCAATTTAACACCTGTATTAAAATTTTTCATTCTGATTCAGGGGCAGAATATCATGAGTCTGGCATATTAGAATTTTTATCTACCAATGGCATTATTTCCCAATGTTCTTGCTTTCACACCCTTGAACAAAACGGCCTTGCTAAACGGAAAAATATACATATCTTAAAACTTGCATGTGCCTTGTTTAGTGAATCCTCAACACCTAAACAATTTTTGGTAGAAGCTATTAAAACGGTTGTTTATCTCATTAATCAACAACTGTGTCCTCACTTTGGGAACAGGTCTTCCTTTGAATATGCTTATACCAATGTCCTGTTGTCTATTCTCATCTTCGTCTCTATGGTTCCATTTGTTTTGTTCTTCTCCCACTCATGGACGCGATAAATTGTCACTCAAAGCTGCTAAATGTGTTTTTCTTGGGTATGCTAATAATCAAAAAGGTTTTGTTTGTTACGATCCTAATAAGCAACAAAGTCACATCTCTAGTCATTTTACTTTTATAGAAAACTCTTATAATTACTCTTCTCCTACTTTGTCCTCAACTTCCACAGTATTCTTCCTACCCTCATTCTTAGACTCCCATGATAAGAATGAAGAGCAACAAGGGACTGCATTTACTTCACCTCTTCCTCTAGTTCAAGGTAATGTTTCTCTTGATCCACCCATCAATTCTTCCTCCGATCCTTCTTCCTCTGATTGCACTTTACCACCACTATCATCAGCATTTCCTCTAAAATCTATACCCATCGTCCTAAACCTTCCACCAAATTCCCAACATCTATCCTTCCTATTTCATTTGAATCTGTACCAAACAAAGGAGTTGCACCTAAACAATAAGCTACACCTCCTCTTCAAAGATTAGTGTGCAAAACTATTCCACTAAAAAGATATAGCTACTCAGCTAAACACTATGGACACAAATTGGCCTTACTATGTACTTTGGCATAGATTTCTATTCCCTCATCTTACAAGGAAATGATGGAACAAGAATTTTGGAAATAAGCTATCTGTGAAAAATTGCAAGCTTTGCAAGATAATCACACATGAGAGTTTTGTCTAGATCCACAAAATGGTCAGGTCATTGGTAGCAAGTGGGTATTTACAGTTAAACTGAAACTAATAGCAGTCTTGATCAGTATAAAGCAAGGCTAGTTGCTTAAGGTTATAAGCAAGAATATGAGATTGATTATGAAGAAACATTTGCACCTATCACAAAATGTCTACTATTTGTATTGTGTTAACATTGGCATCTATAAACCGGTGGTATTTTCATTAGTTAGATGCCAAGAATGCTTTCTTCATGGAGATTTGATGGTAACAATCTACATGAAGCCTCCTCCTGGTTATCCTTTACAACCACAACAATCACATTATGTTTGCAGACTTAAAAATCATTATATGATTTTAAACAAGCTCCACGAGCTTGTTTTAAAAACTTTCATACCACTATTTGTGCCGCTGGGCTTTGCCAAAGCTTTCATAATCATTATATGTTCTTAAGAGAACTTTTGTTGGCTTGATTATCTTTCTTATTTACATTGATGATATTATCACTACTGGAGGTGATACTACAAGAATCTTTGATATTGTCACGCCCCAGCCCAGAGCCGGGCCCGCTAACAGACCGGCCGCATCCGATGGAGCTGGGCCCCATCGAGTGCAAGGCCTCAGATCTCAAATCTAGTCAAAGTCAACCTAACAGACAACAAGAAGCAATAATACAGAAGTACAAATAGAACAACAGTAACAAAACTAATACAGGTACGGGCTTCCGCAGCCCTACAGAATACAGTGCCACAAATAGCTCAAGAATCCCAAAAAGATTTTACAGACAAAAATACAAGTCTCACTCACACATAAGAGTTCTCTACAATATCTACAACTAAAGACAGCACTCCGACTCCAAGATCAACCCCCGATCCTAGGCTTAAACTTCTCCTGCGAAAGATAAAATCGCAGAATGTATGAGCCACAAGGGGCCCAGTAGGATTGCAGAAATGACAGGTAATACAGATATTTCAGAAATAATTATAATCCTGACAGAAATACAGGAAATGCTCAAAATACCGAAATAATCAGAAATACAGGAATACGCAAAACCAGACATGTACACCTCCCTGACTAATAACAGAATCAACAGCTCGAGGCTGGATCTTCGACTGTGAAGTCGGAACAGAACAAAAGAATATCGACGGCCGAAGCCGGATCTTCGACCGCAGTCGGATGGTAGCGCTACTACAGAAAACATGTGCACATGGCTAGTACTTACTCCTCCTAGCTGGGTAATTTGCCAGGAATGGAGATGTACCAGAAACCGCGAAAAATACGGAGTACAAACAGTACGATACGGAATAAATTGATTTGCAATATAAATAAATGAATAAATAATTAAGTAAATAGTAATTACAGAATAACAATAAAGATAACAGAAATAATACAGGAATATCAAAAATAAATAAATTTCTAAATAAAATGTAAGTACCGAACACCAGAGATACGGAGTTATACAGGTATAAGAACCGACCTAATTCCGAAATACGAAGTTAGGTTCAACAGACGCCATCGGATCTAAACCTCAAGGTCTGAAATTACTAATGAGGAGATCAAATGGTACAAGAAAAATGTAACTCTCACCACAAGGACCAAACCCTAAGTAATTACAATTCAAGATTTGAAAAGGGTAGATCATCCAACATCTCAACCAGTATACAAAATTATATGCACACAATGATTGGGCAATCATCAATCCACAAGATCTAAAGTTCAAATTCCACTATATAAATAACAAGATCTACTTGACAATTATAACAGAATCCTACAAGCTGCACACATAAAAGAAAATGTAAAACCAACAGGACACTTAGGTAGAAACAGTGATGCAGTGAACTCCACTGAAAGTGGGGACAAGAGAGCATGCTATGGAAGTTAGTCACAAGCCAAACTTGGTTCCTGATGTGTTACCTTACCGAAATTTTTAACAAATACACTGACCATTCAGAACTCTTTAACCCCAACCATCTATAGCTAATTATACACAAGAAAACAAGATGATTTCCCCAATCTTATACCATTAGTTCCCAGGCACAAAACTTGCGAAATTACTTTATTCCCTAACACAAAAGTCAACCAAGACAGATAGGCGTAGGAAGGGTAATTTTTCCTGTCCATTTGGAACCAAAGTTTCAGTCCTATGTTTGCTCAGATATAAACCAGCAAGAATCAAATTCGGAAAGCATGGCATTTAAATAGAATTAACTCCAACATTGCTAAGAGAAGCATAGCAACATACATCAACCACCACACATCCTCATGTTACCATTTTAATCACAAGTAACCTTGTTAATCATGCCCATCATCTTCATCACTTTCTAATCATGACACCTTGGCAAGGTACTCCCAGACATTAAACTCGTTAGAGTTTACTTAAAGTGTAACATCTACAATCATTCAAGCATTAACCCACAAATCAAATAACTCCACCACTTCAATAAATCATATACACCACATATGTTTATAAAACTGATCTGCCAACCTACTTATCATTTGAAAACATGAAAACTTGATCTTTTCTTCAATCCAAACATATCCCAGTAAAATCAAGCAGCATGGGCTCCTATCGATACCCATTCTTTTCTGTACATCAACAGTTATATTTTCATCAAGTTCAAGAAACTCAGAATTTCATACAAATGATTCAATTCAAAGCTCATGTCAACGTGAGCATTTCTGACCCACTGCTAGTTATAACCATCCCAAGAAATACACTACATTCACATCAACCTGACATTAACTTGAACCACCTCACCAGAGACTCTACTACCACTGCACTGAATATAATATTCTGATATCTTGAAGTAAACTTATATTAAAGTCCACATTTCCAACTTCACCAATTCCCACAGCTTTGAATTCAAGAAATATTAGCTGATTCCAACTAAGTATGCCTCTAGCCCCTCCACATGAAAGTACAACTGACAAGTTCACAACTTGACAACCAATTTAAGAACAAGCTCACAAATGGCCATTAGCTATGATCATAACTTATCATAAACACATATTCCAAGTCCCAAATTTTACATGGTGGGTGTTAAGATACCAAGGTTCAAATTATCTATCTAACACTTTGCCTAAATCCAGCAGAATGGCCAACAAAACCCTCCTGAAATCAGCATCAGAACAATCCAGATAGAGCTGCGAAAACAAATCATATCTCATGAACCATACATCCAATAAATCTGAAATTTTACCGAGAATTAGATAAGACCAAATACTACAACTTTCATATTTTGCACTTACAGAAATTCTGCTTCAAAACAACACTGAATTTGCAAAATACCAACCCTCATACTCCCACAAAAATGGCCATAACAATTCCCTCATAAATTTACTCATACTTCACATATACACCCAAAAGTTCATCAATTCAAAGATTTAACATCCACCAAAGACCTACACTTCAGCCTGGTTTTCTCTAAATAAACAAAGAAATTAAAAGCATACAAAGATACCAAAATCAACACATTCAACCCATCAAATTTCCTTGAGGATTTAAACATTGAACCATGCCAACAATCTCGAAGAATTTTAATACATGAAGAGTAGATACACCTACTTATACAAAGCTCCGGCGATATCCACCTCCAACGAGTTCCAAACCTTTTATCCCCACCCGGCAGCGCCTCCACTCTCCTCGCAAAGCTAGACTCGGATCGGAGAAGGAAGACGACGAAGACGCCGGAGAGGTGGTAGCCATGTCTCTTTCCCACCCCTTCACTAGCTTCTTCTTCTTCTTCCAACACCAACAAAGCTCTCTCTCTCTCTCCTTCTCTCTCTCTCTTTCCCCCCGACCAGATCCACAATTTTTGGGATAAAGGAAGCTTAATGTGGTTTAAACAACCACTTGAGAGACTAACCACAAGATTAGAATAAAAAATATAAAAACAACTTGATGGTCAAAGGCTGACCATCACAGATATCAAGACCATACTTCATTCATTGTTTCATATGAAAGATCTTGGAGCCCTTACTTATTTTTTAGGCCTTGAGATGTCTTACGTATCTAATGATTTGGGACCGAATCAAAACAAGTATACATGTGACATAATTTGTGAAGCAAACTTAAGTGATGACAAGGTTGTCATACTCCAATGGAAATGAATGTCAAATCCAAGAAAAATTATGGGAAGCCAATTTCAGATCCCGCACACTATCGCAAAACCTGTTGGGAGCTTAGTATATCTCACTATAACAAGACTTGATATTTCCTTCGCAGTTCACATTCTAAGCCAGTTTGTATCAAATCCTCAATAACTTCACTTAGCAACGATGCATCATGTCATCCGGCATTTAAAAGGAACTCCTAGGAGAGTTATCTTCTTCCCATCTTCTCCCACACTCAATGTTAAGGGATTTGCAGAAGCAAACAAGGCAAGATGTCCACATTCTCGTTGATCAACTGCAGGCTAGTGTATGTTTCTTGGTAATTCATTGATATCATGGAAATGCAGAATCCAAGATTGTGTTTCCAAGTCATCTACCGAGGCAAAATATCATTCTATGTCTACAAAATATTCATAAATTGTTTGGCTTCAAAGATTACTAGCTGAACATGGAGGGAAGTTGAATGAACCAACTCAACTATTTGTTGACAATATGAGTGTTATTTAAATTGCTGATAAACCTGTTTTCATTAACAAACCAAACATAATGAACCAGATTATCACTACATTAGGAAGCTTTTACAACAATGGCTTATTACTTTACCTCACATTGAGACTGAACACCAGCTAACTGACATAACAAAAGCTATGATAATAGGTAGACATGAATTTTTTTGATGGACAAATTGATGCTAAATGTCTCCCTAGCGTCAATTTGAGCAGTGTCAAAGAGTCAATTACACTCCTGTTACAACCTTGACAACCATTATAGCTTAGAAATATGTCTAACTGAAAACTATGTTTTATTGTGTGTAATATTGTAGATATTAATTACTATCATCTATAGCTTTATATATATACTCGTAAGGTTGTTCAATGTCAGACACAGAAATATTCCCCCAGTTTCTATTAGACATATATACATTTTTAAAAGGTCCCCTTTTTAAAGAGATACATGTGGTTGATATGCATTTTTATATAAACAAGAAAAGAAATAACTTTGTTGAATACCATGTTCCTTGGTTGTAGGTGCATCTATATGGTGGCCAAAAGTGCCACACACAACATCGGTAAAAAATCTGAGTGCGTGACACAATGCTCCGAGACATTTCTACATTGGGTAAAAAACATTATTACTTATCCATTCGATTGCCCAAAAACAAAAAGAGAGCTAGTAAAATTAATCGGTTACCTTAAACAACTTCCACTTTGGGTTGTTTGAAGTTTCAGGGATGAGTTCAGGTTTTTTTAAGAACATTATGACAAAGAATAAATGATCGCAGAACAACACGAAAGTGCTCACCAATTGTTTCCGCAGATCTCACGAAGTCAAACTTAATAATCTAATTTTGACATGATGTAGTACAATGTTTAAAAACATTGCACCATCTCCTCAAGAATGACATATCTGGTGCCTCATATAGCCTACCTGTGATAGTCAACAATTGGCAAAAATTTATGAAAACAACTTTTATCCATGCACAACTTATCAGTGCATTTGATGTCACTTTCGTAAATCACCCAATTTAAGTATTCATATTAATTTTGACGCCAACATGATGTTGACCCACCTCATACTGAATTGACCTATTTTTATTGCGAGTTGTTTTCTTGCGCATACAGCGGTCACAAGGTTTAACACATGAAAGTAACACATATACATTACAAAATACTATCACACTTCATCAACCTCATCCATATCTATAATAACAATTATATACGTCATGTCATATAAAACCTAGGTGCACAATTTAATAAGTAAACAACAACTTCATTCTTAGTATAAAGTGATGATAGGGACCAATAATTGACAAAAATATTTTATAGGATCAAACATCAATGATAGAAAGGAAACTATATGCCCCAAAAAAAAGAAATGGAAAAATTCCATATATATATATATATATATATATATATATATATATATATATATATATATATGTTGTAATGGATCACCCATCAACAAAGCTATGTCTTGAAAAATACGTAGCCACATTCTTAAATGATTAATCCTTATTTTATAATGAGGTATCCCTGGAAACTACATAAATTGAGATCATGAGAAGGCATGCAAAGCTAAAATTTGCAAGTAGAAACAACTATTTGACATGGCTAAAGATGTTGATCTAGAAAATAAATATAATAAGATGATGTAGACAACTAGTAAAGATATAACAGTACAATAATAGAGAAGACCTAGAAGCACTAGTTCATCGGGATTGCAACCTAGAGAGAGAAGAGTATTAAAAACAAAGATAAAATAGAGTGATAAAATAGAGTGTCTTTTCGCACAATTTCATGATGTTGAAGACAACACTAAAATAAATTACTAAACAAAACAATGTTTGATTGAACAGTGAAAATAGACTGCTCATTCACACAAGTACATGATGTTGAAGCACTAGAATAAACTCCAAAACAAAAAGTGATTGATTGAACAAACATGAAAACTATACTCTGAAAATGAAATACATGCATGGAATAGATAGCAGCCTCATACTCATGGAAATACTAAACTATGAACAGGTTAAAAGTCATAAAGATTGTCCATCGCCATATCTTATAGAAGGTAGAAATAAGAGAATCCATTGCCAATCTCATGCCAACATAGATAAGCTCGTCCAAATGACCTCTGTCATGATTATCTTCTGTTTATGGAAAGAAAAGAAAGAAAATCATCTTAATTAAATGAGTAGCACAATTTGTGCGAAGTTAAAGTGATGCATTAGTCCCAGTACTAAGTCTTCTGAGGAACTGCATCTCCTGACAAGAAATTAGTCCCAGTACTAAGTCTTCTGAGGAACTGCATCTCCTGACAAGAAATTCTTAAGATTTAAATAAATTCGATGTTAACTTCATAAGATCCAAAGAAATATATCAGTTCTTATTGTTGAAATGCTACTCCATTTATGTTGAGCTTCCTCAATTCTGAAAACTTCCAATCAAAGAGAGGGCAACAACTAAACTCCAAAACAGAGGAAAAAATGTGTTAAAACTACACACACTTTCATCCAATCAACTTCTAGAAAAAGAACACATACAATACTTTAATAATACCCAAAAAACAAGAGAATAAGAAACTAACTTCCCACGGTGTATCTCATCTGAGAAAATAACGCAAGTTAACCTCCACTACTAACTACTTTGACTAATTCTAAATGTAAACATAATGAACTTAAATTAAACCAATCTAACACCACTTAACAGTTGAGCCCAACATCAGCCTCATCTTCAATTCAACATCAATTTAACTTAAGTTGCTCCTTCAGCCTTCAATCTCCTCCTTGGGCTCAAGCTGTCCACTCCAAGCCTCATTCTGAGAGTCTCAAACCTGAATTTACTCAAGGGCTTAGTGAATGTATCAGCTAGTTGCTCTTCCGAACAGTAGAATACTACTTTGATTTCTTTCTTCTCCTCATAGTAGCGTACAGCATGGTATTTAACTTTGATGTGCTTGGTCTTGCTTTGTGAAGAACTGGATTCTTTGCAATTGAAATGGCTGCACAGTTATCACAAAGAATTAGAGTAGCTTCAGACATATCAAAGCCAAGATCAGACATCAATTTTCTCTACCAAACAGCCTGTTTAACAGCTTCAGATACACCAATATATTCAGCTTCTGCAATTGATTGAGCTACTTGTCCTTGCTTCTTTCAATTCCAAGTGATCACTCCAGTCCCAATAGTAAAGCAACTTCCAGAAATACTCTTCATTTCTTCATCATTTCCAGCCCAATCACTGTCTCGAAAAACCAATAAGTTTCATCAATTTGTTCTCGCCATAGTATATGCCATAATCAATCTGTCCCTTTAATGTATCGAAGGACCCTTTTCGCTACTTGAAAATGCTTCTCTGTTGGATTTTGCATGAATCGTGACAAGTAATTTACGGAAAAGACAATATCTCGGTCTAGTACTTGCAAAGGTATAGTAGGCTTCAAATTAAACTTCTATACATTCTTCCATTTACTTGAGGTGTACCATCATGCTTGAAGAGCTTTTCTCCAAGCGAGAAGGGTGTACTTACGAGGCTTGCTATTTCCCATGCAGAATTTTGATAGAAGTTCTTCTCGCATATTTCTTCGATGTATAAGTATACCAGTCTCCGTCTGCTTCACCTCCATTCCTAGGAAGAAGGACATCCTCCCAAGATCACTCATCTCAAAGACAATCTTCATGTTTTCTTTAAATTCTTCAACCTCTGATTCTTTGCTGCCGAGTCAATAATATATCATCAACATATATTGACGCAACTAATAAATCATGATCTCCACTCCTTTTTACATACAAGGTTGCTTCGGTTTCACTTCTCATGAACCCAATATTTATCGGATGAGAGTTCGAGTCTACCGTACCGGGCTCTAGGAGCCTATTTCAAGCCATAGAGTGCCTTCGAAGTTTATATACCTTTGCTTCTTCACCTGGCTTCTCAAAACCTTCAAGGTTGATGAACATAGAGGTCTTCATTTAGATATCCATTGAGGAAAGCTGATTTTATATCCAGTTGATAAACATACCAGCTTTTATGAGCAAAGCAATAGCCAACAACAATCGATAGTGTCTAACCTTGCCACCGGTGCAAAGGTATCAAAGAAATCCACTCCAGCTTCTTGTGAGTAGCCCTTCACAACTAGCCTTGCTTTGTGCTTGTTCACAGTCCCATCTGCATTCAATTTTAATTTGAATACCCATTTTACACCTAAAACTTTCTTTTCAACTGGTTGTGTCACAAGCATCCATGTATTACTCTTCTCAATCATTTGAAGCTCCTCCTCCATTGCATTTCTCCATGCATCTGATTTTAAAGCTTCAAAACAGTTTTCGGGTTCTAGTGAAGCTAAATTACGGTGAGCATATATGTCTTCCAGCCTTCTTCGAATCCTCCGAGTGACATCTCATCATAATTCTCTTCTCCATTATCCTCTTCATCGGTCCTTTATTGATTGCATCTTCATGCACTTCATCTTGAACACTCTGGATACTCGAGTGTGTAGTGGATGTTCAACAAACTGATCTTTAGCTTCAGCGATCTTTGTATTATCATTTTCCCAACTCCATACTTGATCTTCATCAATTCTCACATCTCTGCTAACTATGATTTTATGAGAAAGTACATTGTAGATTCTATAGCCCTTGGTGACTGAGCTATAACCTACTAGAATACCAATCTCTGCTCTCTTATCAAGCTTCTTTCTCCTCTCCTGTGGAACATGAATGTAACACACACTACCGAAGATTCTGAGATGTTTTACCTTTGGTTTGTAGCTTGTCCAAGCTTCATAGGGAGTGAGATTATGTAATGCCTTGGTACTTAGACAATTCTGTAAATAGACAGCAGTGTTCACAGCTTCAGCCCAAAAAAGCTTTGGCATCTTCTTCTCGAAGAGTAAGCATCTTGCCATGTTCTTTCTCTCACTCACTCCATTTTGCTTGAGGTGAATATGGAGCTGAGAGTTGGTGAATGATGCCATTCATCTCGCAAGAAGTCTTGAAACTGATTTGATAAGAACTCAGCACCATTATCTGATCTCAAGGTTTTAATTTTGAGATCAGATTCATTTTCAACCAGTGCTTTGAACTTCACAAACTTCTGAAAAGCTTCAGACTTCAGCCTCATGAAATGCACCCATGTGTACATGCTAAAATCATCAATGAATAGAATGAAGTACTTACTTCCATTCACTGACTCAGTGTGCATAGGTCCACAGATGTCAGTGTGAACCAACTCAAGCTTCTTTGTTGCTCTTCTAATCTGTTGCGCAGGGAAAGGAAGTCGTGTGATTTCCCTTCTTCACACACCTTTGCATAAGCTTCTTCTTGTGTTCATGTTTGGCATGTTGATCACCATTTGAGTGTCCGTCATCCGCTTAAGAATATCAAGACTACAATGCCCATACCTCTTATGCCACAAAGAAGGTTTCATCCATGCTTACATGGAATGCAGCCTTATTTTTCCAATTTAAGAAAAAACTATGGCCATACATCTCTACTTCCATTAGTTTTACACCTTCTTTATCAAAAACTTCACACATTTTATCATGAAATTAAGTGATAAACCAGATTCAAGTAGCTGGCCTACACTTACTAGATTCGTGAGATGTCGGGCACAAAAAGCACATTAAGTATTTGCTTTTTACCTCCCGGTGTGTTGATGAAAACAACACCTCTCCCCTCCACAGCAACATAGTCTCCATTGCCTATCTTCACCTTAGATTTGTAGCTCCGATCTAACTCCTTGAAGCTCTCGGGATCTCCACACATGTGATGAGTGCATCCACTATCTAGTAGCCGACTTCTCCTGCATTCACTTTCCAAATATTTTTTTTCAAAGGCCATAAACATCAACTCTTCATCTCGTTCCACTTCTTCACCCACTGTGCTTTTGGTTGTTGTTGATCAATCTTGCATACTTTCTCAATATGACCAAATTGCTTGCATTTCCTACATTGAACACTCGGTCCGAACCGAAAAAAATTTTGAGAGTGATTAGTTTGTTTGCAATGACGACAAGGAGGAAATTCCCTCCACTTCTTCACATAGGTACTTGCTTTGACTACCATCTTGCACATTGATCTTCTTAGTAGGCCCTGTAAACTTCCCAACTGCTTTTTTGAAAGTTTTTTTCTGAAACTTAGTCTTCTCAGCAGCCATCAATGCAGTCTCACTTTGCTTCCCTTTAAACTCCTTCTCTTCTCTTCTCATGTTTTGTCTTTGCTCCACAGCTTGAAGAGAACTTACCAATTCACCAATGCTCATAACTGTAAGGTCCTTGGAGTCCTCTAAGGATGCAATTTTGTGCTCGAATCTTTCAGGTAAACTAACCAAAACTTTCTCCACTACTCTTTGGTCTATGAGTTTCTCTCCAAGTAGATGAACCCGGTTCACAACACTCATGACTCTGTCAGCAAACTCCCTGACTGTTTCTCCATCCTTCATCCGCAACATTTCAAATTCTCTTCTCAAGTTGAGAACTTGAACTCTTCTAGCCTTCAAGTCACCCTCGTACTCCTCATTGAGTTTGAGCCATGCTTGTTTGGCAGTATCACAAGTCATAAGTCTTGTAAACAACTCTTCACTCATAGCTGAATGGATTGGATTGCAGTGAGAGCCTTGTACTTCTTGGTTGTTGCTTCAACATGATTCTTCTTCTGTGTTGCCGTTGGATGCTCCGGAAGAATGTTAACTTCATCATCCTTCTCCAGAGCCTCCCACAGATCATATGCACGTAGGTATGCCTTCATCTTCACCTCCCAAGCTGCATAGTTCTAGCCACTAAACACAGGTACCTTTGATACAAAGCTTGATGTCTCTCCCATCTCCACAACCTCCAAAGATCTATTTTAAAAGCTCTGATGCCAATTGAAAACTTCCAATCAAAGAGAGGACAACAACTAAACTCCAAAACAGAGGAAAAAATGTGTTAAAACTACACACACTTTCATCCAATCAACTTCTAGAAAAAGAACACATACAATACTTTAATAATACCTAAAAAAACAAGAGAATAAGAAACTAACTTCCCACGTTGTATCTCATCTGAGAAAATAACGCAAGTTAACCTCCATTACTAACTACTTTGATTGATTCTAAATGCAAACATAATGAACTTAAATTAAACCAATCTAACACCACTTAACAGTTGAGCCCAACATCAGCCTCATCTTCAATTCAACATCAATTTAACTTAAGTTGCTCCTTCAGCCTTCAATTTCCATGTATCAATAACCAAGCAAGTTCCATTATTAAAATGCTGAGCCCTTTGACAAGTGATGACAAGAGGGCTACATAAAACTCATAAACAACATACTATCTTATCTACATTATATAACAAAGCCTCACAGGTCATGTTTCTAGAAGTTAAAGCAAGGGGGAAAAGCAGTAAAGTTGTTATCATGAATATTGAATGCAAAAACAAAATCCTACCAAAGATAATGACCCATAACTCAATACTAGAGATTATATATGATATACCAAAACTTTTTTACTTTTATCGGAATTAGGTCATGTAAAAATGCAAACAACTATATTATAATATGCACAAGTATCACCTCCAATTTAACAAGCAAAATGTAATATCACCCAACTAAAGAGCCAAATGTTGCAAGGGCTTTCAAAGCTCACCCTTATGGACATAATGCATGTATATTTTAGCAATTATAACTATATATAGCTACAACAACATCCAGACTAATGCAACAACAAATAAGAGCAAAGGATAAACCTGGAGTTCACATTAAACAAGATATAAATACTTTAGTGAAATCAGGGTCTGATATTGAAATCAAATTGTTAATGAAATCGGGAAACAAAAGGGAGTTCTGATGATGATATAAATCCTTACCTTGAAAAGGTTGTTCAAAGGAGGACCATAACAGCAGACAATTGGGAGCTCCCATGATGAATCAAGCTGTAATACCAACGTTTCATTGAAATCAAGATCTGGTGAAGAAATCAATTGGTTGGCGAAATCGGAAAACAGAAGGGAGTTTTAGAGATGAAATGAATCCACACATTAAAAAGGTTGGTAAAAAGAGGACCACATGAGCAGACAATCGGGAGTTCCTGTAATGAAATAAAACTCTTAGAGGATGGAAGCGAACACCTTTGGCCGTGCGGCACCCGACATGCACCAAGTAGCAGGTCATCTTTCTTTGTTAGAGCAATAGTGAAATAATACATGTTTGCAATATAAGCACAGCACATAAAAGAAGCGAGCAAAACCGAAAAACATTCATGATATGAGAAGACGACAAAAGAAACCAGTTTTGAAGAGAGAAAAACATAAACTCTCTTCGATTGACAAAAGTTTACAATCATGGCCAAAGATCCTCACCAAGTGGTCTTGTCCCTCCCAAAGACATAAAAGACCCATTACAAGAGCTACCCCAAACCCCCAAGGTTAATTGAGCCTCTTACCCAATACAGGTCTAACGAAAAGTCCCAGACTTCCACTTAGCTTATAATGTCCCCTACATTATTGTAGCTTTAGCAATACACCCTTAGACACAGAGCCAGTAGTACCTGTCACGCGCGGTAATACTGCGTGCCATTCTCGCCCCTAGCTCAGCTACGCTCCCACCCGCGCGCCTACTTGCATATACCTGTGTAATCCCTCAGTAAATCCAGAATCAGCATCTGGGTCTCTCAATATGATTAAGTGTCCCACCCCGTCTAGACTTGCTATAGATTCACCTCTAAAATAATCTAAGTCCACAACACTTGACTCTTAGTATGGGCGCGCCTGACCCACGCGCTCATCGGCCACGCCCACGCCCACGCCCACGTTCACGTTCTAGCGCACGCCTCACTGTCTTAGCACATAATCGGGCGTGATATTTTACCTGCTCTTGGTCATGACACAACACATGTCCTCATCGGTCTTGAATTGTTCTCCTAATGACCAAGTGTAAGGGCACCGACCCTTACAAGCCTCCCCCATTAATTGAAGCCAATGTCCTCATCGGTCTTGAACTCAAGAGGTCTTGAACCAACTCCTTGAATTGCTAAAGAGTAGTATCACACTCCCAGCTTGCCTCTGACACGGCCTTTGCGTCACCGCAAGTGCACGGATCATCACGCAATACAGTGGACCCCCAAAGAGGGATCGGGTTGTCGAACCTTAGGGAGCAAACATACTAATACTAACCTCTAGTTGCGAAATCTAGCCTAAGAAGAATGATAGTTAGCATACCTAACCAAAGTAACTAAAACGAGTAGAAATCAAGCAAGGGGTAAAGCTTATCAGGAATAATGGGAACACTTGGACAAGTACTCCGTCGGGGATTAGGCAATTAAATACCAACTTCTATAAATAATCCTTAACCAATTAGCATAAGTGTTTAACGAAATATGATATCAACACGGGCTTCACCGCACGCTAGTTAGTAGGATCCAACTAGTTTTCAACGCATGTTGGTCCTCACAAACCAATTGGTTTTCACCGCACGTCATCAATCACGTAACATGCAACAAGATAACCATTCAATCACACGTGCATTTCTAAGAATAAACACCACAAGCAATTGAGATAAAAAGGAATTACAAATAGAGTTCAATAATCTCCCCAAGGTTTCCAATCCAAGCTTCCCAAAGAGGGACTTAACTCATATTGCAATAATACAAAATCAAGGTTTCACGAATGTTCATAATCATAATGTGCAATTGAATAGAAAACTCCCTTAAACCCAAAGGAACAAGAACTGGCTCGAAGTTCCCCTCGACGTTAGGGAAGACACGATCCTTGGCCGCGGCGGTGCCCTAATGAATGATGAAGATGATATTGATGAGGAACCACATGGCTTCTTCGCCTTGGAGTGAAGGATTTCGTCTTTGATCTCGGAGTTGAAGCTCTTCCCTCTCCAACCACACTCTCCCTAAAAGTGGAATCAAACCCTCAAAGAGTGCTTCCCTTTTCTTTCTTCAATCAATTCTTATATAGGTCGAAGCTTACGGCCATCATACGGGCGTAAGCTAGGCCGTGAGCGTCGGGGTTTCAACTTGTCTCATGCCTTATTCTCCCCATTATGGCTGTAAGTTCCTCCCGTAAGGTTCTCTGACTTCGGGTTACGGTCCTGCTTACGGCCGTAAGCTTAGGACCGCAAGTCTCGTATGGTGATTCTTTCTTCCAACGTTATGGGCATAAGTTACTTCCCGTAAATGTTTCTGGCTTAAGGCCTTCTGAATAAAGCTTACGGCCCTAAGCCAAGTCGTAATATGCCCGTAAGTAATGTTGCTTTCCAGGTGCTAAGTGAGAAGTATGCCAACTTCGACTTTTTTCATTCCAAATCACTTCCTTTGCTTTCCTCTGGCTTTAACCTACACTTGGTACCTGCGAGGACAGATTATATTCGATTTAGCCTCGTATTCCACTAATTTGCTCCAATGCTAACTCGATAAGTATACAATTTAATATATAAAATATGCATAATTGTATACTTATCAGCCTCTGACATAGGGAAGTCCTTCCAATGGACAAGAAAGAACACATTGAGATTTTTCTTGCTTTGGCATTCTATTATTTGGTCTAGGATCTGCTCAACCACCTACTGAACTCCTTCCGAATAGTCAGCGAGGCCCGATCCTTCTTCGCCCTCGATGGATCCACGGGGTCTTCATGGCATAACTTCAAGAAACTCACATAAAAAATTAGATGGAGTTTCAACCGATCGGGGAGATCCAAATAATATGCCACGTTGTCCATCCACTGCATAATAGTGAAAGGCCAATCATACCTCGCGATTAAGCCTTTGTGTACATCCTTCATATGTAACTTCTTCTGCACCTGTGGAGTGACCTTAAACAAAACCTTGCCCTCCACCTGGAACTCCATAGGACGTCTCCCTTTATCTGCATACTTCTTCATTCGGCGAGCTACCTTAGCAAGACTATCCTGAGCACTCTCCATCATTTCTTGCCGATCAATGGCAAAGTGATACGCAGCAGGACATTTCTCTCATGTCCTCTGCTTTGCCACATCTAAAAGGGTAATAGGTTGGTATCCATCAGTAAGCTCAAACGAACTTTTCTCCGTTGATGAAAACCGATAAAGATTGTAGCTAAACTGCTTCACATCAAGCAGACTTAACCAATTCTTATGCGAAGCAGAAACATAATGCCGAAGAAACTCTTCCAACAAAGCATTGATCCTCTCGGTCTAACTATCCGTCTACGAATGGTTCACAGTTGAAAAACTTCAATTCTATGCCCAACAACCTGAACAATGCTGTCCAGCACCGTCCGGTAAAGCGAGCATCTCAATCGCTTATGATGTCTTCCGGCACTCCAAAGTATTTCACCACATGCTTCAGGAACAGCTCAG
Organism: Dioscorea dumetorum; assembly: GCA_902712375.1. NCBI lineage: Eukaryota > Viridiplantae > Streptophyta > Magnoliopsida > Dioscoreales > Dioscoreaceae > Dioscorea > Dioscorea dumetorum. The sequence goes on from CACTHL010000635.1 coordinate 506,652, forward strand.
CAACCATCTTCGCCGAACATACTACCGGTGCGGGTATGAATACTGTGGGATCGAAAATACGCTCTCTAGCGTCGTGTTAGTAGAGAGACACCGGACGATATATCAAATCACAAATGATATTTATTTTTATTTTCTTTTATTTTATTTTTGTGGACTCTTCATTCTTAATAGAGGCAAACCTCTATTATTAATTACCCCAGATTAAAATCTTGGAAACCTCCGATTAAGGGCTTCGAGTACAAGTAAAGGCAGAAAATATTGTAAATTATAAATTTTATTTATTTATTTCATGTATATATGTCAACATGTAACTTTATATATAGATATATATTGCCATCTATGCTTCGTTATTGTGTCGTATGCCTCGTTCTTGTCTTGAGATATATATCTCATTACCTTATTAACATTTGTATAAATATTTGACGTTGTCTAGAGATAAATATTTTTGTCATTGTCTTAGCTTATTTTTATCGTTCCACGGCATCTAGACATTGGATATATATATATATAATCTTCATGGTGAGAAATGCTGCAACACATGCATCTGCATTTTCTCTAGTGGGCAATTTATGCAGCTCGCTCATCTGAGCATCCGAAATCTTACTTGGCTTAAGGTTTTTTATAGTAAATTTGCCAAATCACCACCTGTAGCATCTCTACTATTTATAAATTTTGGACTTTTCAAAGGGCTGCACACATTTAAGAGAATTCTTCTGATAGCTTACGCTACAAAAATAAACCAAATTTGCGACACATTTTTGCGACACAAAAACATCAAAATGTGTCACATAATACAATCTGCGACCCATTTTGCGACACGCATAAATGTGTTGCATTTCAAATGTCGCAAATTTTTGCGACATTTTTTTATAATGTGCCACAAATGTTGCGACACATCGTACACCGTCGCAAAAATCGTCGCAATTCATGATCTGATGAGACAATATTTGCAATTAGTTTTGCAACGATTTGGAAATTATGTTGCAAATGGATTGTGTGTCCCAAAATGTGTCCGGATTGTATAAAAGTTTTTGCACATATTTGGAACCATTTTTGGAACAAATTTTGGAAACCTGTTTTAATTCCTAATTTATAGTACTTTGCAACACATTGTGACAACGTCTTTAATATTTATTATTAAAACAAATTGTACAATAGAAAAATATCTTATACAATAATTCAATACAAATTATAATGGTTCAAACATCTAATATGACATTAAAAAGATATAAATGCCAAAATAATAATCTAAAAATATCACATTTATTTTTTTGCAATTTCATCAACACCTTCATCTTGATATTGGGTTGAAAACTGCAGTTGTTCAACATCTTCTGAACGGTGAGAAACATGAGAGACAGACAACTATACTATCTCTTCCTTCAACATATCTTTGTCGACAAGAAGCAAATAAATGTATTTATATATGAATCAAACACGAGAGTGACAAAGAATTCGATAGTGAAACAATGGTAAGTGTGAAGATTCAAAACCTATGAGAGCGGCTACAACTGTCATTCAATGCAGTTACACCCACCACACGGTTCTTTTGCCTGATGTTCATCAATTCAATAACATCAGATGTTGATGAAACAAGAACCAAGTTTGCACTAGGCACATTGAGCCTGTTCGTTAAATTATTTCGTATTTCTAATGTATTTACATGTAAAATAGAGATATAACAATCATAATATTTGGCAATAAAGAACAAAATGCGCAACAAACAGTATCAACAAATATACTAAATCAACCGTAGGCGGAACACAAAAGGTAATTCACTATGCTTGACTTGCTCCTGCAGAAAGGACATTGCTTATAAGACCATATTCATGATAGCATAACATAAAATAGAAGCAAAACCATCTTAAGGCAATTAAAAAAGAATCAGATGTCGAATACAGTATCTAGGATACATATCAAGTAAAACATAGATGCATTTTTCCTAGGTTTGCTATGCGATTGGGTATTAAAAAGAAAAAAGAAATTAATTCAAAGTTTACTTACCTGGCCGAGAAGAATTTCATTCAACTCACTCAGTGAAGGAGTTTTTTCTATTGCATGAACCTAGAAATAAGAGCAGTCATTTTCAATAACATAACTGCAACACTGCCTTGAAATCTAGATAATTTACTGAGCATAAGAGATGATCAAGAAAGATCAAAGGGCCACTGATAAGTAAGAATGAACAATAAAAAGGGGATTTCTGAAACAAAGTTGGAGATTATCTTACAGACTGGCAAAAAGCGAATGCTAGATAACTCCAAATAAGCAGAGATGTATAACACACTGATACACAAATTTCTCATGAACAGATATGCACTGATGGACAATGCATATTGTAAATACTTTTATGCTGCCTGCCATTAGATGATCCCAGACTGCACATATTAAAAGAGTAAAACTATGTTCCTTTTATCAAATCAAATCCAGGAAATCCCATAAGATGGGGTGTGCCCCTTTATACAGAGGAGAGCTAAATATACAATTTTCCTTTTAATGAAATCATTTAGTTTGTCAAAACAAGATAAATGTGAACCAAAATGTTGGCATCGCAAAGAAATTTCCAAGTTAGAATGCACAAAGGGGTGATCTTTATAAATTGTGATCAAAATTTGCATCACAAAATAAAGTACCGAACCTCCAGGCCTCCGGGAAAGCAAAAGAAGAGAAGATCCTTGTACTTGAGAGGAAGCTTTTTTTTTTTGAGGATACACAAATAAAATATGAAAAGAATAAAATAAAAAAAATCAGTTAGTCAAGATTTTGTCCCGCAGGTCTATTTGGTAAATAGAAGGCAATAACAATATAGGCATTGTAAGTACATCCACATGAAATTGGAAGTATTAATGCAAAATTTGAAAAGGCATGTCATATAGAAAGTAATATATTGATGAAACCATCTTGATCCAATAAGAGCTACCTTTTCTAAAGAATTATCCGCACCCAGTTCATAATGTATTCCTTTCCCCAAGGGCAGTATTTTTAGACTGTACCGGACTTGTCAAGGGACCATGTATATCACGAGCTTCCAAATTTTGACATCCATGATTCAATAATTTCAAGTCACTGCTTGACAATGGAGACTGCCTTGTTTCAGTCAAGGTACTATCACATACAATTTTTAAATGAGGTTTAGATTCACTTGGACCAAGTTGTGGAACATTAGACTGAACCATGAAGTTCTCTTCCAATATCCCTTGGTGCAATCCACATATGTTACTCACAGATTATGCTAAAACCAACTTCCCTGGGGTTGTTCTCCTCCAATACTTTAGCATGCTGCCATCCCCTTTCGTTGTAGCAAGATTTGGAGAAATCTTGATGTTCCTTTTATCATAAAGTAGCATGTCTCCCTCATTTTTTTAAAACAGCACCACCTTGGATGGACGCATCCTTGTTGCTTTTAGCATACATCGTGTCATGGTTACCAACTGCATGTTCCATACCCTCATCATTCTTAAGATCTTCAATGATTTTGTTATTAAGGCAACTCTCACCAATTGACTTTTTTATTACTGGACTCTTTACATAGAGTAGTAATAAATAACCTATCATTTATGAGAAGATCTTGAGCATTAGGCGACTGCTTATCAATTATAACATTTTGATTCCTGTCCAGTTTGCCCTTGGTTGGAACTGGTAGAAATTGGCTCACCACCTTGTGAGTTAGCAGACCCGAAGCTGCTTTTCTTCCTTATTGCACCCTACCTCCATCCTCGGCACCTTTTGTTTTTTTAATTATCCATAGCCTGGGTCTCCAGAATTTCCCATGCTTTCAAACAGTCTTCTAGCCAGCGATGATTGACTAGCTTAATACCCACCTTTTTGGCGAGTTCCAATTTCTCACCCTCAAACTTGTAGCAAATAAGATGAGTAACCTGGTTTGCAAACAAATGTTTGTAAAAGCGTGCTCCCATCAAAGACATCAATTTCATTATATCAACACGATCTTGCCATTGATACCCAGTTAAGCATATAGCCAAAGACTCACTTTCATGGAATTCTATTCAAAACTTTAACACGCTTGTACAATATCCTGTTAGGAGCAGCCAACGTTCCAAAATCTATGCAATCATTAACCCGCAGCTCAAAGACAAGCGTCATCCCATCTTTCCTCTCCACAACTCAAAGAGCATCATCATAAACTCGACCAGAAACAATCACACAAGTGCAATTCGAATCATATCGATCGACATCAACGCCGCCCCTTCAAGCAATCTCCAACCGGTACTGAACTCCAGATACTGAATCAAAGCCGAAGAGGACAAAGTAACCTCCCGCAAAGATCGTGTTGAAGCCTTCACTGGCGACGAGCATGGGATAACCAGGTGATGGAGCGCTAAGGATCAGGGAAAGCGCTTTGGGGATGGAGATCAAGTTCGCATGCGAGGGTTTCTTATCGGAGAATGAGAAGGGAAGTTCGGCAATGGAGCGTCCGGTGGGCGAGGCGAACAAGGGATATTCCACCCTCGTTAGCGCCGGTGATAGCGACAGCAACAATGAGTGGAGGAAGCTTTTCTTTTATATATATATATATATCGGAGATGAGCCAGGGATATTCCACCCTCGCAAACCTTGGCATCGGGTAGTGATAGGCACAGCGACTCCTTTTTTTCTTTCATTTTTTTTGGTATATATATATATATATATGGCAATGAGGTCTCCATCTTGAGAGAGAGAGAGAAATCCTATTCGGAGCTGCCGACGGAGCGAGGGATATTCCACCCTCTCGTTATCTACATCATGTGTAGACAAGCGATGATGGCGGTAACAGCGGACGTTAGGCAACAACGGCGACAAGCGATGACATCCTCTTATTATATATATATACATAACAAGAAAAAGAAAATAAGGAAAATATATGTAGAGAGAGACCTTCTACTTCTTCCTCTTCTTCTTATTCTTCTTCCAATCTCTTCGGCCGCGTCTCTCTCCCTTCCCTCTCTTTGTCTTCGGCTGCGTCTTTCTCTTTGTCAGGATGGTGGAGCACGCACGTCTCCATCCACATCCCCACCTTTTATTTTTTATTTTATTTAATTTTTTTTAATTTTTTAATTTTTTTAATTATTATTGTATAATAATAATCACAATAATATTATTATTATTTTATGTTTTATTTTTATTTTATTCGATTTTTTATTTTTATTTTAAATTTTATTTAATTTTATTTTATCTTAGATTTTTTTTATTTTACTTCGTGATTTGTATTCATGGTAGATCTTGGAATTTGAATATTTAGATCGCTTCAAAATCTGTGCTCTCGATTGATCTTGAGATTTATGTATTTAGATCGCCTCGAGATCGTGCTCTTTGATGATCTTGACATTTCAATATTTAAATCACCTCGAAATATGTACTTCTCGGCTGATCTTGAGATTTGTGTAGTTTAGATCGCCTCGAGATCTGTGCTCTTGGTTGATCTTGAGATTTGAATATTTAGATCGCCTTGAGATCTGCGCTCCTCGGCTGATCTTGAGATTTGTGTATTTGAGATTTCCTCGAGATTTGTGTTCTTGGCTGATCTTGAAATTTGAGTATTTAGATCGACTCGAGATCTGTACTCTTGGATGATCTTGAGATTTGAGTATTTTTATATCGATGCGAGATCTGTGCTCTTAGATGATCTTAAGATTTTAGTATTTAGATCACCTCGAGATCTATGCTCTTGGATGATCGTGAGATTTTGTATATTTTAGATCACCTCGAGATATGTGCTTTTGCCTGATCTTGAGATTTGAGTATTTAGATTGCCTCAAGATTTGTGCTATCTGCTAATCTTGAGATTTGAATATTTTAAAGATAAACCTATTTTAAAATTTTCCATATACTTTTTTAATAAAAATTAGGATAAAACTTTGTATATAAATGATATCTAAATAATATGTTTATCTTAACTCAATATTATCCAAATTCCATTATGATTTGGATGGATAAACCTATTTTAATTAAAATTTGAATATTGAAAAAAAGTTTTTATATAAACAAATACCCATACTTTGTGAATCGGTTCATGATTGCCATCACAGTTGACATCCCTTCCACCTGAGGAGATCCCGTAATAAAGTTCATGGAAATTAACGCCCATTGTTTTTCCAAAAGACTCAACAGTTGAAGAAAACTGACCTCACGTCTTCTTTCCGACTTGTCTTGTTGGCACACGAAATAAGTTTTTGCATATGCTTCTATGTCTTCACCCATATCTGGCTAATAGTAATGTCATATGAACAAGGCCTTCATTCGCTCATGACCGGGATGTCCCGCCCATGGAACATCATGATGCTTCTTAAGGAGCTCCTGCCAAATTTTTCCTCCATTCGGCACATAGAGTAGATTGCCTTTGGTGTAGAGAAGCCCAATCTCCACCCAATATTTGCGCACGACGACTGTTTTGGGCAACTTTCATCAGCTTCACATACTAAATATCCGTCTTTGCTATCTCTTTAATATGACTTTGCAAGTCATTCTCCACTCAGCGTCAATGCAGCCATATACTCAACCATCTGTTTGTGACTCAACAATCAGTAACCTGGTTGTGTTTCTCTAGTTTGTGTTGCGATTCAAAGTTATATTCCTACAAGAACTCCTGCCAATGAGCTTGTCTCGCCGACAGCTTCTTTTAAGTAGTAAAAAATGTATTGGCAATGTTGTCTGTTTTAACAAGAAACTTAGTGCCAAGAAGATACACTCTCTATACCTGTAAGCAATGAACAACGGCGAGTATCTCCCGCTCATGTGCCGAATAGCACTACTCCACATCTTTCAACTTTCAACTCTCGAACGCCACCGAATGCCCATTTTGAATAAGGACACCACCAATCACCTTGTCTGACACATCTGTGGGCACCTCAAAAGATTCATCAAAGTCGGGCAATGCTAGCACTGGTTCACTTGCAATTGCACTCTTAATCTTATCAAAAGCAGCTTATTGCCTCTCTGTCCAACCCCATAGTTGTTCCTTCTTCAGCAAATCAATGAGCGGCACGACCTTTCTTGAATATCCTTTAATGAATCGGTGATAGTAGTTGGCTAAGCCAAGAAAAAACCGTAACTCCAGTACCTTGGACAGTGGAGGCCAATCCAAAATTGCAGTCACCTTAGCCCGATCCATTCGGACTTCACCCCAAGAAATGATAGGCCCAAGGAACTTGATCTCCTTTTAGCAAAATGACATTTCTCCAGCTTCACATACAGCTAATGCTCTCTCAGTGTTGATAGTACCCACTTCAAGTGAATAAGGTAATCCTCCAAAGATTCACTCTAAACCACAACATCATCCAAGTACACCACCACAAACTCATCAATGTAGTCCCAAAACATTTGATTCATTAAATGGCAAAATATTGCCGGAGCATTGGTCAAGCCAAAAGGCATTACAAGGAACTCAAATGACCCATAACGCTTAACACACGCCGTTTATGACTCGTTTCCTTCAGGAATTCTCACTTGCCAATACTCTGAATGAAGATTCAGCTTGGAAAAATATGTTGCTTTAGCCAACCAATCAAACAAGCCCTAAATGAGAGGAGTTGGATATTTGTTCTTCACCGTGATCTTATTCAATGCTCGGTAGTCCACGCACAGTAGAAGAAAGCCATCTTTCTTCTTTTGGAACAACACCGGAACAACATATGTAGCCTTCGATGGCTGAATGAAGCCACTATCAAAAAGATTTGTGAGTTGTTTCCATAACTCAGTCAACTCCAAAAGAGACATATGATAGGGAGCCCGGGCGGGGGTTCGTCGCTCCGCATCAACTCGATTTGGTGATCTATTGCCCGCGGAGGTGGATGTTTATGAGGTACTTCCGGCAAGCATAACGTTTTAAAACTCCTTCAAGACTCCAAAGAACAACAACGGGGTTGATCACTTACCAAATCATCCTACACTTCTAATAAAGAAACATAAGTGGGTTTTTCATGTTTCCACCCTTGCACCATTTGGTGCACGTAAAGCATCATTTCCTTCCCCTTTACAACAACTCTAGCTATAAAACATGGGTTCTTCTCATCCATTATGAGTAGACCACCCAAATGAGGAACAACGGCAGCTTTGATGGACTTCAAGAACTCCATCCTAAAAATCAACTCAAAATCATCCACTATAACTGCCAGAAAGTCAATCTTCCCTTACCATCCTCCCATGTGAACGGATATGCCAGAAATCTTCCCAATCACCGCCCGTTCCTAAGAATTGATAGCTTTTACTCGGCTCATATGCGCTCCAATGCATAGTCCCAACCGGGTGGCCACATCTTGCTTGATGAAAGTGTGAGTTGCTCCTTTGTCTACCATTCCTTGTATAATCTTTCCAACTAAGGTCAATTCCATATAGATAAGGGGATACGCTCGGCCATCACCCTTAACAACCGTTAAGGCACCCAACAATTGGAAAGGACTCACACTTTCTGGACCCTCCAAATCGCTATCTACTTCATTCACAAACATGTTCAACTTCTCGCAGTTGGAGTAATCCCTTGCCATGTGTGGTCTGCCACAAATAAAGCATCCTCCAGCCTTACTGCTTGAACCACCTGCTGCTTTCCCATCAGGTTTAGGTCTGTTCCACTTGGCCTGGCTGCGGTTAGGCTTCTTCCTCTGAAACCCATTTTCGACCATTTTCTCCATTGGCTTCTTTTTATTAGGTTTGGATTTGGACTCCTCACCCTCTCTTCCAGGTAAAGTTCGCAAGTCCACTAGTACTTCAGCTACAATGATTACGGAGGCGAGATCCTTCGCTTCTTGCATCCGTATCTCAATCTGGGTCCAACTCTGCAGTCCCGTGAGGAAGTTAAACAGCTTGTCCTCCTTAGACATGTCCCTAATGCCAACATCAGGGATGAAAACTCTTTCACGTACTCCCGAGCCATGCCCGTCTACCATAGCTTCTTCAGATTTGAACGAGCCACCGAAGCAGTGTTTCCAGGCAAGAATTCCTCCAGTAACTCCTTTAACTCTACCTACAAGTTCAAAGTGGCCCGATCTGTGCGAGCATCATCGTGTTGTCGAGTGTTTCACCATATCTTTGCATCTCCGATCAGATACATGCCACCAATGGAACTTATTCATTGCCCGACACATTCACAGCTTTGAAATACCAATCCATATCCCAAAAAAAATTCTCCAATGTCTTGGCACTCCGTGCGCCATCAAATGGGGAAGGTTCTATGACCTTTACTCGTGTGGGTGCCTCCCATGTAGCAATTGGTATGACGCTAGCTTCCTTAACTAGGGTGACTTCGGCCTCCAACGACTGTACCTTCATCTCCAGGGCTTTAACCGTCAACTTGCTTTCTCTTCATCTACCAACGAGGTCTTCCACCACCTTTGCCAACTTTTCGAGTTGATTGTCAACACTCCTGATGACATTCTCCATCTGCGTGATAGTGTCCTCAAGGCGATCTAAATGATCCTTCTTACTAGCTACCATCTTCACAATCCCCATTTGTACTTTTTCTCGAAATGCTCTTCGTGCCACCCTCGGCTCTGATACCAGCTGTCACGGCCTCAACTGATCATCTTCAATCGTGTGATACCTGATATACACTAAGTGGCAAGTCAGCCTTCCTTGTTAGAGCAATAGTGAAACAACACCTATTTACAACACAAGTACAGTATATAAAAGAAGCGAACAAAACCGGAAAATATTCACGGTATGAGAAAATCACACAATAAACCAGTTTTGAAGAGAGAAAAACATAAACTCTCTTACATTGAGAAAAGTTTACAATCATGGCCAAAGATACTCACCAAGAGGTCATGTCCCCTCCCAAAGACATAAAAAACCCATTACAAGAGCTACCTCAAACCCCCAAGGTTAATTAAGCCCCTTGCCCAATACAAGTCTAGCGAGAAGTCACAGACTTCCACTTTTGCTTGCAGTGTCCATTGACGTTACTGTAGCTTTAGCCAGCTACCCTTAGTCATAGCGCGCAGTAGTAATGGTTACGAGTGGTAATACCTCATGCCATCCTCTCCCCTGGCTCGGCTACACTCCTGCCCACCTGGATACTTACATACGCCTGTATAATTTCTTGGCAAATCCGGAATCAGCATATGGGTCTCTTGGTATGATCAAGTGTCCAACCCCACCTAAACTTGATAGAGATCCACTCTCTAAAATACTCTAAGTCCACAACACTTGACTCTTGGTATGGAGCGCCTGCCCCACGCACACTCCCACGGTCCAGCGAGTGCGCGTCTCACTGTCTTAGCACATGATCGTGCGAGATATTTCGCCGGCTCTTGGTCACGACACAACACATATCTCGCACTCCCCCACACGCTATCCAATCCACGCGGCTGTGCGCCCTCATATCTTTGCCAATATTAAGTTGTTCTCCTAATGACCAATTGTAAGAGCATGGACCCTTATAGCTAGAATGGTAGTAGAAGGGAGAGGATCATTGGATGGGTTTCAAGGGTTTCTGAGAGTTTATATTTATAAGTAATTTTTTCTTTTGAGATGGTCAAAAGAGTAATTGTAAACCTAAGTAATGGGTATTTCCCTCATGTAGGCATTCAGGAAATGAGTTATTTAATGGGGAGAGAGATGATTTCTACTAATATGAAATTGAAATCATTAATATCCAAAATGTAACCTCAATAAAAGAATGGAATATCTAATCAATGATTTGCCTGGTGTAGATGTGGCCACAGTTTAGGAACCGCCGGTTCCAGTTCCTGAACCGCCAGTTCCAGTTCAAAGATATCTTGAACTGGAATCTAGCTGCCTAGGCAAGGTTTTTGACGGTTCCTATTTGAAGATTCATACAGTTCGGTTTTTTCTTTTTAATTTCTATTTTTTGTTAAACAAAATAATCCAATATTTCAAATTAAAATGAACGCAAATTGAAATAAATAGGAAAAAAATACAATATTTTTATAAAAATACAATAATTAATTTAATACAACATTTTATGAAAAAATAAAAGTATTAATTCAAAATAATAATTTACAAAACAGTACAATAGGAGAAAAAATAAAAAATATAAAGGGTTTAAACAATTAGGCTACTGCAAAGCGAAATTGATCAGTTGGCTGACAATTAGGCTATATTATTATTATCAATTGTTCTAAGTTTGCTATTAGAAAACAATGTTAGAGTATAGGTGTCTGTTCGTTTGCTGGTCTGATTTGAATCTTATTTGGCTGCAATTTCAGTTGCTACTCAGCACATTATATATAACGTATATGGTTTTTTTTTTATTGGTTTTTTAAACCATTAAATGACCAGTTTAACCGGTTGGCTGAAGCACCGGTTGAACTGCTGGTTCAATTGTTTTTTAATTTTAGAACCTGAACCGAAACATATTTGAAGGTTTAGGTTCCGGTTTTAGGACGGTAATGGTTTTACTGATTCCTGACTCGTTTTTTGGTTTAGTTCCAAGGGGCGATTTGGTTCCGGGATTGGGAACGGAAAAGAGTGAGGGGGTAATAGAAATGAGGGGGAGCGGAGAATGATTGAGAATGAAAGATGTGTTTGGTTGGTAAGGTATGATAGAGTAGTTCCTTGATAATGAAAAAATAAAAGATGAAAATATGGTAAAATGACTTTTATAACCTTTATAGGAATAAATAACATTATATATAAAATAAGAGATTAAAGTGAAATTATAACTATTTTTAAGTAATAAAATATTTCAAATATTGTCTTATATTCATTATCTTTGTTAAATATTTTAATTAAATATTCTGCTTTATCAATTATTTATTATTAAAATTAATAAATATTTCACTTTAATTATTATTTATAATAAAATTTATTTATTTATTTTATTGTTATTTGAATTAATTATTTGTTAGTATTATTTCAAATTAGTTATTAATTATATGGTTTTTTCATTAAAATTGATGATAAATAATGTTCACACATAAGAAATTTAAAATATTATTGAAAATAATTAATATAATTAAATATTTAATTTAAAAATGAATTCAAATTAGGTACTATTAAATTATGATAATGTTCACATATAAGGGCAAAAACGTTATTTACTGGGCATTGCTTCACCAATCCTCTCATTTTGTGGATGAGTGTCATTCTCAACTTAAAACCTCTGTCAATCCAAACATTGCTTTGTACTACATAAACAATAATTCCAATTTCATTAGTAACAAACAAACGCCCCCTAACATTTCGGTTTAGCTAGGGGTAATCATTAACAAAAAACCATCCAAAAAAACTTAGGTAAAAAAACAAAAGACAAAACAAACCATTCAATCAAGGCCTTAGGATCCCATCAAATCCTAAAATTTAAATGTTTGGGGGATATTTAGCTATCTTTAGTTGTCGCATTCGAGAGGATTTTTAAGAATCGATGCATAAAAGATATCGTTCTTCCGACTTCCTGCGTCTCCTCTATTTCGTCGCCACACTCTATCTGTCTCTCATCTTATCTACCCCCTCCCTCTTCTTCTCTATTCCCTTTCACATTCAATGGCGGCCATCTCATCGGTTTCATCGGTAGTGAGGTCAAGGCCATTCGCCTTCTCCTCCACACTGCGATTCCCTCACTGCCCTCCCTCCGTGCGTCTCCCTCGCGGGCCCGTTGGCCGGACTCTGACGGTGTCCGCCATATCCGTCGGCGACAAGCTCCCAGAAGCCACACTAGCCTTCCTCGATAACGCGGGCGAGTTGCAGACAATCACCGTGTCCGAGCTGACCAAGGGCAAGAAGGCTATACTGTTCGCCGTTCCCGGCGCCTTCACCCCGACCTGCTCCCAAAAGCACCTCCCTGGCTTCGTCGAGAAGGCCGGGGAGCTACGCGCCAAGGGCGTAGACACCATCGCCTGCATATCCGTCAACGATGCGTTTGTGATGAAGGCTTGGAAAGAGAACCTCAATATCCCCGACGATGCCCAAGTGCTGCTGCTCTCTGATGGCAATCTGGAGTTCACAAAGGCGCTTGGTGTTGAGCTTGATCTCACCGACAAGCCAGTGGGGCTCGGTGTCCGGTCCAGGCGCTATGCCCTTCTGGCCGATGATGGCGTTGTGAAAGTGCTCAATTTGGAGGAGGGTGGTGCCTTCACCATCAGCAGCGCCGATGACATGCTTAGCGCCCTCTAAATGGTGAATTTTCTTTTTGGTTCTTTTCCTTTTAATCTTGCTTTGATCTGATAATGTCTTCTTCTCTGTTTCCTTTTCCCCTGTCCATCTGTAGTATGCATAGCTATGCTTATTTCTCTCTGTCTCACCAAATCTGGCAGGCCTTTTGCCATTTTCAAGCTTAGTTGTCCCTTTTTTTTTTCTTTTAATTTGTTTTCATGTGTTTGGGCGATAAATTTGTTTAATCTCAGTTGCATTTTTCTTTTGTGCCTATATTTTAAATGCAGCTTCTTCTCTAATCTGTTTTGGGTAAGCACTTATCTTCATGCTATATAGAAACATGAAGCGTCTAGATTTTTCCTTTGCTTTTGCTTATGTAAGAGTATTTGGATTGCTGGTGGGTGATGCTTTTGTTATTTTATATTTTTAATTTTTGAATGTTGTTTGAGTCCAATGCAATGCAAATTGGTGACCTCTAAATGATCATTGTAAATCAGTGACCCCTAAATTAGGTTCTAAATGAGCCCAGTTTGCAACATAGATCGGTGACATCCAATTTTTTTGTTTTGCTGCTCTTAACATATGGCACAAACATGGCAACATATATTAGAAGATGTATTGCTGAGTTTTTAATGGACCGTATGCAATACTCACAATTTGGTATCTTGCTATGTTCCTCCCTCTCTCTATGAATACCTCACAGAAATATAAATAACAGGTGGACTACTAATTTTGGTTTTCCATGATGTAAGTGTTTGCATGAAGTTTCTCACATATCTTGAACATGACTTGTTGGAGCTATTGAGTTCAAATCGATGATCAAATAGACTATGGAAAGTAGGACATTTGAAGAATAATTCTTCACTAGTTGATTTCAATCTCTGTTCAAAACCAAAAAACGAGATCAATAGAATACCAGTAGTGGCAAATTTCTGTTGTCAGAAAGCCATCAAGTAAACAGGCAAGACTTTGGCTTGCAGATATTGGGTTGGATCCAGGGATTAGAGGATGCACTTGGCTGAACTAACAAAAAATTATCTAGCTTGAGGGCATTTAGTGAACTGATCCGTAAATTAATCTCTAATCATGAACATGTAGTTTGCTCATGAGAGAGATGAACTTTTAGTTTCCTCATGAATAGGATAGGGCTCTAGTAGATGACACTGCAGATGGAAAGGACTAAGGAGCTTGTTTAACATGATTGCACATGGACACCTAACGATAGGAGAGGCATCACCTAAAGATGCCTTTAACAGTTGCAGGACCACAAGGCGCTTAACCAGATTTTCATCACCAAGAGGGATTGTAAAGTATTCTTCAGATTTGTGAGATCCTTAAGGAGATTTTGATTTTTTCATTTGAAGGGATCACATCTGCTTGAGTGCTGCAGTACAAGGTAATTAACCAGATTACACCTTCCAAGATTTTACACTCTCATGGATACCATCCAGATGGATTCCTTTTTTGCTGTGGTTTTCCTAATCAATTTCCAATAAATAATTTACTCAAGTTCTTCAACGCTGTTAGCCCATGCCTGCCACATTGGAAGCACAGATGCAATTTTCTAGAGCTTGGAATGACACATTTGCTACCTCCTGTAGTAATGATCCATAGCAAAGGTTTGGACATCTGCTTGATTATGTTCTGGATGATAGAGCAGAGGAAGACTTGGATTCAATAGAAACATTCTGAAACTAGTAAGTTCCTTGTAAGCTTCAATCAGTTTATTTTAGATAGGTTGCATCTCTACTAATTTTCTTTGGGTGGCTTTCTTATTCATTATCTGTTGGAATGGTAGGCCATAAATTATTTTTCACTTTTAAGTGGCGACCTAATTACATGATTTCAGAAAATTAGCTTCAGCAAGTAGTCTAACACTGCAATAATTGTCTAATTTTCTACTTGTTCACCCAACTTTGCTTTTAAGTGGCAAATTTCTTGTCCATGGTTTTGCAAAGTTCAGTGTGATGAATCTCCAACTTTGCTTCAATTGTGGCAACTGTTCTCTCCAATGATCCTACCTTATAGTCTAGGTTTGTGTCATGAACAAAGAAGGAAATCGTGAAGATCCGGCTGGTCAGAACAATTTATTGAAATCAATAATCAATATGAGAACAGTTATAAGAGGCATAATTACAAGAACAACAAGGAGATAAATCTCTAGACCAAACCACAACTGATTAAATTTCCTGTGATGTCTAAGGTGATTATTCTTCTATATTCTAGTTCATTTCATAATTTCCAAGTTGTCAGAAATTTAGTGTATAGGGATCCCTTGGTATTAACCTTCCATTATTTAGTCAGTTGTACACCCTTATTATCTCTTGTCAATTATGACCTTTGGTATTTTCCTTATTTTCAACATCTAAATATTGTGATTGTGCTTGAATTTCTTTATGAACTGCGTGCGTAACATTCTTGTTTTATTTTTTATGTTTTTTTTACTTTTGTGAAACTGTATCAAGTTAAACCAGTAACAGTGTTCTAACCCAGCAAGATGTTTACAATGGACATCCTTGTTAGCTTATGCCAAACCTGCATGGTTTTAATTGCTAACACCATGCTCCATACAAAAGCCAAAAAACCTTTTTAATAAAATATATACGGTAGCAAATTTATTTGCCATTAGAAGACCATCAAGTAGAATTTCAATGGCAGAACTTGGGCTTCCTGATTTTGGTTTAAGATAGGGACTAGAGAAACCATTGGTGGAACTACTACAGAATAGCCCAATGGAATAACTTCCAGTGAATTGATCCAAGGGTCCATCTCTAATCATGATAAATTCAGTTTATCCTTGAATTGGCCAGGATGTGGTGGATGGCATTACCATGATTCACGTAAGATCGGAGAGAATGAATAAGGATCCCTCTAACGGCTACAAGATTAGAAGACAGTTGATCAGATATCATCCCCGACGGGGAATTGTAAAAGATTATTCAGATTTGTGTGGTACTTAAGAGGAGATTGTGCCATTCGAAGGAATCACATGTGCTTTTTGTTGAAATAATACTAAATTATTTCCCAATGTTAGCTCCCAATGTTAGCAAACAGAAAGAATATCTCTGACTAACAATAGCGCTAAATAAAAGCTTTTTTAATACACTAAGATGCCACTATATGTGTGTTTGGCAAAAGTGGTGATTCGTGACTACCCAATGTATGCCATCATATATATTTTCCAAATTAATCGTGTGAGGCATAGGGTTTTGTCTGTGCATGTGCTTGATAGATGTAAACCGTATTGCAACTGCTTGTCCAATGGGTCTTCACGAAAGGGTCGGGATTTCATCAGATTGTTTTATGTTGAATCTCAAATAAGAATTCCATTTGAAAGTGCTCCCTTTTTTTATAAAAAAGTAATATCCATCCGGCAGTGACGACAATGATTTGTCAATCAGACCCAAAGTAAGTTCTATCAGCATGAAAGAATGGGTTTTGTTTCTGCTTCCAACATTGTAGGGAGGGTAAAAAAAAATGCTTCTTACACTATAATCTCTATTTATTTTGCTCTTGCCGGAGACTAGATGAGGCTTTTTTCTTTATTAGTAAAAGAAAAGATTTTGCATTCATTTAATTTAGGGTGTGATTGACATAAAAAAAAATTATTCTACTTTTCCATTGAAGAATAGTTGTGTCAGATGAGAATTTTTTGTTAGGCAGAAATTATTTTTTTTTTATGAAAATTGGCCAAGTTTTTTAGGCAAAAAGTGAATGATCTAGACGGACAAAACTAGGCTAAAAGAAAGTGCATTAGAGATTGAGAAAAAATAATGTGCAAGGGAACGCGGTTGAAAGGTAAAGTAGTTTTATTGAGAAATCTAATTAGAGAAGAGAAAGTAATGATGAAATTAGCGCAAGTGGCTACGGTGATATATAGTGAGAAAATAGAATTTAGAGTGTGAAAATATTGTAATAGAGAGATTAGAATTTGAGAAAGTGAGAAAGCAGTGAGGTGGAAGGGAAATGTGGTTGTAAAAAAGTTTTGGAGAATACTTGGCCAAACAAATTGTCTTTAGAAAAAGAAGCCAGGAAAACAGGGCACCGGAATATCTAAAACCAAATCAATCCATTTAGTGGTATTGGAATATATGTACAAGCCTTTGCATTACTTTCTCCACACCCAAGATGATGCAGCTTAAAGCTAAAGCGAAAGGCAAACACAAACATCTTTTTCATTTCCCGATAAAACTTTAGTTTAGCAGCAATTGCACCAATTTTTAGTTAACCATTCATAGAACTCTCAAGTGAGTTCTGTTATATTTATACAAATGTTTCAGGTACTACCGACATTTTGCATTGAAGGTTTTGTGCCTGTTAGTGTTTTGTTTCATATGCATGAAAGCATTTGTCGAGAGTATTAGTTATTTTGATGAATAGTCAATGTTTGTAGAGAATTAGTTATGTTGATGTTGTGGACCTATTTAAAGTGGAGGAAATTGAATAAACTCATCTGCATTTGTTATGTCCTTTTTTTTGGGCAAGAATGAGTCAAATTACATAAGAAAGACACCTTCGTAACATCAAATAATATCATGATATTGTTGTTCATCAATGTTTGATATATCATTACATTGAATATAACTGACATTTTTAGACATGCAGTGTAAATTGGATTTTTGTATCTTCTTATACGAAAAAATTCTCAGGCTTGTTGTCTTTCATGCTTTCAATGTGGATGTAAAATTAAATGGAATTTAGTGGCACATGATCCTCTGATAAATTCGGAGTCATTTCAAATATTACAATTCAGAGTCATTACTTACACTGAATTGGTTCTGAAATTTCCCCATCAGAAATCATGACACTTAGCTACATTGCTACATTTTGGAAATGTTTGGAACGTTTGATGCTCTCTGAGAATCTTCTTTTTGTCTCTTTATTCCTATTGTTTGCTTGCCGACACCCAAAAGCAAGTAGCACTTTTAGGCATGGTACTGCAAATTAGTTCATGGAAATGTAGAGCACTGTTGAAATAGATGGTGAAATTCGGTGCCACCAGAGACATCATGCAAATAGACATCCATGTTGATCGAACTGTGTGTTTAACTTAAAAATTTACCTGAAGTTTGTCAAAGCAAAAGGCATTTGGATTCTGCCACCACTCATGAAGTGTTTAATCCGTGAAGTGTGTGAATCTCATTCTTGTGGTGCTGAGCAGTTCAAAGACAATGTGTCCAAAAGTGTGGGCCTGGCGTTTTCCCGGCTTTATAGATTTTGTATCGGGACAATCATGATCTAATTCTACTGCTCTCTCTCTCTCTCTCTCTCTCTCTCTCTCTCTCTCTCTCAACAACGGCGCTTCCAAACAACTTTTGAAGAATCTCTTCCCTTCAAGTTTTGATGGGCATATTTGATGTCTTCCCAGCCAACTATACCCGGAAATACACTTGGTGTCTATGCAGCATAATGAAATCCGGAATAAACATTTATCTCAGTAAAGTTCCTACTTTTACGGTGGATGTCCACGTATTCTTATCATTGATTTTTGATTTGGGAGAGAAATGAAAGGCTAATTCTTCTATATTAGGGTTATTGGATGAGACAAAGCGATATGTCACTTATATCTTACACAAATGCACATTTAAAATTTTCTGTTATAATGTTTTAATTTATATTGTTTTCTCCATTTTGCAATGTTATGTTCTGCTGTAGTATTAAAATCCTAATTTTTGATGTAGACCTTGGATGCTTTGTTGTTGAAATATTGATTTCATTTTTTTTTTATTTGTATATAATTCTGCTTACTATATAATCACATGCTACTGATGTTTTTCACATATCTATGTTACCATTATAATAAAACATTCGACTCTTGTATGAGAGATCAAAGATTCGACTTCTTCTTAAAACATTATTGAGGCAAAATAATAAAAATATATTTTAGGTGACTTATCTCAATTAAGTAAAAAAACACATATATGTATAATCGTTCATATTTTTTTAATAAATTTTTATTTGCAAATTTTTGAGTTAGAAGACAATTTTTTAATGCGAATTTTGAAATCTGTATAACATCAATTTCATAAATAACTTCAAATCCACATTACTTTTAATTATTTTCAACCAAACACAAATATATTATATGGGCTTGGAAGTAAGTAGAAATGAGTTGCACCTTACTTACAAATGGTATCGATCATATTTCAATATACACAAATTTTAATACCAACTCCAAGTTAAATACATTTTGAAACAGTTTAAAAGAGAAATATTAAAATAAAAGGATACATATAAAACCCAAACACTTGCCAACAAACACACACACACACACACACAGTTGACCTCCAAAGCCACATTACATAAAACAACTACTCAACCTTCCCACCTAACACACCGTTCATGTTATTGAGTATTCCCATGCTTATCTGGCATCTTCAAAGACAAAGCAACATCATAAGTCACTGTTTGAGTCGCTATCTTATAAAAACATAAAATAAAAAAGGCAGGAAGAATCAAGTGAATAGCAACCACCAAAGTTTGACACTTGTTAGCTTATTATGATCAACAACACTCTTAATAGTAGCCAATCTTCACTAACACGTGATAAAGATATTAAAGAGAGGGAGAGAGATGTGAATAGTGACCAAATGAGTGGGCCCAAGCGAACGGCCGCAGGAGAAGAGGAAGTGGTGGTGGTGGTGAACATGTTGAGCAATTAGGGTCATAAAGGAGTAGAGACAAAACAAGGGCCAACCCCCCTTAAATCAAGGGGGGCTGAACCCTAACCCACATGCAAAAGCCCTTTATTTATTTATTTATCAACCCCTCAATTTTGCTTTAATATTTTTGTTTAAAGTGATTCATGGTAACGACCATGAATTTTTGTTTCCTAAAATAGACAAATCATGTTTTAGGGCATCTCCAACCCAGCATTAATTTTGAAGATTAACACCGAAATAGCGCTCAGACCATGCGCCATTTCAGCGCCAATTTTATGGTTAAGCTACAGTGCCACGCAACAAATTGCGTGGCACTGTAGCTTACTTCAATTTTTTTAATTTTCTGTTTTTATTAATTTAATAGTTGTTTAATAAATTTCAAGTCATTAATTTATAATTTTAGACTAGCTTTAACCCCATAAAATATATATCTCTCTATAAAATTGTATTTATAATTTTATATTTAATAAAATTAATAAATGGTAATTTAACTTTATATTTTTAAATAAAAAAAAATAAAAATAAAAAATAATATAAAAAATATAAATTCATTAAAATTAAAAAAAATTACATGCCCTAATAGATTGCCATTGACAACAATAAATAAACCACAATGCACAAAATACAATTAATAAAGTTGAAAGTTGATGGGGCTAATAATCAGTATGTTATCGTCACTTCCACCAATATCGCCAACCATAAGGGGGTGGCCGTTGAAAATACCTTCTTTGTATGTTATGTTTTTATTAGTTAATAAATGCAATGTTTCTATTTGAATTTTTTATCATGAGGTTTTAATTTTTATTTAAATATTTTTATTTAATATTTAATAAATATATTTATAATAAGTATAAAAGATAAAAAAATTAAAAGTGAGAAAGAATTGAAAGATAATTAAATTTATTTAAAAGTATGAATATATAAATTTTGAAATGCCAAGAATATTCTTAGAATATTTTATTTTAGAGTTAAAAATAGAGTTGTTGGTTGGAGAAAGTTTCACTGTAAAAGCTATATTTTTGTATATTGAAGCTTCATATATAGAGTTTTGGGTTGGAGATGGCCTTATGAGTGTGCACACCATAGAAAATCAACCATTTCACTCATATGCACTCATATTTATGAACAAAAAAAATTAAATTGTAAGCTCACTCTCACATTTGAAGATTTTTTTTGGCACCACTGCATCAAACATATTTTGAACTTTAAGTAATGTAAGTTGTAATAAAATACTTTGTCTTCATTGAACCAAACACCCTTTGGTATGACTATGAAATTTTTGCACTAGAAGTCCATTGGATTGAAATATTAAATTAATTATAAATTAATTTATTTTATTATGTGACATAAATTTGATATAATGCAAACTAAATATATTATTTGAGTTTTAATTTAACTGAAAAGTTTAAATTACTAAGAAGAAAGACTATAGATTATAAATTTAAATTTATATTTATCAAATTAATCATAGTTAGCTAGCGCACGAGTTGTATTTGCTCTAATATATTCTAGCCACTTTACAAGCATACCTATGAACTAAACTTTGATATCATACTGGATATAAATTAAACATATCATCTGAGTTTGATTCAATCCAAAAGATTATTAAGTTAATAGGATGAAAAAACTAATATGTATATATTTAAATTCATATTTACGAAATTAATAATTATAGGACTATTACTTACTCTAATAGTAAATAATATTTGAATACATTATGGTATATACACCACTAGGTGCATAAATAGAAATAATTATTTAAAATCCGATCGTTGAAAATATTTTGATCATTAAACTAAATAGATTTATTTATCTTAGTCCTTTCATTCATAATTTGATCACTAGACTAAATAAATTTGTTTGGTTTAGTTACTTTGACCATGGGAAATTAATAATAAATTAATTTAATGCCAATTTAAATAAATAAATAAATAAATTTATGTGATTTAGAGATCCAAATAAATATTTTTTTTTATTTAATAGGTCAACAAAAAATCAATAATAAACTGACACGGGACCACAACTAAAATTTAATATAATTTAATTTCATATAAGCCAAATCATTTAATTTCATTCATCATTTTGTTAGAAAAAAAAGTAACTAAATATGCCGACACTTGAAGTTTCTTAACTGCCCATCTATGTAGATGTTTTCCGAGAATATTCTTTGAGTAATGGTGGTGGTTTTGCAGTGACTGAGTGACTTAATTGAGTATATTTTGGTATTCTGTTAATTACCTGCTATGTTCTTTATTGTTCTTGTTTAGACCTAAATATAAAAATAAAAAAAAATCACACACATGACTGACTCTTGTCATCATTAATAATTTGGCTTGGTTGAGATGAGACAGTTGTTTAATTGATTTCTAATTTTGAGTTTTTTTTTTTTTTTTTTTTTTTTTTTGAAGAAGATTACAACGTCCTCACCCTCTTAGAACTGGGAAGCGTGATTCGGGGGGATTGATCTCGCGTTTCCTCCCACGAGGGAACCCGAGGTACCGCTGGACTACAAGCCCTTTGGTACCTTTAAATCTACAACCTCCATTTCATCCATTGGCATCACATTTTTATATTTGATGTTCATCCAACTGAAGAGCCAGATTTGAATTTTGAATCTTAGGGTCCGTTTGGTTGGAGGGAATGGGAATATGGGGATGGGGATGGGGATGGGAATGGGAAAAGGGAAAAGGGATTGGGGATGGGAATAAAAGTAATGTTTGGTTGTAGGGAATGGGGATAGGAATATGAAAAGGTGGAGAGGAAAATTTTGGTAAAATTACTTTTATACCCTTGATTAGTTTAATTAAATAATGTATCTTATTTGTAAAAAAAATAATTATTAAATGAATTTAATTTCTATAAATAATATTTAAAGGAGTTACTTATGTATTTATTTTTTTTTAATACAATTTTAAATTTATACATATTAATTTACATATACAATTTAATTATGTTTAATTAAAGTAAACAAATGTCAAAATTTAATTATTTTTAAATCACCAAAATTTTAATAAATGTAATGTTTCAAAAATAAATACCAACCATAATGAGATTTTTAATTTCCATTCAAAATATTATTTAAAAATTAAAAACAAATCAACATGGCTTCTCATTTTAAAAATCACAATGACATTCCTAACAAATTTTGAGATATTATTTTCCAATAAAAAAAACACATTTATACATTAGCTCCCAATTAAGAAAAACATAAAATATGGGTAGATTGGTAATTTACCCATCAAGGCATGCTCAATCCCCCCAAAAATAAGGGGGATGAGCATGAAGGGGTTGAGGGGCATACAACCCCCCCCAACCCCCCCCCCCCCATCCCTTCCCCTAGGTGCATGCCCAAACATGGGCATGCACATGCCACAAGGATTGATCCCCAATCCTTGGGGATCAATCCTTGCAAACAAACGGACCCTTAATTCACACAAATGAAGGAAGCAAACAAATGTTGTAAATAATATTAACTCTTGGCATGTGCCACGTCTCTTACACGCAATTTATCCATATTTTATAAAAAAAATTTACTTTTAATATATATATATATATATATATATATCATTGTCTCATCATGTGCATGAGTTTATTTTGCAAAGAATTAAATTAATTAATGTTCAAAAATTATGATATGTATATTTTTATTTGATTATATATAAAATACATGTTATGATTGAAACATTTTTTGATTAGTAAATCATTTATAATGATTTGCAATGCTTGATTTTATGATAAAACTAAATAAATATTTTTTTTATTATAAAATAAAATACTAAAAATGCAATTAAATTAGATACTAAGATTGATATTATAATTAGAATTTCAATATATAATGTATAGGATCTTAAGAATGTTGATTTTTTGAAGGTGTGATTGAGATGCAAATAGGATGATGGGAAAAATAAAATAAAATTTATTATTATTATTATTATATACAAAGAAATAAAATGAAGCAGTTTGGTCCCACTATTTAAATTTACTATGAAAACAAAAAAGAAGTCCATGCTGGTTCAACATAGTCGCAATCAAACTTTTTTTTTTTTTTTGTAGTCAAAAAAATGAAAGGAAAAAAACAAAAAGAAAATTTGAAAGTAAAAGAAGGAAAAAGAAATGGCACGTTCCAGTAATCAAGGCACCTGTTGCTGCTGCCGCAAGGGAATTAATGGAACATTAAATTGAACATCAAAGCACACAACATCAGATAACGAGAGTTTTGAATATTGGTTAAACGAAGAGTGTGTCAGTGTTGACTCACAAACAGGGAGAGGAAAAAGAATGGCAAATTAACAATCATTCAAATGAATTTTAAAGAAAGAAAAACACTCGCACTCCTTGCATATGTGTAAATAATAATTATTTTTTTTATGAGATGGATAAATCATAAATTCTAATTAGTAAATATTAAATACAATAGCAAACAGATAATAGACAAAATAATTTTAATTAATAAATATTAAATACATCGGCAAAAAGATAGGGTAAGCAAATAAAAAAATTAAACTTAGAACATTAAGATAAGTTTTTTAGGAGCGGAACAATGGAGTATGAAAGTAAGAGAAACACGATAACAACAAAAGTGATTTTTTAGAGATGTTTAAAACATAGTTAAACTTTTTAAATATGACAACCCATAATATTTTTGAATAATTTGTACCTATTATTAACAAAAATTGATTTGATATTTCACAATATTCCTGGATGTTTTCAATTTATTTTTAGGGCGATTTGATTTGCAGAATATTTTTTAGATAATTGTTTTTGTTTATTTCTCATAATTTAATTGTATGTTTTTTACAATATAATTATTAAGGATGGCAATTGGTAGGGTTTGCACAAGATACTATAATACCCATCCCTATACCTGCATTTTAAAAAAAAATTATCCGTATTAGTCCCTATACCCTTTGAGTAACAACTTGAATCTCCATTCTCATAAATGTTGGGCATTAATATCCCCATACTCATTCCCCATTATTTCTTGTTAGTTAACCAAAATATAATTTCTTCTCACACTTTTTGGGTGCTTCTTCTATTCTGAAATACAAATTATTCTGAGAAATGTTTTTCGTTCCAAAATAGTTATAATTTTATAATGTTAAAACAAATGTATTTGTTATCATTTTTTAATTTAACTTTTTTCAATTTTTCAAGTTTTATAAATGAAAATAGTCATATTTGTATTTTTAGAAAATTAGTATGATTTCAATAAGGCATAATTTAGTTATTTATTTTATTTTTATTTTAAATTTTAAAAATTTTAATGTTATCTCTCATACTTTTGCAAAGACCTATATTTCAAAATACAGGGAATATGATCTAATAAAATATAAATACCATTATAAAATAAAAAATATTTGTGAAAAGTGAAAAATTGAAAAGGCTTTGGCTTCTTTGAATCACAAGTCTGAAACATTTAGTTGAACTTAGAATCTGATATGTTTATTGTAATTAAATAAATAAAACATTCCAACTATTCTAAGTTTTAAATTAATATATATATATATATATATATATATATATATATATATATATATAGTGCGGGTAAATACCTTACCCGTAAAGGGTATGTTTTGAAGGTATCCATTGAATTTGGGTCCGAGCCATCCCTAATAATTGCTTTACAAATATTCTTCTTTTATTATATTTTTGTAATATGACTAAAATATTTGTAGATATTCATAATCGGATACTCTTACACTATGGGTAAATTTTTAGGATGGTCACCGAACTATAGTGGTTTTTTAATTTGGGTACCGAATTTCAATTTGTATCTTTTTGGTCACCGAAGATTGATTTCTTTACACCGGGAAGTCACTGCTCTATTTTCCAGTGATTTTTTACGACGTGGCAGACGGAAGCTCCACGTGTGCGACGATTGAAAGGATGAGTGGACAGCCACGTAAGAGGCTGTCCACATCATCCGAGCAATCCTCCAACTCAGCAGAGCAGGAAGCCACGTCAGCTCATCCCTTCCACTTTTCCTTTCAACCTTCCAGGCGAGACCGAGGGAAAGGCCCGACTGTGGCCGTCATCATCGCCATCATGTTCTACAGCTGGAACAGGGAAGGCTTCAGGCTCGACGGTCGAAGGTGAAGAGGGAGCACAGTGGAGGGCTAGTTGGAGAGAATCTTGGACTGTTGATTTAAGCTCCTCATTTAATCTCTATGTTCATATCAATATTTTGGATGAAACACAGCACAATCTTACATTAAATAGCACAGAGAAATGGAATTAATCTCCAATTCTAGCACTAGATATTAGATTGCAAATTATTGTTGGCTTTATTAGGACAAATATTATAATTTAGCAGGATAGGTGATGAAAAACATATCCTTAAAGTCCTCAATTTCATTACTAATTTTTGAAAACAATCTTCCAGAGATTAGTAACAATCTTGCAGGTATCCTTTAAGTCATTATTTTTTTTATTACTGAAATGCAATCAAACACCATAATCTTCCAAAACATTATCTGTGTACCTACTTGCTTAGGAATCAATGCTCCTTTGAATGCGAATAAACATTACATCTATTCTAGAAAACTGAAGTGAAAGACGAAGAAGAATTGGAAGTAATACCTGCTGAAAAAAAGTTCCATGGGATGAACTGCTTTGTCAGACAAAAAAAAAAATCCACTGCTGGTGTGGTTAACAAAGCTGTGAGACATGATAAATTCATATTGGCATCATATGAAAATGGTGGAAGTTCTTTGTCTCAAATAAAAATCTGAAATACTGACCAAATTTATGAAGGAAGGAATTCCAATTCACATTGCAGATAAAAAAAACCATGACCATTCTCATTGAAGAAAGTGGATTCAGTACATTTGCAAACAATCTATTGAATGTAGTAATTGTTTAGTTTGCTATAAAAAAACAATGCCACTGGCGCAGCAATACAAGCAGAACAAAAAGTAACCAAAAAAACTACAACAGTACAAGCAGAACAGATTCAGCCTAATAAGTGATTTGAAGTTCCATATGCTCAGCAATGCCACTGGCTCAAAGACTTGGTGGTACCCATGCTTTTTTTTTCTTCTCAACACCACCTATCTTGTTCCTATCCTCAATCTCTGCTTGGATATCTTGTACTCTCACCTGGGGGCCCTTGCAGGAAATTGTTTTCTTGCTTGGCTTTTTGATAGAAACTGCTTGCCTCCTCTTCAATTCTTATTGGGATTTTCTTTGACCTGTGTGTACCATCCCTCACTGCTTCTGAAGGTGTGGAATGCAACTGAATTGGTTCGTTTGTTGTATTCAATGTCTGGACACATATCAATCTCCAAATACTTATTAACACTGTTACTAAAAAAAAATAATGCACATCACTGATGTGGTATGAAATTGTGCAATACCTGTGAATCTGATGTTAATGGGATATCCCCAATTGGCACAGGACCCTCAACTGCGGCTGATGGTCTTGGGATGTCCTGGGTTGTTATTTCAATAACCTGCATTATGAAAATAGGAGGTAATGAACACAGAAAAAAAACTGCACAAGGTTTAAATCATTACTCACCTGTGACATTGGCCCATCTGTAATCCTCTCCCCCACAGCTGAAGAGTTAGCCTCAGCATTTCTCCTCATCATATCAGTCTAATGGTAACCTCATTTATAGCAGTTACCAACAAATGAAAAATTTACTCTGTGCTATTAATTAGGTAATACCTCTAGGAAGTGTTCCTCTAGCACTTTAGGATCAATTTCATCCATAGGATTTTGTTCTTCTTCAGCAACCTACAAAAAAACCATTACCAAATGTGACTGGCTTAGTATAAATTACAGAAGCATAAAAACCTGAAAGGGGTTGTCTTCTGTCTCTTACAATGGTAGTCTCTTGCATTGTCTCTGCCTGACCACATCTTTGTTGGTTGCTCCCTTGAAAATGGATATTAAATTGTATATGACCATGTTAATAGTGCACACTTAGAATAAGTACATACAAATACATTACCTGTTGTCCATGGTATCTTCTGTTGTGTCCTACATTCCCACAAATGTTGCACCTTATGGTTATGCCCTTCCTGCTAACTTTGCCTTTTGCAAAGCCAATATTCTCCTCATCTGCATCTCTTCTTCTAAGCAATGGTTTCCTGCCCCTGTTCTGATTTGTAGGCTGAGGTGGTATGATGTGGGGTTGATCACTCTTGGGCTAGCAATTACTGTCTTGGGTTGGGCTTAAAAGATGACTATAGGTGGCAAGGAAGGTGGTTTTCTTGTACCAGTCATCTAGGAAATCCTCAGGTTTGCTTTTGTTGTAGTAGATTGCTGAGGTGCATGACAACATGGAATCCCAGTCAACTGCCACCTCCTGCATGACCAACCACCTGGTATTTATCACCCCCATACCATGTTATCTTACACCCCCAACTAAGTTTTTTTGACTTTTCCAACTTATTCAGGATTTTTGGACAATGTTCAGTGGGCATTTTTGCATAGCATCTCTCTTTCTTTGCATTCTTGTCATTAATAGTGTCCTAATAATTTCATTCATGCTAATTATGCCCTTGATCCTGGCTACTAGTATTTGGCTATTAAAGCATTCACAAATGTTGTTCAACAGCATGTCACACTTAAAGTTAGTCTTAAAATGTGACCTAGTCTAGTGTTCAGGGCCAATGTTACTCAATAAAGTGTGGGCCTCCGCAGACATACCCTTCAGGATATCCATTGCTAAGTTGTAGGCAGGGATGTAACTAGATCTTGTGAAATACCACAATTGGTCCTTCAGGGCTTTCCCCCTAAATTTTTTTCCTGAAATTTGTATGGATGTGCCTTACACAAAACCTATGTTCACTATTGGGAAACAACTAGCTGATTGCATTATGGAAACCCTATAGGTTCAAGTTTTGGAGACATCACCAGCACCACCACCACAGATAAAAAAAGAACAAAATTTGCACACAAAATGGACAGAACAAAATGAAGAAAGTAAGAAGAAATATAAAAACAAGGTTGTCATACCAATTGTCACATAATTATAGAAGCAGAAAAATGTGATGTAACTTACTTTTTGCCTATCACTCATAAAAGCCCAGCCATGTGTGTTGTTTATTTCCAGATCCTCAGCAAGTAGCTCTAGGAAATGCAATCATTAGCACCACACCCAGTTTTCACAATTATGTGTGTTGTCACATAATTATAGAACCACACCCAGTTTTCACAATTCTCCTTGTCCACCACAACCCAAGCTATTGGGTAAATGCAATCATTAGCACCTATCCCAACTGCTGACAGCAACTGCCCACCATATAGGCCCTTCAGGAAACATCCATCCACAGATATTATAGGCCTGCAACCTGCCAGAAAACCTATCCTGAGTGGTGATAAGCACACATACATTGATTTGAATACACTCTCACTGCATTTGAATTTAATTGTTGAGCCTGGGTGTGTTCTAATTAACTCAAGTCTGTAGTCATACAGTCTTGTCATTTGGGTGTGCTCATCACCATCCAGAATCCTGCAAAGTGTAAGACTTTAGCATTTCTGCAACCTAAATTACACATTGCTATAAATTAAAAACCAACATCAATTTTGAACTTACCTTGCTGCAATATTTTTTGCCCTCCAAGCTCTCAATCTACTGATGTCAACCTCTTGGTTTGTTTTCACAGCCTGTATAATACCAGCAAGTTTCCAAGAGGGGTCTTCCCTAAATTTCTCTAGGTAATGGGATGCTATCCACTGAGCATTGACATGCCTTATGTCATGGTCCCTTGTGCATTCATGCTTCAAATGCCCAGTTTTATTTGGATGGTGCTCTTGTCTTTAATCATTGGTGAGGCCTACAGGTAAAAGAGGCAACCCTTCTTGCAATATGCCTTATACATTTTCTTGTTGTTGGGCTTAAAATTCATAACACATCTATTCTTAATACCATAGTTTCTGACTGCCTCTTTGAAATGTTTGAAACTCCCAAACTTCATACCAATTTTGAATTGAGGGTCCTTCATGTCAATGTGTTCATTGAACTCGGTATAATTAGGCCTAGCAGGTTGCAATTGTTCATTATTTGTGGAGGAGCAAGATTGCAATTCATCTGACTTTGCATAGTCAGACTCTACACCATCTACAGAACTCTCTCCATCTTTCCTATTCTCATTCCATAGAACTGTCTCATTTCTCTGGTTGCCACTGTCCCCTATTCCTATTTCCCTTTCTCCATATCTATTGATGTCATTGTCTGAATCATGTAAACCACTCACCTCTCCATCTTCTTCGAGGGCTTATTCTGGTTCTACCCCCCCTTCTAAGTCTTCCTCTTCCATGTCATTTACTGTCACACCAGCACTATAGTCCCTTAACCTACTCACATTCACATAGACATTTATTATTCTAGACTCCCCTACAGCCATTGCCATCCCCACCACATCCATGTCAATTTTAATTTCAACCATCCCCACACCTCCATTAGCATCCCCCTTGAACCAAAAAGAGCACTCCTCCACGCATAAGTTTAGCTCTTTGGCCATGCTACTAAGTTCTAATCTAGACATGTAATTCACAAAACAAAAATCTATGAATCCTGCAATCCTATATTCACTCCAATTCTCTATTGCATCAACCCCATAATACATCTGGATGGTTAAATACTCAGCGATAGGCACTGAAAAAAAGCGTAGCCTCACTTAAAATGTGAATTTTCGTTTGGAAATTAATTCCAATAATGCATTAAAGAAGAACAAACCATTTCAATCATAAATGATTTCAATCATATAGACACACTTATTGGACAATAAGGACAACCCATTTCAAGTTCTGTCATTCTCTATCCAATTTGGTGATAGTGAATTATATGTCTTAATAGAAAAAGATCTCCTTCAAGCATTTTAATAACACAAACAATTATTCAGAGGTAGGTCATGTTGAGTGTGGAACTAGATTTAATGGCATTTGATTAAATAGATTCATTTAACTTTTTAAGGAACTACTTGTTGTACACATCTGTCTCCAACCCCATGACTATACTGATATTGTGAATCATAACCCAAATTGTACATTTTAATTTTTGCCCAGTTGCAGTTAGAGTAGAAGGAAACAACAATAAAAACTACACATCTATCTCCATTCCATAATTATAGGGTGCATCCTTATATGTCTTAATAGGAAGAAAATCCTTCAAGCATTTTACCAGCAACCATATAAGATTTCATGGATACGTCATGTTGTGTGGAAGTAGATTTATGTCCAATAAATCTATTCACATGGAGGAACAATTGTTATAGGTTAAGTAGACACAGACATACCTGAAATCTACTGGACAGTTAGGACAAATAATTTCAAATTCTCTCCTCTGTCCAATTCAATCATTTCTGCAACCTAATTGCTTTTTCAACTTCTTAAAAAACTACTTCTTGTACACATCTGTCTCCAACCCACAATTGTAATCATATTGGCAATCATAACAGAAATTGTACAATTTAATTCTTGCCCAATTGCAGTTAGAACAGAAGAAAACAACCATAAGCACTACAATAACTACATGCCAAAGTATAAAGATGTGAAGTAAATACATCCATACAAGATCTCTAGTGACAAGAACAGTACAATTTATTGTTCTCTCATTCTCCATTGAAATGGTTAACAGTCATTTATATGGTAAGTAAACTCATCTATCTCCAATACATAATTATAGGGTGCACCATTTTTTTTATCATAATCCTAAATGGTACATTATAACTATAGGGTGCAGCCAGGATTGATTAGAACATAAAAAATTTATTCAATGTAACTTACTTTCAAGAGAAAATTACAATAACTGCATGACCACAACATGTTTTTTTTTTGAAGCGTTTGGGACCACCACTGGACCCATGTCACCAATTTCACAAATGCAATCACATGAAAGATAAGCCATCTCAAAAACCTACTCATCTTGACAGAATCCTGGTATAATAAAAACTTACAGTAATTTGGTGCTTCATGATGTGGAGGGATGAAGTGGCAAGGTGACATGTCGCGCTGAGTTGGAGGGCTAACTAACTGACGTGGCAAGCAGCCAATGTGTCACTTAGGACACCAGTCCAGTGGGCCGTGACGTGGAGCTTTCGGCTGCCACGTCATCAAAAATCACCAGAAAATGGAGCAGTGACTTCCCGGTGTAAAGAAATCAATCTTCGGTGACCAAAAAGATACAAATTAAAATTCGGTACCAAATTGAAAAACCACCATAGTTCGGTGACCACTAAAAAATTTACCCCTTACACTATTGTGTAACCATTAATGAAATACCTATTTCACTACTATTCTCTTCAAATCTAAATTAATGTCGTTTGCATAATACTAATTAAAATTTTCAAAAAATTTTACCTTGTTAGCTTGCATTATTTTATCAATTTCATAGAAACTAGAATGTATTTTAAATAAAAAATAAAAATAATTATATATTTCAAATCATATTTACAGTGGCGAGTATATTGAAACTTCTCAAACTACAAACTAAAACTTAACAAAAGAATATGACATACAAACTACAACTTGGCAAAATAATATGACAAACTTAAAAAACATAATAGGAAGACTATATTAAATAATTCGAAATGGCATACATAAAACTAAGTATTGTGAAAAAACAAATACAAATGACAAATTGGATAATTCTACCACAGCATATCCACAGTCTAGTGGGAACCCCTTAGCTTTCGCGGGTGGATATGGATATTTATAGCTTATATACCTTGTTATGTTGCTCTTGTGTTTTTCTCTATTTTTATATCATTTTGTTTTAAATGAATATGACTTAGGTTTTGTTTGGATTAGCTTATGGAAACCCCATAAATAATTTTTTATAAATTGAACAATTCTGGGTTAAGAAAAACTTGTTTGTATTGGTTTTTTTGCAGAAGTAGAAAATGATAAAAAAAAACTGAAATACTGTTTTATTCAGAAGTTGTTCATGTGGTGTTTTTGGGAAAAGCACTTTTCAGATGCTGTTTTGGGAGTTACAAAATTACTAAATTAACCTTATTAAATAAACAATTGACTATATTTTTATATTTTTCCCCCAATCTTTTCACAACCCTAATAGTTTTCTCTGCCTCCAAGTTCTCTATAGAGATTTGTTTTATGTTGTTGTTATTATTATTATTATTATTATTATTATTATTACTATTATTATTAATTATTGTTGTAATAGTCATGCAATGTTGTTTTTGTTGTGATGTGAAAATATTATTGTTCTTGTTATCATGTTAATTTGGTGTTTAAAATTTAGTCTTATGTTTTTTGTTCTTATTAAACAATAACAACAATAACAACAATAGCTACAATAACAACAACAACAATAATAATAGCAATAATAATATATTATTATTGTTATTATTATTATTATTATTGTCAATAGTATTATTATGTTTTGAATATATAATAGTTGGGATATTATAATAACTTAATTAATATACATTTTAGTAATTTACCTTTAAAAAAAATCCTTTTAAAAGTGCACATCCAAACAACTTCATACATATAAAAGTATTTCTACATTAACTTATGTAAACTTAAAATACGGAAAAACATTTAATTTACTCTAAAAAGCATTTTTTTTTAAAGTTCTACTACCGAATTAACTAACACTTTTTTTAAGCCAATTGAAGCAAAGCTTATTTAAAAAAAATATATAAGGGAGACAAAAGCTTTGGTATCATTCCAAAGTCTTAAAAATACCAACATGGGATAAGAGAGTCAAGAAGGCAAGAAATATAAACACAGTTTTTTAATGGAGAAATTAAAGACAAAGTTATTAGCTAAATTAGTTTGTTTGAGTGTGTGTGTGTGTGTGTGAGAGAGAGAGAGAGAGAGAGAGAGAGAGAGAGAGAAATTTGTCATCCCTGGATCTCTCCGCGACATAAGCGAACAATAACTCAAAGGGCAGGTCCTGTCACATGGAGGATTTTGCGGAGAGTTGACGACTTGGACTTGGACTTGGACTTGGTTTTTGGTGTGCATCTTCCGGCATGAACGCTGACCGGGCATGTGTTGCTTTTTGCTCACCAAAACACATGCCAGCTCCTCTGCTCATACAACATGTTATCTTTCACCACCTCCACCTCTTGTTCGTAATAATATGCTTTTAATATTCATCATCTATGTGTACTTTTTTGCCCACGTGGTTTTACATCATGCGGTAAAATTAGTTAAAAAAAATAATTACTATAGGAATGATTTTTTCTACAAAATATTCTTGTCTCTTTCCATTTCCAATTAAGTGTTTTTATAAGGTTTTGCCAATAAAATTATAAAAAAACACATTTGGAATAATACTTCAAATTATGTAAGTATTTGACTAAAATATTACCATCCATGCAAAGGTAGTCGAGATTTTATTCTCCCAATTAAAAAATTGACATTTACAATCATACTCATAATTACCCATAATTTAAAAAAAATTATAACTAAATATTTTTAAAAACATCATTCGATTTATTATTTATACATAATCTCTCATGCGGAGTCAATAAGCTTTTGATTTATTACCACCATATCTTTTTGCGTAAAATGATCGTGTTCTACAAAAGAGTGTGTTCGAACTTTAGTTCACAAAAACTAAAAGCACAAGTAAATAGACTGATTAACTCCACACATATACACATCCCTCATGAAGCTTGTCCATATAGTTTGTTAAAAGGAAAACAATAATCTATCATTCTAAAAAAAAGTAATAAGTTGGCAAATGCCTTTTAAAATATTTTATTAAAAATAAGTTGAGATATTGTTTTAACTTTTTAAAACATAATTTATTTTAAAACAGAGTGAATACATATTCTTCCGTTCTAAAATATGTGTGATAGGGGATTTCAAGTCCTTTCAAGTCCTCGTGTATATATAGTCTATTTTATGACAATGCTTGTGTCTCACATAAAAAAAAATAGATTGACCAAATTTGTTAAAAACATTTTCACTCAATGATTTTGTTTTACTAATTGAATGGAGAAGAGGTTATTTTTGGATAAGAGATAAGAGCTCAGTAATAATATTTAAATCTAGAATATTTATGTAAATAATGATATGTTTCAATTAAAATAAGAGAAATTAGATACACAAATGGGGAGTAAAGTAATGTTTTGGATGAAATGATGCATTTATAGGATAATTCAAAGTCCTACATTATTAGATCTATGATTTAAGAGCATGCATCACTTTGCTTTAGGATTGTGTGATTAAATTCAACAATTTCACTAAAACATTGTAGCTCAAGTTAGGTCCAATTAATCATAAATAAAATTTATTGCATATTTTGGTTTTTTTTTTTTGCCTAAAACTAATTTTTATATTTAATTTAAAAAACAAAAATAATGCCAAATTGCCTTTCATCTAGGGGCATTGGTTTCAATGTGAAAGGCTTAATTTGCGAGATCTCAATGTTTGTGATTGAAACACCCTAAATAAATGGAGCATATTTGTAACTCAAATCCTATGTTGGGTGGATAAGAGCTTATCGAGGATGATAGCATTTTGTCGCGTTAATTTTTTTGTAGGTCACTAAGTTTTGAACTTTTTTCATTAAGGTAACCATGTTTTGATTTGTATCAAAACGGTTACTAACTTTTGATTTTGTTTCTCCGGGAGGTTACTGGCGAGTGACCATAACCTTTCTGCTGACGTGGCTACCGAAATTTGCCTAGTCAGCATTAGGTTGCCCAGTCAGCATTACCGGAATTTTTAGTAGGTCACTGAAGTTTGGACTTATTTCATTAAGGTCACCAAGTTTTAATTTGCATAAAAAAGGTTACTAACATTCGATTTTGTTTCTCCGGCAGGTCACCCGCGAGTGACCACATTCATTCAGCTGACGTGGCGACCGGAAAAAACACAGTTAGCCTCATTGTGCCACGTAACCAGCTGACGTGACGTCCGAAAAAAGGAATCAAATGTTAGTAACCTTTTTTATACAAATTGAAACTTGGTGACTTTAATGAAATAAGTCTAAACTTTAGTGACCTACCAAACATTTAATCCCCCATAGGTGGCCATGTGGGTGACATGGCATCATGGTGCGTGGCAACTTAATGCTGACTGGGCAAATTCCGGTAACCACGTCAGCAGAAAGGTTATGGTCACTCGCCAGTAACCTCCCGGAGAAACAAAATTAAAAGTTAGTAACCGGTTCGATACAAATCAAAACATGGTTACCTTAATGAAAAAAGTTCAAAACTTAGTGACCTATAAAAAAATTAATCCGCATTTTGTCAATATATATATATATACACACACACACACATTGAAAGAGCCTTATTATAAAAGTAAAAGAAAGAATGCCAGAGAAGAGAGAGACAGGAAAAGAATCGGTTAGGTGGAGCCAGAAAATTATTATAATATTTTTTTTTATTTTTAGGTAGTGTTTG
This sequence comes from Dioscorea dumetorum, assembly GCA_902712375.1. Classification (NCBI taxonomy): domain Eukaryota; kingdom Viridiplantae; phylum Streptophyta; class Magnoliopsida; order Dioscoreales; family Dioscoreaceae; genus Dioscorea; species Dioscorea dumetorum. Next base: position 542,702 of record CACTHL010000635.1, read on the forward strand.
TTTGGGGAGTTTTGAAATTACATGTAACTTGAGTTTCTGGATTTTTGAAAATCCAGTGTTTGTTTCACAGGATTTTAAAAACTCATGTAACTCGAATTACATCCAATAAGGGATTTAGTTTTACGGTCAAATTGGCTGTAAAACCAAATCCCTTATTTTTTTGCTCTCTCATATGTGACTTATATCTGACCAATTTAGGAAAAACAAATATTATTAAACATTTATAAATAGTAAAAAACTTATAAATTTTAATAATAAATTTAATAATTTGTTTAATAATTAAAAATATTAAATAACTTGTTAAAATGAGATGAAAAATCTTATAAATGCACTTTTTGGGGTTAATAATTAAATTCAAAATTTTAAAATATAAATTTAATAGTTAAAGTAATTAATATGCATTTAAAATTATTAAAATAATATTAAATCTTATAATACAATATTTTCGAGATATATCTAACCAAACACTAGATTTGACTTCACCGAATTTTAAAATCCAGTACTTCCGAGTTCTGATCGTAATTAAAAATCTATTGCATTTAGAATTATATTCAACCAAACACCATTTTAAAGAGAAATTAGCAGATGTCTGACAAAAAAAAATGTGAGAAATCGTTGGATGCTGATCTAACAACCCTTGGGAAGTGCGTGGATTCAAACTCTATGAATAGGGACTATGTATATATCTTGATATATTAAATTATATAAGTAAAAATTAAAAATAAGTTTCGAAATTATGTTGACGTGGTCCGGTCCCCATGCAGACAGATGTATGTGTAGGCGGACGTACAGCTTATTTGTTTTTGCCAACCTAGCAAATTAAGAAGAAGATGGACTGTTAAAAAGAGTCAAAAGACCAAGCATATGTGACGCAACTTACTGTTTCTATTCAATTATTAACTCATGAGAGACATACCAAAATGTTTCTCCTGTAAAATAATATTGAAACCAAGTTTCTATGTATTTATTTATTATGATAATTCACAAACAAGAGGATCTGATCTTTCATCTCCATCACTTATTATTATCTCTCCCAATTTATTACTACAACGCCAGTGAATGATTGGTTAGGGTCAGCCGGTGGCGCCCATGCATGCTTATCCCATCATGATGATATGTTATTCTTGTTCTTGATTAAGTTCACTCTTCTTCTATTTACGTGAAAAGTAACAATGAGTGCTTGAATTTTTTTAATTTATATAAATAATTTTCATTTTCATTTTTATTTTTTGAATTTATGATTTTATAATCAAATTTGTTTATAAAATTCATTATACTAGATAATTAATTATTTATTTATTGGTATCGGATTTTTTTTGTATAAGGTGTTAGTATCCTTACTCGAAAAACAAATTTAAGTCTCAATTCATGCAGGTTAAAGATATAGGCTCATGGAGAAATCAATTTTATGGTTGTACACAGGCTTATCCATTTTATTAAAAAATAAAAAATTTATTGCACCAACGTATTGATAATAGGTGATGATGATGAATAAGGAGTGGATGTTATTTTTCATGGATTATAAGCTTTGGCTCTAATATTTGCGGTTACCTACTGAGACAGTGTAGTGGACATTAAACAAATGATAATCACTATAGCATACGAAATACCTATAAAACATTGATGTAATTTCACATAATAATCCTATTGCAACAATAATGATTGTGGGATTTCAATAAAGAAAAAATGAAGAAACAAAATATCTAAGAGATAGAAGTGTAAAAGAAGTTTTTAAAAGGAATGCGGTAATTATCTGTAATTCAAAATATTTAAAATTAATTAATTAATTAATTGACATACTAATAATTTTTTGATGATTGGTATCAAACCTCTATATAAACAGTTTTTTGTCTAAGATATGGGTTCAAATAGTAATTTATAAAAAGTGAGATCATAAATGTGTTGATGTATTAATTTCATGTTTTTGCACGCTCTTGACATAGGTTATTTAATTTGTCAGAAAAAATAGACATTAGCAATTTGAACAATTGCCACATTAGATCTATAGTCGTAGATCGTGAATCCATGGTATTAATCTATATAGAATTTTTTTTAACACAGTATTTTGATAATAAAGATATGGACCACAATAATTAATTTAAATCCAAATTGAAATGAGTCCCAAAGTTAATCAAAATAATATTAAAATTAAAATATCAAAAATTAAAAAAGCTAACACATAATTCAGTAATAGTTTATAAAATTGAATTATTTACTTTTGGGTGCATATTCCATAGAATCAGAAGAAGCCAATAACAACACAAGAGACACTAGCGTGAGTGTACTTAAAATACCTAGCCGAATGAAGCTGGATCCAGTATGAAGGTTGAAATAAATAATAAATAATAAATAATAAAAATTAAAAAAAAAAAAAAGGAAATGAGGTAGATCTGAATTTAGTCACTGGCCACCCTAATCTTCCAAAATCGAGTTTTTTTGAGAAATGTAACTGGCCCTGCCGACAATATAGAGAGAGAAAAAGCAGTCGCTTTCCTTGCCTGATCTTAGGTGGTAAAAGTCAAGAGCAAAGCCACAGATGTAGTTTTACTGTTGTCAATGCTTTCTCCATTCAATGACTCCAACTTGAATGCAATGTATTAATTAATTGACATGGTTTAAATAGTCACTATTAGGAGAGAGGCAAATCTATTTTTAATATATCACATACGCTCACTTTTTTTTTTTTTTTTTTTTTATTGTTATCTTGTTTTACTGTAGTGATTGATTCATTTGATTGTTACATTGATTTTACTGGCATAAATTTTTAGTAATGCTATTTTTACACATCATGTTTTCAAAAAATTTAGCCTCAATAATGTGAATATGTGAGACTCTTTCTTATAGGATATCATATGACTCTTTCGTAATATTTCATTCCTAAGCCTCCTCCTTCGCAGGTTGCTTCACTCTCCTCTAGTCTTGCTATCTACATTAATATCATTGGTGCTTTTAAATTGCCTATATTGCTACATTATCAATTAGCACCGTCTCCAATATTGCTTAAACCTATGATTTTTGGAGCATGTTTCAGATGAGTTTTAATCCAAATCTATTTGACACTCAAACCTTAAGAGTGGACAGAATAAAGGAGTGACTTTTTCGCGGTCAGATTAGAATCTTTAGGGTTGAGAAATTGAGAAAATTATACAAGTAACATGGCATCCATTGGGAGAGAGAGAGAGAGAATGACTAGGTATTTAAGTCTCAAAAAATCTTTAAAAAACTAAAAATCGTATTCTTAATTATTTAAATATGAAAAAAAATTTACAAAATAAGTTTTTGAACATCTAAACTGATTTCATATCAGAATTCAATGGCATATGTTATTAAAAAAACATCTTTTGTGTAAAGAAACATTATTACAAAATTCACCGCCACATAAAACCTAATTTGGTAAAAATAAAAAATAAATAAAGAAGAAAAGGAAACAACCACCAAGGCAAAGCAAAGGGAACCACCCCACTTTGGAAGTTCACCTCACTCACCAAAATGTAGATCCCATGGTTGTCATCACGCGCAAGTCACATGCTTCTCACTGGTTTGGTCATTATTTAATGCGTGATACAAGCAAGGCAACTTATTAACACTCGGTTGTCTGGCAATGCAACACCCATTGGCTGGCCAAATGGTGAAGCAGATGCTTACTAATCTCTAGAGATTCAGCACCCTCTCCACTCTTAACCTTCCTTAAATCCTTCCATATATACCTCCCCAATTCATAGAGAGACAGAAAGAGAAAAAGAAAAAAAAAAAAAAAAAAAAATGGAGAAGCTCACATCAACAACCATGATTCCAGAAGCATTCCAAGGCACAAGGGATGACATTGCTCAACAGATGGGGATGGTCTGGGAACAAGTGAAGGCTCCCTTAGTCATTCCATTGCTGAAGGTGGCAGTGGTGCTCAGCTTGATCATGTCTCTTATGCTCTTCATTGAGAGGCTGTACATGTGTATCATCATCCTCTTTGTCAAACTTCTTGGAAGGACTCCTCAGAAACGTTTCAAATGGCTGCCCATGCAGGATGATGTGGAGCTTGGCTCTTCTGCCTACCCCATGGTCCTCATTCAGATCCCCATGTTCAATGAGAAGGAGGTCCATTTTTCCTTTTCTTTTGTTCAATTTATTTAGAGTGGAGTAACTAATAGTTCCATATTGGTTAATTTGATTAGCTTTGAGCTTTCGAATTGTGATACATATATATATATATATATATATATTTTTTGTTGAATTTTTGATAGGTTTATAAGTTCTCCATTGGAGCTGCATGTGGGCTCTCATGGCCTTCCGATCGGCTCGTCATCCAAGTGCTTGACGATTCCACTGACCCGGTTATCAAGGTATTGTTACTGTTAAACCTTTTATTAAACCCTCTCCTGGTTTTTCTTTAGATCCCCATCATTTGCACCTCTTTCTAATCCTACATTTTTCTTTTCTGTATTTCTTGAAAAATGTTTTAACCATAGTTTTTAGCTAGAACCCAAAAAAAAGAAAAAGAGAGAAAAACGGTTGGTTTATTTGTGTAATGTATTTTCTCTTTGTGTCGGTGAGTTTTATTTTTAATATCTTAATATGACCTGGCGCTGTAAATTGCACGTGAAAGTGTACTCCTCCTCCTTTCTTGAATGCAAACAAATAAAATTTAAGTGAAGAAGTGATTAATTAATTAAGTAGGTAATTAACTTTTAATGTGATTTACTTACAGGAAATGGTGGAGAGGGAGTGTGAGAGGTGGGCAAGCAAAGGAGTGAACATTAGGTACACAATCCGAGACAACCGCAAAGGTTACAAAGCTGGTGCTCTGCGTGAAGGATTGAAGCACAGTTATGTCAAACAGTGTGATTATGTTGCCATTTTTGATGCTGATTTCCAGCCTGAGCCTGACTTTCTTCGCCGTTCCATCCCTTTCCTCATCCACAACCCTGATCTCGCTCTCGTTCAGGCCCGTTGGATTTTTGGTAATATATATGTATATATATTTGATTATTTTAATGTAATATTCATTTGATGTTTTTAGTATATGTATTCATTTCTTTAATCTGCAATGTTTTTTTTTTTCTCTCAGTTAATTCGGGAGAGTGTTTGCTGACGAGGATGCAGGAGATGTCTCTTGATTATCATTTCACTGTGGAGCAGGAAGCTGGATCCTCTGCGTTCTCCTTCTTCGGCTTCAATGGTGACAGATCACTCATTAAAATTTCAGATCAATTAGTGAAGATTTAGTACTTTATATAATGAATGCGAAATACTTGAATGCTGACAGGAACTGCTGGTGTGTGGCGTATCTCTGCCATCAATGAAGCAGGTGGATGGAAAGATCGAACTACGGTAGAAGACATGGATTTGGCTGTTCGAGCTAGTTTAAGAGGCTGGAAATTCCTCTATCTTGGTGATCTTCAGGTGTAGTTTTCTTTCACTTCTTGAAATCTTCGCAACTTTGAATTTGAAATTAACCAAGTATATTATCTTTTCTCGAGTCAATCGAAAAACTTAAGTTGATAGGATGAGAAACCTATGGTTTCTATTTAAAGTCATATTGTCCTTACAGTTTTCAGGTCCTCAGGGTTGTTGAGTTGATTGTATTGAAAACAAGTTTCCTTAATTATTTATGAATTCAGGTGAGGAGTGAATTGCCAAGTACTCTCAAAGCTTTTCGATTTCAGCAACATCGATGGTCTTGTGGTCCGGCAAACCTTTTCAGGAAAATGGTGATGGAAATTGCCACCAACAAGGTTTGTTTCAGTTGGGAGAGATCATAATTTCAGAACTTGTGATTGTATCTAAATTATACACTTTCACTTATATGGCATTGCAGAAAGTCCCCATTCTCAAAAGGTTTTATGTGATCTACAACTTCTTTTTGGTACGGAAAATCGTTGGTCATGTTGTGACATTTGTGCTCTATTGTGTGGTGATGCCTGCAACTGTTTTGATTCCTGAAGTTGAAATACCCAAGTGGGGTTCAGTTTATATCCCTTCACTTGTCACACTTCTCAATGCCGTCGGAACACCGAGGTAGAATAAATCATTCAATACTGAACCTTCACAAACATCGCATTAGCATAATTCTCATTGGATGTGTCTAATGTTTTATTTCAGATCATTTCACCTTCTCATGTATTGGGTCCTCTTTGAGAATGTGATGTCTATGCATAGAACAAAAGCAAGCTTCATTGGCCTCCTTGAAGCAGGCAGAGTAAATGAATGGGTGGTCACCGAGAAACTCGGTGACAGTCTCAAAACCACCACAGCTGCAAAAGCAGTTAGGAAACCAAGAATCAAGTTCGGCGACAGGTACTCACTCATCTCATCACTTGACAATTCTCTAGTATAAATATTCTCCTTGCTCTCACCCTTTGCATTGTATTCATATATCTCAGATTGCATCTGACGGAGCTCTGTATTGGTGCATACCTCTTTTTCTGTGGCTGCTTCGATTTTTCTTACGGCAAAAATCGTTATTACATATACCTTTTCCTCCAATCAATAGCTTTCTCTATCGTTGGCTTCGGTTATGTTGGAACTTTTGTGCCCAACTCCTGAGACTGGATATCAAGTGGCTCGTACCTATAAGATTTATGTTTCTTCTACCATAATGCTGTGCAGAAAATGCATCACAGCTTCCTTCAGTATATATAGATTCCATGCTATTGTTAATAGGGTGAACAATTAATCCATTGCAATGTTAGGAACATCAGTCAGTTTATTCAAAGGTGGAACTCTTTTTGGGTTGCGTAATACTGCAATTCCATAGATTGCTGAAAGATCAGTCATATAATAAGGAGAGGAAAGCAGATGTCTAAATTTTACTCTTCTATCTTCTAGACGGCAGCAGTGACAGATAAAATTTGTTATTATTATTATTATTATTATTATTATTATTATTATTATTCTTCATGAAGTTTGAAAATGGCGTCTGAGAATGTAATTTTTTTCATGTTCTGCATATGTAAGCTCATGTAAGACTTGAAAGAATCAAAACCTTCAGTTTTGGAGTTCTTTGAGCTTTAATTTTTACCATTTCTGGCATATAGTTTTGGTCCATCATGGACTTTGTTGTTGTTTTTATTGAAAACATGAGAATTGCTTGTCAATGCATCAGCCGGATAGATGTATTGGTGTTGCAAATTAACTCTTGCAAAATTAAATTTGGTCATCAATTGCAAACAAAACGCTCAAAGAAGAATACGGTAAATGCTACCTAAAACTACAATCAAATTTCCAAGTTCCAACTAATCTGATTTACAAACAAAATCATTTTAGAATGTAGTGGTGAACATGTAAAAAAACTTGTTGGTTCGTTCTTAGAATACGAAGTGAAGCAACCTTTGCATGCCTTTCACTAAAGATGATCTGGTAAATTATAGATGATCTTTCTTAAGACGATAAAGATATAATTTTCAAAAAGATACAGGGCATGCAATAATATGAAGGCTAACAACAATTAAATTAGAAAGCTGGAGAACAAACATTACTCTCATTTGTAATCAACAAGCCCACAACGTACACTTGAAACATGTGAAAGAATAACATCGCAGAATACAAAACACAATCAAATGCAAGAGGAAGTAGAGAAATTTCACATCAAAAAGATGGTTTGATGATCACTCTAATTTAATTAATTTTAATTAAATATAATCAGAAAATTATATATCTTTGGATGTTCCAAATCTGTTTTTGGGATTGTGATTATGAAAGTACATGATTTAAATGACTCTAAAAGCAATTTTGGTCTTCAAACATTTATAATTTTGATTAATTATTCAATTCAATCGATTTAAACGTAAGACAAGCCTATCCTAATTTACAATTTCACTTTATCCCATGAAATAAAAATTGTAAACTGAAAATTTTACCTCTACATTCAAAATAAGACTGATTCTTAATTCCTTTGATAGTGACTCTATAGGTTTATCCTGATTGACAATAACATGATACCGAAAGACGTAAATGACACCTAGCTAGCCTCATGGGGTCATATTATAGCCTAATTGAACATGAATGATTAGATCATAAGAGCTTTCCAATTATTATTATCATATGTGTATAAACTCTTCGTTCTTGTATTTCAACCAAGTGAGAGCTATGGAATCATCAAACTCACTAAACATGATCATATGTAAATAACTACAGTAGAGTAAGATTACTAAACTATTCTTTGTGTCTCACACGATTAATTTATTTACCTTGGCTAGGGTTTACTTATTACATTTACTCATGATTGTATGAGATATTAACTTGTTTATTTCCAAGAGAACAAATTTTTTCTTGGTGTTCATTCACAACTGTTTTATTGCTCGATATAGTGGCTATACTTCGAGGTTGGCATTATCAAAAGATAAACAGGGCCCAACTACTATAGTAATAGACTAGACGTCACAAGCACATCATGATTACAATTCCTCAGGTCTAAAGTTTATTCATATGATTACGATTTCCTAGTGTCTTAGAAAAAGTTCATTAATAATTGTAATCATTGATGATCAAAGAGAAGCCCGAGTAATTGGATTGTAGCGAGTAACTTTCAAATAAGCCGATCCCATCAATGTATCTATAATATATGCTTGTATTATCCCATAATGTTCAATTGCCACCCTTTGTTAGAGCATATGCCATGCAAATCCTTACGAATTTTTAATATTCAATTAAAATTTTTTTAATTTGCAAACTATTTAAGTGTAATACTAAACCCTTATAGTTCCATTTACCTTATTCCATTAGGATTACAAGATTTAACTCAAAACACATAAACTATATTATTTAAACCTAACTAAAATATCAACATAAGATTTATATGAATATAAAAATAAATGCCTATTATTAATAATAAAAATATATAATATAAACCAAATGCCCTAATTTAAATATCTTTGTTAGCATTGGAGGTATACTCCTAACAACCGGCTCATAAGATGTGGAGAGGAAGATGCAATTGCAAACCATACTTAAACATGTTGAAGGTTATGTAAGAGTTATGCTTTTGTTGAATAGGAACTGCGATGATATTTGCACTAGTTTGATTTGTACTATATAAGTAAAGTTTTGTAGGCATGAGCACATGTAAATAAAATAACTAATGAAAAGAAATGATTAAGCTAACATTGCACCACCAGCATTTAAAGTACACCTACAAGATACTAATAGGGTGAAAAACTTGTGTTCGACTTGATTTACATGCCTTCATTCATGAAAGTTATGTTGCAAAAATGTTAGTGAATGAATAAACAACTTTAAACAAAGATGGTTCAGATTAAAATTGGAAAAGAGGAAAATTTGTATATTTTTTATATTTTTGAGTATATTGGCAGATATTTTACGAGATGCAATTGGTAGATAATCTAAGAAAATAAACTCTAAGCATGTATACACGCAGGAATTTCAGATCATGCAAACGACAAAAGAAAAAGGAACTACTACCTTGGGATTATGCATGCATATGTGCTACCCTAACACTGAAATAGCCTTCCCTCCATGCAGGTATAGGCGGCTTTTTGCCAAGTGTTAGGGTACACTAACCCAACCAGTTGATCACCAGAAACTTAGCACGTTCAGCTCTAGAATGCGCACGTGTCACCCAAGATTGCTGAAGATCAGGGAGCAAAAAGGTAGCAGGCAGCTGGAAAATGGAAGCTTTTCTCTAAGCCTAACAAAGCCAGATTTTCAGGTATAAATAGGCAAGCATCATCAACGGTAAAAACTTGATCCGTTGGTTAAAAAAAAATGTCCGTTGAAAAAGAAAAAAAATAAAAAATAGGCAACCATACACACACATGCCAAGCTGGACTAGCAGTGCTTGCGCATGAGTGGTAATAGGAATGGTACACTGGTGTATATACTCTAAATCAATGTAATAAGATACAAAGAATATATAAGGGCATGAAACTTTCACTCCATTTCCAATGTGGGACTAAAACTTATATAAACACTGGTTATGCACAGGTTTGGGTGTTTACTTTGTTGGGCTTGGGCCTTAATCCAGGCCATATCTAACAATCTCCCACAACACTCATAGCCTGAGCAAATCAAAGAAAATAAAGGAAGTAGAAGAAAGAACTAGTTTAGAAGGATGCCAAAGAGAGTAATTCAAATATTAATACAGAGAGAATCTTGGGTTTTCATAAGATCAAGTTGAAGTGTCTTTATCAGACTTGAACTTCAACATTTCAATAAGGTTTCCAATTGATGGGGAAAGTAGTGAACTAAGTCTTGAACTACAACCCTTTGAATTAGAATTTAACTTTGATGAAGATCTTATGTGACACTTGAGCTAAACGGGGTTGGCGCATTATTGGCCATGTGCCTGATACCATTTCATGGAGATTATTAGAGTTATCCCACTGACTTTCATAGCTGTGGCCTGACAGCTATCTACACATAGGTAAATAGAGAGAATATATGTGTGTAGATATAGATATTTTAGTGTTAGATTGTAAGAAAATAAACTCTAAGCATGCATCCGCACAGGAATTTCAGATCATGCAAAAGACAAAAGAAAGAGGAACTGCTAGCTAGGATTAGGCACGCGTATGCACTGCCCTAACACTGAAATAACCTTCCCTCAGTACAGGTAAAGGCGGCTTCTCTCCAAGTGTTAGGGTGCAGATCGCGGGAAGCTTAGTATGTTCAGCTCCGGGAATGTGCAAGTGTCACTCAAGGTTGCAAAAGATCAGAGAGCAAAATAGAAGAACACGGCTGAAAAATGGAAGCTTTTCTCTAACCCTAACAAAGCTAGATTTTCGGGTATATATAGGCAAGCATCATCAACGGTTGAAAATTGATCCATTGGGTTAAGATCAACGGTAAAAAAAAATGTCTGTTGAAAAATAAAAAAATAAGAAATAGGGAACCACACACATGGCTTGCTGGACCGGCTAATAGGAATGGTACACTGGTGTATATAATCTAAATCAATATATTAAGATACAAACAATATATAAGAACATGTAACCTCCATTCCATTCCCGATGTGGGACTAAAACTTATATAAACACTGGTTACGCACAGCTTTGGGTGTTTACTTTGTTGGGCTTTGGCCTTAGTCCAACCCATATCCAACAGATTAAGTGACAATGAATTTTGATATGATAAGTCTACTCATGAGACACATGGTTATCATCAATCAAAAATGTATTATACTTATTTTCAAAAGAAAAACTTGCAAAAGCATTTCTTTCTCCAATGTTTACACACCGAGTGTTGCTCATGTTTTCTTTTTTAAAAGAGTTACATTTAAAATTTTCATTTATGATTATCCTATCCAAATATTATTAACTTAAAAATTTTAAATGCTTTTTAAACCATAAAATTTAATTAATTTACGATAATATCAATATACAATAAATTTATTCTTATAATAAGTGCCACAATTTTTAGAGTCCCATAATTTATGTTCTTTTAAAAAATTATATTTAAACTTTTTATTTACTAGTATCCTATTATATTATTATTATCTTACACATAATTTTATCTTATCACTGAGTTTTGTTTATAGTAATTAAACAAAGAATTCAAAAAATCGCAAATCTCTTGATTCTTTTTCTTCTGTATTTTATTTTATTGTAATTATTAATAATAATTTATTCCTATTATATAATTTATTATTTATTAAAAATAATTTTAAAAACTTTATTATGATTTTTTCCGGGGCTCAATTTTTACCAAGACGTGCCTTGCTTATAAATGAGTTGTTGACGAGCTTTAACAAGCCACACTTGGTGGTGTTCAAACTTGGCTCATTTACTTCAAAAGCTTAGAAATTGAACTTAAAAAACGCTTATATACTTTAATAAATAAGCTGAGTCAAGCCGTTAACAATCTGAGCCTTCAAGCTTTTAACTAACTCATTGATTGATTTACAATGTCAAAATTGTTGCAAGATGTTCATTTTAATTCGCATGTCACATGTCTAGGCTGCTACCATATTGGCTGTATTCAGGTTTCACTAACCCACCCTATGATAACCCAACTCCCTATCTAATTAGGTTTAGAATTTCGTATAGCTGATGAACTCAACAATTTTACATCTCAAAAATCTTGTGAATAAGGAAGCCATCTTCCATAGGACAAAACTACAAGGCCCAATATAAGATTGGCCAAAATGAATAGGTTCTCACATTGGGTGAGGTCGTTGTATATAGTATCACAGTTTGATACTCTTTATAGTAAATTGAGATAATTTTGTCATGCCTATTACGTGGTGCGATTAGCAAGTTGGTGTGGGGCCCTTTCTTCTCAAGCGGTTTTTTATATGATTAACGGGTTAAAATAAAGGCTCACAAATCAAATTTTGATTATTTTTTTACTTCAAGGGATTGTGGGTTTCCAATTTCCATTAGGGGCAAGCCCCTAATGTTAATTACCCTGGGAACTATCGCAGGAACCTCCGATTGAGAAATAAGTGTGAACAAGAAAAAAATTGGAACAATCAATTTTATTCATTTTTAATAAACTTGAATTCATACACTTCAATGAATTTACAAAGGCTTTGAAATTTGATCATCTTGACCTTATGCAACTTAGACTTATATGCCTAAGTAAACAATTATTATACCATTTCATTTTCTTCCGACTATTTCGCCGAAAAGCACGCTATGACTTTTGGTCTTCGTCAAATTTTGAAATTTGCATCTTGGACATGATTTAGCTTTCGAGTTGTAAATTCTCCACATTTTGAGAATTAGTAACTTGATAATTTGAAATTCTTTAGAAAAAAGGCATTTTGTGCTTATGAAGCTTTTGCAACTTGTGAGCTCTTCGACCCTTCGACTTTTGATGTCTTCAGGTTGTTGACCCATTTGTTCATTCATTTGAAATATGTATCTTGGACCTTTGGATTTGCACCTTGGATTTGATTTGGATTTCAAGTTATTGATTCTCTATGTTGATGAATCATAAACTTGATTTTATATAATTTGACTTTCGAAAAGCTCCGGCTTTTGTGCTTGTGAAACTTTCTTTAATTCTTGGGTTCTGAAACTCTTTGAGTCTTTGACTTCTGATGCCTAGAGACTGTTGAGTTCATTTGTGGATTTATATGAATTTTCAAGTGTTGACTCTTTTATATCTGGAATCTCGAGTTGGCTGCTTGGACTTTGATTTGTATGGCTTTATCTTTTGAGTTTGCATATTGGATTTGATTTTGCATTTTGGATTTGATTTGAATTTCAAGTTGTGGATTCTCTATGTTGATGAATCACAAACTTGATTTTATGTAATTTTGACCTTTCGAAAAGCTTCGGCTTTCGTGCTTGTGAAACTTCTTTCAAGTCTTGACTTGTGAAACTCTTTGAGTCATTGACTTCTTATGTCTTGAGACTATTGAGCCCATTTGTCATTCATTTGAGTTTTTTTTATCTTGATTTTCTGTGTTTTGAGCATTAGCGTGCACATCATCAAGTTATAATCGTTCTTTTTTATGTGATTACTTTGACTTGCTTGGTTTCGAAGTGGATCCCAAGTTATAATCATGAACCTGATTCCCTTTGATATGGGTGTTTGACAACTTCAGCATTTTGTGCTTGTAAAGTTTCTCAGGTTTTAGGCTTGTGAAGCTGTTCGACTCTTTGCCTTTTGATACTTTGAATTTTCCTAGCTCATTTACCTACAAATTTAACCTTTTCAAGTCTTTTTTACTTTTTTTTTATGCTTTTATGCCTTTAAGCCCTTAGCTTATGCATTGTTATGTCGCGACCTTTTACATGATTGATCACTAACTTGACTTTTTTGACTTGTTTCTTTTTTCTCTTTTTTTGGAGTTTTTATAGGTCCCAAGGTATAAGGGCTCCTCAGCTATGAAGCACAAACTTAGATTCTTCTATCTTTTTTCTTTATAATTAAAGAACTCGTCATCTTAGACTTAAAGTCCCTTTCTTATTTCTTGTAAAGTTTTCTTCTTTTCTTTTTTATCATTTCATCTCATTAAGCATTCCACTCACTCAAGACAGTTTTAAAAGTGAGTGGCGAGGCCTTCACAAGGAAAACAGTCTACCATATGCTTTTTACTTTACAAGAGATGTTGTGACAGTGGAGAGGCAAAGCTATCTCCCACCACATTGAACTCAACAAGTGCTAGTGGTTTTGATAGAACTTTTTTCGCTCACTCAAGAGAGTTTCAAGAGGTAGTGCAGAAGTTCCCACAAAGAGAAAACTATCTTCGGCCACATTGATCTCAATAAGAGCTAGTGGCCTTGATAGAACTTTTTTCACTCACTCTAGAGAGTTTCAAGAGGTAGTGGAGTTGTTCTCGCAAAGAGAAAACTATCTTCCACCACATTGAACTCAACAAGAGCTAGTGGTCTTGATAGAACTTTTTCCACTCACTCTAGAGAGTTTCAAGAGGTAGTGGAGAAGCTTTCACATAGAGAAAACTATCTTCCACCATATTGCACTCAACAAGAGTTATGGTCTTGATAGAACTTTTTCCACTCACTCAAGAGAGTCCAAGAGGCAGTGGGGAGACTCTCACAAGGAGAACAATCTACCACTATAGTCTACATTGGAACTCCACAAAAGCTATTGTGGTCTTCAAAAATATTTTCACTCACTCTAGAGAGTTTCAAGAGGTAGTAAAGAAGCTCTCACATAGAGAAAACTATCTTCTACCATATTGCACTCAACAAGAGTTATGGTTTTGATAGAACTTTTTCTACTCACTCAAGAGGGTCCAAGAGGCAGTGGGGAGACTCTCACAAGGAGAACAATCTACCACTATAGTCTACATTGGAACTCCACAAGAGCTATTGTGGTCTTCAAAAATATTTCCACGCACTAAAGAGAGTCGAAGAGACAGTGGGGAGGCTCTCACACGGAGAACAGTCTACCACTACAGTTTACATTAGAACTCCACAAGAGTTGTTGTGGTCTTCAGAAATATTTCCACTCACTCAAGAGAATCCAACAGGCAGTGGGGAGGCTCTCACAAGGAGAACAGTCTACTATTACAGTCTACATTGGAACTCCACAAGAGGTGTTGTGGTTTTAAAAAATATTTCCATTCACTCAAGAGAGTCCAAGAGGCAGTGGGGAGGCTCTCACAAGGAGAACAGTCTACCACTACAGTCTACATTGGAACTCCACAAGAGATGTTGTGGTTTTAAAAAATATTTCCATTCATTCAAGATAGTCCAAGACCAATGGGGAGGCTCTCACAAGGAGAATAATCTACCACTACAGTCTACATTGGAACCCTACAAGAGGTGTTGTGGTCTTCAAATAGTGGATCGGTGAATCGATGTGATCAACCCTAATTTCCACTACAATTTCTAACTTCTTTTTTTTGCATATTAGTCCCTCTTGCATCATATTTGCATATCAGACCTTCGAAATTTTTATTTTTTTACAATTTTATCAAACTTTTGCAAATAAGACCTTAAACTTTTTGTTTTTGTAGTCTTTTGCAAATTTTGTGATCAGGCCCTATAAAGTTTTATTTTTTGCATTTTTGAACCATCTGAATCATTGTAGCCCCGAGCTTTTATTGTTCCAAGAGTAGACATTTTTTGAGATCTTAACACCATGGCTATAATCGTCTTTTCGTTTCTATATGAACGATTAGCAACGGCAACGTTGGAAGCTTTTTTTCCCTTTCGTTATATATATATATGGGAGCTGATCGAGAGGTATTTCACCCTCGCATGGCATCGGGGACGAGCGGCAGAAGTTTTCTTATATATATATTTATGGCGGTGAAATATCCATCTTGAGAAAGAGAGAGCATGCGTTTGGAAATGCCGACGGAGGAGGGATATTCCACCCTCTCTGCTATTGGCATCAGTGGTAGAGAAGTGACGATGGCGGTGACGGCGCTGATAGTGAAGGCTCTTTTTTTTTTTTACTTATGTGTAACTATATGTATATATTCGGCCCAAAGAAAAAGAGAGAAACCAATAGAGAGACCTCTTTCTTCTTCTTCTTTCTCTGATCCTTCCTTCTCTTTTTTTCTTTTCCAAATTCTTCTCCCGTCTTTCCTCTCCTCTTTTTTTTTGGCTAATATCCTCTTTTTAAATCCCGGAGATAGCCCGGATATGATCAAATCCTTTTGTTTTTATCTACATATATTTATTTATTTATTGTTATTTCTTTTATTTATTATTTATTGATTTTTTTAATATATATATATTTATATCTTGTTATCTTAAACGAATAATATATATTATTTATCTATAATTATATATATCTGCCTCGTGATGCGCACTCATGAGTAATCTTGAGATGCATCGGGATTTGTGTTTTTTTACAAGAATTTGAATATATATTTTGTATTTTTAGATCGCTTCGAGATATGTGCTCTCAGCTGATTTTGAAATTTAAATATTTTAGATCACCTCGAGATCTATGCTCTCGGTTGATCATGAGATTTGAATATTTAGATTGCCTCAAGATCTGTGCTCTCGGCTAATCTTAGGTTTACGATTTTTTATGGGTAAATTACAAGATTAGTCACTAAACTATTCACCAGTTCCTATTTTGGTCACTAAACAAAAAAAATTTCTATTTTGGTCATTAATCTTTTAAATTGCTTTGAATTTGGTCACTGTCGCCAACACCGTTAACGACGATCTGACGTGGCTTAGCCATGTCAGCGAACTTAGCCACGTCAGCACCTGTCTTGCTTATTTAAAAGGGTAAATTACAAGATTCGTCACTAAACTATCTACCAGTTCCTATTTTGGTCCAAAAAAAAAAAAAAAAAATTCTATTTTGGTCACTATAATTTATTCTCCAATAGGGGTTCCCAAAAAAGTCTCTCGCTAATTGAATTTGATCTCTCTCCAACTGACACAACTACAATTAATTTAGTGCTAATCAACACTGCAGCTCTACAATCCAGTACCCAATCTTGCAAATCGACACCATCTATGTCTAAAAACAACAGAAACCAATGACTACAAATTGCACAACTCTTAAACAATTAATGCTTAATCCTTGTTTATTCTGCTTCGCAGATTCAATGAACAACTTGCACCTCCCTGAGAACACACACAAGGATTAAGCATTAATTGTTTGAGAGTTGTGCTTAATCCTTGTTGATTAGTACTAAATTAATTGTAGTTGTGTCAGTTGGAGAGAGATCAAATTCAATTAGCGAAGATTTTTCCAGGGACCCCTAATGGAGAATAAATTATAGTGACCTAAACAGAATTTGTTTTTTGTTTAGTGACTAAAATAGGAACTCGTAGATAGTTTAGTGACTAATCTTGTAATTTACCCTTTTAAATAAGCAAGACAGGTGTTGACGTGGCTAAGTTCGCTGACATGGCTAAGCCACATCAGATCGCCATTAACGGTGTTGGCGACAGTGGCCAAATTGAAAGCAATTTAAAAGATTAGTGACCAAAATAGAAATTTTTTTTGTTTAGTGACCAAAATAGGAACTGATGGATAGTTTAGTGACTAATCTTAATATCATATAGTAATTTCATTACAATTTGGATGTATGTAATTAAGATAAACCTATTTTGATTAGTTTTCAGAATGTTTTTAAGAAAATAAAAAGTATATAAAAATAAAATAAAAAAATAATAATGATAGTGAAATAAAATTACCTTCATTTGGTTTTAATGATGATGTAATTTCGACATTTGAATCACTATCTTCCAACTTTTTTGTAATGGTTGGGCTGTTGTAATGAATTCTTCAGAAGGAGTATGTCTCAAGGATGGCGTACTTTCGTTATCATGAATATCTAAATTTTAGAAAAAGAGACATATCAATTTCATGTTGAATGAACAAAGAAGTAAATGAGTAAATAATACCTTTTCTGATCAATGGGGAAGGATGTTGGGGTTCATCTTCTAAAATAATTGGTATGTCGTTTGAAATATGTAAAATGCAGATAAGAACAACATATGTATAAATGTAATGATGACAATAAGTTGATGATATCTTGTGGAGGATCTGGATTAACTTCTTCAGTCACCATAGCAACATCTCGCGGCTTGGCCAACCTAGAAAAGAAGCTTGATGAACAACATGTAAAAAATAATATATATGTAATAACGTACCTGTCGGAAGATTTTAGGCTGGTATGACACTTTCTAATGGAGCATCATCGATCCATATTGCAGAAAATAAATTTAAAAAATATTTTAGAAAATAATAATAAAAGAAGAAGGGCGGTGAATTAGGGCGGGGAAAGGATGGTATATATATATGTATATTATACATATATATAATTTAAAAAAATAATAATAATTAAAAAAAACGGAGAAAGTGGGGAATGGGTGGTGAAACATGGAGAAGGGCAGTGAGAGGATGTTGAGTAAAACACTAGAAAAAGCAATACAGTTTTAACAAAAAGCTTATAAATTATATATGTGAACATACCATGAGTTTGTTGTCTTTTCACGAAAGTAGGCGGATTAATAGTAGAGTGACTGCGTTTTCAGATCGGCCTAGAAAGATTAATGAAAATACTTTCATTGAGAAATTGTGATCTTCTTGATGATTGACCTTATTCCCTACTCGTTCGATGCTCCCTGTGAGTTAAAACTGTAAGGCTTTGATTGACAAAACCTGAACACTTTTGAACCACTTTTGTGTATAAATTAATAAGAGTTTACCACCCCTATCATGCTCTAGGATATAAAATAAACTGGAAGTTTTTTGACGAGAAAAATGAATCCAATAGCCGACGAGAACTCCAATTGAATAAGGATTTCTAGGGATATCAACAAATTTAGGAAAATATTGGTTGTAACCAAATTGACGTCCAAATCTATAAGGATTATAAGGTTCCGCATAAATATTACAAGCGCAATGTAGTGGAAGAACCCCACAACGAAGACGAATCATATACTCCATAGTGTAAGCATCTAAAACTCCTTGTCCTGTAGGATACATAGAATCTCTTATTCTCTCACCATTATGCTGTAGAAAAGGAAATGGGCGCCATACAAAACTTTCTTCATGTCTGATAAATTTTTCTCACTGCCAAAGGACAATTAAATGGGGTAGGAGATGCATTCATATAATATAACATTCCCGGTATCTCCGAAAGTCCTGGAATAGTAAACATGTTATAATGACTTCTCCATCAAAGATATATTCTAGGGAAGTGACATCTGGCCTATGCATATAGAAAATGAGAGGGAAAATTTTTAGTAGAAAATCCAGGACTCTTCCTATTATTGACCATTGCATTCAATCCCACATATATGTGTGCTAAGACCGCGGGAGCAAAAACAATTTTCTTCTTATACACAATATCCAAAGCCATCATAAAAACTCCTGGTCTAATCACATTATAGGTGCTTGGCATGATGAAACAGCTAACCCAAAGAGCCACAAAAGCAGCTAAATCAGTATAAGGAGAGGGTTTTGGAGGAGGATCAGATCTTGAATCAAATTTTGTTCCTTTTTTAAAAACGTCTATCCAATTATCAAAAGACAGGTCTTTGTCATGTTGAGAAAAATTTTGCCTTGCAAGCTATTGATAGATATCAAAAAGGTTTCCCAAAACTGAAAAGTCAGAAATTCCTCTCTTGTGAAATATGTCATTCATAGGGATAAATTCGTCATACATGTCGCCACAAATAGGAAGCCCTCCAAGTACTTAATATCCCACAAAGAAATTCCTACCTCCCCATGCAGAAAATGAAAGGTGTTGGTCTATGGACACCACAATTCCACTAATGATTTATAGAAATTAAGATCTATTAAATAGCCCAAGTGAAGATATTATCCCTCCCACTAGCTCCACATGGGATAATTCATTGGAATAACTATTAATGATATGTCTAGCCCAATCAGCATAATCAGGAAAATCAACCAATTGTTTTATGATAGGAACCCTACCTTTCCATCCCGTATGGTGATTAATGATCTTATGTCCAAGAGTTTGGAAGTCATTCGAATCTTGTGCACTTCCTTCAGGCTTTAAGTAAATTGCATCGATCTTGCCATCTTCGTACCAATGGTTCAGAGTAAGCTTCGCAGTGACTAAACGAGCCGAAGGACGCTTCACCCACTCTGAATATTCTTCTCCTTCATAATTAATGACCGGCTCAGATCCTACGCCAAAAACGGGATTATGTCGAGTAAAAATTTGCCCATGTGGTGATTCACTGCAATTTTCGTTAATGTCACAAAAAGGCTCATTTTGCGAATTATTTGCCATGACAAATAAAAGATTTGAAGTTCCTACTTCTCTCACTAAATCTCACTAAAGCTTTTTTCATGAGAGAAGTATGAAGGGGCATTTGTTTACATAAAATTTTCTGATATCCTAATTTTAATCAAAATAGGTTCATCTTAAAAAAAATTCCAATATCCTAATCAAAATAAGTTTATCTTAATTACATACATCCAAATTGTAATGAAATTAGAAAAAGATATTAAGATAAATGGATATTATTTGGATAAAAAATCGTCAGCCTAAGATCAGCAGAGAGCACAGATCTCGGGACAATCTAAATATTCAAATTTCATGATCAGCCGAGAGCACAGATCTCTAGGTGATCTAAAATATCTAAATTTCAAGCTCAGCTGAGAGCACAGATCTCGAGGCGATTTAAAATATTGCAAGATTAACCAAGAGCACATATCTCGAGCTGATCTAAAAATTATTCAAATCCCTAGATCATTCAAGAGCATGGATCTCGAGGCATTTTAAAAATTAAAATAAAAAATATAAATAAAAAATATATATTCAAATTCTTGTAAAAAAACACAAATCTCTAGGCATCTCACGATTACTCATGAGTGCGTATCACGAGGCAGATATATATAATTATAGATGAATAATATATATAATTCGTTTAAGATAACAAGATATATATATATATACATATTAAAAAAATCAATAAATTATAAATAAAAGAAATAATAAAATAAAAATAAAAAATATATGTAGATAAAAACAAAAGGATTTGATCATATCCTTTTGGGAGATGGTGGAACCGTGCTATCGCCGGGCTTTAAAAAGAGCATATTAGCCAAAAAAAAAAGAGGAGTGGAAAGAGGGGAGAAGAATTTGGAAAAGAAAAAAAGAGGAGGAAGGATCAGAAAAACTAGAAGAAGAAAGAGGTCTCTCTATTGATTTCTCTTTTTTCTCTTGGCCGAATATATACATATAGTTACACATAAGTAAAAAAAAAAAAAAAGGAGCCTTCACTATCACCGTCATCACCGCCATCATCACTTCTCCACCACTGATGCCAATGGCAGAGAGGGTGGAATATCCCTCCTCCGTCGGCATTTCCAAACGCATGCTCTCTCTTTCTCAAGATGGAGATTTCACCGCCATAAATATATATATATATATATATAAGAAAATTTCTGCCACTCGTCGCCGACGTCATGCGAGGGTGAAATACCTCTTGGTCAGCTCTCATATATATGTATGTATATATAAAGAAAGGAAAAGACGATTATAGCCATGGTGTTAAGATCTCAAAAAAAAATGTCTGCTCTTGGAACTATAAAAGCTCAGGGCTACAATGATTCAGATGGTTCAAATGGGACAAATGCTAAAATCTGTTCAAATCTAAGCTTAAGTGCATGTTACCATCGTAAGAAAAAATAAATAATCAAATCGGGGTCCATGGCTTTGATAGTCACTATATAGGTACTTTGATTCCTGAAGGACAACTTTGTAATAGAAACTCAGAACTGAAACTCAATACACTGATCATGAAAATTCATTAAAGATTGCTACTTCCACAAAACAACAGATAACTGACAAAGCACTGAACAATTTTACATGACAACATGAGTACTTGATTTCATCTTCTGATAATCTGTTGCGAAGAATTCAGCTAAAGAGCGAGAGCGAACCCAACCAAAAAATCAGGCATAGCACAAGAGTGAATCAAGGGAAACACAACACCAGATTTTCTGATTTTATTATGAGTTTAATTACTGTTAATCGTAATTAGTAGTAACGGTTGTAAATTCAGTATTACGAGTTTGTTACATGGTCTGTTACAATAGGGGAGAAGTCTTGGCATAGTAGCTGTTTGTGGAAATGCGAGACTGGACATTTTGTTACACATTTTAATGATGTGGATGAATGGGCTATATAATGGTATGAAGAGTAAAGAGAATGGCATCTTTGGCCATAATTCTCTCAATTCCTTGTCTCCTTCCTCTCTTTTCCTTCTTCTCTCTTCTCCTAGTCCCTTTTCCCCTCTGTTCTTCTCTTGTGATACCTTGACATAGCTGAAGCTTGTTACAATTTGGTGTTTTTGTCGAGTCTATGACTTACGGCATGATGACCAGAGCACGAGCGATGGAGGAGCAGCTATCATCCATGACTGAGCAACTCGCTCGACACGATGTGGTTTTCACCAAGATTGACTCCCTCTATGGGTCAGTTCAACAGCATTTCGATTCGTTTGTTCTCATTCGCAAGGGCCAGGTGGAGTCATGGCAGAGATATGTTGAAATTGCAGCAACGTGACAAACCCTCTCAACCCTCCACCTCACAACCACCACTCCTTCCACTTCCCACCGCCATCCCACCTCCATCTCCTAAGCCTCTCTATGCATGAACACCACCATCCTTGCGCTCCTCTTCCTCCATGCCATCCACATGCCTTCCAACAATTGAAGTTTCATTCTTCGCCGGTGAAAACATCCTTGGATGGTAATTTTAAATTAACCATTTCTTCACCTTCCATCAAATGACATAGATGGAGTTTGACACAACCTACACTCCACAAAAAGCAATCAAAGGGCAAGCATTGCCGGATTTTCTAGCTGCACGCCCTTTGCATGATGATTCACCTTTAGGGTATGATCTTCCCAATGAAGAAACTTTGGCAGTAGAAAAAGAAGTAAAATATTGGAAGATGTATTTTGATGGAGCCTCTTCGATCCAGCCAGCTATTTGACCTAAGATTCCTCAAGTGAGAAATGGCATTTGATTCATCTTCATTACTCCTAAGAGAGGAATTTTGAGATATTCTTTCTCTCTCAATTGAAGCCATGCACTAACATGGAGGCAGAATATGAAGCTCTCATTACTAGATTGGAACTAGCAATAGAAATGGGGATTCAAAGCATACCCATATATGGTGACTCCTAAGTTGTAATAAATCAAGTTGAAGGAAGTTCTAAAACTTATAAGCTAAAACTTCTTCAGTATTAATAGAGAGTTATGAAACTACTGAAGCAAATTCCTAATGTTAAGCTGGAAAGAGTTTCAAGGTCAGCCAATGGAAAAGTATATAGCTTAGCCAAACTTGCAAAGGAGTTAGTTGATCTGAATCAAGAGGAGATTAAAGTCACAATTTAGAGTAGAAGACTCTTGAGCTCGTGCCTTGATGAAGAGACAGAGAACATATACCTCAGAAGAGAAGAAGTTTTGAAGATTGTTGAAGGTGATTGGAGGGAGCCTTTCATCAAATACCAGAAGTATGGTGAGCTTCCATAAGAGAAATCCTTAGTAATGCAGTTAAAGAAAAGGGCGATGAGATTCACCCTTGTTAATGATGTTCTATGCAGAAAATCTTATAACCAACTGTTGTTATGATGTCTCTCGAAGGAGGAATATGAAGAAGTTATACATGAAGTTCATTCATTCCGGTATTTGTGGTGCTCACCAGTCTAGACCAAAGATGCGACTAAAGATTAAGCTGATAGGGTACTATTGGCCAAGCTTGCATGGAGTATGCAAAACGATGCAAATTATGCCAAGCTCATGGGGATTTCATTCATCAACACCCAACCCTTTTACGCCTAACAATCTCTTCATGGCCTTTTGAGATGTGGAGAACTGATGTTATAGGCCCTATTGAGCCTCCATCATCAAGAGTTCATAACTTTATATTAGCTGTCATTGATTACTTTTACCGGTGGGCAGAAGTTGTTCCCTTAAACGATGTAAAGGCGGAGAATAACATCAAGTTCTTCAAAGACAATGTGCTATATAAGTTTAGAACATCCCAAAGAATAATTTCTAATACGGCGAGCTTTTAGAAGCTTCAAAATTGGTAGATTTGCCCAACACCACAAAATAAACTGGAGATACTCCTTTATCTATAATGCCAGAGCAAATGGCCTTGCAGAAGCTTTTAACAAAGTTCTTTTCAAGTTACTGAATAAGGCTGTTTTAAAAAGCCAAAGGGATTGGCATAAGAGGCTCCCTGAAATCCTTTGGGCATACCACACTACTTATCGAACACCAACTTAGTCAACAACATACTCGTTGATCTTTGGTGCGGAAGGTGTTTTACCACTTGAAGTTCAAATCCCATCTTTGAGGATTGCTTTGCAAAATGAACTCACAGATGAAGATAGAGTTTATTTGCATTTAGACGAACTTGATTTATTTGACGAGAAGAGACTAGAGGCTCAACAAAACTTTGAAGTCAATAAGGCATTGATGGCAAGAGCTTACAACAAAATAGCTCGCATTTAGACCTTTGAGAAAGGGAAGACGGTTTGGGTGTTAAGAAGGCTGATCAATACCAACAAATATGCTGGAGGCAAGTTCAAACCGAATTGGGAAGGTCTATACATCATTGAAATCGTCTACGAAGGTGGAGCTTATCAGCTAGTCGACGTCGATGGACGAAGACCCATGCCGCCCATTAATGCACATTTTTTGAAGAAATATTATCCATAATGTATGGGTAAATCCAAAAAAAAAAGAGGAAAAAAAATTAACAACGGACTTATGCTTGTCTATGAAAGAACGCCTAGTGTTCTTGTTTGAGCAATTTGGTCAAGCATCCTCTATTCTTCTTGAGGGAAAACACGAATCTTGTTATGTTGTGTTTTTTTTTTAAAAAAGAATGAAAGTTGAAAAAAGAGGATTATGGCTAAAATGTTACCTCAAATGAAGTTGCTTAAGGAAGATGTAGATCTTGGATCATTCGTACTATTCTCCCTCAATTGTTGTGTGTGAGGAAGCTAGGAGCTAGGAGGGGGCATTTGTTTATATAGTTTTCTTATATATACGAGGGTTTATGTGAAAAAAAATAAAAAAATAATATATATATATATATATATAATTTGAAATTTGAAATTTGAATTTCAAAAAAGAAAAAGATAAAAAAAAACCTAACCTAAGGGAAAGTGGGTTATATGGGAGACGGGAAGGTTGAGAAAACAGAAAGTAAAAAAATATAGAAAGAAGAAGAAGGGAGAAAGGGGAGGAAGAAAAAAAGGAGAAGAGGAGAAAAAAAAGGAAGAATAGAAGGGGAGAAAAGAAGAAGAAGAAGATAAAAAGGAGGAGAGAAGAAATAGAGGAAGGAGAAGAAAAGAAGGAAAAACGAGAAGGAAAAAAGCTCTATCCGGTAACAAAAATTTTCATGAGTTTGTTTTTCTTTAAAAAAAAATAGTCATAATCATGCTTTTTCTTTCATGCCTTTCACGATATTTTAAAGCATGTTTGTTTAATTATATGACACATTAGATTAGTTTTGGACCGATGATTATGTTTTAATTAGAAACCATATATTCTTCATGTATTTATAGAATCTTGTTATCATATACGTATCATGTTGTTGTCAAAGCTATGGGCACATAGAAAAAAAATAGTGAAAAAAATCTCTCAAGTTTATTTGCAAACATGCTTAGAAAATATAAAAAAATGAAATGATGAAAATTTTTGGTCCCATTGCAAAATATGGGGAAATATGAAAAATAAGAATTTTAGAGGTTTATTCACAAAATTTGAAAATTGCATAGGCTTATTTGTGAATCTTGAACAAAGTTGAAAAGAGTGAGAATTTTGGAAGTTATTTGCAAAATATAAAAATGTAAAATTTATTAAAAAAATTAGGTATATTTGCAAAAAAAATATTAGAAATGAGAAAATGATAGAACTCACGAGTCTAGTTGCAAAAACAAATTATGAAAAAAAACGTTAGGGACTAATCAGCAAAAAGGAAAGGGGACATACTTGCTGAAAAAAATACCTAAATAAAATAAAAATAATAAAAATAAAAAAATAAAAAGGAGAAAGTGATGACTAGTGTAGAGGAAGGGGTATTTTGATAAATTAGCATACTCCCTAAAGAACCCATGAAGCAAGTTGTGATGTCCAATCCATGGCAACTGCTCTCCTTTAGGGGGCCTCACCATGTCTCTTGACAATCACATGACAGAAGAGGCCTCGAGAACTTCCCTTGATCCAAGCTGTGATGTCTAATGCATGGTGACTACTCTCCTTAAGGGGCCTCTCCATGCTTCTTGATAGTCACACGGCTGAAGGGGTCGATGAAGACATACGAAGACTTCTCTTGATGCAAGCTGTGATGTCCAATGCATGACGACTGCTCATTTTGAGAGAGCCTCTTGATGCCTCTTGATAGTCACGCAGCTAAAGAGATCGATGAAAACATGCGAAGACTTCTCTTGATACAAGCTGTGATGCCCAATGCATGGCGATTGCTCTCATTAAGGGGGCCTCCCTATGTCGTTTGATAGTCACATCACTGATGGGGTCGATGAAGCCCTCCTCGAAGACTTCCCCTGAAGACAGATGTGATGCCCAATGCATGGCAACTACTCTGCTTAGGGGTACCTCTCCATGCCTCTTGACAGTCACACGGCTGATGGGGTCGATGAAAACCTTCTCAAAGACTTCTCTTGATGCAAGTTGTGATGTCTAATGCATAGCCACTACTCTCCTTGAGAGGGCTTTTCAATACCTCTTAATGGTCATACGGCTGAAGGGGTCAATGAAGATACACCTAGAGGTGCACTAAAGCTGCTATGGCAGGCTCACGTCTCGACGTGACTCCCTGCCTAGGTGGTGAAGGAAATGAGGGTGGAGATGGCACTCTACGAGGTACATCTTGTGACGGAGCAAGAGTAGGCTCATCAATGGAAGCAACTGCCCTACGGGGTGTACGCGGACATTGTGCTAGCATACTGACTGAAAAGAACACCAAAACAAGCTTTAGAGAAAGACCCTACATACACAAATACTACATGCTCGACTCTAACTGGATCCACTAGTTACTATAGAAAACAATCAAAATCAAGAACAGGGGATAACTATCAGCCTAAACAAATAGCTCTGATACTACTACAATTGTCATGCCCCATCCCGCAGGATCGGCATGCAATAACAGCCGCAACTACCGAGGAGAGACACCCACGCCACTCAACCCTCGAGTCACCATAAAGCTAACTAATAGTCTTAGAAGAACAACTCTAAACAGAAATTCACAGATATCAATAATCACAAAATAGGGAACAAGGGTACACAAAGGAAGCTACTAAATAGTATCTTGATAAAAGAGTTTATCAAAGCATGTCTGTCATAAATACAACAAAGTTCTCAAGATTAGACAGGCACATAAACCATACATAAGAGTGTCGATTCCACTAGTGGACCCATGTCCTTATACATTGCATATGTTCAAGAAAAAAACATACATGAAAACAGGACTGAAAAAATAAACAACTAGAGGATGCACAACAGTCCGGTCCGCCACAATGTCTCTACTAGCTACAACTTGAGAGGGAGGGAGAGGGTGAGTAACTAGAGTCACTTAGTGAATGGGTCAGTAGTAATCCCTCTTAACAAAATAAAATAAAAATAGGACAAAATCAAATTCTATAGTAATACATATAGGTTTGAACACCCAACACATATATATATATATATATATATATATATATATATATATATATATATATATATATATATATATAAGATTCTTATATAAGATTCTTAGGCTGGTAAACCACAAAGCTCTTCAGTAAACGGATTAAATTTGTATAAAATATACTTTCTTAAAAATACGAGCTTTTCATTTCAAACAGCCGAATAATGGTCTAAAACCCTCCCTATGCTCTATCCGTGGCCGCGGTTAGGTTCAGAGCCGTCATGGCACTAAATGTCCTTGGCGTTGACCAACCGGGTCTGCATGGTGACTCTAGACACATGATGTACATCAAGTTAGGGCTCTAGACACCACCTGAGTGGAAAGATTAGCCGAGTCCACCATGCCACCTCTGAAGGCTGGACTGTGAGAATCCCCTACTGCAGCAGGCGGGTTACAACCCCATCACCATCAAAACATCACGAGAAGTAACGACAATGCAATTCAAGTAAAACATTTTACAGGGTCCTTGTCCAGAACAAATGTTCACATTTGTATAATCTAGATTAAAGAGTGTAATACGTGTATGAAATTCTTCAGTTCAAACCAATATAGCAACATGTAACAATATAGCATTATTCATTTCCCTCAAATAACAAAGGCTTTGCTTTTAGAATCCGAACATGGAGAATATTTTTCAAGCAATTAGATCACTAGTTCAATTATGAAAGATCCCAAATTTCCAATCAAACAAGTTATACATATATTTAAAAAAAATTAACTAGAGATGTGAAAACCAAATCTCACTAACCAACTTATGAGAACAACTCCTCAACGGCGCTACTCCTCCGCGGGCTCCTTGCCTTTGGCCGAGCTTTCACCACCTACACCAGCACAAGGCTCAAACCATCCGAAAGCACAAAAGAAAGACAAGCATGAATTTGTTCATGCTACAAACCACAAAACCCTAACGAGGCTTGGCTATGGCCTAAACTTATCCTTAAAGATTCCAAAGAACCCCTATGGAGACCAACTCTCCCAAACAACTAAGAATGCAAAGGTTTAACAATGGAATTCTCAGTGCTGTAGTAACTCTGAATTCAAGAATAAGGGAAACAAGTTTCATCAAGATAAAATGGGGTGGATCTTCACCTCCATTTCATAATTCAAGAAAATGATGAAAGAAATTGAACAAGCATTCGAGAATTCATCAGCATCAAACTAAGATTCGAGATTTCAAACCTAGGGCTAACATGCTTAAATCAATCCAAAAGAAATAAGGAGAAATGAGAAGAAGAAGAATTTACCTTCAAGGATCTTCAACTAAGAGAAAAGGAGAAAGTCTAGGGATGGCTCCTTGTTCTTAGCCAAACCAATGGGAACCAAGGGAAAGAGAGGATGAATTAAGGCTCAAAATTCAGGCTTTATATACTCCTTGCCGAACACGGGCGTGCAGAGCCCGGTTTGACGGTGCTTTATCTCGAAAAGGGTCATCCAGACATAAGCAAGAGCTGAAGTACGGGCGTGCTTTGCCCCATACTCTTTACAGGGAAACAGGGCAAGATTTTCTGCCGAAACACTATTTTTCTGCACTAAGCACTGTCATGCACTCTTAAGCACGGCCTAAACACAGGCGTGCTTATGCCCGTGCACTTTACAGGTCATTGGGAGTAAAGCCCAAAATATCCCGTGAAGTGCACGGCGAAGAGCACAGTCCCAAGCACTGGTGTGCTTACTCTGTGAACTGCGTTCTATGCCCAAAATGACATAAAAAGTGCTAAAACTCATAGCACAACCATTCTAGGTCAGTTTGGACAATAACTCACACTTAGAAAGCCGAAATACCACATAAGACTTCTTTAAAGGAAGCTGTGATGTCTAATCCATGGCGACTGCTCGCCTTGACAATCCTCTCCATGCCTCTTGACAGTTACACAAGCTAAAAGGGAAATTATGATGGTCATTTTTGAAGTTCACTGTGAAGTTCAATGTATGACACTCGAGTGATAGATGGAGTTGAAAAAAGAATAATTAAACTTACTTTTGAAGATTCCTGTAAGGTTCACTGCATGACAATTACGGAGGTTATAAAAAAATCTCTAAAACAATCGTTGAAGCTCACTGTGAGGTCCAATGTGTGACACTCTAGTGATGGAAGGAGTCGATAAAAAAAAACTCCTAAAATTACTCCTAAAACTTCCATTGAGGCTTACTGATTGATACTCATGGAGGTTAATAAAAAAAATCTCTAAGGAATTTGTTGGAAGCTACTGCGAGATCTAATGTTTGAAACTCCGATAGTGGATGGAGCTAATAAAAAAACTTTTTAAGATTTCTTTTGAAGCTTACTGTGAGGTCCTCTGCTTGACACTTACAAGGTGCTAAAAAAATTTCTAAAAACTTCTGGGAGCTCACTGTGACTTCTAATGGTTCTTGATCCTCATCGTGTGTGACTTAAAAAAGATTGTTTAAAAAACTCAAACGAACTGACAAATGAACTCTAAAGTTTCAAAGCGTCAAAAAGGCATAGAACTAAGGAGTTTCAAAAGTCAAAGATTGAAAAACTTTATAAGCATGAAATTCCCAGGTTTTCTAAATATCATATTGAAAGAGAACAAGTTGTGATTCATACATGGAGAGATCACAACTTGCTACTCAAGTCATGTCTAAAATGCAAAACGTAGGAACTTGAGGAAAAAATCAAGGTCAAGAAAAAATATTCCAATATTCTTTTTAGTAAAAAAAAAGATAAACAAATCAGAGAAGCTGAAGTATTGTGACCTCTACTCATGAAGGTTAATGGATTGATGTCAAAGAACTAAAAAAAAACTTGAGTATCTTGTCTTTGTATTTGATTAAATTCATGTACCTATGTAACCTTTTATCAATAAAAGCAATTCCATATTTCTCATTCACACTCATTTCTTAATTGGAGATTCCCGCGACAATGTCTGGGGTAATTAACATTAGGGGCTTGCTTTTAATGGAAATGATGAATCCACAATTAGTTGAAATAATAATAATAAACTAAATTTTTGATTTGTGATCTATTTATTTTTAACAGGTTAACCCTATTAAAAGCCGAGCAAAGTTAAAAAGACGCACAAATTATAATAATAATAATAATAATAATAATAATAATAATTATTATTATTATTATTATTATTATTATTATTCTTCTTCTTCTTCTTTATATAGAAATAATAATAATAATATTTTAATCTCAATAAATATCTAATTTATTGTTATTCGGATTAAAAATATAAAATAAAATAAAAAATTTGAATCAAATCCATATATCTGCAACTCCAAGGATAAAAAAAAAAATTTTGAAACCGGATTTTTTTGAAAAAAAAAGCAAAGGTTATGGATAAGGGTTTAACAAGATGAAACGGATGAAATATTTTTTTAAAATATTGGTATGATGCTAGGACATGTGGGGGGATGGCATTGTAATATGATGCCAGGGCTCCACTTTTCAGATAGAGACCATACACGTGATGGGAGTCACCATGCTTATTGTCACGGCCTCAACCGATCATCTTCCAGCCGTGTGGCGCTTGACATGCACCATAGTGACAGGCCAGCCTTCCTTGCAAGAACAGTTAGTGAATTCCTATTTGCAGTAGAAGCACAACGAAAATAAAGTAAAGCGAGCAAAACCGGAAAACATCCTCGGTACGAGAAACACGACACATGAAACCCATTTTGAGAAAGAAAAACATAAACTCTCTTAGATTGAAAAATGTTTATAACCATGTCAAAAACCAACACCAAGTGGCATTGTCTCCTCCCAAAGACTCATTAGACCCTATTTCAAGAGCTACCCCAAATCCAAGGTTGATTGAGCCCCATGCCCAATACAGGTCTGGCATGAATTCCCTGACTTCACTTAGCTTGCAGTGTCATCTAACTCAACTGTATCTTTAACCAACCACCCTTGGTCACAGCGCGCAGCAGTACCGGTACGCGCTGTAATACAGCATGCCATCCTCACCCTTGGCTCGGCAACGCTCCCGATCACGTGCCTACTTGCATACACCTGCGTAAAACCTTGTCAAATCCGGAATTAGCTCTCAGTCTCCCGGCCTGATCAAGTGTACCACCCCGCCTAGACTTGCTAGAGATCCAACACTCTACATGATGAAGTCTTGCGACACTTCACTCTTGGTATGGGCGCGCCTGCCCCACGTGCTCATCGGTCATGTGCACGCCCACGGTCCAGCGCGCGCACGCCTCATGATCTCAGCCTGTGATCATGTGGGATATTCCATCGGCTCTTGGTCCCGACACAACAAACGCATCGCGCTAACCGCGTGCGCTACCAAATCCACGCAGCTGTGCGCCCTCGTGGCTTGGCCTATGTGATAATGTATGGCCTCTGACCAAGTGTAAGGTCATCAACCCTTACACTTATCTCTCCCTCTATCTCTCCATTATCTTTCTCTCTATCTCTCGCGATCGTTTTAGGGAGGAGCTTTAACATTCCCTAATAATGGAAGTGGAAAACCCTAGCCAATGTTCCGACGTCGAGAAACGCGCTGAACTCGATAGCCATGCTTCACCCTTATGTAAGTGCACCCTTCTCTTCCGGTCAGAATTCGAATAGCTAGATCTTTCTCAAGGATCTCCTGTACTGCAGCAAGAGTGATGAGAGAGGGAACGGCAAAGAGAAGGACAAGTTCTGGCTCTCGATCCCATTCTCGCCATCGAAGGAGAAGTTAAAGCCATCTCCGGCAGCAGTGGCAAAGAGGGTGGTTCTCTTCAGCACTCTCGACCATCGTTGCTTATCCTCTCCTCTAAGTTGTCATAGGTAAGGAGAAGGTGTGTGAGAGTGAGCTTTTTACTTGCTGAAGCTTGAAGATGAGGATGAAGCTTAAGCACTGAATGTTAGACAAAAGATGGAGATAAAGAAGATGTAAACTTGGGCTGAAATGTTGGACATTTAATAATTTCAAAAAACAATTAAGTTAGTTAGGTTGCTGACTCATCTACCAAGTCACCATTAGTTATTGCTTTATTCCTGTAATGTGCCACGTCATTAGTTAGTTGGCCAGCTCATCAAATTTTGTTATTCTTTCTCTTTATATAGCTGTATCTTGAGAGTTTTAGTTAGTGTTGAATGGATAAAATTTTGAGATCCAATTTCTTCTCTTATTCTTGGATCTTGGGTCTTCTTCAAAGCTTGGTTTTCTAGAAATTTAACATGGTATTCTGGTGTTTGATCTTGTTTTGGTGATTATTCATGGTTGTTTTTCATTATAATGGCAGATTCTAGTGAAGAAACCATACATGCAAGGAATTATGTTATCAATGACATCACTAGCCCTTTATATCTCAATGTTTTTGAAAATCCTGGTGCTATACTTGTGTCACAAGTATTCAATGGGGCTGGTTTTGGCCCTTTGAAAAGATCAATGATCTTTGCATTGTCTGCAAAGAATAAGTTAGGTTTTGTAGGTGGTTCTTGCCCCAAACTTGCAGGTGTATCTCTATATCTTTATCATTAGGAAAGGAACAATAGAATGGTGATATCTTGGCTATTGAATTCTCTGGCAAAAGAGATTTTAGAGAGTGTTCTGCACTCAAATTCAGCTATGCAAATCTGGGCTAAATTAGAAGAAAGATTTGGGCAGACAATTGGAACAGAGATTTATGAAATTCAAAGTGAATTATCACAGGTTTCTCAAGGAGCTAGTAGTATTGCAACATATTTTACAAAAATTAAGAGGCTTTGGGATGGGCTGCAGTCTTTGAGAGCAGCTCTTATTTGTTTTACTTGTGGTTCAGCTACATCCTTTTCTCAATTTAAGGAAGAACAAAAGTTGATGCAGTTTTTAATGGGACTGAATAATCAGTTTGCTTCCAATAGAGGCAACACTCTAATGATGAAGCCACATCCATCTGTAGCACGGGCCTATTCAGTTTTGATGCAAGAAGAGAAGCAAAGGGAGATATATTCCAATATACAGTTGATTTCTGAATCTGCATCAATGTATGTTGGGAATACTAATAGAATTCAGAGAAGAGGCTACAATTTTCAAAGAAGAAGAGGTGGCAATAGAAGGAATAACATGTTCTGTGAATATTGTAAAAGGCCAGGTCATATGAAGGAAAAGTGCTTAAACTCCCCGGATTTCTAGGAGGTTTCAAAGGAGGTAAAGACAAGAAACTTGTGGCACAGGTACAAGGAGAAGAATTAGAAGTAAAGTTCTTAAACAGTTTACAGAATACAGCTCAAGATCCTAAATTCACTAAGGGACTATACTCAAAATTCTTGAAGTTTCTGAATCAGCAAAATGATGGGAGCCCAAAGGAGCAGCTGACAAGCTCCACCAATTTTGCTAGTATGATTTTTGAATCTTCATATAATTCTTTTATTTTCAGTAATAATGGTGAGCAAATTGTTTCTCCAAACTGTTTCTGGATTTTGGATACTGGTGCCAGTGGCCATATTTGCCATGACCCACACCTTTTTACAACCATTTCATTAATTACAAAACGTTTCAATATATCTCTACCGATTGGATACAAGGTCACTGTCACACAAATTGCCACATTTAAAATTTCTTTCAACATTAAATTAGAAAATGTGCTTCTTATTCGCAGTTTTTGTTATAACCTACTTTCAGTAAGCAAATTAGCCTTGCAAAGACAGTGCAGAATCACCTTTACATATGATCATTGCTTAATGCTGGACCCTTCAAGGAAAATGCCAGTGGTTCTTGGTAAACTTCACAAGGGATTGTATCTGTTTCACAAGCAAGACAATGTTGTTTCTTTTGATTCCAATGTAATGCTTGGACATAAAACTTGTAATTCTTCTTTTTTGATAAGTACTCCAATTTCTGTAATAACTTGGCATAACAGGCTTAGCCATTTGCCTTTCTACAAACTTCAACAATTATCTTTGGTTAATTGTAATGATGGAAAGCAATTAGTTGATTCTTGTAGAGTATGTCCACAAGCTAGACAACAGAGAAAACCTTTTCCTCACAGCAACATTCATACAAACACAGTTTTTGATTTAGTTCATGTGGATATATGGGGACCTTATCATGTTCAAACACATCAGGGATATAAATATTTTTTGACAATTGTTGATGACTGTTGTAGAGCAACATGGACTCATTTATTAAGCATGAAAGGAAATGCTCTATCAATATTGAAGGCTTTTGTACAAATGGTAGAAACACAGTTTAAAATAAAAATTAAAACTGCTAGATCAAATAATGCCTATGAATTAGGATCGAGTTTAGAAGGTAAACAGTTTTATCCGAAGAAAAAGGTATAATTCACCAAACTACATGCTCTTATACTCCACAACAAAATGGAGTTGTTGATAGGAAACATAAACATTTGTTAGAAACCTCAAGAGCACTTTTATTTCAGTAAAAATTTCCTTTAAAATACGGGGGGAGTGTATCTTGGTAGCTACCCATTTAATCAATAGGTTCCTGATAAGTATACAATTATGCTTATTTTATAGATTAAGTTGTATACTTATCGACTTAGTATTGGAGTAATTTAATGCAATACAAGGCTAAATTGAGTATAAACTGTCTTCACATGCACCAAGTGTAAGTTAAAGCCAAAAGAGAGCCAAAAGAAGCATTTGAGAATAAAAACATTAAAGATGGCATGCTCCTGACTTAGCACTTGGAGGGCTGCACCACTTACGGGCACCTTACCGCTAGGCTTATAGCCGTAAGCCACAGTCAGAAGGCGTTGCTTGCATACTTATGCCCGTAAGAGAAGGAGCACTGCATTATAGAGAACCTTATGGTCGGGACTTATGGCCGTAAGTGAGACCGTAAATGGAAGACAGAGGAGTTTACGGGGGTAGTCTACGCCCGTAAGGTTAGAAGACAATATTTATCAGATGAGGTTTACGGCCCTAGGCTTACGGTCGTAAGTAGGACTATAACTCGAAAACAAAGAACCTTACGGGAGAGGCTTACGACCGTAAGCGAGGGCGTAAGGGACGAGTGAAGTAGAAACCCCGACGCTTACGGCCTTACTTATGCCCGTAAGCTGCCTGTAAACTTACTCTTATATAAGATTTTACTGAAGTTGAAACCCGGGGAGGCTAGGGTTTTATTCAACTTTTGGGGGGGGGGCGAGAGAGAGAGAGGGAGAGGCTAGAGAAAAGGAGAACATCTATTGTGAGATCAAGGGCGGATTCCTCACTCCAAGGCCAAAACGTTGAGTGGGTTCTCCTCAACATCACCTTCATCGTTTATTAGGGCACCATCGCGGCTAAGGATCGTGACTCCTCCAACATCGAGGGGAATTTTGCGCCAACCCTTGTCTTCTTGGTTTTGATGGAGTTTTCCATTAATTGCACATTATGATCATGAACATTTGTAACCTTTCGATTTCATATCTTTGCAATATGAGCTAATCCTCTTTCTGGGAAGCTTGGACTTGAAACCTTGGGGAATTGTTGAACTCTATTTCCAACCCTTTAATTCCAATTATTCGTGAAGTTTAATCTTAGGAATGCATGTGTGAT
Organism: Dioscorea dumetorum; assembly: GCA_902712375.1. Classification (NCBI taxonomy): domain Eukaryota; kingdom Viridiplantae; phylum Streptophyta; class Magnoliopsida; order Dioscoreales; family Dioscoreaceae; genus Dioscorea; species Dioscorea dumetorum. The sequence continues at coordinate 578,717 of CACTHL010000635.1, forward strand.
TGGATGTATACCTTGTTACATGCTGCGTAGTTGTGGCGTGCGGTGAAAACCCGTTAATTGTCTGATTTAACATGCGGTGAAAACTCATTGGTTCTCGAGAACCAGCGTGTGGTGAAAACCCGTTAGATCCTACAAATTAACGTGCGGTGAAAACCCGTCTTGATATCACATTTCTGTTAAACTTCTCTTTTAATTAATTAAGGAGTATTTGTAAAAGTTGATACTTCATTATCTAATCCCCGAGGGAGTACTGTCCATGTGTTCCCTTATTTATGATAATCTCTACCCCTTGTTTGATTGTTATTTAGTTTTAATTGTTAGTTTTGGCATTCTTCTAAATTGTCAGGTTATATTTTTTATACTAAAGTTAGTACTAGTACAGTTATTCCCTGAGGTTCGGCAACCCGATTCTTTTAAGGGATCCACTTTATTACTTGACCACCCGTGCACTTATGGTGACGCAAAGGGTGTGTCAGTTCTCTTCCAAGCTACTCCAAAATAAAACACCCTATGAAATCCTTTTTGGAAAAAACCAAATTACAGTCATTTGAGAAGTTTTGGATGTCTTTGTTATGTGACTCCCATAGCTAAACATTTAGATAAATTCCAAACTAGAGCAATCCCTTGTGCCTTCATAGGATATCCTTTTGGTAAGAAAGCCTATTTAGTACTTGATCTTAAAACTTTTCATATACATGTTTCTAGGAACGTTACTTTTTAGGAGTCAATTTTCCCTTTCCATCAAAAAATTGATACAGAGAATTTTGTTTTGCTTTTGCCAATTCCAGATATTTTTTCTGATCCAGTTTCTGTTCACACTGAGCAGTCACAAACAAATGATTCTACATTACATCACAGTCATAAATCTTCTGTAGAATAATCCACTACTACAATTCCTCCACCAAGAAAAACCACTAGAGTTCACTCTAAGCCATCTTATTTGTAAGACACTATCTGCAATAATGTCAAGTCAAATGATTTCAAAACTTCTTTTCTGCACTGTCCTCATACACTCATAAACATCATAGCTATTCCTACACACATTTGCTTTAATTCCTTGAGTACAACCAATCAAAAATTGCTCACTAGAATTACTGAATTACAAGAACCTAATAGCTATGAAGAAGCAGTAAATGAACTAGTATGGCAAGAATCCATGAAGAAAGAGTTAGAAGCTTTAAAAGCCAATCAAACTTGGGAATTAGTTAAGCTGCCCAAAGGAAAAAAAATCCATTAGCTGCAAATGGGTATGCAAGGTGAAATATAATTCAAATAGCACAGTTGAAAAATGTAAAGCTAGACTGATTGTAAGAGGCTTTACACAAAAGGAGGGTATACACTATAGTGAAACCTTTTTACCTGTGGTCAAAATGACAACTGTTAGATACTTTATTGCAATTGCAATGAAGAAGAATTGGGCTTTGTTTCAACTTGATGTAAATAATGCTTTCTTACATGGTGATTTACATGAAGAAATCTACATGAAAGTAGCTCAAGGCTTAATTACAGATAACTCAAGCTATGTTTATAAACTACAAAAGTCTTTATATGGGCTAAAACAGGCTTCTCAGCAATGGTTTACAAAGTTATCAGATGCTTTGAGAGTTAGAGGGTATATTGGCTCAAAGAATGATTATTCTTTGTTCTTTAAAAGGACAGGTGATTTGATTGTCTTTTTAGCAATATATGTTGATGAAATTTTGGTGACTGGGACTGATGAACAGAAAATAAATTCACTGAAGGCATATCTTGATTCACAATGTAAAATAAAGGATCTTGGCAACCTCCATTATTTTCTGGGTATTAAAGCTATTAGCCAAACAAAAGGAGTCCTTCTAACTTAGCAAAAGTTTGTAAATGATTTGTTAGCATAATTCTATTGTGATAAACTCAATCCTTTTTCAAGCCCTCTACCTGCAGGAATTAAACTTTCTCTTGATGACGGCCCTCCGATTAATGACCCTGCAGCAGATAGACGTTTGGTTGGGAAGCTCAATTATCTAACTCATACAAGGTTAGATATAACTTTTGTAGTACAGTTTCTATGTCAATTAATGGCTTCTCCAAGACAAAGCCACATGGAAGCAGCCAAATATACTCTCAGATATATTGGTTTAAATCCAAGACAGGGAATTTTCATGAATGCAAATCCTGATTTTACACTTGATGCATACTGTAATTCAGACTGGGCTTCTTGTCCTAACACCAGATTATCAATTAGTGGATTTTTTATATCACTTGGAGGAATACCTTTATCCTGGAAATCAAAGAAGTAACATGTGTTGCTATCTCTTCAGTAGAGCTAGAATACAGATCCATGACAAGGGTATGCTCTGAACTAGCTTGGTTAAGCAGATTGCTTCATGAATTGATAATACCAAACATAACACCAATTGCTCTTAAATGTGACAATCAAGCAATAGTCTATATAGCTAAAAACCCAGTTTTTCATGAAAGAACTAAAGACATAGAAATTGATTGTCATTATGTAAGAGATCAATTACAGAATGGTTTAGTTACTCTATAACATATACCCTCTAAACAACAGTTAGCAGATGTTTTCACCAAAAGTTTGTCAGGTCGTCAAAATTAACATCAGATCTCCAAGTTGAAAGTGTCTCAAGCTTCTTTGCACCCTCCAACTTAAGGGGGGATGTTGGAGATGGAGATTGTTTACTTGCTGAAGTTTGAAGATGAAGATAAAGCTTAAGCACTGAATGTTAGGCAAAAGATGGAGATGAAGGAGATGCAAACCTGGGCTGAAATGCTGGAGATTTAACAATTTCAAAGAACAGTTAAGTTAGTTAGTGGTTGCTGACTCATCTGCCAAGTCACCATTAGTTATAGCTTTATTCTTGTAATGGGCCACGTCATCAGTTAGTTGGCCAGCTCATCAAATTCTGTTATTCTTTGTCTTTATATAGCTGTATCTTGAGAGTTTTAGTTTGTGTTAAATGAATAAAATTTTAAGATCCACTTTCTTCTCTTATTCTTGAATCTTGCTTCTTCTTCAAAGCTTGGTTTTCTGAAAATTCAACAGAAGGTTCATATTAACATTGTTGTCATTGGACATGTGGACTCTGGAAAATCGACCACCACTGGGCATCTTATTTACAAGCTTGGTGGTATCGACTATTGTGTCATCAAGAGATTTGAGAAGGAACTAGCTGAGATGAACAAGAGGTTCTTCAAGTATGCATGGGTGCTTGATAAGCTAAAGGTTGAGCGTGAGCGTCGTATCACCATTGATATTGCTTTGTGGAAGTTTGAGACCACAAAATATTTACTGCACAGTCATTGATGCTCTTGGACGTCGTGACTTCATCAAGAGCATGATTACGGGTACCGAGCCCTGGATCCGAATAAATGGATGAGGATGGCTCTTCAGTTGGTGCAGGCAGAGGTGCCGATCCTAAGATTGAAGAGACTGGATAATACAGTTCTCAGTATTATTTCCTAAAGTCTATTAGCATCTCCTCGCAGGGTTTATTATATTACTGTCACTTTGAATTCAAGTCATGGCCTTTTCAAAATCAGTTTAGGCCATGCATTTCGTTTTTGCTACATTTCCATGTTTTTTTATGTTAAATTCCATAGAACAATATGTTATTTTCTTTTTGGAAGTCTCACACAAAAAAAAATCCAAAGAAAAAAATGGGAAAATGAAACAAATTATGAAATTTATTTGCTGCAGGGGTATTTTTATAATTTCGCAGGTTGAGGACCTTCTGTCACTTTAAGGTCATAAATCCTCTAAAGAGGCAGAAAATTTCTAATGCTCACTTTGAGGTCATAGACACTCATTGGAATGGAAATATTTTTAAACTCATTTTGGAGGTCATAGACACTCTTAGAAGTGATGGAGGAACTCTTAAGAGTCAAAAATTTTCTAATGCTCACTTTGAGGTCATAGACTCATTAGAGTGGAAAATTTTCTCAAACTCATTTTGAAGTCATAGACACTATTAGGAGTGATAGAGGAATTCTAAAGGGTCATAAAATTACTAATGCTCACTCTGAGGTCATGAACAGTCATTGGAGTGGGAAATTTTCTCAAACTCATTTTGAAGTTATAGACACTCTTAGGAGGAATAGAGAAATTCCAAAGATTGAAAACTTTTTCCGAATTCATTTTGAAGGCATGAACTCTCTTAGGAATATGAGAATTTCTAATGCTCACTTTGAGGCCATAGACACTCATTTGTGTCGGAAATCTTCTCAAACTCATTTTGAAGTCATAGACACTCTTAGAAGTGATGAAGAAATTTTAAAAAGTCAGAAAATTTCTAATGCTCACTTTGAGGTCATAGACACTCATTGGAGTGGAAAATCTTCCCAAACTCACTTTGGAGGTCATAGACACTCTTACGAGTGATGGAGAAATTTTAAGAAGTCAAGAAATTTCTAATGCTCACTTTGAGGTCATAGACACTCATTGGAGTGGGAAGTTTTCTCAAATTCATTTTGAAGTCATTGACACTCTTAGAAGTGATGGAGGAATTATAAAGTGTCAAAATATTTCTAATGCTCATTCTGAGGTCATGGATAATTATTGGAGTGGGAAATTTTCTCAAACTCATTTTGAAGCCATAGACACTCTTAGGAGAAATAGAGAAATTCCAAAGATTGAAAACTTTTCCTGAATTCATTTTGAAGTCATGAACTCTCTTAGGAGTCAGAGAATTTCCAATGCTCACTTTGAGGTCATAGACACTCATTTGAGTGGGAAATCTTCTCATATTCATTTTGAGGCTATAGACACTTTTTAGGAGTGATGGAGAAATTTTAAAAAGTCAAAAAATTTCTAATGCTCATTTTAAGGTCATAGACACTCATTGAAGTGGAAAATCTTGTCAAACTCACTTTGGAGGTCATAGACACTTTTAAGAGTGATGGAGAAATTTCAAAGAGTCAGAAAATTTCCAATGCTCACTTTGAGGTTATAGACACTCATTGGAGTGGGAAAATATTCATAACCTCACTTTGAGGTCATAAAATCTCATTGGGATTGGAAAACAAAAATTTTAAAACATGTTTTGAAGGCTTGGCACTCATAGGGTTATAAAAAATCAAGTCAACAAAAAAAAATCAGAGTCAAAGCAGTCAAGTCAAGATTCAAGATGTGAGAGAGCTAAGACTTGATAAAAATGAGACAAATTGATAAGATAACTCAGCAGTCTCATGACATCAGAAATCGAGGACTCAAAAAGTTTCATAAAAAAAAACAAAAATGGAGAAAGTTTCACAAACACGAAAATTGAGGCTTTTGAAAAGTTAAAGCTATAAAAAAGGATCAAAGTCAAAGCAGCCAAGTCAAGATTCAAGAAATAAAGGAATTAAGATTTGAAAATCTATACAAATCAACAAATGAACTCAATAGTATTAAGAGATTTGAAGTCAAAGACTCAAGGAGTTTCACAAGTTAAGATTCAAAGAAAGTTTCACAAGCACAAAAGCCGAAGCTTTTCGAAAAGTCAAAATCATGTAAATCAAGTTTGTGGTTCCTCAACATAGAGAATCAACCACTTGAAATCCAAATCAAATCCAAGTCACAAACTCAAAAGCTAAAACCATTTTAAAAATCAAAGTCAAAGCAGCCAAGTCAATATTCGAGATATGAAAGAGTCAAGTTTTGGAAATATATATAAATCGACAAATGAACTCAACAGTCTCAAAACATCGGAAGTCAAAGACTCAAATAATTTCACAAGTCAAGACTTGAAGAAAGTTTCACAAGCACGAAAGCCGAAGCTTTTGAAAAGTCAAATTATGTAAAATCAAGTTTGTGATTCATCACATAGAGAATCAACAACTTGAAATCCTAATCAAATCCAAAATACAAACTCAAATGTCTAATATATACATGTTTCAAATGAATGAACAAATAAGCTCAACAGCCTCAAGGCATCAAAAAGCAAAGGGTCGAAGAGTTCACAAGTTACGAAAAGCTTTACAAGTGCAAAATGCCGAAGCCCTCTCTTTGAAGAATTTCAAATTATCAAGTTACTGATTTATCAAAATGTGGAGGATTTACAGTTCGAAACCTAAATCATGTCCAAGATGCAAATTCCAAGATTTGACGAAGACCAAAGTCAGTGTGCTTTTTGGCGAAATAGTCAGATGGAGATGATATGATGCAATCATTGTTTACTTAGGGATATAAATCTAGGTTGCATAAGGTCAAGATGATCATATCTCAAAGCCCTTGTAATTTCAATGAAGTGTATGAATTCAAGTTTATTAAAAAGGAATAAATTTTATTATTATAATTTTTTTCACAATTATTTCTTAATCGGAGGTTTCTGCGATATTGTTCAGGGTAATTGATATTAAAGGCTTGCCTTAGTGGAAGTCGGAAATTCATAATCCCTTGAAGTCATATCTATTTTGACCAGCTTACTCATATTAAAAACCGGTTGAGAAAAAAAGACCCCACAAATCCTATCGTGTTATCGGCTCTAATAACATCACCATAACTCCTTTTGTGTTGAAGAAAGATTTTCAAAATTGAAATTGATAACATCTTAATTAATGTGTCAAAAATGATTAAATGGATTATTTATATTATGAAGTAAAAACGAAATATATTAGGATAAATTTATTATAAAAGTTCAAAAAAATAACTTTGCACCTCAGTCAAAATAATAATAATAAATATTATATAATAATAAACTGAAAATATCTTTATGAGGGAAGCGGCTCTTTCGACATGATAACATATTAATCTTATAGTTAGTAGCTAGCGTTGATAAAATTAAATCCATAACAAACCCTGGTCATGTAAAAATCTTCACTAACATCTTCTTTGGGTATTTGTTTAAAAGATTAATATGAAATTAAAATTTTATTAAGTAATTACTTGTTTTATTTTAAAATTTAATATTAATTTTTTCATTAGAACGAAATTGGACTGGCTGTCCAACCATGTTGAACCGGACCAAGAGGCTAGAATGGCTGCTATTGAACCTGTGGCTAGGGCGATTCAATCATAAACGTTTGCCTTGGGCCAGGCTCACATAATTCTAGCCGGTCTCATTCTAATTATTATTTTTTATTTATTATCCCAATTCCAATCCACCAACCTATAGCACGCACTGTTACCATAATACCCTTTTTCTCCATTTTCCAAGCTGCACTAGAGACAAACTTCAAATAATTTTATTTTTCAAAAATAAATTTTCATTTGTGATTATCATTCTATCCATTTAATTATATTCTTATCTATTTTCTTTCCTAAAATATATACATTATCTTGTTTAATTAATTCATGATTACATTGAATCATATAAAATTTAGCTTATCACAATTTTGTTTTAATTATAACCGAATTTAAGGAAGTGTTGAAATAAATTAATAAGACTTATCTGTTTAATATATATATATATATATATATATACATCGCATTTGTTAGAAAAATTAATTTATGATCTAATATAGTATATTTTATATATTTAAAAATTATCTTTATTTATATAATTATTTTATTTGATTAACTTGAGCGGTCTGTTCCCATTCAAACAAACGCTAAAAATGAAAAACCAGCGGCTGCGCTGTTTGAGAACATTGAATGGGTTGGTGACTGAATACGATGGGCTGACACGGGTACCTTGGGCCATGTCTTAATCACTTTTTCTTTAATAAGTACCGATCCCCGTGATCGTCTCCTCTCCCTAATTTTACTTTCCTCTTTTTTGAGTCTCCTCGTCTCCTTTCTTTCTCGCTGCCAGAGTCTAAGATGTCGGCCTACTGCGGCAAATATCATGGTGATCTTTATAATTTTCTTGTTTTAGATAACAATTTTTGAGATTTAATCTTGGTTTCTTTGTTTGTGAAGTTGTACTAGTTATTTCTTCAGATCTAATATTATCATCTGTTTCTTTGATGTTTAACTTGTGGATCTGCTAAAATTTGTCAATGGTTTTTTTAATATATGTGAAGATCGGGTAAACTTCGTTTGATTTCATCTCTATCTTAATTGTGAATTGTGACTGTTGAGTCCAATTCTCATGCAAGGGTGTATGGATTTATTTGTTTCTTTTATGTTTGTGGGCAAACAGATTTTTGTACCATGCTCTAACCAGGCTGATTATTTTATTTTATTTTATTTTATTTTATTTTTTCCCTAAATCTTTTTTCATTGGAAATGAACTTGTGTTGTATTTTTTTTCATTTTTTATTTGAAGAATATAATATCGTTTGCAGATTACAAAAATGAGAATACAACTTTGTGGCTAAAATCATGATTTCTTACTTGGCTTGATTTATCTGGAAAATATACTCTGTGATCAATTGTTATCTGTTGGTTCATGCTATATTTTGGTTTTATGCATCTGTCTTTCTTGTTAACCATGAAGGTCAACATATCTTCCTTGTGTGTATTGTGGTGATATGTGAACATTGATCATGACTGATTACTTCATATTAAGGACATTTGTTTAATATTGTTTTTTGCTGATGTGATTTCTGATGTGGAAAATAGACAATAACATGAAGAAAATTTGGCTTGAGTTGTAGGAAGCATCCGTTTGTCACCAAATTCGCATGCTCTGTTATTTGCGCAAGACACCATGATTTTTAATCATTGGTCATCTGGTTTGGCATTGGTGTAGTGGCCTTTGAGTGCCTACTCTTTAATTTGTTTGAACATCTTAATTACATTTAGATTGCTGTTCGGTTTGTGTCCAGTGCTTTGCATTTATGTGATCATATATAGCCTTTGACTGCACTGTTGTTTAATTTATTGAATTTTTTAAGCTTGTTTCCAACATGAATGCCATATAAAGTCTTGAATCATTTTGTGCTCTTCTGTTGGGATATGAATTGTGATGAGAATGAAAAGGAGCATAAGAAGATAAGAGAAGAACAAAATGGCTAGAAATGAGCCAACTGAAATTCTGTTCTGCAAAATATGCTTGCTTGCACTTCACTTAATGTTTAAAAACTTGATGTGAATAAATTCATAAGTGGCAAATTTGATCTAGTTTGTCTGATTTCTGATTTCCCCTTGCGCACTCTTTCATACATGGAACCTGAAATCTTCAAGTTGGATCTGATAATTCCTTTTCTCTTGCAGATGAGCTTATTGCAAATGCTGCCTACATTGGTACGCCAGGCAAGGGTATTCTTGCTGCTGATGAGTCTACCGGTACGATTGGCAAGCGCCTAGCCAGCATCAATGTGGAGAACGTCGAGTCCAATCGTCGTGCTCTTCGTGAACTTCTCTTCTGCACTCCTGGGGCCCTCCAATGTCTTAGTGGTGCCATCCTCTTTGAGGAGACCCTTTATCAGAAAACAGCCAGTGGCAAACCATTTGTTGATGTCCTCACAGAAGGTGGTGTTCTGCCAGGCATCAAGGTAGACAAGGGAACCATTGAGCTTGCCGGCACCAATGGGGAGACTACAACTCAAGGCCATGATGACCTTGGCAAACGCTGTGCTAAGTATTATGAGGCGGGTGCTCGCTTTGCTAAGTGGCGTGCTGTCCTCAAGATTGGCCCCACCGAGCCATCCCAGCTAGCGATCAACTTGAACGCTGATGGTCTAGCAAGGTACGCCATCATCTGTCAGGAGAATGGACTTGTTCCTATTGTAGAGCCTGAGATCCTTGTTGATGGCCCCCATGACATCAAACGGTGTGCAGATGTCACCGAGCGGGTGCTTGCAGCTTGCTACAAGGCACTCAATGATCACCATGTCCTCCTGGAGGGAACTCTGCTGAAACCGAACATGGTCACTCCGGGCTCTGATGCTGCGAAGGTTGCACCTGAGGTGGTTGCTGAATACACTGTGCGGGCTCTCCAGAGGACTGTCCCAGCAGCAGTTCCAGCAATTGTTTTCCTTTCTGGAGGGCAGAGTGAGGAGGAAGCAACTTTGAATCTGAATGCGATGAACAAGCTCAAGGGGAAGAAGCCGTGGTCACTTTCCTTTTCTTTCGGACGTGCATTGCAGCAGAGCACTCTTAAGACATGGCAAGGCAAAGAGGAGAATGTGCAGAAAGCCCAGGCTGCTTTCCTAGCTAGGTGCAAGGCAAACTCAGAGGCAACACTCGGGACATACAAGGGTGATGCTGCTCAAGGAAGCCTTGCATCGGAGAGCCTCCATGAGAGGGATTACAAATACTAAACCAGCTTTCTTCAGTGAGGATGTAAGTGTTTAGGTTTGTCTTGTGTTTGTTTTCTTCCATGTTTTAATCCTATGTTGAGTGAGGACAGTTTGTCAATAAGGTGGAACTGCTAATGCATCATGCAGCCGCACTTTCGGAAATGCCTGCTCTTTTTTATTGTTCTAGATTTTTGCTGTTGGGTTCTGGTATTAGTCTATCTTTGCTACAGGAACTATTGTTGTGTGTGGGTTGTCAGGTTCCATTCCCGTTGGTGACATTTAACGCTAGGTGGCGAGCAGTCTGTGATATTATCTGCATCTTGGATCAGTACAAGTGCTTAAACTCCTGTTATTCTCGGTGGATGAATGGGATGATCATTTCATTTGCATCTCTCAAACATTTGCCAAACATTTGCTTGCTACTTTTGGAAAGGAAATGATAGAAAATTGGTATGATGGTTGGGTTTGTCCAATGGAGAACCCAATTAGGAGTGTAATCAATTGAGTTCGAGTTGAGTAGTATCGAGCTCGAGCCCGATTGAAAATTGGATACTCGATACTTGGCTCGAACTTGACCGAGTATTCATATTATAGCTCGAGCTTGACTCAATACATAATTCGAGTTGCTTGAGCTCGCTTGATTAAGCTCGAAAGTGTTGAAAATGATCATAAATATTATGCTCGAGCTTGAGCTCGACTCGAGCTAGAAATTTTTTTCCTTGATTTTCATCCGATTTTTTTTATCTATTTTAAAATGATCGCATTTTAAAATTTTTTAGGGTAAACTTGACCAAATACAAGAACTAGAATAATAACATTCTATAATTTTTCAAAAATAAACAAATATATTCATATTTGACCAAATGTAACATCAACTAAAATAATAACATTCCAAAATATTGTAAAAAAAAAAAACAAATAGAACTCATAGTTAAACAAAATACAATAAATAAAACAATTATAAAACAAGCAAGTCCATAGTTAATCAGTCCAAATAAAACAAATAGAAAATAAACAAATGCTAATACAACTCATTGATAACAAACAAATAAGTCCATAGATAATAAGAAAACAATCAATCCACCATCAACATCCACCATCTCAAGAATATATTTTTTTGAATGTGAGGGGTTGACCCAATGTTTCCATCAAACCTATATAAAATTACAAATGAGTAATTAGAAAACAAATATTTGTCATCATTGATAATAAAAAAGATAAGGATGAACAAACTTTAAATGTTATTTATATGCAAACATAATTCTTCATACCATTTTAAACTTGAGCTTCAAGATATTTCAAGTGAAATCTCAATTGGTTTCTTCTCTGTTTAATATATACAAAGTGAACAAAGAATAGTCAAAAATTACATTAAAGCAAGAAAAACCATGAAAAATAAAAAATTATATTAAAGCAAAAACAATTATAAACTCACTTTGTTTTTCTTTTTCACTCCATGAAAATTTTGACACCAATTTCCTCCACAAAGCAATGCTTGCACTGTCTCGAGAGCCAATGAAGCACGATAAGTGTCAATCACTCTACCGCCTGTACTAAAAGTAGCCTCTGAAGCCACATAGTTAAGGTGCACACATTCACATTTAAAATAAACTTCATTGTCATTGGTTTTTGCTTCAAGGAGACAGTATCAAAGTGCAACACTGTAAGCCATATATTAAAGAGATTAAATTACTACCCCAAATTTAAAAAATAAAAATAGAATGAAAAGATTGAAAGAAGATAGTGAAGCATAGTGGAATCCCACAAACCCATTGGAATGGGATGAGATGAGGGTGTGGAAGCATCCAAGCAGAATGATCCATAGTCTTCATTTGAAGCATCATAACACTTTTTCATCAATAGAATATAGTTTTTGCCAAATTTTCATGCAATAAATATCCAAAATCTTAGCTTTACACATCCAAAGCATTTAAAAAAAAATAAATAAAAATAAAAAATTATAAAAAGAAAGAAAGAAAATTTAAAGCTTCACTTCATTACAAGATATTAACTCAAACTATATACCCATATGAGAAGGTTAATTGGTAAAGTAACTGCCCTATTGCATTAAAATATACAAACAAACTCTTTCAACATGTAGATAATCTAAAATCCAAGTAGATAGTAGTGCTCTTATATGACATATGGAGTGCTACTAGTCCAGGTCCTATAAAAACAATTAGGTCTAAAGAAGCTGAAATCACCACACCACATGGAAACGCTCCATAAATACAGTGACCTCAAATAAAAAAGAAAGAACAATAAGCACAAATCTTTTATGAAACATCAAATATCAATCTTAAATAATGAACATAATAAAGCAATCAAATAAAGCCATAAGACCGAGCAACATAGAGAACAACCGCACAAAACTTTAAAATAAAAAATAAAAAAAAGAAATTATCTTATCACAACCACCATCACAATGTCAATTCCTGATGAAACAATGGCAGAATATATTGGTTTTCCAGTTGTACCTGATGGTTCACAGAGCTAGAGATCAAGAGACCATTTGGGGAACTACTAGATATATCACAAGCGAACAAAAGATCTCACTTTTGATATAGCCGACAAACTCATAGCAAACCAGAGACAAAGAAAGAGAGAGAGAAAGAGAGTATGTGAGGAAAGGGAAAGGAACTAAAAAGCAATCGTCTCAAGCTCTACTTGGCACCTCACCGGTGATGGCGTTTATCAAGTCATCCACTGGGATTAGAGATTCACTACAAAAATAGTTGTGCTATGCGACTAAATTTAGCGGCGGATTTATAAATTAGCCGCACTAGACCTCTATAGCGGCGAATTTTTAAAATTCACCACTATAAGTTAACATCATACTATACCTAGAGATACTGATTTACATATTTGCCGCTATTGATGAATTTTTAGCGGCAAATTTCTGAATTAGCTGCTGTAGATGTAAATTTATTTATTATTTTTTAACAATAATTTTTATAGTGGTTAATATATATATATATACATTAAATTTTAAAAATTATTAATTTTTAGTTAAAAAAAAGCCAAAAAGAGATATAATCTTAAAAAATAAATTATTATTATTTCAAAATATTATATTAATAAAAATCCAATTAAATAATACTATTTTAAATTTAATCACATTAAAATATTTCAATTATATGAAATCATAATTTTTATTTTATTAAATTGTATTGGAATTATCATTAATTCTTAATCCTGACAGGACGATGAAGAGAAGCATTTTGGGTTGGATTGATGATGTTGATATCAGGGTGATTTGTCCAATCATCCATCCATCACCATGTTGATCAAATCCTATCCGTCCATCAACTTCATAAACCATTCCTCATTCCAATCAAATTTCTCACACTTGGAGAAGGGAGAAGCTTCGGATCGGTGTGAGCGTCGAGGTAGGCTTCTTCTCCTCCGATCTCTAATAATTGCTTTCGATTATCGTAGATCTAGGGTTTTTTAGGTTCGAATCAGTCGTCGCTCGTGGATGAGAAGGGAGAAGCTTCAGACTAGGTTTAATAGGTTTGCGGCACTAAGAAGGGCAAGGGCCTCGTCGCCTCCTCTATACCACCGGCGGGAGACTCGTTGGACGGTGGCATTAACTCCCCGTCACTACCTCTCTCCTGCTTGTCCGCCCGCAATGCTTCGTCCAAATACGATTTTGTAAATGTAGACTAGCTCTGTCTCTGAAAACCCTTGAAATTCGGGAAGAGAAGGCTTGGAAATGGTGATTTTATATTGGAATTTTTGTTGTTTTTGGTTAAGTGAAAGTGTTGCTTGGTGATAATGCATATCATTACTATGTTCTTTCTAGATTTCTACTCAGCAGGATGTTGACTGTAATGAAGGTGACTATTTACTTCTCTCTGCTGTCATTTTTGGATATTGACCACTCTTGAGAAGAGCTTTGAGTGTGTTTGATCGTTATGCTGATGTCTTTTGGATTTTTTTTTGAGAAAGTAGGTCTTTTATGGACTAAATCTGTGAGTACTTTGATAGGTTTATTGCTGATTGATATCATTCGAGTGACTTTCCCTTTTATTATAGTTTGGATTTGGATGTTTCGATGCTAGAATGTTTTTTTATGTTATAAGATGAAATCAAGCAGTTATTGTTTATGCCACGATTTAGAAAAATTTATTTAACCTATTCATGATCTCAGAAAAGTAGTCTTAGAAACTCTACTTGTTTATTAGACACTGTTTAGTGTCTTATGCTGGTACAAGAAGGCTATTGCACAAAAGAGAAAGCAATGTTCTCCACTCCCTAAATTTGAAGGTGTCCATGTTCCTATCATAATTTTGTGTTCTCTCTGGTATTGTGTGGCTACATTTGAAAATGTTTTTGAAATATTGGACTGATATGTCTTTGGAGCTTAAGAACTCTATTTTGATAACAAAGATGATGTAAATCTTAGTCATTAGTTGTTGTAGTTTGTTCTTTGATGGCTATGAATTAACTTTTTATGGTGTGATCAGTTGAATTAGAAATATTTTGATTTTTTTTTCATGGTCATTTTTATTAGGTCTTAATATTCTCACAAGAAGTTTTTTTTTTTTGTGATCATGCTCAATGCAGAGATTCTAGAAATTCATTATTTTTTCACTTCAATAACTTTTTGACTTTATTGGTTCCTATAAGAGAATATACAGAAAATTCTGATTATGGAAGTTGATCATTGTATTGGCTTTTGGTCTCAGGTCCCAAATCATGTTGCAGTTAATATTGCTCTTAAACTCAAAAAGCTGCTTGTAGACAACAGCCTTCTTGACGTGTATGTTATTCTCTCTGTTCCCTATGTTGTTTGTTAATAACTTAGAAAAGGTTAGAAATGGAGTTAACATATTGATGTCTCGTATTCTTGGTGGTTTTGGAGAGAGATTTCATAAATGTGCTTAATTGGTATTTTACGAAGGAAGCATTGGCTCCTGTGTATCTGATTTGATGCCTATAGCAAAACATGCTCCTTGAAGGAAATACTTAATTCAACAATAAATTTAGTTTTTGATTTTTTATTAAAAACATAACTGTACTATTTTGAGAAATTATTGGTTTTCTTACCTTTATAATCCTATGAAAATTTGCAGTTCACAGTCAGATTTAGAAGCAAATTTATTTACGGTAATGTTCTGTTCAGTTTAAGATTTCATATATTTAAATTGTTATTCTTCAATGAACAGCGCGGGATGTCAATCTTTGGCCTTAACTGTTGTGATGCTGGCTGTGTCTAAAATCCCAGTAAAAAAGGGAGGTAGGAGGATGTTTATCTCTTGCCTTAACTGTTGGTGCAACAAAAAGAAGAGTTCTTTATATTTTATCCTACACCATGACCTCTCTTTCCTTCCTTTAAAATACCCAATGACAAACTATATGGAGACATTTTTGTACTTTGTGTTCTATGGATTAGAAAGTGATTGCATGAACAGAGCTAATCTGAATAGCCTTTTATGTATTGTTATAAATTCAAATTGGGAATAGATTCTTTTTCTTCATTAAATTTCCTTCAAAATATTTACAGAATTAGAACATTGGGAATTCTTTCAAAGGAATCAAATTCCACTTGCAACGATATGTTTGTCACTCTGTTAAGTAGCTGTGTGTTGAAAAGTAGTTATTTATTAAACCTTGAAATCTGAAGCTAATTGACCATCTTGCCTTGCTTGAATTAAAAATAATAATAGATTGTAAGAGCAGAAGACTTCGATAAATATTATATAATGGACATGTGCTCCATATTTAATGCCATTTATCATTTCCTTTACAGCTTATGGAGCGCCGAGGCTTTGGTGAGGAATATATAAATCGCTACAAGATCATGATCAGGTAAGTAAGAATGTACCAAGCGAAATCAAAATTCTGTACCATAGTGAGAACTTTGTTTGATAAAATATTAAGCAAGACATATGTATCATCTTTTAGACATTTTCCTCCACGTCTAATAATTTCAGGTCTGTTTGATTTTTTATTAAAGTGAAGAATGTACCTTTTCCTGACATTTATGTTTGATTGAAGAAAACATTTAATTATGTGTGAAATAGCAATGATAGGAATTCTTCTCTTTTTTTCTTTTTTTTATATACTTTAGATTCCATCACCAGAGAGTGCCATTAGTCATTCTTGTTTGTGGTACTGCCTATGCCGGGAAATCCACAATCGCCACACTGCTTGCTCAACGGTTAAATCTACCCAATGTTTTACAAGTAGACCCTTTTTAAATAGTATCCTCTACATTGATGGAATGTTGTTGTCTTCGACGAAGTTTTATCTTCTCACAAACTGACATGGTGTATGAATTACTGCACACATCAACAGAGTAAGTGATCTTGTCATTTCTTTTTGAATGCTCATCCTGCAAGGGCTTTCCATTCTCTTAGAAGAAATGATTTTCAGCCTAATGCTTTAAATGGTACTTTGATCAATTATTTACCTTGCATGATTGTGAGATTACACTGAAAGAAACCAAGGGAAAAGAAGTAATTTCTAATGTTATCATGCTTTGGAAGAACTTGAAAGGCATGTCATCTCCATCTCGTATTTGAGAATGTACCACCAGTGTACCCTTGATTTTCTTTCAAATATCTTGATAATATTAGAATGTTGAGTAGCGATGTTTTCATCTTTTCCTGTTTTAAATTTGTAACTTTGCCTCAAGTGATAAAGAAATATCTTTCATGTTTAGAAAAATTCCAATTCTGTAAGTTGATAGAAATAAGGCCATTTGGAAAGCCAATTCTTTTTTCTCTTATGGATTTGTCCATTCGGTAAGCTTTTAAATAAATATGTTATTATTTGAGGATGTTTTAACAATTCAAGACTTGTGCAATGCTCTGCATATACTTGGTGTGTAAACACTTGTTTATGTAGAGGGTGTGCTAATTTTCCAAAGTGCCAATGGGAACATGTTTGCAGGGTCATAGAACACTTTTAGAGTAGATCGGTGGTCCTCGAGTATCATTTGAATATTGATCTAACATATAAACTAATTAAGAAAAATAGATACTATTTTACTTATAAAGATAACGAGCAATTAATGAGGAAATTAGGAAGCTATTATAGGTTGGACAATGAAAATTCATGCTTTTTATGTTTGGTGTCGAAGTTGCTGATGTTTCAAGCGCCATCTTAAACATCACAGAGAACAAAGAAATAATGGAACCCCTTGATAAACTTTACTTACATGTATTGACTATCTTTCAAGCATTAGATTGAGATGAATATATCCTGTTCTTTTATGTTCTTACCATATGCATACAGATGTATGTGCATCCATTACTTGAAGATGTGTTCTTGAGAGGTGCTTATTGACTTTCACATGGACTTTGCGTAAATTACACTAGTTTTTCCAATACTTCAGATTAATTTTGCGGGTACCTACAAAGATCACTTTCTCCAATTAGTAGAGCAAAGGACAAGTATTATATTTTCAACACATATTTTTATGAAAAACTTAAGGAAGCACACTCTTGTGAGGTATGTTATTGTGAATCCATTTCCATCATATCATATTGAATTTAATATATTTAAGATAAATATAATCTGTGAAGGAATTTCAGTTCAGCATATTTGTTTTCTATTCTAATATTTAGTCTCGTTTCTCCTTGAAACTATAGTTTCTACATGCAGTAAAGGCAGCTAATTTTTAGGACTTTTGAAGACCTTTTCCATATTTTTAGAAAAATGGACATTTATGCTTGAATTATGTTTCTTTTAGTTTTAAGTGTCATGTTTTGCACGAACTAGGGATTATAATTAACAATCTTAGATGATGATGATTTTTTTTTAAATTGTTATGTCATAAAGGAGTTATGTTCCTCTTCTTGAAGGCAACAGTTTGGTGATTATTTTCGAATGTAAGGTAGCATAGCATACTAGACACAGTATTTGACAATCTAGGCATTGCTGATGTCCCTAAGTTTTAGCTGGATTATAGGGTTTTGCAGCTGCTTAGAATGCACAAATTAATTGGACAAAATTTTATTAGGCTTTTTCTTGATACTTTAGTTTCCCTGATGTTGTGGAATCAATTATGTTGGATTGATCCTGAATAGAGGGACAAGTTCCTGAGAGAGAGAGAGAGAGAGGCATCCATAGCCAAGAAAAACAGAAAGGCAACTTCGCCGCCGCATCACAACCGATGCCAAGACCCCACTAAATCACAAAGCCAACTATCAATCATGTGCTTGACGGCTCTATGTATATACTTTGTTATTGTAATAGACTAATAATTTTTATATGCGTGTGCGTGTATGTTTGTTTATATGTGTGTGTTTTCTTATAATATGTATACTGATTATAAAAAGAAAAGTTGTTCTTTAGTTTATCATTTTTTGTAACTTTTATTTTATGAGATTAATAAATTAAAATATTAATGTAGTCTTTGATGTTGTCTCATATATATATATTTGTTTATATTAGAATCATATTTGTTTAGCTGTTAAAGCATCTACTTAATTCATAAGATTTAATATATTGGGTGAGTTGCGAGGCTTATAGTGGCAAATGTTTTTTGCCGTTATAAGATACATAAAAAGTCTATAGCTACAGAATTATTCTGCCTCTATAGGATGTATAGCGGCAAACTTTTTCCGCCGCTATAGGATTTATAGCGGCAAAATTTTCTGCCGCTATAGAGCATTGTGCAGCTTCAACTTTAACAGATGGGATAGTGGCAAAAGTGTATATGTGCTGCAAAAAACATTCAGCGACCAATGTTTTAGAGGCTAATTTGCTACCCGCCGCTATAAGGGTATTGAGGTTAAAACAAGATCTATAGCGGGTGATGTTTTCACCGCTATAAGTGCTCTTTCTTGTAGTGATTCAGAGAAGGTGGCCTCACTGGGTTGAACTTGAAGGATGGGGATGAATCGGGTGATTAGGGTTAGGTTTTGTGTGAAAGGCAAAGGAGGAGCTCATTCTATTTCTCAATAATGAGAATGAGAAAATTTTTTTTGGTTAAAAAAATATTAATAATTTAATTTTAAAAAGATATAATGGTAATTATATAATAAATATTATATATATATATATTACTACTCTAGCCAACTATCTAGATACTCAAACTCGGTTCACTCGACTACTCGAGCTCGGCTCGACCATGACCGAGCCGAGTTGGAGGTTTCACCGAGTCGAGCCCGAGTAGCTTGCAAGTAGAGGTGTATCATTTACACCCGTAAACCCAATGCCTGGGCTCCGTCCCCAATGGTTGTGGCCTCCGTCGCCGATATATAATTTTAAATATTACATATATTATATATTATTTTATAAAATATAAATATCTAAATAAAAAATTTTAAAATTTTATAGAGCTATTTAATTATCAAATTATTAATAATTAATTAAATATCACTAACAAGAGAAACATGAGACATGTATAATAGATATATTTAACCTTTTAAAGTGATTATTTTAGATTATTAGTATGGGAGGGAGATTTATTGATAAAGATAACACTTGAGTTAGGAAAAATTATAACGGAGAGTGAAGCATGAAGATTTGGACTTAAAAAAATCTATTACTATCTATTTGTTATAAATAAAATATATTATTAAAAAAAATGTTATATTTATATTAAGTATGTTTTAGATTTTACAAATATTAAATTGATTGTGTTAATTTGATTGAGATTGCAATTTAGCTTGATTATGATTTGTTTGATGATAATGTATATCATTTCAGATTAGTTTCAGATTAGTTTTGCTAATTTTAAATATTAGAGAGACCAAATTCATTCGTAAAGGGTTGAAGGAGAAATTAGGTGAATAACTTAGAAAAGCCATTTGGGGGGAAACGTTTAGAAAATTATGTAATGTATGATTAAATAGGCATTTTCCATAGTGTACAGTTAAGGGATCCACAGAGAAGGTCAATTGTAGAGGTTGATATATCGATTGCAATCATTGACCTGATAAATATCCTCCCAAACTTTCTGCTCTTATATTTTCAGTATATTATTAAAATAAATAATTATTAAATCCAACTTGAGTTGTCTTTCTAACGGGTAATTTTTTGGGTGGGTTACCGAACTTTGGTCATTTTTCACTTTGGTTACCGAACTTCAATTTGTATCTTTTCAGTCACCATAGATTAATTTGGTTACTCCGGAAAGTCACTGGTGGGTTTTCCGGTGTTATTTGTCCATGTGGCCGCCGGAAACTCTATGTCACTGCCTATTTCAAAGGTGACAATACAACCACGTAGGATATTTGCCACATCAACTGACAACACAGCCACATGAAGGTCTGAGGTGGCAAGGGGCAAGCCAAAAATGCGTCTGAGTTGGAGGGATGATGAGCTGACGTGGCAAGTATCCTACGTGGTTGTGTTGTCACCTTTGAAATAGACGGTGACGTGAAGTTTCCGGCGACCACGTAGACAAAAAACACTGGAAAACCCACCAGTGATCTCCCGAGTAACCAAATCAATTTATGGTGACTGAAAAAATACAAATTGAAGTTCGGTAACCAAAGTGAAAAACGAACAAAGTTCGGTAACCCACCCAAAAAATTACCCCTCTTTCTAACTCATCCATCAACTAATTTTTGTTGTATAATAACTCATGTCCTTTTAACTCATTCACCAGCACAATCCTTGTTTTGTAATAACTTCTTTCATCTTAGCCTTTTTTGGTTCTTTTAATGTCAATAAGCGAGAGAGAGGACGACCTTCCCTTCTTCCCTCCTCTGTGAGACTCCGACGACCTCTGTTTTCTTGTTCACAACTATGGCCCCTCCGGGGCTCCCGGGACCCTCGCTCCGTCCAGTAGCAAAGCCTGGTGTTTCCTGGGCGAAAGTTGTTACTGACAAAGCCCCAACAAATCAGCCAGATCCACCCTTTCATCTCTCAAAGGAACACTTTGAGAAACTAAAGACCTTGTCCACAGCTTCAGTTTCCATTGATGATGACCTCTGGTCTCAGGCGAAAGACAGCATGCAGTCTTCTCTTTACGCTAAATTTCTAGGAAAGGCTTTACCTCTGGAACAGGCTAAACTGGCCCTTGCTGATGCATGGAGAGGATTGGGAGCGTTCTCTGTGGCTGACCTCCCTAACGGTTATTATTACATACGTTGTGAGTCAATTGAAATGCAGCAAAAGCTCCTTTGGGATGGGCCATGGATGGTTGCTGGACGTATACTTCAACTAACCTCTTGGTCTGAAAGCTTTCAACCGGCTTTTGAGAAGCTATCTTTGGCGGCGGTTTGGATCCAAATTTATCACCTTCCGATGGAACTTTGGAATGGTGACATCCTTGAAATTGTTGCTTCTCAATTTGGCCGAGTTCTAAAAATTGATGAACATACTACAGATCGATCCCGGGCAAAGTTTGCTCGAGTTTGCATTGAATTGGATCTTAACCAGCCCCTTCAACAAGGAACTTGGGTGAAATACGGTGAACATTCTGTCTTCATCTTGGTTCTTTATGAAAAATTACCCGTTTTCTGTTATAAATGTGGGAAGGTTGGACATGGAGAAGCTCACTGTCTCCTTACCAGCAGTCACCAGCGTACCGGTCAGCAAGTGCCATCCGGCTTACAGTCGGATAAGGCGCAAGCTGACACGATTATGCAGGTTGATGAGGCTGCTAAGGAACAGGAAAACTTCGAAGTAGACCTGACTGCAAAACACCCAGATTCGGAGAAGGAATCAGAATTTGGTCCATGGCTAAAGCCACGGAGAAGGCAATTGGCTTCTCGTGGAAATTTTCGTGGCCGCGGTGGTCCCCGTCGTTTCCTCGCCGGAAGATCCGTTGGAGAAGATGATCAGGACGCCGACACGTGGCATTCAGATAAGGGCCCTCCTTCTGGTCATACTGCAACTCCCCATGCTTTGACGAGTTCCAAAGCTACCAAAAGTCTTGCTTTGGGCCCCAAAAAAACTCATCATAAATCCCACATCGTTAACTGTGAGGACGTCTCCAAAATGTCTCTTCACACTGACACGCCTGACAATGCCCTTTCCCATGCTAATTCTCCGGTTCCAATACCTTCTTTCCAGCCTGGAAATGGGGAAACCTGCAAGTTAGGTTTCCAAGTGGGGGAACCTTCATGCCCTTCATCTCAACAATGTTCGCCGACTGAGCAGTTAATCGTGACTTCAGTGGCACCCATGGAGAAGTCTAGTGCTACAGAATTGGAGAATCAACATGTGCTGGTAGTGGACAAGGTGATAGGAGCCATCTCATCCTTGGGTCCCAGTGAGCGGAGTATGAAGACCTCTTCCGATGACGACCTCAGCTCTTCATCGGAAATCGAAGATGATATGCTTCTACAACATTATCAGAGGGATTCAAATCGTCAAACAGCAGCTAAGAGAGCTTCTTCAAAAAGGGGAAAGAAACTGAAAAAAGGGCGACAAGACCACATCTACTAATCCTCTTTCACCTTCTCTTTTATTTTCGTCTGTTCCTTTTTTTTCCTGGTTTCTCTATGGATCTAAAAATTATCACTTGGAATTGCAGGGGTCTTCCCAACTCCCATACTATGGATCGTATTAAGGCGCTAATGAAGAGTAATAAGCCTGATTTCTTTTGTTTAGTGGAAACAAAACTCTCAGCTACTCGTCTTCAAAGTTTTTGCAATAAATTTCTTCGTAGTTGGGACTGGGCGGCCATCCCCTCTGTCGGTTTATCGGGGGGAATTCTCGTTTTTTGGAAAAAAAGCATTGGGCGCGTTACTCCTGTGGCTTCCTCCAAACTTGCTCTCCATCTGGTTATTTCGTCTTATAATATCTCTTGGATCCTTACTACTATCTATAACTCTCAGGTTCTCCCTCACCAGAAATATTTGTGGAAAACGCTCTCTGGAATTACAGCTTTAACTCTCCCGTGGCTCTTAACTGGAGATTTCAACGCTATTTTAAATCAAAAGGAGCATCGAGGAGGGAGTTTTTCTTACTATGCCTCTAAATGTCTCCATTTTTCAAATTTTGTTTTTAATAATAATCTTCTTGATCTTGGTTTCTCGGGATCTTCCTTTACTTGGAGTAATGGAAGATCAGGTCTTGCCTGCAGATGGGCAAGACTGGATCGCTTTTTGGCCAATACCGATTGGATTCTCCATTTCAAAAATTCCTTTATAAAACACCTTCCTAGAATTAATTCAGACCACTCCCCTTTATTCTTGCAGCTGCATAACCCTATTCCTTCTTTTAAAAAAATTTTCCGCTTCGACAATGTCTGGTTCGATTATGAGGGTTGCCATAACAGTGTTGCCTCTGCTTGGTCAATTAATTCTTCTGTTTCCCCTATGCAGGCTTTCGCTCATGCTATATCTCGCACTAAATCCAATATTCTCAATTGGAAGAAGGCAGGTCTTAGCCACATTGATGAGGAACTTTTAAACATTCAGCAAGAGATTTCAAAGCTGGAAGCTTCTGAAGATTCTTTCAGTGACTGTTGGTCTGATATTTGGCTCAGAGCTTTGAGAAATCGTCACAGAGCTCTTCTTAGACAGCAATCTATTTATTGGGGACAGAGAGCAAAATTGCTTTGGATGAATAAGGGAGACCAAAATACTCGCTATTTCCATAATATCGTCAAAATCAGGCATCAAAAAAATCGGGTAAGATCTATTCATGATGCATCTGGTACTATTTTTACTGAACACTCTGATATGGAAAATTGCTTTACAAATTTTTATAAAAATCTTTGGTCGACCTCCTCCTCTAAAAACCTGGATTTTTATTTGCATGCTATTCCAGATGATCTTCCGACTCTGAGTGATTTGGAAAGGGAGTCACTTATTAGACCAATCTCGAAATCTGAGGTCTATAAAACTCTCAATTCCATGTCGCGAGGAAAGAGTCCAGGACCCGATGGGATTAACGTCGAGTTTTATATTTTTTACTGGAATTTGATTGGGGACCAGCTTTTTAAAGCTATTGCTCATTTTTTTAATACTGGTCTCATTCCTAACTCTTGGGGTAAAACTTTTGTCGCTCTAATTCCTAAAAAGAACAATCCTTCCTGTGTTTCAGACTTTAGACCCATCTCTCTCTGTAATGTGAGTTATAAAGTCATTTCAAAAATTTTAGCCAATCGTCTTAAGAGTGTTATCACCAGCCTCATTGGGCCTGAGCAATGTGGCTTTCTCCCAGGGCGAGGCGCTGCTGATAACATCATCGCAGCCCAGGAGATAGCCCATAGCTTAGAAATAGAATCTTCCCGGCCTCCGAAGATGATTTGTAAGATTGATATTGAAAAAGCCTTTGATTCAATAGAGTGGAAAGCTATCCTTGCTACCCTCCAGAGAATGAACTTCCCTGCTACTTGGATTAATTGGATTGATGCATGTCTTTCCACTGCCTCCTTTTCCATTATCCTTAATGGGCATTGTTCAACCTGGTTCAAAAGTAGTAGGGGGGTCCGTCAAGGAGATCCAATCTCTCCTCTGCTATATCTGTTGGTCTCTCAAAATCTTACTGCTATTTTTAATAAAGCTCTTTCTCTTAATCTAATCCCAGGGTTTAACAATAACCTTCCAAAAAATTTCAACCATTTAATGTTTGCGGATGATCTTCTTCTTATTTCTAATGCCTCTAGAAAATCTGCAAAAAATTGCCTCCTCTGTTTGAACATGTTTCATACTATCACTGGGCAAAAGCCAAATCTCAATAAATCTGCTATCTATGTTCCCTCTTGGTGTAACAAGCACCTTGCCAACTCTATCTCCAGAATTCTGGGCTTTAAACTTGGTAATTTTCCCTTCTCCTATCTGGGTACTCCTATCTCCCCTAAAAAGCTTCCTCTTAGACAGCTAAATTTCATCACAGACAGAGTGAAGTCTAAAATCCAAGGTTGGAATCACTCTTCTATCTCTTCTCCTGGTAGAGTCACTCTCCTCAACAGCTCTATTTTCTCTATTCCTAATTACTTTCTTTCAGTTATGAATTTACCTCTTTCTATCTTAGACAATATCTCCAAACTGGCCCGTTCTTTCCTCTGGGGCAAAATTGGCAGCAATCATGGCTTTCACTCAGTTGGTTGGAAAACTGTTACTCTTCATAAATCTGAGGGAGGTCTGGGGCTTAGAAATTTAAGGCTGGTGACTCACTCGATAATGGCTAAAAATATTTTCGATATCCTTAATTCTTCAAATAAGTTATGGGTTGACATCTTTAATTTAAAATATCAGGGTTGGCATGTTTGGGATCCTTCTTACAGCCCCAATACATCTTGGTTCTACAAATCTATCTGCAATACTGCAAACTTTATCAAGCCCAACCTTAGAATGCTTTACTGTAACCCCATTGGTACTGATATTTTACATGATCCTTGTCTTCTTGACCTTCCCCTGCTTAAAAAACCAACTTTTTTCAATATGGTTTATGATACTAGTGACATTCATTTTCTGGACCTGTGTAGTTCTAATGGCCTTTGCAAAAACTCTATTGAAAATATATTGGGTCTTGTTCAAGACTGGGACTGGATTGATAAAATTAAAATCTCCAATGATATGCCAAACAGCTGGATCTGGGGTAAACCTTCCTGCAAATACTCTATAGTCTCTGCTGTTTATCATGATCTAAATGGCTCTAATGACTACTCTGAAACTTGGCCTGGTTGGGCTGCAATTTGGAAACTTCATGTTTTGCCTCGTATAAAATTTTTCATCTGGAAACTATTTCATGGCAAACTTACTACTGGGGCTTTTAGATATAATATCAACTTGGGCCCTTTCATGCTCTGCCCTTTTTGTGGATTAGAAGAAGAAACAACCACTCATATCATTTGGAATTGTGGCAAAATTAGACCTTGCTGGGATGATCTATTGATTAGACTTGGCTTAAACTCCCACAGTTTACTTCTTATTGCTTCTGGAGACTGGTTAACTAAAGATTTTGGCTCTAGGCAGCATAATCTAAGGGTCAAAGCAGCTATAGCCACGGTGGCATGGCTCATTTGGAAGCAAAGGTGCAACCAAATTTTCAAAAACACTACAGCCAACTTTAAATCTATCATTCCAATGGCCTTGGCTCTCTGTTCAGACTTTTCCTGGAGACCAGTAAGGGACGTTTACACTACCAAGAGTAGCACTCACCTTACTTATGTCTACACTGATGCTTCATGGGTTCCTAGTGGTAACTCTACTGGTCTTGGGTTTATTATAGTCATAAATTCTAATAAAATTCTTCTTGCAGGAGCAATGGGTTGCAATTCTACCTCCCCAATAATGGCCGAACTTGCAGCAGTTAATCTTGCACTTCATTGGTGTGTTCAACTTAACCTGAAACCCTCTAAAATTTGCTGTGATTGTCCAGGCATTTCAAGTATTGCAGATCATTTCAATCCCTGCACTGCATGGCACTACACCAAAGAGTATGACAACCTGAAGAACAACCTGAAAGCATTCCCAAATCTCTACATTGAGACGATTCCCCGGGAAGACAACATTGTTGCCGACTCTCTTGCAGCTTATGGTCGAAGACAAAGAAAATTATCGCTCTTTTTTGAAGGACTGGATCGTCCAACTTGGCTGGAGGAGCTTTGCTCCATTACAAATTACTTTTTCTAGTTTCTTTGTTTTTGTTTTTCTTAGCTGTTTGCTCTCTGTACTAAAAAAAAATATATGAACTCATGTGACACTATATCCCTTGTCATTTTTAGACTTTCTTCTAAACTCTCTTTTTTAACTGAAGTTTGCAAGCGATTTATTTAATACAAAGCTTTAATGCCTCTTTTGAAAGGCTATACTACACATCAACCCATGCTAAATCTTTACTTTCATGTTTTACGTGAATATTCAGAAAATTGGGAATAGAAATAACCCCTACTTTTGAATTAGGTTAAATTCAAAATAAGATAAAGTTAAGTGTGTCCCAACACCTAAGTAAACTCTAAATGAAATACCAAGCTTCCAACTTAGGCTTTGTAGTAGGGTATTAGGTTAATTTCCTGATTTGTGTTGATTTTATGAGAAAGTGGGCGTTTTGGGAATTTTCTCTAGTTATATAAAACCCCAACTCTCTTACCTTAGTCTTATCTTTTCCAATTAATTCCTTCTCTCAAACCCCTTTTGGAGAAAACTTAGAATAATCTCCACTCCCTTCTCCTTTGGTTGAAGAATTGAAGTAAAAGCATCATCACATCTTCTTCATGATTGTTCTTCTTGTTCTTAGCATGATGATGCAGCTCATCTCCCAATTTTTTTGATTCCACATGCTTTGATGAGAGATTTTACAAAATTTGATTTTTATGTTTGAGTTTATAGATCATTTACGAGGAATATTTTATCATTACTCAATCTTGTGTTCTTTATCTAGGGCATTATGGATTCTAAGATTCTTCAATGAATGATTTTCTAATTCTATTCAAGTGTTTCTTTGTAAGATATATAGAAAGCTTATGGAGATGTTTGTCTGATTATAATCCTTGGTTTTCTTGCACTTTTACAGCCTCCTTGGCTTATTTTTCATGCACTTTTAAACCCTTCCAAACATTTGCGAATCTTATGACCATCCTTATAGGCATAAAGATATCCATAGGGCTTGCTGTCGGGGGCTTATGACCACAATTAGCTCTTAAAAATGCTTATATAGTAATTTATTGGGAGTTTATGGCTGTATATAACCCATAAGAGGGTACATATGCTTACTGTCGGGGCTTACCACCTTAACTAACCCTAGTAAGGATGCCTATAACGTTCTTGTCAAAGGTTTACAGCTATAATGGATCCGTAAGGATGTAATTGTAGCATCTGTCTAAGGCTTATGGGTGTAATTGTAGCATCTTATGGGCATTAGTGTAGCAAGTGAGCTCATTACTATAACATCGACCAATTATTGAATCAAATAGGGCCACTATTGTAGATTACTTTTGTATCATAAGAATTTTTTTGGTTTTTAATTTGAGTTATTCCAATTTCAATTGAATCTAGGTTGAATCAATCATTATCGGTTTAAAGAAGAACTATATCCTAACTCTTAGGTTCCGTTTGGATTGCGGAGTAGGAATGAGAATTGGGGGAATGAGAAGAAGGGAGGAATGTGAATGTGAATAGGGGGAAAGGTGAGGATAATGATAAAGTTGTTTAGTTGGAGTGAATGGGAGTTAGGAATGGAAAAAGTAAGAGAGAAAAATATAGGAGAATTACACTTATGCCCTTTCATATAAATATGATAACATTTTACAAAACTATATTTTATATTTAACAATTAATAATTAACATGATTATTATTAAATATTTGTAAAATATTTAATTATTTATTTTAATTTATTTTCATTGAATTATTTTATTTAATTAATATAACTTAAGAAAATTTTACTATATTAATAAATATAACGTATAAATAAATATAACTTAACCATTAATGTAACTATTAAATTATAACACGTAAATAATTTTGTTATTAAATAAAATATAACGTACCAATTAATAAATTACATGTTTTAATATAATATGTAAATAATTTTGTTATTAAATTATTTCATCTAATTAATATAACTTAACATTGTCTTAATAACACGTTTTATTTTTATTTAATATTTTTAATATCTTATTTATTTTCCTAATTGTAATTAACCAATTATATAATTTAACAATTGTTTGTTTATTAAATAAATAAATGTCGAACATGATTTATTATTATTAAACATTTTCAAACCCATTATTCAACACCCTATCATGATAAAAGTTAACATTATAAAACTCTTCATTGAACACCCTATCAAGACCAAAGTTAACATTATGAACACCTTATCATTACCCATCAAGTTATACATAATATATTTGGATTCTTTCAAATTTGCATGCAACTGAACATTATCAAAACCACCATTTAACACCCCATCATTCAAGGTCTAACATCATCGTTATAGTTTTAATACAAACCATATATAATCAAGTTTTAGGAACGTAGTGTGAGTGGTTACAACATAGTACTAATGAAATGCAATATAGTAGTTTGATAATCTTACAACCATTCAAAACATAAACATTTTCATTGAACATAGCAAGCAAAGTTCCTTGTTTGTCATCTTCAAGCTTGAGCATAGACATCATTGCCTCTTCTACATTGTATGCCTTCCTACAAGTAGATTGAACACACAACCAATGGAAAAAGAAATGTGAATTAATGCACAAAAAATGTCATGATTATGAAATGTTGTAATGAATATCATAGCAATGAATGAAAAAAATAACATGGATGTGTGAATTTGAAAAATTCCATGAACATTGTACCGAAATGAAAAAGATATACTCGTACCTTCTAGAAGTAGGAGACAAAAATGTAGTTTTTTGTCATCGGGCAAATCCTAGAACATGTTAAGCTTCTCCTCATCTTTTCTTAAAGATTGCATTACGAGTAATGCCTCATCTTCGGATAGCCCATCAATGTTGAAGATAACTTGATTCAATAGTTTCTTTTTCTCTTGGACTTCCTTATGAGCAGCGTCCCTGAGTGCATTAGCATCGGCATTTCGAATAGCACATTCAGCCAATGCTTTGAAGCCCGGCCCCACCATATCCACAAAATTACGAAAATTTTCTGAAATTGATGCGATATTTGAGTCTTTTGCACGTTTTCTTTTCTTTTGGGCAGTAGAGCTTGAGGCGCCATTATCTGAAGTTATGGGCGACGGAGGCTCTGCAGGTTCATGTGTATGCATGAAAACATCTTCCATATGAAATTGAGAGAAACCGGCATTATCGTCCAAACTAATGTTTTCATGCATATATTGATCGACATCATCTCCAAGGTCACCCCTTGCATTGCCTTGCGCCCTATCTTTTGTGAAGACTAGGGTGAGATCATTAAAAAATGGAAAGGACTTGCCATAAAGGCCCGCAGCTTCCTTATGATTCTGTAAACAAATTTTGAAGCGTGTCAATAATAATAATAACAAATTAAGCATTAAAAATAATTGACATATGATGATAAATTTATCTTAACATATTCATCATATGCGTTTTTCTCACATTCAATGGTACTATGCTTATTGTTCCAAACAAAGCCGCTGATTGAAAGTATATCTGCAATTGCTGTAGTTTTTGTTCTAAAAAGTTTTACCCGAGACTCTATATTTGGCACAGCTTTCAATGCAGTATGTGGAAATTTTTCTTTTATCAATTTTCTAATTGATGTAAGTAGCCATTTCTAAATCCATTCTCAGCTCGTCACATTGTATTTGTCGATAACTCAACTAGATCTTCAATCAACGCCTTGTCTTCATGTGTAGTCCAGTAGTGTTTGTTTAAACCCCTACCCCTTTGCTGAGATTCTTGATCCATCCTAGAAGAAAAAAATATAATAAAACGCATGTTGAGTATATAGACGATATGAACACACAGGTCAACCTAATAATATCACTTCATACATAAAATCATTTCATATCATGTACTAATAATACAAAACAAGTGTTCATCACAAAAGAACTAATACATAAAAATTTTTGTAATTAATTTGAACGCCAAGTGTTAAACATTTCTGTAGCCATGTCTAGCCTGAATTGGGTCCATTCATCTGTTGGATCAATAGCTGTAATGATATCTGTGTCATCTTCATTGTAGTCTTCAATCATATCATAATTAACTTCGTTCTCCGCAGGGTCTTCTGTCATTTCTCTTCGAACAAAGTTATGCAGAAGACAACATGCATTAATAATGCGCCTTTGTGTGACTATATTGTAAAAGCTTGGACTTGATAAAATTTTCCACCGAATTTTTAAAATACCAAATGTCCTCTCAATCACATTTCTAGCAGCAGCATGTTTCATGTTAAAGAATTCTTGCGCCGTAACTGGTTGTCGACCATTTGCCCAAGAACTCAAGTGATAACGTTGTCCCCGAAAAGGTGAAAGAAATGCAGGCGAATTTGCATATCCAGAATCAACCAATAATAGCACCCTACCAGGCACAGAAATGTTTGTTGTTAGCTAATATTATACTAATATCGTTTTGAAAATTAACATTCACATTCTAGTTACCGTTTTGAACTTTAAGCCTATTAGGCTTTGTAATAGCATCTCTTAAAACTCGACCATCATGTGCTGAACCTTCCCATCCAGACAATACGTATATAAATTGCATGTCTTGTGAGAAAACCCCGAGCACATTAGTTGTTATTTCCGCTTTTCTTGTTCTATATCTTGGCCGATCAACTTTTGGCACATTCACACGAATATGAGTTCCATCTAGTGCTCCGAGACAATTCTACATTGAAGTAAGCATCTTATCATTAACAAGGCACACCATATTTTTTCAAAAACTATAAACAAATGTTATGTGATATTACCTTAAACATTTTTCATCTATGATCATTTGAATTTTCGAGAATAGGTTCGGGTTTCTTCAATAATACACCATGACAAAGGATAATTGCCTTCAAGACGGCATGAAAATGTCGGCTAACCGTCTCAGCTGATTTGACAAAATCAAACTTAATTATCCTATTTTTTACGTGGTGTCCTACTATGTTTAAGAACATCGCGATCATTTCATCAACCATGACATTTCTCGTACCGCGAAGCCCACCGGCAGTGGTCAACAATTGACATAATTTATGAAAACAAGGCCGATCCATTCGGAGTTTATCGATACACTTGACATCGCTTTCATAAATTACATGGAACATGTACTCATATTGTCTACGATGCCTAATAGATGGTGACTCAATCTCATAATGGATGACATTGTCTTCACCATTTTCCTCACTTATTGCACAAATAGTGACGATAATGTTTACAACGAAAAGATGCATGCATACATCATGTGAAGTAATTGCTCCGCTTGAACATCTACCACGTTTTCGTTAGCCATATCTAATATTAACAAATGAAACAAAATACTTTTTGTAAGAATAATTTATAAAGTAATCATATATTCTTAAAAAATTAAAGCACTCACAATTAGAACTTTCTCTCTCTTATAAATGCCATAGACAAATTACAGAAAGCAAGCAAAGTAATAAGCCACATTTTTTAACAACAAAGATACAAATTTGAGCATATCCATTAATATAGTTATGAAATCAATTAAAGAGTAAGGATATAGGGCTTCACTTGTCCTATTATTCAACATAAAGCAATTCCTAGTGTGATACAACAAGTGACATCCTGACATTATTTCCCAAATGACTTTCTTATTGCAGATTCTTTCAATTATGATTAGCTTCTGACATATGACATCCTGATATTCTCACTTCTCTAAAACAAAACATTATTCACGGCATGCAAGGAATGTGAGGAGACTTCAAAAATATAGAGTTCCACATAACATATATTGTTTGAGATAAGTCTTAAAGGTAACGAAGAGCATGAATTCTGTCATAATTTTATCAAACAAAAAACTAGCATAAATTGCCTATACTCTACCAACCACCTCCAGCCATCAATACCAAAACCAGTCTCATGCTGATTGGTTACTACCTAGAACATTATTCTATCACCATGGCTCATGCCTATTGAGTAAAGCAATTCCATAGAAATGGAGTAAGTTGTAATGAAAGGTTGAAGGTAAGAAAATCATGTACTTTTACAAATAGCCTAAATAGCGTGGCTATTATTGAACTGAAACTTAATAAATTTTCATGATAAGCAACAAGCACGCTAGAGTTCTCTTTGTCCTGAACCTTAAAGCAACAATGCAAATGGACTCCAACCACATGTGTTTTCACATGAATTCATTGGTGCTATAACTATTGCATAATACCTTTTATGAAGAATAGAAGAAAAACAATGAAATTGTCATTTTTATTGAGAGGCAACCCCACACGATGACTAACAAAAATCAGGCATGTCAACGTCCTAACAAATCTGTCCCGAAAAAGCAACTTAGGCCCATCTAACAAATTTTATTCACAAAAGCAAAGAAAAATTTAACATATCAATGCGACAAAATATGAGTATAATTCATAGGAAGCCAATGGGAAAAAATCAAAAGCATTTTATTCACAAAAGCATCACAGCATCAACTACTATGTGATTTACCAGCAAATCGCTAATTGCTAGCAATCTGAAGATGTGATTTTGTATAGTGAAAATCACACAGGACACGAAAAAGGAAATCACTTCCTACCAAGCCCACCACCACCTCTGAAAACGAAAAAGGATTTCATCAATAGTGAAAATTGTTTTTGATGTGATTTTGTATAAATTACATTGCCAGAATTAATCTCAATGGATTGGGACAGCTTCATTATACTATTGATATAATATTCATGATGAGATTAAGAAGGCACAGTCACTCATATCACAGGACACGAAGAAAAGGAAATGTGGAGCATGACATACACGGATAATAGAATAGGCAACAACCCAGCCCCGATCTAAACAGAGCATTGCTAGTTTCATTTGAATCAATTGAAAAAGAGAGATTGCACATGAAATTAATGGAGTTCAAAGTATATTGATTAGGGCATTACCCTGCGGCGGAGTTGCTGCTCAAGAGCTGGAGACAATGCCCACCCGGGCCCGAAGGGTTGAGGTGCAAGAGGGCATTGGAGATCACGTGTGCATATGAAAGCTTGTTAGAGCTTAAGGATAGAGGGAGCAGGACGTCGTTGAAGTTGATGAAGAGACTGTTTGTGAGTTGGAGAGAGGTGGGAGGGGAAGAGAAAGGAGTAGAGAAGATGTGGCTACCGTCAGATTGGTCGCCGGTGAGGTATTTCGGTCAGTCTCAGATCGGTCGCCCTGATTGCCGGTGAGGTACTCGGTTGGCGTGAAGCTTCACTTTTCCAAATCTAGAACGGGAGGAATTTTTATATATGGAGGGTATAATGGTATTTTTACAACTAAAGAATGGGAAACCTCTCAAAATTCTCAGGAGTGACAAACACCCAAGTTAGTAATCCCAATCCCATAAAATTTTACTGTTCACTCCTAAGCCTGTTACCAAACATGGAAGTGGGATTCCTAGGTGCTTATCATTCCCACTCCCAAGGCATCAATCCAAGTTCCAAACGGAGGGTTAATGTATCCCATATTGGACTTGAATTATGCATATTTCATTTGTATGTATGTTCGTAGATTAAAATTTGTACTAAGTTAGGTTTGGATTTAGATGTGGAATCCATGACTAAGATCAAGGAGCTCGCTGAGGAATACCGCATTTAAGCTCTTTAACTTACGAGTCTATGAGTGAATATTTTCCTCACCCATGTTTTAAAATGGTTTTATTATTTGGATGCAAAAAATCTTTACTTTTGATTCTACTATGATATAAATAAACCCTTCTTTTATATTGTTACAATGAGCTATGGGCTGTATATGTTGGATGTGGGCCAAGCCCAAGCCCAAGCCCACATAGATTATACACTCAAAATCAAGAAAGCCAACTTTTCTATAAAAGTTTAGTACCACATCGGCTTGTGGAAGTAACTTCAAGCCCCTTATATATGCTTTCTCTTCATCCTACTTTGAAAAGCTTTGAGAGAAAGAAATGAGTAGTTTTACTCTTCACTCATGCAGTTGGTTGAAGTCTTTTAATTTCTTTTCTTTTACTTTAATTACTCTCCATTGCATCTGGCCGTTGGAAATCATGTATATAAAAAAAAACCCTATTTTTTTCCCCAACCTTCTTCTACTTTCTCTTGCCGAATTTCTTCTTGAATCTCAAAAACTGAAGCTGGGTTCTTCTGCACTTTATCTTATTGCCAAACTTGCTCAAGAAATAAATGAGACGTCCGATTTGGGTTAGAGTATCCTGCGCTTGGAGTGAGGCCGAAAATCCTGCACGAGGGAGCCAATTCAGTGTTAGGACAGTGCTTTCGCACGCCTATCCCAGGCTGAGCATTTCTAATTCTTTTATTTAAATTAATCTTGATTTACTGTTGATTATATTTGCTTTGAAATATTTGTGATCTCTATAATGCTTATTTTAATATATTTGCATGCTATGCAAGTTTGATTTTCGAACATTCTAACGCTGAATTGCTGCTCTAGAATATATTTTGCATACAAATTATAGCAAATTAAATATTTTGCATATTATTTTCTACGTATTTAATTTTTCAGAAATTAAATTTTGCGTATAATTTTCAGAAAATGAATTTCTCCACATTTATTTTTAGAAATTGAAATTTTCCATATTAATCTCTAGAAAATTATTTTCCTGCGTAATTAATTTTCAGAAATTAAATATCTGCATTTTAATATTTCAGAAATTATTTTCTGTGCATTATTTTCTAGAAATTGAATTTCTGCAAATTAAATTTTCTGAAATTATTTTACTGCACATTATGTTTTTCAGAAATTCAATTTCTGGAAGTTAAATTTTCAGAAATTACGTTCCTACCCATTAAATTTCAGCAATTGTTCTTACACATTGAATTTCTGCATGCTAAATTTCTGCATAAATATTTTCTGCATACATAATTTCTGCATATTAAATTTTCACGTATAGAAATTTCTACATATCAGAATTCTGCAGTTTAAATTATTCTATGTTAATTTCCTGCACTTAAAATTTCTGCATGCTTGATCTTCTAATTTTGAATTTCTGCTTATTGATTTTATAGCTTGTCCAAATTTTTGCAAGCTCATTCTTGTGTCTGAATTTTTCTAGCAAATTTACAAGTTGTGTTAATTTTTTGTATTTCCATATTTGTTAGAAAAAACCTGAAAACTTGTTTGTGCCACCTTAGTAGCCCCTGACAGTGATTATCGTACACTACACACACCATGGATGCACAATCTGATATATCTTGTAGACCCGCCAAGTTTGATGGAAAGGAAAATTTTAGCAGGTGGAAAAATGAAGCTGAATTTTGGTTGTACACCTTAGGACTGTACTCAACCCTTTCCTTAGCCCCTGATTCTGATTCCTCTGATCCTGGTCCAAATTGACCTCGTCATTTATCTATCTCCTCAGCTGACCAAACCTCTAGTTCTTCAGCCACTGGTAAGACTCCTGAAGAAATAGATTTTCACTGTCGCCATAGAATTCGTAGCATTCTTTCTGATCGTCTTTATGACAAATATTTTGATTATAAGACTGCTAAGGATATTTGGTATGCCCTAGAAAAGGAGTATGGCCCTGACAATGCCACTAGAATTAGTCACCTGAGTATTTTGTTTGAGAACTACAAGATGATAGATGGGGTAATATGGGAGAGCAGATTCATAACTTTCAGGATTATCTTAGTGCCATACAGAAGTGTGGAACCTCTTACAATGAGGCCACATAGTGTCCATTCTCCTGAATAAGCTACCACTTTCTTGGTCAGGGTTTGCAAATGGACTTAGGCACAAGATTGATTCCCTTGATCTCATGGGAGTCTATAACACCATTAGAATTGAGGAGGCAAACCGAACTTTTTCTAAAGCTATAACCCTAAGAGCTCTCACTCCAAAACTAGAGGTCATAAGCTTTCACCTAGAGAAAAATCCTTTAAGGCAAAGGGCAAGCCTTTCCATATCCGTACTCAAAACTTTCAGCAATCCAAACTTTCCGCTCCTAAATCTTCTGAGAAAAATTCTAAACACTGCTTTGTTTGTGGTAGGACAAACCACATTGCTCGTGACTGCTTCTTCTGAAAAATTGAACCTGTCAAGAAAAACTTTGGTCCACCTAAACCGCAAGTAAATGTACTTGAAATGGGTGAACCTTCCTCAGGAGTAACTTTTAGGTCAGTATCCTTTATTCTTTCTGTTAATTTGATTTGTCAAAACCTAGAATGGTTCCTTGATTTTGGTGCTAACGTCCATGTCTGTACTGAACGTTTCTGGTTCTCCACTTATCAGGTCTCAAGTGAAGGATGTGTGACTCTTGGAAACGGATCAGTAGCACACGTGCTAGGAAGAGGACGGATTGATTTGAAGATGGCATCAGGAAAAGTTCTCACCCTATTGGATGTTCAGCACGTACCCGACATTAGGAAAAATGTGATTAGTGGTTCTCTTTTGATTCAGTCTGGCTATAAAATAGTACTTGGTCAAACCATCTTGTAATTTCTAGAAGTAATTTTTTTGTTGGTAAAGGTTTTGTATCTGGTGGTTTGTTCAAACTCAATGTATGTGAACCCTCTGATTTATCTCTCAATAAAAGTTCTGATAATTTGTCTTCTTCATCTGTTGTCTTGAATGTTGAATCTTATGATATTTGGCATGGAAGATTGGGTCATGTAAATCTTGGAACTATTAGAAGGATGATGAACCTTGAATTGATTCCCAAATCCAGGATTGATCAAAGTTCTAAGTGCCAAATCTGTGTTCAAGCCAAATTACCTAAGAAACTTTTCTAACACATCAACCGGCACTCTGATCTTCTTGATTTGATTCATAGTGACATTTGTGATTCTTGTACACCTCCTACAAGAGCAGGAAACCGTTACTTCATTACTTTTATTGATGATCATTCCAGATTTTGCTATACCTACCTGATCAAATCCAAAGATGAAGCCCTAAGCAAGTTCATGATTTTCAAAGCTGAAGCTGAAAACCAGCTAGGCAAGACTATTAAGGTTCTTAGATCTGATAGAGATGGAGAGTATACATCTAATGCTATGTCTTCATTTTGTGAACAAAATGGGATTGTGCATGAGTTTACTGCTCCCTATACTCCTGAGTCTAATGGTGTTGCTGAAAGGAAGAACATAACATTAATGGATATGGTAAATGCCATGCTATTAAATTCTGGTGTACCAGAGAACTTGTGGGGGAAGGCTTTGCTCTCAGCTTGCTTTATCTTGAATAGGATTCCTTTTAAAGACCGTAACACAACACTCTATGAACTTTGGAAAGGAAGAGCTCCACAGCTCAATTACTTCAAAGTGTGGGGGTGTCTAGCTAAGGTAAAAATCCCTGATCTTAGAACTAGGAAGATAGGCCCTAAAACCCTTGATGCTGTCTTTGTAGGGTACGCTCTAGACAGCAATGTTGGAAGATTTCTAGTTATTAACTCAAAAGTGAGTGAAATAGCTAAAAACACCATCATAGAAGCTAGAGATGCAGTTTACTTTGAGAATTTCTTCCCTCTGAGATCAACTCTTAGTCCTACAAATTCTGTACCTTTTTCCTCCAACTCCAGTTCTAGATTAGTTCCTATTCCTGTACAAGAACCTAGAAGAAGCAAAAGAGGAAGAGTTGAAAGGAACCTAGGTGATGATTTTGTCACCTTTATGGTTGAGGATACTCCTACCACTTTTCAAAAGGCTATGGCTTCTGCTGATTCAGTTTTCTGGAAAGAAGCTATAGATGATGAATATCACTCAATTATGAGTAACAACACCTGGATACTTATTTCCCTGCCTCCGGGGAGTAAACCTTTGGGTTGTAAATGGGTCTTCAGAAAAAAGCTAAGACCTGATGGATCCATTGAAAAGTTCAAAGCGAGGTTAGTTGCAAAAAGGTTCAAACAGAAAGAGGGACTCGATTACTTTAACATCTATTCCCCTGTGGCCCGCATCACTACCATTAGGATTCTTATAGCACTTGCATCTGCTTTCAGTTTTGAAATCCATCAGATGGATGTAAAGGCTGCCTTTTTGAATGGTGATTTAGAGGAAGAAATTTACATCGAGCAACCTGAAGGCTTTATTGTCCCTGGACAAGAGCACAAGGTTTGCAGACTTGTGAAATCTCTTTACGGACTTAAGGAAGCCCCTAAGCAATGGCATGCTAAGTTTGATTCTACAATCATCTCTTATGGGTTTGTTGTAAACAACTATGACAGGTGTGTTTACTGCAAATTAGTAGATGAAAAATGTGTTATTGTGTGTTTGTATGTCGATGATCTGCTCATATTTGCTTCTGATCTCGATCTTGTATGTGATGTCAAGAATTGTTTGAGTAGTAAGTTTGATATGAAAGACCTAGGAGAAGCTAATGTTATCCTAGGGATCAAGCTTACTAGAACACTATATGGCATCACCTTATCCCAGTCGCATTATACTGAGAAAGTGTTGGAGAAATACGGATATCAGGACTGTAAATCTGTTGCTACACCTTTTGACCCCAGTGTGCATCTCAAGAAAAACAAAGGTGAACCTGTAAATCAAGACCTTTATGCTCAGATTATAGGGTCATCGATGTACCTATCCAACAGAACTAGACCTAACATTGCATATTCAGTATCTAGATTGAGCAGATACACTAGCAACCCAAATCAAGATCATTGGCTTACTCTTGAAAGGGTTCTCAGATTTCTAAAAGGCACCATGTCTGTAGGACTGAGATATACTGGATGCTAACTGGATATCTGACTCTATAGATCTGAAGTCCACATCAGGTCAAGTGTTCTTGCTTGGAGGAGGAGCTATTCAATGGAAATCTGCCAAGCAAAAGTTGAATGCTAGAAGCACCATGGAAGCAGAGCTGATCTCGCTTGATTCTACATGCACAGAGGCAGAGTGGATTAGAAACTTGCTTTCTGAAATCCCTATATTGTCTTCTCTTATGCCTCCTATTGCCATACATTGTGATTCAAAGTCTGTTATTGAAAGTACTAACGATAAAATGAACAGGCATATACGAATCCGACACAAGTCAGTATGGAGATATCTGAAGCACAACATTGTGAGCATTGATTATGTAAAGTCAGAGCTAAATCTAGCAGATTGCCTGACTAAAGGACTATCGAAACAAATGATAGCCGAGGCGTCGAGGGGAATGGGTATTAGCTTATAAAGGTCAATAACAATAGTAACCCTACTTCTTTGAATGGAGATCCCAGGATAGAAGTTCAAAGGGAAACTATTGATTGGTTGACTGGGAGAGCACCCTACACATATTTGAGATATGTATTTCATTACCCCATACCTATGGCGTGTGCTCTCATGTAGTGGTCTAAGGATGAGCATAACTCTTAATGAGATCAAAGGCTGGTTAAGCGAGATATTACACTACAGGTATCTTTGGAGATCTCACCTATGTGGAGATAGCTGTCAGGCCGCAGCTGTGAGAGTACATTGGGCAATATCTCTAATAATCTCCATGAAATGATAACGAGCGCATGGCCAACAACGCGCCAACCCCGTTTGTTAAAGTGCAGAAATGAGATTCTCATTAAAGCTGAATTCTGATTCAAAGAGTTGTAGTTCAAGACTCAGTTCACTACTATCTCTATCAGTTGGAAACTCTAATGAAAGTTATGGTTCAAGTCTTTAAAGACACCTTAGCCTAATCTCATGAGAACTTAAGATTCAGTTTGATCTTTCCCACATCTCCTCTTGACTGCTGCTATATTATGTAATTCAAATTGTTTTATAAATTTGCTCAGTTCTTCACTTGGAACTCCTGTTGAAAATTTCTATAGTTTGATTAACTTGTTTATTTTGCTTATCATGCTATCTCTGATTGTGAGTGTAGTGGGGGATTGTTGGATGTGGGCCAAGCCCAAGGCCAAGCCCACATAGTTTATACACTCAAAATCAAGAAAGCCAACTTTTCTATAAAAGTTTAGTACCACATCGGCTGGTGGAAGTAACTTCAAGCCCCTTATATATGCCTTCTCTTCATCCCACTTTGAAAAGCTTTGAGAGAGAGAAATGAGTCGTTTTACTCTTCACTCATGCAGTTGGTTGAAGTCTTTTAATTTCTTTTGTTTTACTTTAATTACTCTCCATTGCATCTAGCCGTTGGAAATTAGAACGGCTAGAAATCCAACCGTTGAATACTTTAAGCCTTATAAAACCAGAAAAAAAACCCTAAAAAACAGCAGCCGCTACATGCAAAAAAAAAAAAAACCCTATTTTTTTCCCCAACCTTCTTCTACTTTCTCTTGCCGAATTTCTTCTTGAATCTCAAAAACTGAAGCT
Source organism: Dioscorea dumetorum (assembly GCA_902712375.1). NCBI lineage: Eukaryota > Viridiplantae > Streptophyta > Magnoliopsida > Dioscoreales > Dioscoreaceae > Dioscorea > Dioscorea dumetorum. Next base: position 619,496 of record CACTHL010000635.1, read on the forward strand.
GGGTTCTTTTGTACTTTATCTTATTGCTGAACGTGCTCAAGCAATAAGCGAGACGTCCGATTTGGGTTAGAATATCCTGCGCTTGGAGTGAGGCCGAAAATCTTGCACGAGGAAGCCAATTCAACGTTAGGACAGTGTTTTCGCACGCCTATCCCAGGCTGGGCATTTGTAATTCTTTTATTTAAATTAATCTTGATTTACTGTTGATTATATTTGCTTTGAAATATTTGTGATCTCTATAATGCTTATTTTAATATATTTGCATGCTATGCACGTTTGATTTTCGAACATTGAAAATTACGTTTGATTTTCGAACAGTATAATCGGTTTTATCATATCTCTCTACCATGAATGCTCCAGTGTGTTTGCAACAATGATTTGAGAGTGAGATATGAAACAACAAATATTTTATGAAATATATTAAAAAGTGAAATTGTATGCTATTGTTGATTTGAACCACGTATACATGTGTGGTATTTTTTTTGGATGTTGGTGACTTCGAGTTTGTGACTAAGATACTGTAGTAGCCATGTCTATGTCCCAACCTAGTGAGAGGTGGCTTGAATGACTGGCTGAGATGAGTTACTCATTCAAGGGGTGCGGAAAGAACCTGAATTGGTAGTGGGTAGGTACCTCCATTCATTCCGAGACAATGTATGCCACTTCCTAAGTGATCTTAGAGGCTAGCATCAAGGTGAGCATGATTTTATGTTTGAAATGGAAAGGAGTTGTTTGGCATTGTTTTGGTTTTTTGGTTTTTGCTTTTGTTTTGTTTTAGTTTTATTCTCAATTTTTTGAAAAATGCATGTTTGGGCACAATAGTTGTATGTTTTTGAAAACAGAAAACAGAAAACAGAAAACAGAAAACATAAAACATGTTTGGTTAACAAAACAAAATATTGTAAAATTTTTTATTATTTTTCTCAATTTGTATTTTATATTTTTTTTATTTTTAACAAAAATTAAGTTATATGAGTACGTAATTGTTTTCTGAATATTTTTATAAAGATATAAAAATACTGAGATGTAAATTTTTATAGAATTATATAATTTCAATTTGCGATATGAATTTTCTTAAATAGTAATCACTGTTTTTTTTATATATTTTTATGATTTGTTTACTTAATTGTAATAGTAAGCAAAACCAATAACATGCAATTATTATCACATAAATCATAGTGTCATATAAATTACACAATTCATAAGTATAAAATTCATATATGTTGAAAAAGAAGCACAACAAGATATAAATATTTATTTTTTAAAAAAAATCAATATAAAGATTTGTTTTTAAATACAACATCAAGTTGTAGGTCTTAAACATGCTCATCTATCACAATATACATATGTAAATAGATATGATAGTTCGAGGTTTCACAACAAAAAAATATCTAATCATCTTAAAAAAGATTATAAACAAATCTCTAACACCTAATTATTTTCAAAGGATATCTAAAAAAAGAGAATGGGGGGAATAAGATTAGAGAAAAGCCAATAAAAAGACTTACAACAAAAAAATACGAGATCTCACCTCTAGGAAGATCAAGGGCCGGCAAGTGTAACCCTCTTTTTGGCATGAGAAGAAGATAATGGTTCAAAAACCTTTAATGGGCTAACCTACAATTAAAAAAAGGAACATTTGGGAAATGTTTTCATAAAAGTTGGAAAGGGTAAAAGTTTGTTTCCATTTCTTTCAAAACATGGGTGTTGCTTACAAAACTTTGGAAACAAAAAACACTTTACCCAATATGTTTTTTGTTTTGTTTTGAAAATTTGTAATTGGCAACAAAAAATAAGTTTTGGCAACAATGTTAAACAAGCCCTAACTTAGCAGTCCCATTTCTTATTTCGACAGTGGTTTGGTTTGGGAATGATTTCTCAGCTAGCCCTTTCCTATACCTGATTTTGTTAATGGTCTTGAACTTGGGTTTTCTTAAACATTTATATTGATTGTTTATTATATACAGAACATGTTTAGCAACTTGTATTATTTTCGGCGATTATTTTTAAATGTAGTATTTTAAAATATTTGTTTCTTTTATTTACATCGTCAAATTGTTCTAACCACTCACTAAGGAACTATATCACTCGCCCACTTTGCTTCATATTTTTCAGGGTAGTGATTGCTAGAGTGGTTGTTTGCTAGAGTGCTCCTCCTTTCTTATCTTTCTCTCGAGTTTACTATTAGCTCCCATATGGAACTTCTCACTAGTGTGTAATTAGTGGTTAACATTTGTATTTCTTGTACTATGTTCAACATTATCAAATTGCTATATTTCAGTTCAGTTTATGTTTTTTTGTGTTGTTTTTAAATGCTACATATATACATATGTTTTCAGGTAATGGGTTTTTACAAGGTGGTTTGCCGTGGGTCGTGTGTGAAGCAAAACATTATCATTATTAATTGTATTTTGAGAGTTAATTTTTATTGGATTTTTATTTGTATACTTCGAAATTAGAAATGAGCATAGTTAATCAAAATTGAAGGTATATAAAAATATTTTACTTTGATAAAAGTTTATCTTTGTAGTGGGTGAAGTTATTTTGCAATGTTAATATTCAATGAAATGTCAAAAACAATATTGAATAAAACATTATAAAAACGATTGGTGGAAGAAAATTGTAAGACCTCTCGTCATTTGTGTTTTAACAAGTCTCAATAAACCACCTAAAATTGTACAGACAATTGTTCATGGGTGGCGAACTTCAAGTCTAATAATTCTTTCGAATGACCCTTATAACTCCCCAAATCTTCAAACCACTCTCATTGTTTTTTGAGTAGGAAATGAGCTACGCAGTAGCTAGGAAAACACCACAAGTCTTAAAAATTGAGTCCCAAGCTCTTGGCAACTTCCATCAACCACCTGGGCAAATCAAGTCCTCTAGCAAAGAGTGTCTCTTGCGGGTTTTGCCTTCCACATGCTGCAAAGGAGTTAGCTGCTATATTGTAATCTCTGCTAATAACTTCAAGCTCTAGCTCAGGCCACCTTTTCATCAGGCTTCTAATTCTCCTCAAGTTATCAAAGATTCTCTAAGTAATTCTATTGTCTTCTCGTTGTAAGCACATATTCAGGCTGAGATAGTCCACATAAGCTTTGCGCGGCGTCAGGTTATAATTCTTGCACTGTCTAGGGCCCATTCTAGACCCAACGCTTCCGCATGTAAGCTATTCATTACAATGACACCCTTGTATCTTGCCAAGATAATAGTTTCAAAGTTAGCTATAATAAGAAAACCTAAACCACTCCATTGTTCACTATCTACCCAAGAGGCATCTGTTAAAACAGCTACATTCATAGAGTAAGGCAAATTTAAATCCTTGGAAATACTTCCTTGTTTAGGTCATCTCTCACAAGTTTGTTGTAATGCCGATAAGAAAATACCCTTTGCATCAGCACTCTCATTGTTCCATCCCTCAAAGAATTATAAATGTAGCTTTCTAGCTCATCTATTCTTAAGGATAAGGGTCTATCTCCATAAATTGGCAATCAAAAGCCATGGAATGTGAAACACCTTTAAGGAATACTAAAAGTTTTTTTTCCCTTGCATATTCTCCCACTTGGTTAACATATTGACTTATTTAGATGGACTAAACTATGACTGGCTAAAATTTAAACCTTAACTGTGAATGCATATATAAACTTCATCAAGATTTATTACACACTAACATGGTAGTATTGCTCTTCAAAGCGATCCTTTCCTTCCATGTGTCACAATGCATTAAACCTCACAATAGAGTTCTTTAAAAGAACTTTATGAATGACTTGAAAAAATTCTTCAGTTTAGTTTAATTGCCCTGATTGATATACTGAATTTGCAGCTCTATGCGTAAAATGTAAAAAGTAAAACTGAATAAATATTTTATATGTTTCACAAAACAAAAGGTGAGAAGTTAAACTTGAAATAGTCCTATATGATCCACATGGCCCTGGAACCGGTACGGGTAAACCTTAAGTTAATGATGTGCTCAACAGACACAAGATAATTTTTATGCTCTCTCTCACGCTCAAATACTTAGGGGCCGTTTGGTTCGGAAGTGGATCGCCGAAGTGGTGGAAGTGTGTAAATGGCACTTCGGTGGAAGTGAAGAGTTCAGCTGGAAGTACCCACTTCAGTGTGTTTGGTTGAAGTTGAAAACTGGACTTCCGATACCACTTCCTGTGTTTAGAATGTATGAATAGAAATCTGGAAAATCCCACTTCAACCACTTTTTGGTGTTTGGTAACACCGAAGTGGGATATAATCACCACTTCAGTGATGGGGTAAGATTACCCCCTTCAGGCTTGTAATTTGTAAATAAAGGCTCCATTTTATTTTAATAAAGTGATTATCATATTTAATTAATTATTTAATTTTTGATTATAAGTAATTAGTAAATACTGAATTATCATTTAATTCATATAAGTATTTAAAACTAATTTGCTTCATTTTTTTAAGACTTCCAATACACAATTACAATGTTTATTCCAGGGTTTAGGTGTTGAACATGGCGGTTTAACCGGCATTTTAATAATTTTTACGAAACAAAAATTGTAAACCAAAAAATTTATGTAAAATATAAAAAAAATAAATGGATAATAAGAAATAATAAAATCATGAATTGTAAAGTTATATTGCGTCAACTACAAAGCTACAACAACACAACAAACACTTTTAAGTATAAGAGTTTCAAAAAAAAAAAATGCAGAATGAACGATACAACAAAAACAAACTCTTAATTTTAAAAATAACAAAAAAATAATTAAAATTGTACTTTTAATATTTTGCAAGGTTTGTTTAACTTTAATAACACATTTTTTTAGCATTAATTAGTGAATGTAATAATCAATTCATTTACAAGCAAGACTAGCATCTTTCCATGTGACTTCATTATTTTCAAAGAACAGTTTCATTTTCCATCCCATTGTCTACACTCAAAAGTGAATCACCTTGCCTTATGTTACCATCTAATTTGTGTAATTATTTCTTAAGCTCACATGATGATACCACCCTGGAGTGCAGTGACATGACACAATCCATAAATAAAATTGGAACTGCTGAATCAAATTAATAGACCTCAAAAACAATTTCATTATATAATCAAAAACCACAACTGGAAAACAATATCATTTTTACAAGGCTATCAACATAACAAAACAATATCATTCTTCCAATCTGCATCTGGAGCTTCTCACGCTGGGAAGCTCTTCCATTGTCTTCTTTATCTCAGACCAATCACTATCCCTCTGCTCACGATCTGAATTGATCTGCACCCTCTCATTTTCAAGCCTTTTAAGTTCCACGGCAACATGTTTCAACTCTTTGCCAATCATTTCCTTCTGCAAATTTATATGCTGAAGTTCCTTTGCCTTTTCTCGTTCGAATACAACCTCATTTTCCTTTATATACCTCTCTATTTCATCAGCAAGTCTTTGGATCTCATCCTGCATTTAAAAATGAAAATCATATAAGAAGAAAAGAAAATGAAAATTGTGCACTGCTGAAGTCATTAACAAAAGGCCTCCAACAACTACTTCCTGCTGAATTGTTCATTGTAAATGACACTCTCTGAATTAAAGCTTGAAAGAATAAGCAAGATCAAGAGATCAATTAAACCACACTCAATCTTGCTTAACTAAGCAACATAAAATCTTGCTGAATTTAAGATTTCCAAGTGCCCATCATAACAACCAATTCACAAACCATTCTTCGTCGCATATGCAACTATAATAACATCCCCACCTGTAAATGATACTCCAAACATTAGAAAACAGAAAAAAATTCATCCAAAAAAGAACACAAAGATATACCCATTTGCAAAGGCATTGTTCACCCTTTGGTCGATTACATTCTGCAACAGTATGGAGTAGAAGAAGTATTTCCAAACTTTTTAATTGTCTGGCTCTTGTCAATTTTTAATTTACCATACAACATTGAATAATTTCCTAAGACTGAGAAAAGATATAATTAAAGAGTAGATTTGCTTCCCTGAAGTTTGGAATCACTGCACCAATCCATGTATTTCCTTGATGTGGCTATCTGCTGACAAGTAGTATAAACATCTAGCACAATGCACAAGAAACAGAGTGATTACATGAGTTCTTTGCCCATTAGAAGAATGATCTAGATGTCTATCTGTAAGAGTTCTTTGGCTATTAGATGTTTAAGCATACCATCACATAGGTAACATGAGATATACCAGCATTATTAAAAACTTAATCGATAAGGATTCAGGTTCACTACATGAATAAACTTACTTTAGTCAAACCAAAACATGAATAAACTTACTTTACAACCCATGTCCCGATGCCGAACTCCTCGTATTGTTAACAGATCGAACTTCCACAAACCTACAAAATAAATAGCTGTTACATAAAACAAAAATGATCATACAAACCTACAATGCCAACCTGCTGCTATCCCCAACTGCCATGGCTGCAACTAACAACGTGGAAACCTTCCACTCAAACACGTCAAAACCCAAACCATATAACATAGAACACATTAGGGACTCGCATAGGCTGGTCTAGTACATCCAACATATCTGGCATGCATGTTCTGCGAATGCTACCGCATCGTCCAAAACACATACATGTCCTCATTGCGAACACACACAACATGCATAAGAAGGAAATACGGATAAGAAAGAAAAACATGCAGGATAACATAGTCTGTTGATCGACATGGTTCAGGCCGTGCCATCCTACGGCTAATCTTTAGGTTGCCCCACTAATGAACCTTCGAACCCAAATTGCTCGAAACTCAATCTTTCTCGCCATGAAACCTCTCGCATCAGCCTCCCGCTGCTGAAGATAGTCGAACACATCATGCAACACGTGCTCGTCGAAACCTTCCAATTCCATGACTTTCGTGTACAGGATCTCGGTCCAGTGAGAAGTTGACTTCCTGATTGCGGCGGCCATTTCACCGACAGCATCGACGAGTTCACTGATCACCGGGCTATTCCGGGTGGCCTTACCTGCGCGTCGTTGTCCTGGCGTGGACGACGTCGCCCGACTGCTGCCAACAGGTGGAGTGGAATCAGCGTCACCATCTTCCTCGCTCTGATGCTCGATTGGGACGGATTCAACCATGTTGACATCATCATCGTTGTCTGATTTCTCTCCCAAATCAGAGAATAGTGACGTTGCGTATTGCCCCGTGGCATTATCGTCGCCGCATATAACTCTCAACCCTTCGTAGTGCTCAATGGGTTTATTGATGAATGGATGCGCACTAGGATGTGCCTGTACAAAGCAGTATTCAGCCACAAGTACCTACGCAAAATTTGATTTAAGTAAGTGCTAATTCGAACCTCAATGTATGCTAGCGCCACTACTGGGTCCAAGGTGATCGTCTTCGTGTCCTCATTCCATCCCGCGCTGCTGAGTTCACGAACCCTCTTAATCTCAATGAACCGGGTCTTCAGGGTGCGGTAGTGATTTTCGACATTATCGGTGGTGAAATCAATCCCAAACCGGTTGTTGACAAACACCGCAGCAAATGTGAACGCCGCCCTTTTGAATGACTTGTCGCACTTTAGTCCCTTCTTAGCTTGTTCAACAAGCAGCGGAATGAGGAATGCGTCGTACTCATTCTTCCATCTTTTGTTTGGAGTTCCACATTTGTTTGCACCCTTTCCTTGTGCACCATCAGTAGCATTGCTGGGCCCTTCCATTTCAATGTCTTCATCAAACAACCATCGAAGAAATTAGATTCAAGTTGGTGAGCATGCAGTAATATTGAGTAAGTGGCACCGTGCTGCGTGACATAAATTCATAAACACATTGTGGAAAATTTACTCCGAACACATGTCATTAGAAAGTGCTGCAAGCAGTTAATTGAGAGCATAAAATCGATGCACATAATCAATTGAGAGTGAAGTACATAAGTAACGCAAGAAAGCTACCTCGACAGTATTATTAGGTCATAGTTTGCGATAAGTACATAACATAGGCACGAACATAAGAGATGACACAATAAGACAACTTATGCATCATATATTGCCATTTCAAAGCACGCATTGGCACTGTAAGCACTCCACATGTCGTTCGCTATCGCTTCCCTAATATCAGCCCATTGTCGGTTCTCCTGCCGTTGTTCACGCCGGGACCGGCTTTGCGATGTTGTGGGTACGTCCTCCAGTTGCGTCGTCGCATCATTCAAAAGCTGGTCGTTCGGGTCAACCTCTGCGATGTAATTGTGGATAATACAACAGACTAGTACTAATCTCACCTGTGTCCTAAACGGGAAAAAAGGATGCGATGTCAGAATTTTGAACCGGTTCTTCAAAATAGCGAACGCGCGCTCCACCCGCGACCGCAACATAGAATGCCTAAGATTAAAAAGTTCTTTGGGGTTGGTAGGCGGTCTACCACTGTGTTCTTTTAGATGGTATCTAACACCCCGATAAGGTGCTATGAAACAGGGCATTGTCGTGTACCCAGCGTCAACAAGGTAATACTTCCCTACATGGTGCAATCATATGTTAGTTTGTAAACAATCTAGCGCAGGGGATCTTAAAGGAGTATAACGCAAACCTTCAAAAATTTTAAGACCCTCGGGGGTTGGCCGTGATATCGCATCCCTAAGGACTGTGAAATCATTCGCCGAGCCTTCCCAACCAGCCATTACATATGTGAATTTCAAATCTGGGTTGACCACGGCGAGCACATTCTGGGTGGGTCCTTTACGACCGCGGAAACGTGGCATGTCCTGCGAAGGTACCAAGACGGCGACGTGTGTCCCGTCCAATATGCCTATGCAGTCCTACATGATTTAACCACTATGTCAATCGTCATTATTTTTATGCGTAATGGAAGTTACAATAGCCGTTCTTACTTTGAAATAAGGGTACCATTGGTGATTGTTCTCAATGTCTGGGTGGCATGTAGTGCGGGGCGGGTGGACAAAGTCGTCGCGGATTGAACACAACGCCCGTAGAACCATATTGAAATAACGACTTATTGTCTCCCCTGAGCGTAGGAATTCCACTCTCATTGTGCGATTTTTGGTGTTGTGCCCTACCACGTGCAGGAACATTGCAAGCTGCTCCTCTACGGATGTGTGCCTGGTGTCTAAAAGGAGGTGTTTGTCTCGCATAATTGACGCGAGGTGCATGAAGGGGCCAATGTCCATCCTAAGGTAACTGACACAATAATCCGCCCCACTTCGTAATATACGCTCCATGTGGTTTTTGCGAGTCAAGTCTCTGAATATTGACGGCTCCCTATATCTAGTGGACCTGTTTTCACCTTCCAACTCGATCAAGACCGCGACAACGACAACCATGGTCGTGAACGCGGCTGCCAGCGGCAACGAAATCGGTTCCGTTACTGACGAATCCATCGACCTAGTTGTTGTGCATTTTGTGCGAGGAAGAAGGTAACTTTCTTTTTAGTAGAGTTAGGCATTGAAATAAGATCACAAATCTCAAATGGCATATCAACATGGTTTTGCATACACACGGCATGAAAATCGCAAAGATTATGCAAGTATGGAATGCAGCTTTCATTGCATCGGGGTCTATAAAATCATGATTTTATTCAACAAATCCAAAGATCAATGCACAGTACGAATTAACAAGCAGTGTCAAGAATAACGAATGTAGACGGGATTCAAGTAAATTTATGACAGAAAAATTTTTTGGGCTCAGAACCAGCGGCGTATTTCACATGCGTGTTGCAAAATTGGGCGGCCTATCACGAGACATACCTAAGGCTGCAGCGGTTACCCTTCGCATACATACATACAAATAACGTGGAAATATTTTATTCTCAAGGGTACTAACACCGAAGGGGAGGGGGGTGGCGAGAGGGGCAAATACCTAATTGTATGTACGACGCTATCCGGCATCCAGGCTGCCACACCATCGGGTAGTCTCCAGTGATAGGCTGCAGAAAAAAGCGCTGGATTTCGTGATGCTTGGGCAAGCGTGTACGACATTGCAACACGCACTCATCATCGCCCAAAAGGAGTTAAAAAAACGATGTCTAGTTCAACCGTACAAGCGAGAGGCAAGAAGGAGTTCACAAAATTCCACAGTGCTCCTCATTCGAAATAAAAATTCTTTTCCGATCGACATGTGGAAATCGATCACAAAATCAGGTACTGAATTAGGTCACCCCAGCAACAAAAACCAAACAGGAGCCAGTCAATTGCAGCATGCACATGAAATTGATAACGAAAAATTCCATACAACATTGAATTAGCAGCAGGTGGCAGGAAGAGTTGGAGAAAATGCATTACAAGAGCGAGACAATTAAAAATCAAACTATAGCCAGTATGGAATAGATTAAAAATGATACAATGAAAATAAAAACTCAGCATGGAGTAAACCTGAAAACTCCACCTTGCACATAATAAAAAAAAAAATTCTTTTCGGATCGACATGTTGAAATCAAATACAAAATCAGGAACTGAATTATGTCACCCCAGCAACAAAAACCAAACAGGTGCCAGTCAATTGCAGCATGGACATCAAATTGATAACGAAAAATTCCATACAACATTGAATTAGCAGCAGGTGGCATAAAGAGTTGCAGAAAATGCATTACAAGAGCCAGACAATTAAAAATCAAACAAGAGCCAGTATGGAATAGATTAAAAATGATACGATGAAAATAAAAACTCAGCATGGAGTAAGGCTGAAAACTCCACCTTGCACATCCTCAAAATAAAAAATTCTTTTCGGATCGACATATTGAAATCAAATACAAAATCAGGAACTGAATTAGGTCACCCCAGCAACAAAAACCAAACAGGAGCCAGTCAATTGCAGCATGGACATCAAAATGATAACGAAAAATTCCATACAACATCGAATTAGCAGCAGGTGGCAGGAAGAGTTGCAGAAAATGCATTACAAGAGCCAGACAATTAAAAATCAAACAAGAGCCAGTATGGAATAGATTAAAAATGATGCGATGAAAATAAAAACTCAGCATGGAGTAAAGCTCAAAACTCCACCTTGCACATCCTCAAAATAAAAATTCATTTCGGATCGACATTGTGAAATCAAATACAAAATCAAGAACTGAATTAGGTCACCCCAGCAACAAAAACCAAACAGGAGCCAGTCAATTGCAGCATGGACATCAAATTGATAACGAAAAATTCCATAAAACATTGAATTAGCAGCAGGTGGCAGGAAGAGTTGCAGAAAATGCATTACAAGAGCCAGACAATTAAAAATCAAACAAGACCCAGTATGGAATAGATTAAAAATGATACGATGAAAATAAAAACTCAGCAAGGAGTAAGGCTGAAAACTCCACCTTGCACATCCTCAAAATAAAAAATTCTTTTCGGATCGACATGTTGAAATCGAATACAAAAGCAGGTACTGAATTAGGTCACCCAAGCAACAAAAACAAAACAGGAGCCACTCAATTGCACCATGGACATCAAATTGATAACGAAAAATTCCATACAACATTGAATTAGCAGCAGGTGGCAGAAAGAGTTGCAGAAAATGCATTAGAAGCGCCAGACAATTAAAAATCAAACAAGAACCAGTATGGAATAGATTAAAAATGATACGATGAAAATAAAAACTCAGCATGGAGTAAAGCTGAAAACTCCACCTTGCACATCCTCAAAAAAAAAAAATCTTTTCGGATCGACATCTTGAAATCAAATACAAAATCAGGAACTGAATTAGGTCACCCCAGCAACAAAAACCCAACAGGAGCCAGTCAATTGCAGCATGGACATCAAAATGATAACGAAAAATTCCATACAACATTGAATTAGCAGCAGGTGGCAGGAAGAGTTGCAGAAAATGCATTACAAGAGGCAGACAATTAAAAATCAAACAAGAGCCAGTATGGAATAGATTAAAAATGATACGATGAAAATAAAAACTCAGCATGGAGTAAGGCTGAAAACTCCACCTTGCACATCCTCAAAATAAAAAATTCATTTCGGATCGACATGTTGAAATCGAATACAAAATCAGGTACTGAATTAGGTCACCCTAGCAACAAAAACCAAACAGGAGCCAGTCAATTGCACCATGGACATCAAATTGATAACGAACAATTCCCTACAACATTGAATTAGCAGCAGGTGGCAGGAAGAGTTGCAAGAAATGCATTACAAGAGCCAGACAATTAAAAATCAAACAAGAACCAGTATGTAATAGATTAAAAATGATACGATGAAAATAAAAACTCAACATGGAGTAAAGCTGAAAACTCCACCTTGCACATCCTCAAAATAAAACTTCTTTTCGGATCGACATATTGAAACCAAATACAAAATCAGGAACTGAATTAGGTCACCCCAGCAACAAAAACCAAACAGGAGCCAGTCAATTGCAGCATGGACATCAAAATGATAACGAAAAATTCCATACAACATTGAATTAGCAGCAGGTGGCAGGAAGAGTTGCAGAAAATGCATTACAAGAGCCAGACAATTAAAAATCAAACAAGAGCCAATATGGAATAGATTAAAAATGATACGATGAAAATAAAAACTCAGCATGGAGTAAAGCTGAAAACTCCACCTTGCACATCCTCAAAATAAAAATTCATTTCGGATCGACATGTTGAAATCAAATACAAAATCAGGAACTGAATTAGGTCACCCCAGCAACAAAAACCAAACAGGAGCCAGTCAATTGCGGCATGGACATCAAATTGATAACGAAAAATTCCATACAACATTGAATTAGCTGCAGGTGGCAGGAAGAGTTGCAGAAAATGCATTACAAGAGCCAGACATTTAAAAATCAAACAACAGCCAGTATGGAATAGATTAAAAATGATACGATGAAAATAAAAACTCAACATGGAGTAAAGTTGAAAACTCCACCTTGCACATCCTAAAAAAAAAAACTCTTTTCGGATCGACATGTTGAAATCAAATACAAAATCAGGAACTGAATTAGGTCACCCCAGCAACAAAAACCAAACAGGAGCCAGTTAATTGCAGCATGGATATCAAATTGATAACGAAAAATTCCATACAACATTGAATTAGCAGCAGGTGGCAGAAAGAGTTGCAGAAAATGCATTAGAAGCGCCAGACAATTAAAAATCAAACAAGAACCAGTATGGAATAGATTAAAAATGATACGATGAAAATAAAAACTCAGCATGGAGTAAAGCTGAAAACTCCACCTTGCACATCCTAAAAAAAAAAATTCTTTTCGGATCGACATCTTGAAATCAAATACAAAATCAGGAACTGAATTAGGTCACCCCAGCAACAAAAACCCAACAGGAGCCAGTCAATTGCAGCATGGACATCAAAATGATAACGAAAAATTCCATACAACATTGAATTAGCAGCAGGTGGCAGGAAGAGTTGCAGAAAATGCATTACAAGAGGCAGACAATTAAAAATCAAACAAGAGCCAGTATGGAATAGATTAAAAATGATACGATGAAAATAAAAACTCAGCATGGAGTAAGGCTGAAAACTCCACCTTGCACATCCTCAAAATAAAAAATTCATTTCGGATCGACATGTTGAAATCGAATACAAAATCAGGTACTGAATTAGGTCACCCTAGCAACAAAAACCAAACAGGAGCCAGTCAATTGCACCATGGACATCAAATTGATAACGAACAATTCCCTACAACATTGAATTTGCAGCAGGTGGCAGGAAGAGTTGCAAGAAATGCATTACAAGAGCCAGACAATTAAAAATCAAACAAGAACCAGTATGTAATAGATTAAAAATGATACGATGAAAATAAAAACTCAACATGGAGTAAAGCTGAAAACTCCACCATGCACATCCTCAAAATAAAACTTCTTTTCGGATCGACATATTGAAACCAAATACAAAATCAGGAACTGAATTAGGTCACCCCAGCAACAAAAACCAAACAGGAGCCAGTCAATTGCAGCATGGACATCAAAATGATAACGAAAAATTCCATACAACATTGAATTAGCACCAGGTGGCAGGAAGAGTTGCAGAAAATGCATTACAAGAGCCAGACAATTAAAAATCAAACAAGAGCCAATATGGAATAGATTAAAAATGATACGATGAAAATAAAAACTCAGCATGGAGTAAAGCTGAAAACTCCACCTTGCACATCCTCAAAATAAAAATTCATTTCGGATCGACATGTTGAAATCAAATACAAAATCAGGAACTGAATTAGGTCACCCCAGCAACAAAAACCAAACAGGAGCCAGTCAATTTCGGCATGGACATCAAATTGATAACGAAAAATTCCATACAACATTGAATTAGCTGCAGGTGGCAGGAAGAGTTGCAGAAAATGCATTACAAGAGCCAGACATTTAAAAATCAAACAAGAGCCAGTATGGAATAGATTAAAAATGATACGATGAAAATTAAAACTCAGCATGGAGTAAAGCTGAAAACTCCACCTTGCACATCCTCAAAAAAAAAATTCTTTTCTGATCGACATGTTGAAATCAAATACAAAATCAGGTACTGAATTAGGTCACCCCAGTTACAATAACCAAACAGGAGCCAGTCAATTGCAGCATGTAAATCAAATTGATAAAGAAAAATACCATACAACATTGAATTAGCAGCATGTGGCATAAAGAGTTGCAGAAAATGCATTACAAGAGCCAGACAATTAAAAATCAAACAAGCGCCAGTATGGAATAGATTAAAAATCATACGATGAAAATAAAAAAGTCAGTATGGAGTAAAGCTGAAAAGTCCACCCTGCACATCCTCAAAATAAAAATTCTTTTCGGATCGCATGTTGAAATCAAATACAAAATAAGGAACTGAATTATGTCACCCAAGCAACAAAAACCAAACAGGAGCCAGTCAATTGCAGCATGGACATCAAATTGATAACGAAAAATTCCATACAAATATGAATTAGCAGCAGGTGGCAGGAAGAGTTGCAGAAATGCATTACAAGAGCCAGACAATTAAAAATCAAACAAGAGCCAGTATGGTATAGATTAAAAATGATACGATGAAAATAAAAACTCAGCATGGAGTAAAGCTGAAAACTCTACCTTGCATATCCTCAAAAAAAAAATTCTTTTCGGATCGACATGTTGAAATCAAATACAAAATCAGAAACTGAATTAGGTCACCCCAGCAACAAAAACCAAACAGGAGCCAGTCAATTGCTGCCTGCACATCAAATTGATAACGAAAAATTCCATACAACATTGAATTAGCAGCAGGTGGCAGGAAGAGTTGCAGAAAATGCATTACAAGAGCCAGACAATTAAAAATCAAACAAGAGCCAGTATAGAATAGATTAAAAATGATACGATGAAAATAAAAACTCAGCATGGAGTAAAGCTGAAAACTCTACCTTGCATATCCTCAAAAAAAAAATTCTTTTCGGATCGACATGTTGAAATCAAATACAAAATCAGAAACTGAATTAGGTCACCCCAGCAACAAAAACCAAACAGGAGCCAGTCAATTGCTGCCTGCACATCAAATTGATAACGAAAAATTCCATACAACATTGAATTAGCAGCGAGGTGGCGGGAAGAGTTGCGAAAATGCATTACAAGAGCCGGACAATTAAAAATCAAACAAGAGCCGAGTATAGAATAGATTAAAAATGATACGATGAAAATAAAAACTCCGAATAGAGTAAGGCTGAAAACTCGACCTTGCACATCCTCAAAAAAAAAAATTCTTTTCGGATCGACATGTTGAAATCGAATACAAAATCGAGTACTTGAATGAGGTCACCCGAGCAACAAAAATAAAACGAGGACCCGGTCAATTGCAGCATGGACATCAAATTGATAACGAAAAATTCCATACAACATTGAATTAGCGGCGGTGTGGCGAAAGAGTTGCGAAAATGCATTACAAGAGCCCGGACAAATAAAAATCAAACAAGAGCCAGTACGGAATAGATTAAAAATGATACGATGAAAATAGAAACTCAGCATGGAGTAAAGCTGAAAACTCCACCTTGCACATCCTCAAAATAAAAATTCTTTTCGGATCGACATATTGAAATCAAATACAAAATCAGGAACTGAATTATGTCACCCTAGCAACAAAAACCAAATAGGAGCCAGTTATTTGCAGCATGGACATCGAATTGATAACGAAAAATTCCATACAACAATGAATTAGAAGCAGGTGGCAGGAAGAGTTGCAGAAAATGCATTACAAGAGCCAGACAATTAAAAATCAAACAAGAACCAGTAGGGAATAGATTAAAAATGATACGATGAAAATAAAAACTCAACATGGAGTAAAGCTGAAAACTCCACCTTGCACATCCTCAAAAAAAAAATTCTTTTTGGATCGACATGTTGAAATCAAATACAAAATCAGGAACTGCATTAGGTAACCCCAGCAACAAAAACCAAACAGGAGCCAGTCAATTGCAGCATGCACATCAAATTGATAACGAAAAATTCAATACAAAATTGAATTAGCAGCAGGTGGCAGGAAGAGTTGCAGAATTGCATTACAAGAGCCAGACAATTAAAAATCAAACAAGAGCCAGTATGGTATAGATTAAAAATGATACGATGAAAATAAAAACTCAGCATGGAGTAAAGCTGAAAACTCCACCTTGCACATCCTCAAAAAAAAAATTCTTTTCGGATCGACATATTG
The DNA here is from genome assembly GCA_902712375.1 of Dioscorea dumetorum. Taxonomy (NCBI): domain Eukaryota; kingdom Viridiplantae; phylum Streptophyta; class Magnoliopsida; order Dioscoreales; family Dioscoreaceae; genus Dioscorea; species Dioscorea dumetorum. Next base: position 636,038 of record CACTHL010000635.1, read on the forward strand.
AAATCAAATACAAAATCAGGAACTGAATTAGGTCACCCAAGCAACAAAAACCAAACAGGAGCCAGTTAATTGCAGCATGGACATCAAATTGATAACGAAAAATTCCATACAACATTGAATTAGCAGCAGGTGGCAGGAAGAGTTGCAGAAAATGCATTACAAGAGCCAGACAATTAAAAATCAAACAAGAGCCAGTATGGAATAGATTAAAATTGATACGATGAAAATAAAAACTCAGCATGGAGTAAGGCTGAAAACTCGACCTTGCACATCCTCAAAATAAAAACTTCTTTTCGGATCAACATGTTGAAATCGAATACAAAATAAGGTACTGAATTAGGTCACCCTAGCAACAAAAACCAAATAGGAGAAAGTCAATTGCAGCATGGACATCAAATGGATAACGAAAAATTCCATACAACATTGAATTTGCAGCAAGTGGCAGGAAGAGTTGCAGAAAATGCATTACAAGAGCCAGACAATTAAAAATCAAACAAGCGCCAGTGTGGAATAGATTAAAAATCATACGATGAAAATAAAAAACTCAGTATGGAGTAAAGCTGAAAACTCCACCCTGCACACCCTCAAAATAAACATTCTTTTCGGATCGCATGTTGAAATCAAATACAAAATCAGGAACTGAATTATGTCCCCCCAGCAACAAAAACCAAACAGGAGCCAGTCAATTGCAGCGTGGACATCAAATTGATAACGAAAAATTCCATACAAAATTGAATTAGCAGCAGGTGGCAGGAAGAGTTGCAGAAATGCATTACAAGAGATAGACAATTAAAAATCAAACAAGAGCCAGTATGGTATAGATTAAAAATGATACGATGAAAATAAAAACTCAGCATGGAGTAAAGCTGAAAACTCCACCTTGCACATCCTCAAAATAAAAATTCTTTTCGGATCGACATATTGAAATCAAATACAAAATCAGGAACTGAATTAGGTCACCCAAGCAACAAAAACCAAACAGGAGCCAGTTAATTGCAGCATGGATATCAAATTGATAACGAAAAATTCCATACAACATTGAATTAGCAGCAGGTGGCAGGAAGAGTTGCAGAAAATGCATTACAAGAGCCAGACAATTAAAAATCAAACAAGAGCCAGTATGGAATAGATTAAAAATGATACGATGAAAATAAAAACTCAGCATGCAGTAAAGCTGAAAACTCCACCTTGCACATCCTCAAAAAAAAAATTCTTTTCGGATCAACATGTTGAAATCAAATACAAAATCAGGAACTGAATTAGGTCACCCCAGCAACAAAAACCAAACAGGAGCCAGTTAATTGCAGCATGGACATCAAATTGATAACGAAAAATTAAATACAACATTGAATTAGCAGCAGGTGGCAGGAAGAGTTGCAGAAAATGCATTACAAGAGCCAGACAATTAAAAATCAAACAAGAGCCAGTATGGAATAGATTAAAAATGATACGATGAAAATAAAAACTCAGCATGGAGTAAAGCTGAAAACTCCACCTTGCACATCCTCAAAAAAAAAATTCTTTTCGGATCGACATATTGAAATCAAATACAAAATCAGGAACTGAATTAGGTCACCCAAGCAACAAAAACCAAACAGGAGCCAGTTAATTGCAGCATGGACATCAAATTGATAACGAAAAATTAAATACAACATTGAATTAGCAGCAGGTGGCAGGAAGAGTTGCAGAAAATGCATTACAAGAGCCAGACAATTAAAAATCAAACAAGAGCCAGTATGGAATAGATTAAAAATGATACGATGAAAATAAAAACTCAGCATGGAGTAAAGCTGAAAACTCCACCTTGCACATCCTCAAAAAAAAAATTCTTTTCGGATCGACATGTTGAAATCAAATACAAAATCAGAAACTGAATTAGGTCACCCCAGCAACAAAAACCAAACAGGAGCAAGTCAATTGCAGCATGGACATCAAAATGATAACGAAAAATTCCATACAACATTGAATTAGCAGCAGGTGGCAGGAAGAGTTGCAGAAAATGCATTACAAGAGCCAGACAATTAAAAATCAAACAAGAGCCAATATGGAATAGATTAAAAATGATACGATGAAAATAAAAACTCAGCATGGAGTAAAGCTGAAAACTCCACCTTGCACATCCTCAAAATAAAAATTCATTTCGGATCGACATGTTGAAATCAAATACAAAATCAGGAACTGAATTAGGTCACCCCAGCAACAAAAACCAAACAGGAGCCAGTCAATTGCGGCATGGACATCAAATTGATAACGAAAAATTCCATACAACATTGAATTAGCTGCAGGTGGCAGGAAGAGTTGCAGAAAATGCATTACAAGAGCCAGACATTTAAAAATCAAACAAGAGCCAGTATGGAATAGATTAAAAATGATACGATGAAAATTAAAACTCAGCATGGAGTAAAGCTGAAAACTCCACCTTGCACATCCTCAAAAAAAAAATTCTTTTCGGATCGACATGTTGAAATCAAATACAAAATCAGGTACTGAATTAGGTCACCCCAGTTACAATAACCAAACAGGAGCCAGTCAATTGCAGCATGTAAATCAAATTGATAAAGAAAAATACCATACAACATTGAATTAGCAGCATGTGGCATAAAGAGTTGCAGAAAATGCATTACAAGAGCCAGACAATTAAAAATCAAACAAGCGCCAGTATGGAATAGATTAAAAATCATACGATGAAAATAAAAAAGTCAGTATGGAGTAAAGCTGAAAAGTCCACCCTGCACATCCTCAAAATAAAAATTCTTTTCGGATCGCATGTTGAAATCAAATACAAAATAAGGAACTGAATTATGTCACCCAAGCAACAAAAACCAAACAGGAGCCAGTCAATTGCAGCATGGACATCAAATTGATAACGAAAAATTCCATACAAATATGAATTAGCAGCAGGTGGCAGGAAGAGTTGCAGAAATGCATTACAAGAGCCAGACAATTAAAAATCAAACAAGAGCCAGTATGGTATAGATTAAAAATGATACGATGAAAATAAAAACTCAGCATGGAGTAAAGCTGTAAACTCCACCTTGCACATCCTCAAAATAAAAATTCTTTTCGGATCGACATATTGAAATCAAATACAAAATCAGGAACTGAATTAGGTCACCCCAGCAACAAAAACCAAACAGGAGCCAGTTAATTGCAGCATGGACATCAAATTGATAACGAAAAATTCCATACAACATTGAATTAGCAGCAGGTGGTAGGAAGAGTTGCAGAAAATGCATTACAAGAGCCAGACAATTAAAAATCAAACAAGAGACAGTGTGGAATAGATTAAAAATGATACGATGAAAATAAAAACTCAGCATGGAGTAAAGCTGAAAACTCTACCTTGCACATCCTCAAAAAAAAAATTCTTTTCGGATCGACATGTTGAAATCAAATACAAAATCAGAAACTGAATTAGGTCACCCCAGCAACAAAAACCAAACAGGAGCCAGTCAATTGCAGCCTGCACATCAAATTGATAACGAAAAATTCCATACAACATTGAATTAGCAGCAGGTGGCAGGAAGAGTTGCAGAAAATGCATTACAAGAGCCAGACAATTAAAAATCAAACAAGAGCCAGTATAGAATAGATTAAAAATGATACGATGAAAATAAAAACTCCGAATAGAGTAAGGCTGAAAACTCGACCTTGCACATCCTCAAAATAAAAAATTCTTTTCGGATCGACATGTTGAAATCGAATACAAAATCAGGTACTGAATGAGGTCACCCGAGCAACAAAAATAAAACAGGACCCAGTCAATTGCAGCATGGACATCAAATTGATAACGAAAAATTCCATACAACATTGAATTAGCAGCAGGTGGGAGAAAGAGTTGCAGAAAATGCATTACAAGAGCCAGACAAATAAAAATCAAACAAGAGCCAGTACGGAATAGATTAAAAATGATACGATGAAAATAGAAACTCAGCATGGAGTAAAGCTGAAAACTCCACCTTGCACATCCTCAAAATAAAAATTCTTTTCGGATCGACATATTGAAATCAAATACAAAATCAGGAACTGAATTATGTCACCCTAGCAACAAAAACCAAATAGGAGCCAGTTATTTGCAACATGGACATCGAATTGATAACGAAAAATTCCTTACAACAATGAATTAGAAGCAGGTGGCAGGAAGAGTTGCAGAAAATGCATTACAAGAGCCAGACAATTAAAAATCAAACAAGAACCAGTAGGGAATAGATTAAAAATGATACGATGAAAATAAAAACTCAACATGGAGTAAAGCTGAAAACTCCACCTTGCACATCCTCAAAAAAAAAATTCTTTTCGGATCGACATGTTGAAATCAAATACAAAATCAGGAACTGCATTAGGTAACCCCAGCAACAAAAACCAAACAGGAGCCAGTCAATTGCAGCATGCACATCAAATTGATAACGAAAAATTCCATACAACATTGAATTAGCAGCAGGTGGCAGGAAGAGTTGCAGAAAATGCATTACAAGAGCCAGACAATTAAAAATCAAACAAGCGCCAGTATGGAATAGATTAAAAATCATACGATGAAAATAAAAAACTCAGTATGGAGTAAAGCTGAAAACTCCACCATGCACATCCTCAAAATAAAAATTCTTTTCGGATCACATGTTGAAATCAAATACAAAATCAGGAATTGAATTATGTCACCCCAGCAACAAAAACCAAACAGGAGCCAGTCAATTGCAGCATGGACATCAAATTGATAACGAAAAATTCAATACAAAATTGAATTAGCAGCAGGTGGCAGGAAGAGTTGCAGAATTGCATTACAAGAGCCAGACAATTAAAAATCAAAAAAGAGCCAGTATGGTATAGATTAAAAATGATACGATGAAAATAAAAACTCAGCATGGAGTAAAGCTGAAAACTCCACCTTGCACATCCTCAAAAAAAAAATTCTTTTCGGATCGACATATTGAAATCAAATACAAAATCAGGAACTGAATTAGGTCACCCAAGCAACAAAAACCAAACAGGAGCCAGTTAATTGCAGCATGGACATCAAATTGATAACGAAAAATTCCATACAACATTGAATTAGCAGCAGGTGGCAGGAAGAGTTGCAGAAAATGCATTACAAGAGCCAGACAATTAAAAATCAAACAAGAGCCAGTATGGAATAGATTAAAATTGATACGATGAAAATAAAAACTCAGCATGGAGTAAGGCTGAAAACTCGACCTTGCACATCCTCAAAATAAAAAATTCTTTTCGGATCGACATGTTGAAATCGAATACAAAATCAGGTACTGAATTAGGTCACCCTAGCAACAAAAACCAAATAGGAGAAAGTCAATTGCAGCATGGACATCAAATGGATAACGAAAAATTCCATACAACATTGAATTTGCAGCAAGTGGCAGGAAGAGTTGCAGAAAATGCATTACAAGAGCCAGACAATTAAAAATCAAACAAGCGCCAGTGTGGAATAGATTAAAAATCATACGATGAAAATAAAAAACTCAGTATGGAGTAAAGCTGAAAACTCCACCCTGCACATCCTCAAAATAAACATTCTTTTCGGATCGCATGTTGAAATCAAATACAAAATCAGGAACTGAATTATGTCCCCCCAGCAACAAAAACCAAACAGGAGCCAGTCAATTGCAGCATGGACATCAAATTGATAACGAAAAATTCCATACAAAATTGAATTAGCAGCAGGTGGCAGGAAGAGTTGCAGAAATGCATTACAAGAGATAGACAATTAAAAATCAAACAAGAGCCAGTATGGTATAGATTAAAAATGATACGATGAAAATAAAAACTCAGCATGGAGTAAAGCTGAAAACTCCACCTTGCACATCCTCAAAATAAAAATTCTTTTCGGATCGACATATTGAAATCAAATACAAAATCAGGAACTGAATTAGGTCACCCAAGCAACAAAAACCAAACAGGAGCCAGTTAATTGCAGCATGGATATCAAATTGATAACGAAAAATTCCATACAACATTGAATTAGCAGCAGGTGGCAGGAAGAGTTGCAGAAAATGCATTACAAGCGCCAGACAATTAAAAATCAAACAAGAGCCAGTATGGAATAGATTAAAAATGATACGATGAAAATAAAATCTCAGCATGCAGTAAAGCTGAAAACTCCACCTTGCACATCCTCAAAAAAAATATTCTTTTCGGATCAACATGTTGAAATCAAATACAAAATCAGGAACTGAATTAGGTCACCCCAGCAACAAAAACCAAACAGGAGCCAGTTAATTGCAGCATGGACATCAAATTGATAACGAAAAATTAAATACAACATTGAATTAGCAGCAGGTGGCAGGAAGAGTTGCAGAAAATGCATTACAAGCGCCAGACAATTAAAAATCAAACAAGAGCCAGTATGGAATAGATTAAAAATGATACGATGAAAATAAAAACTCAGCATGCAGTAAAGCTGAAAACTCCACCTTGCACATCCTCAAAAAAAAAATTCTTTTCGGATCAACATGTTGAAATCAAATACAAAATCAGGAACTGAATTAGGTCACCCCAGCAACAAAAACCAAACAGGAGCCAGTTAATTGCAGCATGGACATCAAATTGATAACGAAAAATTCCATACAACATTGAATTAGCAGCAGGTGGTAGGAAGAGTTGCAGAAAATGCATTACAAGAGCCAGACAATTAAAAATCAAACAAGAGACAGTGTGGAATAGATTAAAAATGATACGATGAAAATAAAAACTCAGCATGGAGTAAAGCTGAAAACTCTACCTTGCACATCCTCAAAAAAAAAATTCTTTTCGGATCGACATGTTGAAATCAAATACAAAATCAGAAACTGAATTAGGTCACCCCAGCAACAAAAACCAAACAGGAGCCAGTCAATTGCAGCATGCACATCAAATTGATAACGAAAAATTCCATACAACATTGAATTAGCAGCAGGTGGCAGGAAGAGTTGCAGAAAATGCATTACAAGAGCCAGACAATTAAAAATCAAACAAGAGCCAGTATAGAATAGATTAAAAATGATACGATGAAAATAAAAACTCCGAATAGAGTAAGGCTGAAAACTCGACCTTGCACATCCTCAAAATAAAAAATTCTTTTCGGATCGACATGTTGAAATCGAATACAAAATCAGGTACTGAATGAGGTCACCCGAGCAACAAAAATAAAACAGGACCCAGTCAATTGCAGCATGGACATCAAATTGATAACGAAAAATTCCATACAACATTGAATTAGCAGCAGGTGGCAGAAAGAGTTGCAGAAAATGCATTACAAGAGCCAGACAAATAAAAATCAAACAAGAGCCAGTACGGAATAGATTAAAAATGATACGATGAAAATAGAAACTCAGCATGGAGTAAAGCTGAAAACTCCACCTTGCACATCCTCAAAATAAAAATTCTTTTCGGATCGACATATTGAAATCAAATACAAAATCAGGAACTGAATTATGTCACCCTAGCAACAAAAACCAAATAGGAGCCAGTTATTTGCAGCATGGACATCGAATTGATAACGAAAAATTCCTTACAACAATGAATTAGAAGCAGGTGGCAGGAAGAGTTGCAGAAAATGCATTACAAGAGCCAGACAATTAAAAATCAAACAAGAACCAGTAGGGAATAGATTAAAAATGATACGATGAAAATAAAAACTCAACATGGAGTAAAGCTGAAAACTCCACCTTGCACATCCTCAAAAAAAAAATTCTTTTCGGATCGACATGTTGAAATCAAATACAAAATCAGGAACTGCATTAGGTAACCCCAGCAACAAAAACCAAACAGGAGCCAGTCAATTGCAGCATGCACATCAAATTGATAACGAAAAATTCCATACAACAATGAATTAGCAGCAGGTGGCAGGAAGAGTTGCAGAAAATGCATTACAAGAGCCAGACAATTAAAAATCAAACAAGCGCCAGTATGGAATAGATTAAAAATCATACGATGAAAATAAAAAACTCAGTATGGAGTAAAGCTGAAAACTCCACCATGCACATCCTCAAAATAAAAATTCTTTTCGGATCACATGTTGAAATCAAATACAAAATCAGGAACTGAATTATGTCACCCCAGCAACAAAAACCAAACAGGAGCCAGTCAATTGCAGCATGGACATCAAATTGATAACGAAAAATTCAATACAAAATTGAATTAGCAGCAGGTGGCAGGAAGAGTTGCAGAATTGCATTACAAGAGCCAGACAATTAAAAATCAAACAAGAGCCAGTATGGTATAGATTAAAAATGATACGATGAAAATAAAAACTCAGCATGGAGTAAAGCTGAAAACTCCACCTTGCACATCCTCAAAAAAAAAATTCTTTTCGGATCGACATATTGAAATCAAATACAAAATCAGGAACTGAATTAGGTCACCCAAGCAACAAAAACCAAACAGGAGCCAGTTAATTGCAGCATGGACATCAAATTGATAACGAAAAATTCCATACAACATTGAATTAGCAGCAGGTGGCAGGAAGAGTTGCAGAAAATGCATTACAAGAGCCAGACAATTAAAAATAAAACAAGAGCCAGTATGGAATAGATTAAAATTGATACGATGAAAATAAAAACTCAGCATGGAGTAAGGCTGAAAACTCGACCTTGCACATCCTCAAAATAAAAACTTCTTTTCGGATCAACATGTTGAAATCGAATACAAAATAAGGTACTGAATTAGGTCACCCTAGCAACAAAAACCAAATAGGAGAAAGTCAATTGCAGCATGGACATCAAATGGATAACGAAAAATTCCATACAACATTGAATTTGCAGCAAGTGGCGAGGAAGAGTTGCGAAAATGCATTACAAGAGCCGAGACAATTAAAAATCAAACAAGCGCCGGTATGGAATAGATTAAAAATCATACGATGAAAATAAAAACTCAGTATGGAGTAAAGCTGAAAACTCCACCCTGCACATCCTCAAAATAAACATTCTTTTCGGATCGCATGTTGAAATCAAATACAAAATCGAGGAACCGAATTATGTCCCCCAAACAACAAAAACCAAACGAGAGCCGATCAATTGCGGCATGGACATCAAATTGATAACGAAAAATTCCATACAAAATTGAATTAGCAGAGGTGGCGGGAAGAGTTGCGAGAAATGCATTACAAGAGATAGACAATTAAAAATCAAACAAGAGCCAGTATGGTATAGATTAAAAATGATACGATGAAAATAAAAACTCAGCATGGAGTAAAGCTGAAAACTCCACCTTGCACATCCTCAAAATAAAAATTCTTTTCGGATCGACATATTGAAATCAAATACAAAATCAGGAACTGAATTAGGTCACCCAAGCAACAAAAACCAAACAGGAGCCAGTTAATTGCAGCATGGATATCAAATTGATAACGAAAAATTCCATACAACATTGAATTAGCGGCGAGGTGGCGGGAAGAGTTGCGAGAAAATGCATTACAAGCGCCCAGACAATTAAAAATCAAACAAGAGCCAGTATGGAATAGATTAAAAATGATACGATGAAAATAAAAACTCGGCATGCAGTAAAGCTGAAAACTCCACCTTGCACATCCTCAAAAAAAAAATTCTTTTCGGATCAACATGTTGAAATCAAATACAAAATCGGGAACCTGAATTAGGTCACCCCTAACAACAAAAACCAAACGGGAGCCGAGTTAATTGCAGCATGGACATCAAATTGATAACGAAAAATTAAATACAACATTGAATTAGCAGCAGGTGGCAGGAAGAGTTGCAGAAAATGCATTACAAGAGCCAGACAATTAAAAATCAAACAAGAGCCAGTATGGAATAGATTAAAAATGATATGATGAAAATAAAAACTCAGCATGGAGTAAAGCTGAAAACTCCACCTTGCACATCCTCAAAAAAAAACTTCTTTTCGGATCGACATATTGAAATCAAATACAAAATCAGGAACTGAATTAGGTCACCCAAGCAACAAAAACCAAACAGGAGCCAGTTAATTGCAGCATGGACATCAAATTGATTACGAAAAATTAAATACAACATTGAATTAGCAGCAGGTGGCAGGAAGAGTTGCAGAAAATGCATTACAAGAGCCAGAAAATTAAAAATCAAACAATAGCCAGTATGGAATAGATTAAAAATGATACGATGAAAATAAAAACTCAGCATGGAGTAAAGCTGAAAACTCCACCTTGCACATCCTCAAAAAAAAAATTCTTTTCGGATCGACATGTTGAAATCAAATACAAAATCAGAAACTGAATTAGGTCACCCCAGCAACAAAAACCAAACAGGAGCCAGTCAATCGCAGCCTGCACATCAAATTGATAACGAAAAATTCCATACAACATTGAATTAGCAGCAGGTGGCAGGAAGAGTTGCAGAAAATGCATTACAAGAGCCAGACAATTAAAAATCAAACAAGAGCCAGTATGGTATAGATTAAAAATGATACGATGAAAATAAAAACTCAGCATGGAGTAAAGCTGAAAACTCCACCTTGCACTTCCTCAAAATTAAAATTCTTTTCGGATCGACATATTGAAATCAAATACAAAATCAGGAACTGAATTATGTCACCCCAGCAACAAAAACCAAACAGGAGCCAGTCAATTGCAGCATGGACATCAAATTGATAACGAAAAATTCCATACAAAATTGAATTAGCAGCAGGTGGCAGGAAGAGTTGCAGAAATGCATTACAAGAGCCAGACAATTAAAAATCAAACAAGAGCCAGTATGGTATAGATTAAAAATGATACGATGAAAATAAAAACTCAGCATGGAGTAAAGCTGAAAACTCCACCTTGCACATCCTCAAAATAAAAATTCTTTTCGGATCGACATATTGAAATCAAATACAAAATCAGGAACTGAATTAGGTCACCCAAGCAACAAAAACCAAACAGGAGCCAGTTAATTGCAGCATGGATATCAAATTGATAACGAAAAATTCCATACAACATTGAATTAGCAGCAGGTGGCAGGAAGAGTTGCAGAAAATGCATTACAAGAGCCAGACAATTAAAAATCAAACAAGAGCCAGTATGGAATAGATTAAAAATGATACGATGAAAATAAAAACTCAGCATGCAGTAAAGCTGAAAACTCCACCTTGCACATCCTCAAAAAAAAAATTCTTTTCGGATCAACATGTTGAAATCAAATACAAAATCAGGAACTGAATTAGGTCACCCCAGCAACAAAAACCAAACAGGAGCCAGTCAATTGCAGCCTGCACAGCAAATTGATAACGAAAAATTCCATACAACATTGAATTAGCAGCAGATGGCAGGAAGAGTTGCAGAAAATGCATTACAAGAGCCAGACAATTAAAAATCAAACAAGAGCCAGTATGGAATAGATTAAAATTGATACGATGAAAATAAAAACTCAGCATGGAGTAAGGCTGAAAACTCGACCTTGCACATCCTCAAAATAAAAAATTCTTTTCGGATCGACATGTTGAAATCGAATACAAAATCAGGTACTGAATGAGGTCACCCGAGCAACAAAAACCAAACAGGAGCCAGTCAATTGCAGCATGGCATCAAATTGATAACGAAAAATTCCATACAACATTGAATTAGCAGCAGGTGGCAGGAAGAGTTGCAGAAAATGCATTACAAGAGCCAGACAAATAAAAATCAAACAAGTGCCAGCACGGATTAGATTAAAAATGATACGATGAAAATAAAAACTCAGCATGGAGTAAAGCTGAAAACTCCACCTTGCACATCCTCAAAAAAAAAATTCTTTTCGGATCAACATGTTGAAATCAAATACAAAATCAGGAACTGAATTAGGTCACCCCAGCAACAAAAACCAAACAGGAGCCAGTCAATTGCAGCCTGCACAGCAAATTCATAACGAAAAATTCCATACAACATTGAATTAGCAGCAGATGGCAGGAAGAGTTGCAGAAAATGCATTACAAGAGCCAGACAATTAAAAATCAAACACGAGCCAGTATGGAATAGATTAAAATTGATACGATGAAAATAAAAACTCAGCATGGAGTAAGGCTGAAAACTCGACCTTGCACATCCTCAAAATAAAAAATTCTTTTCGGATCGACATGTTGAAATCGAATACAAAATCAGGTACTGAATGAGGTCACCCGAGCAACAAAAACCAAACAGGAGCCAGTCAATTGCAGCATGGACATCAAATTGATAACGAAAAATTCCATACAAAATTGAATTAGCAGCAGGTGGCAGGAAGAGTTGCAGAAATGCATTACAAGAGCCAGACAATTAAAAATCAAACAAGAGCCAGTATGGTATAGATTAAAAATGATACGATGAAAATAAAAACTCAGCATGGAGTAAAGCTGAAAACTCCACCTTGCACATCCTCAAAATAAAAATCCTTTTCGGATCGACATATTGAAATCAAATACAAAATCAGGAACTGAATAAGGTCACCCAAGCAACAAAAACCAAACAGGAGCCAGTTATATGCAGCATGGATATCAAATTGATAACGAAAAATTCCATACAACATTGAATTAGCAGCAGGTGGCAGGAAGAGTTGCAGAAAATGCATTACAAGAGCCAGACAATTAAAAATCAAACAAGAGCCAGTATGGAATAGATTAAAAATGATACGATGAAAATAAAAACTCAGCATGCAGTAAAGCTGAAAACTCCACCTTGCACATCCTCAAAAAAAAAATTCTTTTCGGATCAACATGTTGAAATCAAATACAAAATCATTAACTGAATTAGGTCACCCCAGCAACAAAAACCAAACAGGAGCCAGTCAATTGCAGCCTGCACAGCAAATTGATAACGAAAAATTCCATACAACATTGAATTAGCAGCAGATGGCAGGAAGAGTTGCAGAAAATGCATTACAAGAGCCAGACAATTAAAAATCAAACAAGAGCCAGTATGGAATAGATTAAAATTGATACGATGAAAATAAAAACTCAGCATTTAGTAAGGCTGAAAACTCGACCTTGCACATCCTCAAAATAAAAAATTCTTTTCGGATCGACATGTTGAAATCGAATACAAAATCAGGTACTGAATGAGGTCACCCGAGCAACAAAAACCAAACAGGAGCCAGTCAATTGCAGCATGGCATCAAATTGATAACGAAAAATTCCATACAACATTGAATTAGCAGCATGTGGCAGGAAGAGTTGCAGAAAATGCATTACAAGAGCCAGACAAATAAAAATCAAACAAGTGCCAGCACGGATTAGATTAAAAATGATACGATGAAAATAAAAACTCAGCATGGAGTAAAGCTGAAAACTCCACCTTGCACATCCTCAAAATAAAAATTCATTTCTGATCGACATGTTGAAATCAAATACAAAATCAGGAACAGAATTAGGTCACCCCAGTTACAAAAATCAAACAGGAGCCAGTTAATTGCAGCATGGAAATCAAATTGATAAAGAAAAATACCATACAACATTGTATTAGCAGCATGTGGCAGAAAGAGTTGCAGAAAATGCATTACAAGAGCCAGACAATTAAAAATCAAACAAGCGCCAGTATGGAATAGATTAAAAATCATACGATGAAAATAAAAAAGTCAGTATGGAGTAAAGCTGAAAAGTCCACCCTACACATCCTCAAAATAAAAATTCTTTTCGGATCGAATGTTGAAATCAAATACAAAATCGGCGGGCGAATTAGGTCACCCCAAAAAAAAAACAAAAACAAGTCAATTGCTGCACAGCAAATTGATAACGAAAAATTCCATACAACATTGAATTAGCAGCAGGTGGCAGGAAGAGTTGCAGAAAATGCATTACAAGAGCCAGACAATTAAAAATCAAACAAGAGCCAGTATGGAATAGATTAAAATTGATACGATGAAAATAAAAACTCAGCATGGAGTAAGGCTGAAAACTCGACCTTGCACATCCTCAAAATAAAAAATTCTTTTCGGATCGACATGTTGAAATCGAATACAAAATCAGTTACTGAATTAGGTCACCCTAGCAACAAAAACCAAATAGGAGAAAGTCAATTGCAGCATGGACATCAAATTGATAACGAAAAATTCCATACAACATTGAATTAGCAGCAGGTGGCAGGAAGAGTTGCAGAAAATGCATTACAAGAGCCAGACAATTAAAAATCAAACAAGAGCCAATATGGAATAGATTAAAAATGATACGATGAAAATAAAAACTCAGCATGGAGTAAAGCTGAAAACTCCACCTTGCACATCCTCAAAATAAAAATTCATTTCGGATCGACATGTTGAAATCAAATACAAAATCAGGAACTGAATTAGGTCACCCCAGCAACAAAAATCAAACAGGAGCCAGTCAATTGCGGCATGGACATCAAATTGATAACGAAAAATTCCATACAACATTGAATTAGCTGCAGGTGGCAGGAAGAGTTGCAGAAAATGCATTACAAGAGCCAGACTTTTAAAAATCAAACAAGAGCCAGTATGGAATAGATTAAAAATGATACGATGAAAATTAAAACTCAGCATGGAGTAAAGCTGAAAACTCCACTTTGCACATCCTTAAAATAAAAATTCTTTTCGGATCGACATGTTGAAATCAAATACAAAATCAGGTACTGAATTAGGTCACCCAGTTACAAAAATCAAACAGGAGCCAGTCAATTGCACCATGTAAATCAAATTGATAAAGAAAAATACCATACAACATTGTATTAGCAGCATGTGGCAGAAAGAGTTGCAGAAAATGCATTACAAGAGCCAGACAATTAAAAATCAAACAAGCGCCAGTATGGAATAGATTAAAAATCATACGATGAAAATAAAAAAGTCAGTATGGAGTAAAGCTGAAAAGTCCACCCTGCACATCCTCAAAATAAAAATTCTTTTCGGATCGCATGTTGAAATCAAATACAAAATCAGGAACTGAATTAGGTCACCCCAGCAACAAAAACCAAACAGGAGCCAGTCAATTGCAGCCTGCACAGCAAATTGATAACGAAAAATTCCATACAACATTGAATTAGCAGCAGGTGGCAGGAAGAGTTGCAGAAAATGCATTACAAGAGCCAGACAATTAAAAATCAAACAAGAGCCAGTATGGAATAGATTAAAATTGATACGATGAAAATAAAAACTCAGCATGGAGTAAGGCTGAAAACTCGACCTTGCACATCCTCAAAATAAAAAATTCTTTTCGGATCGACATGTTGAAATCGAATACAAAATCAGGTACTGAATTAGGTCACCCTAGCAACAAAAACCAAATAGGAGAAAGTCAATTGCAGCATGGACATCAAATTGATAACGAAAAATTCCATACAACATTGAATTAGCTGCAGGTGGCAGGAAGAGTTGCAGAAAATGCATTACAAGAGCCAGACTTTTAAAAATCAAACAAGAGCCAGTATGGAATAGATTAAAAATGATACGATGAAAATTAAAACTCAGCATGGAGTAAAGCTGAAAACTCCACCTTGCACATCCTTAAAATAAAAATTCTTTTCGGATCGACATGTTGAAATCAAATACAAAATCAGGTACTGAATTAGGTCACCCCAGTTTCAAAAATCAAACAGGAGCCAGTCAATTGCAGCATGTAAATCAAATTGATAAAGAAAAATACCATACAACATTGTATTAGCAGCATGTGGCAGAAAGAGTTGCAGAAAATGCATTACAAGAGCCAGACAATTAAAAATCAAACAAGCGCCAGTATGGAATAGATTAAAAATCATACGATGAAAATAAAAAAGTCAGTATGGAGTAAAGCTGAAAAGTCCACCCTGCACATCCTCAAAATAAAAATTCTTTTCGGATCGCATGTTGAAATCAAATACAAAATAAGGAACTGAATTATGTCACCCCAGCAACAAAAACCAAACAGGAGCCAGTCAATTGCAGCATGGACATCAAATTGATAACGAAAAATTCCATACAAAATTGAATTAGCAGCAGGTGGCAGGAAGAGTTGCAGAAATGCATTACAAGAGCCAGACAATTAAAAATCAAACAAGAGCCAGTATGGTATAGATTAAAAATGATACGATGAAAATAAAAACTCAGCATGGAGTAAAGCTGAAAACTCCACCTTGCACATCCTCAAAATAAAAATTCTTTTCGGATCGACATATTGAAATCAAATACAAAATCAGGAACTGAATTAGGTCACCCAAGCAACAAAAACCAAACAGGAGCCAGTTAATTGCAGCATGGACATCAAATTGATAACGAAAAATTCCATACAACATTGAATTAGCAGCAGGTGGCAGGAAGAGTTGCAGAAAATGCATTACAAGAGCCAGACAATTAAAAATCAAACAAGAGCCAGTATGGAATAGATTAAAAATGATACGATGAAAATAAAAACTCAGCATGGAGTAAAGCTGAAAACTCCACCTTGCACATCCTCAAAAAAAAAATTCTTTTCGGATTGACATGTTGAAATCAAATACAAAATCAGAAACTGAATTAGGTCACCCCAGCAACAAAAACCAAACAGGAGCCAGTCAATTGCAGCCTGCACATCAAATTGATAACGAAAAATTCCATACAACATTGAATTAGCAGCAGGTGGCAGGAAGAGTTGCAGAAAATGCATTACAAGAGCCAGACAATTAAAAATCAAACAAGAGCCAGTAGGGAATAGATTAAAATTGATACGATGAAAATAAAAACTCAGCATGGAGTAAAGCTTAAAACTCCACCTTGCACTTCCTCAAAATTAAAATTCTTTTCGGATCGACATATTGAAATCAAATACAAAATCAGGAACTGAATTATGTCACCCCAGCAACAAAAACCAAACAGGAGCCAGTCAATTGCAGCATGGACATCAAATTGATAACGAAAAATTCCATACAAAATTGAATTAGCAGCAGGTGGCAGGAAGAGTTGCAGAAATGCATTACAAGAGCCAGACAATTAAAAATCAAACAAGAGCCAGTATGGAATAGATTAAAAATGATACGATGAAAATAAAAACTCAGCATGGAGTAAAGCTGAAAACTCCACCTTGCACATCCTCAAAAAAAAACTTCTTTTCGGATCGACATATTGAAATCAAATACAAAATCAGGAACTGAATTAGGTTACCCAAGCAACAAAAACCAAACAGGAGCCAGTTAATTGCAGCATGGACATCAAATTGATAACGAAAAATTAAATACAACATTGAATTAGCAGCATGTGGCAGGAAGAGTTGCAGAAAATGCATTACAAGAGCCGAGACAATTAAAAATCAAACAAGAGCCAGTATGGAATAGATTAAAAATGATACGATGAAAATAAAAACTCAGCATGGAGTAAAGCTGAAAACTCCACCTTGCACATCCTCAAAAAAAAAATTCTTTTCGGATTGACATGTTGAAATCAAATACAAAATCAGAAACTGAATTAGGTCACCCCAGCAACAAAAACCAAACAGGAGCCAGTCAATTGCAGCCTGCACATCAAATTGATAACGAAAAATTCCATACAACATTGAATTAGCGGCGAGGTGGCGGGAAGAGTTGCGGAAAATGCATTACAAGAGCCGAGACAATTAAAAATCAAACAAGAGCCGGTAGGGAATAGATTAAAATTGATACGATGAAAATAAAAACTCGGCATGGAGTAAAGCTTAAAACTCCACCTTGCACTTCCTCAAAATTAAAATTCTTTTCGGATCGACATATTGAAATCAAATACAAAATCGGGAAGCCGAATTATGTCACCCAAGCAACAAAAACCAAACGGGAGCCGATCAATTGCAGCATGGACATCAAATTGATAACGAAAAATTCCATACAAAATTGAATTAGCAGCGAGGTGGCGGGAAGAGTTGCGAAATGCATTACAAGAGCCGAGACAATTAAAAATCAAACAAGAGCCGGTATGGTATAGATTAAAAATGATACGATGAAAATAAAAACTCGGCATGGAGTAAAGCTGAAAACTCCACCTTGCACATCCTCAAAATAAAAATTCTTTTCGGATCGACATATTGAAATCAAATACAAAATCGGGAACTGAATTAGGTCACCCAAGCAACAAAAACCAAACGGGAGCCGAGTTAATTGCAGCATGGATATCAAATTGATAACGAAAAATTCCATACAACATTGAATTAGCGGCGAGGTGGCGGGGAAGAGTTGCGAGAAAATGCATTACAAGAGCCGGGACAATTAAAAATCAAACAAGAGCCGAGTATGGAATAGATTAAGAATGATACGATGAAAATAAAAACTCGGCATGCGGTAAAGCTGAAAACTCCACCTTGCACATCCTCAAAAAAAAAATTCTTTTCGGATCAACATGTTGAAATCAAATACAAAATCGGGAACCGAATTAGGTCACCCCTAACAACAAAAACCAAACGAGGAGCCGATCAATTGCAGCCTGCACAGCAAATTGATAACGAAAAATTCCATACAACATTGAATTAGCAGCAGGTGGCAGGAAGAGTTGCAGAAAATGCATTACAAGAGGAAGACAATTAAAAATCAAACAAGAGCCAGTATGGAATAGATTAAAATTGATACGATGAAAATAAAAACTCAGCATGGAGTAAGGCTGAAAACTCGACCTTGCACATCCTCAAAATAAAAAATTCTTTTCGGATCGACATGTTGAAATCGAATACAAAATCAGGTACTGAATGAGGTCACCCGAGCAACAAAAACCAAACAGGAGCCAGTCAATTGCAGCATGGCATCAAATTGATAACGAAAAATTCCATACAACATTGAATTAGCAGCAGGTGGCAGGAAGAGTTGCAGAAAATGCATTACAAGAGCCAGACAAATAAAAATCAAACAAGTGCCAGCACGGATTAGATTAAAAATGATACGATGAAAATAAAAACTCAGCATGGAGTAAAGCTGAAAACTCCACCTTGCACATCCTCAAAATAAAAATTCATTTCGGATCGACATGTTGAAATCAAATAGAAAATCAGGAACTGAATTAGGTCACCCCAGCAACAAAAACCAAACAGGAGCCAGTCAATTGCAGCATGTAAATCAAATTGATAAAGAAAAATACCATACAACATTGTATTAGCAGCATGTGGCAGAAAGAGTTGCAGAAAATGCATCACAAGAGCCAGACAATTAAAAATCAAACAAGCGCCAGTATGGAATAGATTAAAAATGATACGATGAAAATAAAAACTCAGCATGCAGTAAAGCTAAAAACTCCACCTTGCACATCCTCAAAATAAAAATTCATTTCGGATCGACATGTTGAAATCAAATACAAAATCAGGAACTGAATTAGGTCACCCCAGCAACAAAAACCAAACAAGAGCCAGTCAATTGCGGCATGGACATCAAATTGATAACGAAAAATTCCATACAACATTGAATTAGCTGCAGGTGGCAGGAAGAGTTGCAGAAAATGCATTACAAGAGCCAGACTTTTAAAAATCAAACAAGAGCCAGTATGGAATAGATTAAAAATGATACGATGAAAATTAAAACTCAGCATGGAGTAAAGCTGAAAACTCCACCTTGCACATCCTCAAAATAAAAATTCATTTCGGATCGACATGTTGAAATCAAATACAAAATCAGGAACTGAATTAGGTCACCCCAGCAACAAAAACCAAACAGGAGCCAGTCAATTGCAGCATGTAAATCAAATTGATAAAGAAAAATACCATACAACATTGTATTAGCAGCATGTGGCAGAAAGAGTTGCAGAAAATGCATTACAAGAGCCAGACAATTAAAAATCAAACAAGCGCCAGTATGGAATAGATTAAAAATGATACGATGAAAATAAAAACTCAGCATGGAGTAAAGCTGAAAACTCCACCTTGCACATCCTCAAAATAAAAATTCATTTCGGATCGACATGTTGAAATCAAATACAAAATCAGGAACTGAATTAGGTCACCCCAGTTACAAAAATCAAACAGGAGCCAGTCAATTGCAGCATGTAAATCAAATTGATGAAGAAAAATACCATACAACATTGTATTAGCAGCATGTGGCAGAAAGAGTTGCAGAAAATGCATTACAAGAGCCAGACAATTAAAAATCAAACAAGCGCCAGTATGGAATAGATTAAAAATCATACGATGAAAATAAAAAAGTCAGTATGGAGTAAAGCTGAAAAGTCCACCCTGCACATCCTCAAAATAAAAATTCTTTTCGGATCGCATGTTGAAATCAAATACAAAATCGGGAGGCCGAATTAGGTCACCCAAAGCAACAAAAACCAAACAGAAGCCAGTCAATTGCAGCCTGCACATCAAATTGATAACGAAAAATTCCATACAACATTGAATTAGCAGCAGGTGGCAGGAAGAGTTGCAGAAAATGCATTACAAGAGCCAGACAATTAAAAATCAAACAAGAGCCAGTATGGAATAGATTAAAATTGATACGATGAAAATAAAAACTCAGCATGGAGTAAGGCTGAAAACTCGACCTTGCACATCCTCAAAATAAAAAATTCTTTTCGGATCGACATGTTGAAATCGAATACAAAATCAGGTACTGAATGAGGTCACCCGAGCAACAAAAACCAAACAGGAGCCAGTCAATTGCAGCATGGCATCAAATTGATAACGAAAAATTCCATACAACATTGAATTAGCAGCAGGTGGCAGGAAGAGTTGCAGAAAATGCATTACAAGAGCCAGACAAATAAAAATCAAACAAGTGCCAGCACGGATTAGATTAAAAATGATACGATGAAAATAAAAACTCAGCATGGAGTAAAGCTTAAAACTCCACCTTGCACTTCCTCAAAATTAAAATTCTTTTCGGATCGACATATTGAAATCAAATACAAAATCAGGAACTGAATTATGTCACCCCAGCAACAAAAACCAAACAGGAGCCAGTCAATTGCAGCATGGACATCAAATTGATAACGAAAAATTCCATACAACATTGAATTAGCAGCAGGTGGCAGGAAGAGTTGCAGAAAATGCATTACAAGAGCCAGACAATTAAAAATCAAACAAGAGCCAGTATGGAATAGATTAAAATTGATACGATGAAAATAAAAACTCAGCATGGAGTAAGGCTGAAAACTCGACCTTGCACATCCTCAAAATAAAAAATTCTTTTCGGATCGACATGTTGAAATCGAATACAAAATCAGGTACTGAATGAGGTCACCCGAGCAACAAAAACCAAACAGGAGCCAGTCAATTGCAGCATGGCATCAAATTGATAACGAAAAATTCCATACAACATTGAATTAGCAGCAGGTGGCAGGAAGAGTTGCAGAAAATGCATTACAAGAGCCAGACAAATAAAAATCAAACAAGTGCCAGCACGGATTAGATTAAAAATGATACGATGAAAATAAAAACTCAGCATGGAGTAAAGCTGAAAACTCCACCTTGCACATCCTCAAAATAAAAATTCATTTCGGATCGACATGTTGAAATCAAATACAAAATCAGGAACTGAATTAGGTCACCAGAGCAACAAAAACCAAACAGGAGCCAGTCAATTGCAGCATGTAAATCAAATTGATAAAGAAAAATACCATACAACATTGTATTAGCAGCATGTGGCAGAAAGAGTTGCAGAAAATGCATTACAAGAACCAGACAATTAAAAATCAAATAAGCGCCAGTATGGAATAGATTAAAAATGATACGATGAAAATAAAAACTCAGCATGCAGTAAAGCTAAAAACTCCACCTTGCACATCCTCAAAATAAAAATTCATTTCGGATCGACATGTTGAAATCAAATACAAAATCAGGAACTGAATTAGGTCACCCCAGCAACAAAAACCAAACAGGAGCCAGTCAATTGCAGCCTGCACATCAAATTGATAACGAAAAATTCCATACAACATTGAATTAGCAGCAGGTGGCAGGAAGAGTTGCAGAAAATGCATTACAAGAGCCAGACAATTAAAAATCAAACAAGAGCCAGTATGGAATAGATTAAAAATGATACGATGAAAATAAAAACTCAGCATGGAGTAAAGCTGAAAACTCCACCTTGCACATCCTCAAAAAAAAAATTCTTTTCGGATCGACATATTGAAATCGAATACAAAATCAGGTACTGAATGAGGTCACCCGAGCAACAAAAACCAAACGGAGAGCCGAGTCAATTGCGGCATGGCATCAAATTGATAACGAAAAATTCCATACAACATTGAATTAGCGGCGGGTGGCGGGGAAGAGTTGCGGAAAATGCATTACAAGAGCCGAGACAATTAAAAATCAAACAAGTGCCGGCACGGATTAGATTAAAAATGATACGATGAAAATAAAAACTCGGCATGGAGTAAAGCTGAAAACTCCACCTTGCACATCCTCAAAATAAAAATTCTTTTCGGATCGACATGTTGAAATCAAATACAAAATCGGGAGCCGAATTAGGCCACCCGAGCAACAAAAACCAAACGGAGAGCCGATCAATTGCGGCATGTACATCAAATTGATAACGAAAAATACCATACAACATTGTATTAGCGGCATGTGGCGGGAAGAGTTGCGAAAATGCATTACAAGAACCGGACAATTAAAAATCAAACAAGCGCCGGTATGGAATAGATTAAAAATGATACGATGAAAATAAAAACTCAGCATGCAGTAAAGCTAAAAACTCCACCTTGCACATCCTCAAAATAAAAATTCTTTTCGGATCGACATGTTGAAATCAAATACAAAATCGGGAAGCTGAATTAGGTCACCCCAGACAACAAAAACCAAACGGGAGCCGAGTCAATTGCGGCATGGACATCAAATTGATAACGAAAAATTAAATACAACATTGAATTGGCGGCGGGGTGGCGGGAAGAGTTGCGAAAATGCATTACAAGAGCCGAGACAATTAAAAATCAAACAAGAGCCGGTATGGAATAGATTAAAAATGATACGATGAAAATAAAAACTCAGCATGGAGTAAAGCTGAAAACTCCACCTTGCACATCCTCAAAAAAAAAATTCTTTTCGGATCGACATATTGAAATCAAATACAAAATCGGGAAGCCGAATTAGGTCACCCAAGCAACAAAAACCAAACGGGAGCCGAGTTAATTGCGGCATGGACATCAAATTGATAACGAAAAATTAAATACAACATTGAATTAGCGGCGAGGTGGCGGGAAGAGTTGCGGAAAATGCATTACAAGAGCCGAGACAATTAAAAATCAAACAATAGCCGGTATGGAATAGATTAAAAATGATACGATGAAAATAAAAACTCGGCATGGAGTAAAGCTGAAAACTCCACCTTGCACATCCTCAAAAAAAAAATTCTTTTCGGATCGACATGTTGAAATCAAATACAAAATCGGAAACTGAATTAGGTCACCCAAGCAACAAAAACCAAACGGGGAGCCGATCAATTGCGGCATGGACATCAAATTGATAACGAAAAATTCCATACAACATTGAATTAGCGGCGGGTGGCGGGAAGAGTTGCGAGAAAATGCATTACAAGAGCCGAGACAATTAAAAATCAAACAAGAGCCAATATGGAATAGATTAAAAATGATACGATGAAAATAAAAACTCGGCATGGAGTAAAGCTGAAAACTCCACCTTGCACATCCTCAAAATAAAAATTCATTTCGGATCGACATGTTGAAATCAAATACAAAATCGGGAAGCCGAATTAGGTCACCCAAGCAACAAAAACCAAACGAGGAGCCGTCAATTGCGGCATGGACATCAAATTGATAACGAAAAATTCCATACAACATTGAATTAGCGGCGAGGTGGCGGGAAGAGTTGCGGAAAATGCATTACAAGAGCCGAGACATTTAAAAATCAAACAAGAGCCGGTATGGAATAGATTAAAAATGATACGATGAAAATAAAAACTCGGCATGGAGTAAAGCTGAAAACTCCACCTTGCACATCCTCAAAATAAAAAATTCTTTTCGGATCGACATGTTGAAATCAAATACAAAATCGGAGTGCTGAATTAGGTCACCCGAGCAACAAAAACCAAACGGGAGCCGAGTCAATTGCGGCATGTACATCAAATTGATAAAGAAAAATACCATACAACATTGAATTAGCGGCATGTGGCATAAAGAGTTGCGGAAAATGCATTACAAGAGCGAGACAATTAAAAATCAAACAAGCGCCGGTATGGAATAGATTAAAAATCATACGATGAAAATAAAAAACTCGGCATGGAGTAAAGCTGAAAACTCCACCTTGCACATCCTCAAAATAAAAATTCTTTTCGGATCGCATGTTGAAATCAAATACAAAATAGGGAGGCTGAATTAGGTCACCCAAGCAACAAAAACCAAACGGGAGCCGATCAATTGCGGCATGGACATCAAATTGATAACGAAAAATTCCATACAACATTGAATTAGCGGCGAGGTGGCGGGGAAGAGTTGCGAAAATGCATTACAAGAGCCGAGACAATTAAAAATCAAACAAGAGCCCGGTATGGTATAGATTAAAAATGATACGATGAAAATAAAAACTCGGCATGGAGTAAAGCTGAAAACTCCACCTTGCACATCCTCAAAATAAAAATTCTTTTCGGATCGACATATTGAAATCAAATACAAAATCGGGAAGCTGAATTAGGTCACCCCAAGCAACAAAAACCAAACGGGAGCCGAGTCAATTGCGGCATGGACATCAAATTGATAACGAAAAATTACATACAACATTGAATTAGCGGCGGGTGGCGGGAAGAGTTGCGAAAATGCATTACAAGAGCCGGGACAATTAAAAATCAAACAATAGCCGGTATGGAATAGATTAAAAATGATACGATGAAAATAAAAACTCGGCATGGAGTAAAGCTGAAAACTCCACCTTGCACATCCTCAAAAAAAAAATTCTTTTCGGATCGACATGTTGAAATCAAATACAAAATCAGAAACTGAATTAGGTCACCCCAGCAACAAAAACCAAACAGGAGCCGAGTCAATTGCGGCATGGACATCAAAATGATAACGAAAAATTCCATACAACATTGAATTAGCGGCGAGGTGGCGGGAAGAGTTGCGGAAAATGCATTACAAGAGCCGGGACAATTAAAAATCAAACAAGAGCCGGTATGGAATAGATTAAAAATGATACGATGAAAATAAAAACTCGGCATGGAGTAAAGCTGAAAACTCCACCTTGCACATCCTCAAAAAAAAAATTCTTTTCGGATCGACATATTGAAATCAAATACAAAATCGGGAAGCCGAATTAGGTCACCCAAGCAACAAAAACCAAACGGGAGCCGAGTCAATTGCGGCATGGACATCAAATTGATAACGAAAAATTAAATACAACATTGAATTAGCGGGCGGTGGCGGGAAGAGTTGCGGAAAATGCATTACAAGAGCCGAGACAATTAAAAATCAAACAATAGCCGGTATGGAATAGATTAAAAATGATACGATGAAAATAAAAACTCGGCATGGAGTAAAGCTGAAAACTCCACCTTGCACATCCTCAAAATAAAAATTCTTTTCGGATCGACATGTTGAAATCAAATACAAAATCGAAGCTGAATTAGGTCACCCAAGCAACAAAAACCAAACGGGAGCCAGTCAATTGCGGCATGGACATCAAAATGATAACGAAAAATTCCATACAACATTGAATTAGCGGCGGGTGGCGGGGAAGAGTTTGCGAGAAAATGCATTACAAGAGCCGAGACAATTAAAAATCAAACAAGAGCCAATATGGAATAGATTAAAAATGATACGATGAAAATAAAAACTCGGCATGGAGTAAAGCTGAAAACTCCACCTTGCACATCCTCAAAATAAAAATTCATTTCGGATCGACATGTTGAAATCAAATACAAAATCGGGAGCCGAATTAGGTCACCCAAGCAACAAAAACCAAACGGGAGCCGGTCAATTGCGGCATGGACATCAAATTGATAACGAAAAATTCCATACAACATTGAATTAGCGGCGAGGTGGCGGGAAGAGTTGCGGAAAATGCATTACAAGAGCCGAGACATTTAAAAATCAAACAAGAGCCGGTATGGAATAGATTAAAAATGATACGATGAAAATTAAAACTCGGCATGGAGTAAAGCTGAAAACTCCACCTTGCACATCCTCAAAATAAAAATTCTTTTCGGATCGACATGTTGAAATCAAATACAAAATCGGGACTGCGAATTAGGTCACCCCGATTACAAAAACCAAACGGGAGCCGAGTCAATTGCGGCATGTACATCAAATTGATAACGAAAAATACCATACAACATTGAATTAGCGGCATGTGGCGGGAAAGAGTTCGCGAAAATGCATTACAAGAGCCGAGACAATTAAAAATCAAACAAGCGCCCGGTATGGAATAGATTAAAAATCATACGATGAAAATAAAAAACTCGGCATGGAGTAAAGCTGAAAACTCCACCTTGCACATCCTCAAAATAAAAATTCTTTTCGGATCGCATGTTGAAATCAAATACAAAATAAGGAAGCTGAATTAGGTCACCCAAGCAACAAAAACCAAACGGGAGCCGGTCAATTGCGGCATGGACATCAAATTGATAACGAAAAATTCCATACAAATATGAATTAGCGGCGGGTGGCGGGAAGAGTTGCGAAAATGCATTACAAGAGCCGCAGACAATTAAAAATCAAACAAGAGCCGGTATGGTATAGATTAAAAATGATACGATGAAAATAAAAACTCGGCATGGAGTAAAGGCTGAAAACTCCACCTTGCACATCCTCAAAATAAAAATTCTTTTCGGATCGACATATTGAAATCAAATACAAAATCGGGGAACGGAATTAGGTCACCCAAGCAACAAAAACCAAACGGGGAGCCAGTCAATTGCGGCATGGACATCAAATTGATAACGAAAAATTCCATACAACATATGAATTAGCGGCGGGTGGCGGGAAGAGTTTGCGGAAAATGCATTACAAGAGCCGAGACAATTAAAAATCAAACAAGAGCCGGTGTGGAATAGATTAAAAATGATACGATGAAAATAAAAACTCGGCATGGAGTAAAGCTGAAAACTCCACCTTGCACATCCTCAAAAAAAAAATTCTTTTCGGATCGACATGTTGAAATCAAATACAAAATCGGAAGCTGAATTAGGTCACCCCGAGCAACAAAAACCAAACGGGGAGCCGTCAATTGCGGCTGCACATCAAATTGATAACGAAAAATTCCATACAACATTGAATTAGCGGCGAGGTGGCGGGGAAGAGTTGCGGAAAATGCATTACAAGAGCCGGGACAATTAAAAATCAAACAAGAGCCGGTATGGAATAGATTAAAATTGATACGATGAAAATAAAAACTCGGCATGGAGTAAGGCTGAAAACTCGACCTTGCACATCCTCAAAATAAAAAATTCTTTTCGGATCGACATGTTGAAATCGAATACAAAATCGGAGTCCTGAATGAGGTCACCCGAGCAACAAAAACCAAACGAGGAGCCGATCAATTGCGGCATGGCATCAAATTGATAACGAAAAATTCCATACAACATTGAATTAGCAGCAGGTGGCAGGAAGAGTTGCAGAAAATGCATTACAAGAGCCAGACAAATAAAAATCAAACCAGTGCCAGCACGGATTAGATTAAAAATGATACGATGAAAATAAAAACTCAGCATGGAGTAAAGCTTAAAACTCCACCTTGCACTTCCTCAAAATAAAAATTCTTTTCGGATCGACATGTTGAAATCGAATACAAAATCAGGTACTGAATGAGGTCACCCGAGCAACAAAAACCAAACAGGAGCCAGTCAATTGCAGCATGGCATCAAATTGATAACGAAAAATTCCATACAACATTGAATTAGCAGCAGGTGGCAGGAAGAGTTGCAGAAAATGCATTACAAGAGCCGAGACAATTAAAAATCAAACAAGTGCCGGTACGGATTAGATTAAAAATGATACGATGAAAATAAAAACTCGGCATGGAGTAAAGCTGAAAACTCCACCTTGCACATCCTCAAAATAAAAATTCTTTTCGGATCGACATGTTGAAATCAAATACAAAATCGGAAGCTGAATTAGGTCACCCGACAACAAAAACCAAACGGGAGCCGATCAATTGCGGCATGGACATCAAAATGATAACGAAAAATTCCATACAACATTGAATTAGCGGCGGGTGGCGGGGAAGAGTTGCGGAAAATGCATTACAAGAGCCGAGACAATTAAAAATCAAACAAGAGCCGGTATGGAATATATTAAAAATGATACGATGAAAATAAAAACTCGGCATGGAGTAAAGCTGAAAACTCGACCTTGCACATCCTCAAAATAAAAAATTCTTTTCGGATCGACATGTTGAAATCGAATACAAAATCGAGTACTGAATGAGGTCACCCGAGCAACAAAAACCAAACGGGACCCGAGTCAATTGCGGCATGGACATCAAATTGATAACGAAAAATTCCATACAACATTGAATTAGCGGCGGGTGGCGGGAAGAGTTGGCGAAAATGCATTACAAGAGCCGGACAATTAAAAATCAAACAAGAGCCGGTACGGAATAGATTAAAAATGATACGATGAAAATAAAAACTCGGCATGGTGTAAAGCTGAAAACTCCACCTTGCACATCCTCAAAATAAAAATTCTTTTCGGATCGACATATTGAAATCAAATACAAAATCGGGAGGCTGAATTAGGTCACCCTAGCAACAAAAACCAAATAGGAGCCGGTTATTTGCAGCATGGACATCGAATTGATAACGAAAAATTCCTTACAACATTGAATTAGCAGCGAGGTGGCGGGGAAGAGTTGCGAGAAAATGCATTACAAGAGCCGAGACAATTAAAAATCAAACAATAGCCGGTAGGGAATAGATTAAAAATGATACGATGAAAATAAAAACTCAACATGGAGTAAAGCTGAAAACTCCACCTTGCACATCCTCAAAAAAAAAATTCTTTTCGGATCGACATGTTGAAATCAAATACAAAATCGGGAGGCCGCATTAGGTCACCCTGAGCAACAAAAACCAAACGGGAGCCAGTCAATTGCGGCATGCACATCAAATTGATAACGAAAAATTCCATACAACATTGAATTAGCGGCGAGGTGGCGGGAAGAGTTGCGAAAATGCATTACAAGAGCCGAGACAATTAAAAATCAAACAAGCGCCGGTATGGAATAGATTAAAAATCATACGATGAAAATAAAAACTCGGCATGGAGTAAAGCTGAAAACTCCACCTTGCACATCCTCAAAATAAAAATTCTTTTCGGATCGACATGTTGAAATCAAATACAAAATCGGGGAGCCGAATTAGGTCACCCCAAGCAACAAAAACCAAACGGGAGCCGAGTCAATTGCGGCATGGACATCAAATTGATAACGAAAAATTCCATACAACATTGAATTAGCGGCGGGTGGCGGGAAGAGTTGCGAAAATGCATTACAAGAGCCGAGACAATTAAAAATCAAACAAGAGCCGGTATGGTATAGATTAAAAATGATACGATGAAAATAAAAACTCGGCATGGAGTAAAGCTGAAAACTCCACCTTGCACATCCTCAAAAAAAAAATTCTTTTCGGATCGACATATTGAAATCAAATACAAAATCGGGAAGCCGAATTAGGTCACCCAAGCAACAAAAACCAAACGGGAGCCGGTCAATTGCGGCATGGACATCAAATTGATAACGAAAAATTCCATACAACATTGAATTAGCGGCGGGTGGCGGGGAAGAGTTGCGGAAAATGCATTACAAGAGCCGAGACAATTAAAAATCAAACAAGAGCCGGTATGGAATAGATTAAAAATGATACGATGAAAATAAAAACTCGGCATGGAGTAAAGGCTGAAAACTCCACCTTGCACATCCTCAAAATAAAAAATTCTTTTCGGATCGACATGTTGAAATCGAATACAAAATATGGTACTGAATTAGGTCACCCTAGCAACAAAAACCAAATAGGAGAAAGTCAATTGCGGCATGGACATCAAATGGATAACGAAAAATTCCATACAACATTGAATTAGCGGCAGGTGGCGGGGAAGAGTTGCGAGAAAATGCATTACAAGAGCCGAGACAATTAAAAATCAAACAAGCGCCGGTGTGGAATAGATTAAAAATCATACGATGAAAATAAAAACTCGGCATGGAGTAAAGCTGAAAACTCCACCTTGCACATCCTCAAAATAAACATTCTTTTCGGATCGCATGTTGAAATCAAATACAAAATCGGGAAGCTGAATTATGTCCCCCGACCAACAAAAACCAAACGGGGAGCCGAGTCAATTGCGGCGTGGACATCAAATTGATAACGAAAAATTCCATACAAAATTGAATTAGCGGCGGGTGGCGGGAAGAGTTGCGAAAATGCATTACAAGAGCCGAGACAATTAAAAATCAAACAAGAGCCGGTATGGTATAGATTAAAAATGATACGATGAAAATAAAAACTCGGCATGGAGTAAAGCTGAAAACTCCACCTTGCACATCCTCAAAATAAAAATTCTTTTCGGATCGACATATTGAAATCAAATACAAAATCAGGAACTGAATTAGGTCACCCAAGCAACAAAAACCAAACAGGAGCCAGTCAATTGCGGCATGGACATCAAATTGATAACGAAAAATTCCATACAACATTGAATTAGCGGCGGGTGGCGGGGAAGAGTTGCGAAAATGCATTACAAGCGCCGAGACAATTAAAAATCAAACAAGAGCCGGTATGGAATAGATTAAAAATGATACGATGAAAATAAAAACTCGGCATGCGGTAAAGCTGAAAACTCCACCTTGCACATCCTCAAAAAAAAAATTCTTTTCGGATCAACATGTTGAAATCAAATACAAAATCGGGAAGCGAATTAGGTCACCCTGAAGCAACAAAAACCAAACGGGAGCCGAGTCAATTGCGGCATGGACATCAAATTGATAACGAAAAATTACATACAACATTGAATTAGCGGCGGGTGGCGGGGAAGAGTTGCGAGAAAATGCATTACAAGAGCCGAGACAATTAAAAATCAAACAAGAGCCGGTATGGAATAGATTAAAAATGATACGATGAAAATAAAAACTCGGCATGGAGTAAAGCTGAAAACTCCACCTTGCACATCCTCAAAAAAAAAATTCTTTTCGGATCGACATATTGAAATCAAATACAAAATCGGGAAGCTGAATTAGGTCACCCAAGCAACAAAAACCAAACGGGGAGCCGGTTAATTGCGGCATGGACATCAAATTGATAA
This sequence comes from Dioscorea dumetorum, assembly GCA_902712375.1. Lineage (NCBI taxonomy): Eukaryota > Viridiplantae > Streptophyta > Magnoliopsida > Dioscoreales > Dioscoreaceae > Dioscorea > Dioscorea dumetorum. The sequence goes on from CACTHL010000635.1 coordinate 667,030, forward strand.
CGAAAAATTAAATACAACATTGAATTAGCGGCGAGGTGGCGGGGAAGAGTTGCGGAAAATGCATTACAAGAGCCGGACAATTAAAAATCAAACAAGAGCCGGTATGGAATAGATTAAAAATGATACGATGAAAATAAAAACTCGGCATGGAGTAAAGCTGAAAACTCCACCTTGCACATCCTCAAAAAAAAAATTCTTTTCGGATCGACATGTTGAAATCAAATACAAAATCGGAAGCCGAATTAGGTCACCCCGACAACAAAAACCAAACGGGGAGCCGGTCAATTGCGGCTTGCACATCAAATTGATAACGAAAAATTCCATACAACATTGAATTAGCGGCGGGTGGCGGGAAGAGTTGCGAAAATGCATTACAAGAGCCGAGACAATTAAAAATCAAACAAGAGCCGGTATGGAATAGATTAAAATTGATACGATGAAAATAAAAACTCGGCATGGAGTAAAGCTGAAAACTCCACCTTGCACATCCTCAAAATAAAAAATTCTTTTCGGATCGACATGTTGAAATCGAATACAAAATCGGAGTGCTGAATGAGGTCACCCGAGCAACAAAAACCAAACGGGAGCCGAGTCAATTGCGGCATGGCATCAAATTGATAACGAAAAATTCCATACAACATTGAATTAGCGGCGAGGTGGCGGGGAAGAGTTGCGAGAAAATGCATTACAAGAGCGGGGACAATTAAAAATCAAACAAGAGCCGGTACGGATTAGATTAAAAATGATACGATGAAAATAAAAACTCGGCATGGAGTAAAGCTGAAAACTCCACCTTGCACTTCCTCAAAATAAAAATTCTTTTCGGATCGACATGTTGAAATCGAATACAAAATCGGAATCTTGAATGAGGTCACCCGAGCAACAAAAACCAAACGGGGAGCCGGTCAATTGCGGCATGGCATCAAATTGATAACGAAAAATTCCATACAACATTGAATTAGCGGCGGGTGGCGGGAAGAGTTCGCGAAAATGCATTACAAGAGCCAGACAAATAAAAATCAAACAAGTGCCAGCACGGATTAGATTAAAAATGATACGATGAAAATAAAAACTCAGCATGGAGTAAAGCTTAAAACTCCACCTTGCACTTCCTCAAAATAAAAATTCTTTTCGGATCGACATATTGAAATCAAATACAAAATCAATAACTGAATTATGTCACCCCAGCAACAAAAACCAAACAGGAGCCAGTCAATTGCAGCATGGACATCAAATTGATAACGAAAAATTCCATACAAAATTGAATTAGCGGCGAGGTGGCGGGGAAGAGTTGCGAAATGCATTACAAGAGCCGAGACAAATAAAAATCAAACAAGAGCCAGTATGGTATAGATTAAAAATGATACGATGAAAATAAAAACTCAACATGGAGTAAAGCTGAAAACTCCACCTTGCACATCCTCAAAATAAAAATTCTTTTCGGATCGACATATTGAAATCAAATACAAAATCGGGAAGCTGAATTAGGTCACCCAAGCAACAAAAACCAAACGGGAGCCGAGTTAATTGCGGCATGGACATCAAATTGATAACGAAAAATTCCATACAACATTGAATTAGCGGCGGGTGGCGGGGAAGAGTTGCGAGAAAATGCATTACAAGAGCCGAGACAATTAAAAATCAAACAAGAGCCGGTATGGGATAGATTAAAAATGATACGATGAAAATAAAAACTCGGCATGCGGTAAAGCTGAAAACTCCACCTTGCACATCCTCAAAAAAAAAATTCTTTTCGGATCGACATGTTGAAATCAAATACAAAATTAGGAGCCGAATTAGGTCACCCCGACAACAAAAACCAAACGGGGAGCCGATCAATTGCGGCTGCACGTCAAATTGATAACGAAAAATTCCATACAACATTGAATTAGCGGCGGGTGGCGGGGAAGAGTTGCGAGAAAATGCATTACAAGAGCCGGACAATTAAAAATCAAACAAGAGCCGGTATGGAATAGATTAAAATTGATACGATGAAAATAAAAACTCGGCATGGAGTAAAGCTGAAAACTCGACCTTGCACATCCTCAAAATAAAAAATTCTTTTCGGATCGACATGTTGAAATCGAATACAAAATCGGAGTGCTGAATTAGGTCACCCTAGCAACAAAAACCAAACTAGGAGAAAGTCAATTGCGGCATGGACATCAAATTGATAACGAAAAATTCCATACAACATTGAATTAGCGGCGGGTGGCGGGAAGAGTTGCGGAAAATGCATTACAAGAGCCGAGACAATTAAAAATCAAACAAGAGCCAATATGGAATAGATTAAAAATGATACGATGAAAATAAAAACTCGGCATGGAGTAAAGCTGAAAACTCCACCTTGCACATCCTCAAAATAAAAATTCATTTCGGATCGACATGTTGAAATCAAATACAAAATCGGGAAGCTGAATTAGGTCACCCGAGCAACAAAAACCAAACGGGGAGCGAGTCAATTGCGGCATGGACATCAAATTGATAACGAAAAATTCCATACAACATTGAATTAGCGGCGGGTGGCGGGAAGAGTTGCGAAAATGCATTACAAGAGCCGAGACTTTTAAAAATCAAACAAGAGCCGGTATGGAATAGATTAAAAATGATACGATGAAAATAAAAACTCGGCATGGAGTAAAGCTGAAAACTCCACCTTGCACATCCTCAAAATAAAAATTCTTTTCGGATCGACATGTTGAAATCAAATACAAAATCGGGGAGCTGAATTAGGTCACCCCAGCAACAAAAACCAAACGGGAGCCGAGTCAATTGCGGCATGTACATCAAATTGATAACGAAAAATACCATACAACATTGTATTAGCGGCATGTGGCGGGAAGAGTTGCGAAAATGCATTACAATAGCCGAGACAATTAAAAATCAAACAAGCGCCGGTATGGAATAGATTAAAAATCATACGATGAAAATAAAAACTCGGTATGGAGTAAAGCTGAAAACTCCACCTTGCACATCCTCAAAATAAAAATTCTTTTCGGATCGCATGTTGAAATCAAATACAAAATAAGGAGCTGAATTAGGTCACCCAAGCAACAAAAACCAAACGAGGAGCCGAGTCAATTGCGGCATGGACATCAAATTGATAACGAAAAATTCCATACAACATTGAATTAGCGGCGGGTGGCGGGGAAGAGTTGCGAAAATGCATTACAAGAGCCGAGACAATTAAAAATCAAACAAGAGCCGGTATGGTATAGATTAAAAATGATACGATGAAAATAAAAACTTCGGCATGGAGTAAAGCTGAAAACTCCACCTTGCACATCCTCAAAATAAAAATTCTTTTCGGATCGACATATTGAAATCAAATACAAAATCGGGAAGCTGAATTAGGTCACCCAGCAACAAAAACCAAACGGGAGCCGAGTTAATTGCGGCTTGGACATCAAATTGATAACGAAAAATTAAATACAACATTGAATTAGCGGCATGTGGCGGGAAGAGTTGCGGAAAATGCATTACAAGAGCCGAGACAATTAAAAATCAAACAAGAGCCGGTATGGAATAGATTAAAAATGATACGATGAAAATAAAAACTCGGCATGGAGTAAAGCTGAAAACTCCACCTTGCACATCCTCAAAAAAAAAATTCTTTTCGGATCGACATATTGAAATCAAATACAAAATCGGGAAGCGGAATTAGGTCACCCAAGCAACAAAAACCAAACGGGGAGCCGGTTAATTGCGGCATGGACATCAAATTGATAACGAAAAATTAAATACAACATTGAATTAGCGGCGGGTGGCGGGGAAGAGTTGCGAGAAAATGCATTACAAGAGCCGGGACAATTAAAAATCAAACAAGAGCCGGTATGGAATAGATTAAAAATGATACGATGAAAATAAAAACTCGGCATGGAGTAAAGCTGAAAACTCCACCTTGCACATCCTCAAAAAAAAAATTCTTTTCGGATCGACATGTTGAAATCAAATACAAAATCGAGAGGCTGAATTAGGTCACCCTGGCAACAAAAACCAAACGGGAGCCGAGTCAATTGCGGCATGCACATCAAATTGATAACGAAAAATTCCATACAACATTGAATTAGCGGCGAGGTGGCGGGGAAGAGTTGCGGAAAATGCATTACAAGAGCCGAGACAATTAAAAATCAAACAAGAGCCGGTATGGTATAGATTAAAAATGATACGATGAAAATAAAAACTCGGCATGGAGTAAAGCTGAAAACTCCACCTTGCACTTCCTCAAAATAAAAATTCTTTTCGGATCGACATATTGAAATCAAATACAAAATCGGGAGCCGAATTAGGTCACCCGAGCAACAAAAACCAAACGGGGAGCCGAGTCAATTGCGGCATGGACATCAAATTGATAACGAAAAATTCCATACAACATTGAATTAGCGGCGAGGTGGCGGGAAGAGTTGCGAAATGCATTACAAGAGCCGAGACAATTAAAAATCAAACAAGAGCCGGTATGGTATAGATTAAAAATGATACGATGAAAATAAAAACTCGGCATGGAGTAAAGCTGAAAACTCCACCTTGCACATCCTCAAAATAAAAATTCTTTTCGGATCGACATGTTGAAATCAAATACAAAATCGGGAGCCGAATTAGGTCACCCAAGCAACAAAAACCAAACGGGGAGCCGGTTAATTGCGGCATGGACATCAAATTGATAACGAAAAATTCCATACAACATTGAATTAGCGGCGGGGTGGCGGGGAAGAGTTCGCGAAAATGCATTACAAGAGCCGAGACAATTAAAAATCAAACAAGAGCCGGTATGGAATAGATTAAAAATGATACGATGAAAATAAAAACTCGGCATGCGGTAAAGCTGAAAACTCCACCTTGCACATCCTCAAAAAAAAAATTCTTTTCGGATCGACATGTTGAAATCAAATACAAAATCGGGAAGCCGAATTAGGTCACCCGGGCAACAAAAACCAAACGGGAGCCGGTCAATTGCGGCTGCACATCAAATTGATAACGAAAAATTCCATACAACATTGAATTAGCGGCGGGTGGCGGGAAGAGTTGCGGAAAATGCATTACAAGAGCCGAGACAATTAAAAATCAAACAAGAGCCGGTATGGAATAGATTAAAATTGATACGATGAAAATAAAAACTCGGCATGGAGTAAAGCTGAAAACTCGACCTTGCACATCCTCAAAATAAAAAATTCTTTTCGGATCGACATGTTGAAATCGAATACAAAATCGGAGTCCTGAATGAGGTCACCCGAGCAACAAAAACCAAACGGGGAGCCGGTCAATTGCGGCATGGCATCAAATTGATAACGAAAAATTCCATACAACATTGAATTAGCGGCGTGTGGCGGGGAAGAGTTGCGAGAAAATGCATTACAAGAGCCGAGACAAATAAAAATCAAACAAGTGCCGGCACGGATTAGATTAAAAATGATACGATGAAAATAAAAACTCGGCATGGAGTAAAGCTGAAAACTCCACCTTGCACATCCTCAAAATAAAAATTCTTTTCGGATCGACATGTTGAAATCAAATACAAAATCGGGAGCCGAATTAGGTCACCCGAGCAACAAAAACCAAACGGGGAGCCGGTCAATTGCGGCATGCACATCAAATTGATAACGAAAAATTCCATACGACATTGAATTAGCGGCGAGGTGGCGGGAAGAGTTGCGGAAAATGCATTACAAGAGCCGAGACAATTAAAAATCAAACAAGAGCCGGTATGGAATAGATTAAAAATGATACGATGAAAATAAAAACTCGGCATGGAGTAAAGCTGAAAACTCCACCTTGCACATCCTCAAAATAAAAAATTCTTTTCGGATCGACATGTTGAAATCGAATACAAAATCGGAGTGCGGAATGAGGTCACCCGAGCAACAAAAACCAAACGGGAGCCGAGTCAATTGCGGCATGGACATCAAATTGATAACGAAAAATTACATACAACATTGAATTAGCGGCGGGTGGCGGGAAGAGTTGCGGAAAATGCATTACAAGAGCCGAGACAATTAAAAATCAAACAAGAGCCGGTATGGAATAGATTAAAAATGATACGATGAAAATAAAAACTCGGCATGGAGTAAAGCTGAAAACTCCACCTTGCACATCCTCAAAAAAAAAATTCTTTTCGGATCGACATGTTGAAATCAAATACAAAATCGGAAGCGGAATTAGGTCACCCGGGCAACAAAAACCAAACGGGAGCCGGTCAATTGCGGCATGCACATCAAATTGATAACGAAAAATTCCATACAACATTGAATTAGCGGCGAGGTGGCGGGGAAGAGTTGCGGAAAATGCATTACAAGAGCCGAGACAATTAAAAATCAAACAAGAGCCGGTATGGTATAGATTAAAAATGATACGATGAAAATAAAAACTCGGCATGGAGTAAAGCTGAAAACTCCACCTTGCACATCCTCAAAATAAAAATTCTTTTCGGATCGACATGTTGAAATCAAATACAAAATCGGGAAGCGAATTAGGTCACCCGGCAACAAAAACCAAACGGGGAGCCGATCAATTGCGGCATGGACATCAAATTGATAACGAAAAATTCCATACAACATTGAATTAGCGGCGGGTGGCGGGGAAGAGTTGCGAAAATGCATTACAAGAGCCGAGACAATTAAAAATCAAACAAGAGCCGGTATGGTATAGATTAAAAATGATACGATGAAAATAAAAACTCGGCATGGAGTAAAGCTGAAAACTCCACCTTGCACATCCTCAAAATAAAAATTCTTTTCGGATCGACATGTTGAAATCAAATACAAAATCGGGAACGGAATTAGGTCACCCAAGCAACAAAAACCAAACGGGGAGCCGGTTAATTGCGGCATGGACATCAAATTGATAACGAAAAATTCCATACAACATTGAATTAGCGGCGGGTGGCGGGAAGAGTTGCGGAAAATGCATTACAAGAGCCGAGACAATTAAAAATCAAACAAGAGCCGGTATGGAATAGATTAAAAATGATACGATGAAAATAAAAACTCGGCATGCGGTAAAGCTGAAAACTCCACCTTGCACATCCTCAAAAAAAAAATTCTTTTCGGATCGACATGTTGAAATCAAATACAAAATCGGGGAGCCGAATTAGGTCACCCGGCAACAAAAACCAAACGGGAGCCGGTCAATTGCGGCATGCACGTCAAATTGATAACGAAAAATTCCATACAACATTGAATTAGCGGCGGGTGGCGGGAAGAGTTGCGAGAAAATGCATTACAAGAGCCGAGACAATTAAAAATCAAACAAGAGCCGGTATGGAATAGATTAAAATTGATACGATGAAAATAAAAACTCGGCATGGAGTAAAGCTGAAAACTCGACCTTGCACATCCTCAAAATAAAAAATTCTTTTCGGATCGACATGTTGAAATCGAATACAAAATCGGAGTGCTGAATGAGGTCACCCGAGCAACAAAAACCAAACGGGGAGCCGGTCAATTGCGGCATGGCATCAAATTGATAACGAAAAATTCCATACAACATTGAATTAGCGGCGTGGTGGCGGGAAGAGTTGCGGAAAATGCATTACAAGAGCCGAGACAATTAAAAATCAAACAAGAGCCGGTACGGATTAGATTAAAAATGATACGATGAAAATAAAAACTCGGCATGGAGTAAAGCTGAAAACTCCACCTTGCACATCCTCAAAATAAAAATTCTTTTCGGATCGACATGTTGAAATCAAATACAAAATCGGGAGGCTGAATTAGGTCACCCCGGGCAACAAAAACCAAACGGGAGCCGGTTCGATTGCGGCATGGACATCAAATTGATAACGAAAAATTCCATACGACATTGAATTAGCGGCGGGTGGCGGGGAAGAGTTGCGAAAATGCATTACAAGAGCCGGGACAATTAAAAATCAAACAAGAGCCGGTATGGAATAGATTAAAAATGATACGATGAAAATAAAAACTCGGCATGGAGTAAAGCTGAAAACTCCACCTTGCACATCCTCAAAAAAAAAATTCTTTTCGGATCGACATGTTGAAATCAAATACAAAATCGGGAGCCTGAATTAGGTCACCCCTGGCAACAAAAACCAAACGGGAGCCGAGTCAATTGCGGCATGCACATCAAATTGATAACGAAAAATTCCATACAACATTGAATTAGCGGCGGGTGGCGGGGAAGAGTTGCGGAAATGCATTACAAGAGCCGAGACAATTAAAAATCAAACAAGAGCCGGTATGGTATAGATTAAAAATGATACGATGAAAATAAAAACTCGGCATGGAGTAAAGCTGAAAACTCCACCTTGCACATCCTCAAAATAAAAAATTCTTTTCGGATCGACATGTTGAAATCAAATACAAAATCGGGAGCCGAATTAGGTCACCCAAGCAACAAAAACCAAACGGGGAGCCGGTCAATTGCGGCATGGACATCAAATTGATAACGAAAAATTCCATACAACATTGAATTAGCGGCGGGGTGGCGGGGAAGAGTTGCGAGAAAATGCATTACAAGAGCCGAGACAATTAAAAATCAAACAAGAGCCGGTATGGAATAGATTAAAAATGATACGATGAAAATAAAAACTCGGCATGCGGTAAAGCTGAAAACTCCACCTTGCACATCCTCAAAAAAAAAATTCTTTTCGGATCGACATGTTGAAATCAAATACAAAATCGGGAGCTGAATTAGGTCACCCCGAGCAACAAAAACCAAACGGGAGCCGATCAATTGCGGCATGGACGTCAAATTGATAACGAAAAATTCCATACAACATTGAATTAGCGGCGGGTGGCGGGGAAGAGTTGCGGAAAATGCATTACAAGAGCCGAGACAATTAAAAATCAAACAAGAGCCGGTATGGAATAGATTAAAATTGATACGATGAAAATAAAAACTCGGCATGGAGTAAAGCTGAAAACTCCACCTTGCACATCCTCAAAATAAAAAATTCTTTTCGGATCGACATGTTGAAATCGAATACAAAATCGGGGTGCTGAATGAGGTCACCCGAGCAACAAAAACCAAACGGGGAGCCGGTCAATTGCGGCATGGCATCAAATTGATAACGAAAAATTCCATACAACATTGAATTAGCGGCGGGTGGCGGGAAGAGTTGCGAGAAAATGCATTACAAGAGCCGAGACAATTAAAAATCAAACAAGAGCCGGTACGGATTAGATTAAAAATGATACGATGAAAATAAAAACTCGGCATGGAGTAAAGCTGAAAACTCCACCTTGCACATCCTCAAAATAAAAATTCTTTTCGGATCGACATGTTGAAATCAAATACAAAATCGGGACGAATTAGGTCACCCGAGCAACAAAAACCAAAAGGAGCCGGTCAATTGCGGCATGGACATCAAATTGATAACGAAAAATTCCATACAACATTGTATTAGCGGCGGGTGGCGGGAAGAGTTGCGGAAAATGCATTACAAGAGCCGAGACAATTAAAAATCAAACAAGCGCCGGTATGGAATAGATTAAAAATCATACGATGAAAATAAAAACTCGGCATGGAGTAAAGCTGAAAACTCCACCTTGCACATCCTCAAAATAAAAATTCTTTTCGGATCGACATGTTGAAATCAAATACAAAATCGGGAGGCGGAATTAGGTCACCCCGGCAACAAAAACCAAACGGGGAGCCGGTCAATTGCGGCTGGACGTCAAATTGATAACGAAAAATTCCATACAACATTGAATTAGCGGCGAGGTGGCGGGGAAGAGTTGCGGAAAATGCATTACAAGAGCCGAGACAATTAAAAATCAAACAAGAGCCGGTATGGAATAGATTAAAAATGATACGATGAAAATAAAAACTCGGCATGGAGTAAAGCTGAAAACTCCACCTTGCACATCCTCAAAATAAAAAATTCTTTTCGGATCGACATGTTGAAATCGAATACAAAATCGGGACTGAATTAGGTCACCCTAGCAACAAAAACCAAATGGGAGAAAGTCAATTGCGGCATGGACATCAAATTGATAACGAAAAATTCCATACAACATTGAATTAGCGGCGGGTGGCGGGGAAGAGTTGCGGAAAATGCATTACAAGAGCCGAGACAATTAAAAATCAAAAAAGAGCCGGTATGGAATAGATTAAAAATGATACGATGAAAATAAAAACTCGGCATGGAGTAAAGCTGAAAACTCCACCTTGCACATCCTCAAAATAAAAATTCTTTTCGGATCGACATGTTGAAATCAAATACAAAATCGGGAGGCCGAATTAGGTCACCCTGAGCAACAAAAACCAAACGGGGAGCCGATCAATTGCGGCATGGACATCAAATTGATAACGAAAAATTCCATACAACATTGAATTAGCGGCGGGTGGCGGGGAAGAGTTGCGAGAAAATGCATTACAAGAGCCGAGACTTTTAAAAATCAAACAAGAGCCGGTATGGAATAGATTAAAAATGATACGATGAAAATAAAAACTCGGCATGGAGTAAAGCTGAAAACTCCACCTTGCACATCCTCAAAATAAAAAATTCTTTTCGGATCGACATGTTGAAATCAAATACAAAATCGGAGGGCTGAATTAGGTCACCCGAGCAACAAAAACCAAACGGGAGCCGGTCAATTGCGGCATGGACATCAAATTGATAACGAAAAATTCCATACAACATTGAATTAGCGGCGAGGTGGCGGGGAAGAGTTGCGGAAAATGCATTACAAGAGCCGAGACAATTAAAAATCAAACAAGAGCCGGTATGGAATAGATTAAAAATGATACGATGAAAATAAAAACTCGGCATGGGGTAAAGCTGAAAACTCCACCTTGCACATCCTCAAAATAAAAAATTCTTTTCGGATCGACATGTTGAAATCAAATACAAAATCGGGAAGCTGAATTAGGTCACCCGGCAACAAAAACCAAACGGGGAGCCGGTCAATTGCGGCTTGGACATCAAATTGATAACGAAAAATTCCATACAACATTGAATTAGCGGCGGGTGGCGGGAAGAGTTGCGAAAATGCATTACAAGAGCCGAGACAATTAAAAATCAAACAAGAGCCGGTATGGAATAGATTAAAAATGATACGATGAAAATAAAAACTCGGCATGGAGTAAAGCTGAAAACTCCACCTTGCACATCCTCAAAAAAAAAAATTCTTTTCGGATCGACATGTTGAAATCAAATACAAAATCGGGAGCCGAATTAGGTCGCCCAGGCAACAAAAACCAAACGGGAGCCGGTCAATTGCGGCATGGACATCAAATTGATAACGAAAAATTCCATACAACATTGAATTAGCGGCGGGTGGCGGGGAAGAGTTGCGAGAAAATGCATTACAAGAGCCGAGACAATTAAAAATCAAACAAGAGCCGGTATGGAATAGATTAAAAATGATACGATGAAAATAAAAACTCGGCATGGAGTAAAGCTGAAAACTCCACCTTGCACATCCTCAAAATAAAAATTCTTTTCGGATCGACATGTTGAAATCAAATACAAAATCGGGAAGCGGAATTAGGTCACCCGGGCAACAAAAACCAAACGGGAGCCGAGTCAATTGCGGCATGCACATCAAATTGATAACGAAAAATTCCATACAACATTGAATTAGCGGCGAGGTGGCGGGAAGAGTTGCGAGAAAATGCATTACAAGAGCCGAGACAATTAAAAATCAAACAAGAGCCGGTATGGTATAGATTAAAAATGATACGATGAAAATAAAAACTCGGCATGGAGTAAAGCTGAAAACTCCACCTTGCACATCCTCAAAATAAAAATTCTTTTCGGATCGACATGTTGAAATCAAATACAAAATCGGGAAGCGAATTAGGTCACCCCGGGCAACAAAAACCAAACGGGAGCCGAGTCAATTGCGGCATGGACATCAAATTGATAACGAAAAATTCCATACAACATTGAATTAGCGGCGGGTGGCGGGAAGAGTTGCGAAAATGCATTACAAGAGCCGAGACAATTAAAAATCAAACAAGAGCCGGTATGGAATAGATTAAAAATGATACGATGAAAATAAAAACTCGGCATGGAGTAAAGCTGAAAACTCCACCTTGCACATCCTCAAAATAAAAATTCTTTTCGGATCGACATGTTGAAATCAAATACAAAATCGGGAAGCCGAATTAGGTCACCCAGGCAACAAAAACCAAACGGGAGCCGGTCAATTGCGGCATGGACATCAAATTGATAACGAAAAATTCCATACAACATTGAATTAGCGGCGGGTGGCGGGGAAGAGTTGCGAAAATGCATTACAAGAGCCGAGACAATTAAAAATCAAACAAGAGCCGGTATGGAATAGATTAAAAATGATACGATGAAAATAAAAACTCGGCATGCGGTAAAGCTGAAAACTCCACCTTGCACATCCTCAAAATAAAAAATTCTTTTCGGATCGACATGTTGAAATCAAATACAAAATCGGGAGGCGGAATTAGGTCACCCGGGCAACAAAAACCAAACGGGGAGCCGGTCAATTGCGGCATGGACATCAAATTGATAACGAAAAATTCCATACAACATTGAATTAGCGGCGGGTGGCGGGGAAGAGTTGCGAGAAAATGCATTACAAGAGCCGAGACAATTAAAAATCAAACAAGAGCCGGTATGGAATAGATTAAAAATGATACGATGAAAATAAAAACTCGGCATGGAGTAAAGCTGAAAACTCCACCTTGCACATCCTCAAAATAAAAAATTCTTTTCGGATCGACATGTTGAAATCGAATACAAAATCGGAAGCTGAATGAGGTCACCCGAGCAACAAAAACCAAACGGGAGCCGGTCAATTGCGGCATGGCATCAAATTGATAACGAAAAATTCCATACAACATTGAATTAGCGGCGGGTGGCGGGAAGAGTTGCGGAAAATGCATTACAAGAGCCGAGACAATTAAAAATCAAACAAGAGCCGGTACGGATTAGATTAAAAATGATACGATGAAAATAAAAACTCGGCATGGAGTAAAGCTGAAAACTCCACCTTGCACATCCTCAAAATAAAAATTCTTTTCGGATCGACATGTTGAAATCAAATACAAAATCGGGAAGCTGAATTAGGTCACCCGAGCAACAAAAACCAAACGGGAGCCGGTCAATTGCGGCATGGACATCAAATTGATAACGAAAAATTCCATACAACATTGAATTAGCGGCGGGTGGCGGGAAGAGTTGCGGAAAATGCATTACAAGAGCCGAGACAATTAAAAATCAAACAAGAGCCGGTATGGAATAGATTAAAAATGATACGATGAAAATAAAAACTCGGCATGGAGTAAAGCTGAAAACTCCACCTTGCACATCCTCAAAATAAAAAATTCTTTTCGGATCGACATGTTGAAATCGAATACAAAATCGGGGACTGAATTAGGTCACCCCGAGCAACAAAAACCAAACGAGGAGCCGGTCAATTGCGGCATGGACATCAAATTGATAACGAAAAATTCCATACAACATTGAATTAGCGGCGGGTGGCGGGAAGAGTTGCGAAAATGCATTACAAGAGCCGAGACAATTAAAAATCAAACAAGAGCCGGTATGGAATAGATTAAAAATGATACGATGAAAATAAAAACTCGGCATGGAGTAAAGCTGAAAACTCCACCTTGCACATCCTCAAAATAAAAATTCTTTTCGGATCGACATGTTGAAATCAAATACAAAATCGGGAGGCTGAATTAGGTCACCCAGGCAACAAAAACCAAACGGGAGCCGAGTCAATTGCGGCATGGACATCAAATTGATAACGAAAAATTCCATACAACATTGAATTAGCGGCGAGGTGGCGGGAAGAGTTGCGGAAAATGCATTACAAGAGCCGAGACAATTAAAAATCAAACAAGAGCCGGTATGGAATAGATTAAAAATGATACGATGAAAATAAAAACTCGGCATGGGGTAAAGCTGAAAACTCCACCTTGCACATCCTCAAAATAAAAAATTCTTTTCGGATCGACATGTTGAAATCAAATACAAAATCGGGGAGCGGAATTAGGTCACCCGAGCAACAAAAACCAAACGGGGAGCCGGTCAATTGCGGCATGCACATCAAATTGATAACGAAAAATTCCATACAACATTGAATTAGCGGCGGGGTGGCGGGGAAGAGTTGCGAGAAAATGCATTACAAGAGCCGAGACAATTAAAAATCAAACAAGAGCCGGTATGGAATAGATTAAAAATGATACGATGAAAATAAAAACTCGGCATGGAGTAAAGCTGAAAACTCCACCTTGCACATCCTCAAAATAAAAAATTCTTTTCGGATCGACATGTTGAAATCGAATACAAAATCGGAAGCGGAATGAGGTCACCCGAGCAACAAAAACCAAACGGGGAGCCGTCAATTGCGGCATGGACATCAAATTGATAACGAAAAATTCCATACAACATTGAATTAGCGGCGAGGTGGCGGGAAGAGTTGCGGAAAATGCATTACAAGAGCCGAGACAATTAAAAATCAAACAAGAGCCGGTATGGAATAGATTAAAAATGATACGATGAAAATAAAAACTCGGCATGGAGTAAAGCTGAAAACTCCACCTTGCACATCCTCAAAATAAAAATTCTTTTCGGATCGACATATTGAAATCAAATACAAAATCGGGAGGCTGAATTAGGTCACCCAAGCAACAAAAACCAAACGGGAGCCGGTCAATTGCGGCATGGACATCAAATTGATAACGAAAAATTCCATACAACATTGAATTAGCGGCGGGTGGCGGGGAAGAGTTGCGAAAATGCATTACAAGAGCCGGACAATTAAAAATCAAACAAGAGCCGGTATGGAATAGATTAAAAATGATACGATGAAAATAAAAACTCGGCATGCGGTAAAGCTGAAAACTCCACCTTGCACATCCTCAAAATAAAAATTCTTTTCGGATCGACATGTTGAAATCAAATACAAAATCGGGAGCCGAATTAGGTCCCCCGAGCAACAAAAACCAAACGGGAGCCGATCAATTGCGGCTGGACATCAAATTGATAACGAAAAATTCCATACAACATTGAATTAGCGGCGGGTGGCGGGGAAGAGTTGCGGAAAATGCATTACAAGAGCCGAGACAATTAAAAATCAAACAAGAGCCGGTATGGAATAGATTAAAAATGATACGATGAAAATAAAAACTCGGCATGGAGTAAAGCTGAAAACTCCACCTTGCACATCCTCAAAATAAAAAATTCTTTTCGGATCGACATGTTGAAATCGAATACAAAATCGGAGTGCTTGAATGAGGTCACCCGAGCAACAAAAACCAAACGGGGAGCCGGTCAATTGCGGCATGGCATCAAATTGATAACGAAAAATTCCATACAACATTGAATTAGCGGCGGGTGGCGGGAAGAGTTGCGGAAAATGCATTACAAGAGCCGAGACAATTAAAAATCAAACAAGAGCCGGTACGGATTAGATTAAAAATGATACGATGAAAATAAAAACTCGGCATGGAGTAAAGCTGAAAACTCCACCTTGCACATCCTCAAAATAAAAATTCTTTTCGGATCGACATGTTGAAATCAAATACAAAATCGGGGAGCGGAATTAGGTCGCCCGGGCAACAAAAACCAAACGGGAGCCGGTCAATTGCGGCATGGACATCAAATTGATAACGAAAAATTCCATACAACATTGAATTAGCGGCGGGTGGCGGGAAGAGTTGCGAAAATGCATTACAAGAGCCGAGACAATTAAAAATCAAACAAGCGCCGGTATGGAATAGATTAAAAATGATACGATGAAAATAAAAACTCGGCATGGAGTAAAGGCTGAAAACTCCACCTTGCACATCCTCAAAATAAAAATTCTTTTCGGATCGACATGTTGAAATCAAATACAAAATCGGGAGCCGAATTAGGTCACCCCTGAGCAACAAAAACCAAACGGGAGCCGGTCAATTGCGGCATGCACATCAAATTGATAACGAAAAATTCCATACAACATTGAATTAGCGGCGGGTGGCGGGAAGAGTTGCGGAAAATGCATTACAAGAGCCGAGACAATTAAAAATCAAACAAGAGCCGGTATGGAATAGATTAAAAATGATACGATGAAAATAAAAACTCGGCATGGAGTAAAGCTGAAAACTCCACCTTGCACATCCTCAAAAAAAAAAATTCTTTTCGGATCGACATGTTGAAATCGAATACAAAATCGGATGCTGAATTAGGTCACCCTGGCAACAAAAACCAAACGAGGAAGTCAATTGCGGCATGGACATCAAATTGATAACGAAAAATTCCATACAACATTGAATTAGCGGCGAGGTGGCGGGAAGAGTTGCGAAAATGCATTACAAGAGCCGGGACAATTAAAAATCAAACAAGAGCCGGTATGGAATAGATTAAAAATGATACGATGAAAATAAAAACTCGGCATGGAGTAAAGCTGAAAACTCCACCTTGCACATCCTCAAAATAAAAATTCTTTTCGGATCGACATGTTGAAATCAAATACAAAATCGGGAGCGGAATTAGGTCACCCGAGCAACAAAAACCAAACGGGAGCCGAGTCAATTGCGGCATGGACATCAAATTGATAACGAAAAATTCCATACAACATTGAATTAGCGGCGAGGTGGCGGGAAGAGTTGCGAGAAAATGCATTACAAGAGCCGAGACAATTAAAAATCAAACAAGAGCCGGTATGGAATAGATTAAAAATGATACGATGAAAATAAAAACTCGGCATGGAGTAAAGCTGAAAACTCCACCTTGCACATCCTCAAAATAAAAATTCTTTTCGGATCGACATGTTGAAATCAAATACAAAATCGGAGTCTGAATTAGGTCACCCGAGCAACAAAAACCAAACGGGAGCCGGTCAATTGCGCCATGTACATCAAATTGATAACGAAAAATTCCATACAACATTGTATTAGCGGCGGGTGGCGGGAAGAGTTGCGAGAAAATGCATTACAAGAGCCGAGACAATTAAAAATCAAACAAGCGCCGGTATGGAATAGATTAAAAATCATACGATGAAAATAAAAACTCGGCATGGAGTAAAGCTGAAAACTCCACCTTGCACATCCTCAAAATAAAAATTCTTTTCGGATCGACATGTTGAAATCAAATACAAAATCGGGAGGCGGAATTAGGTCACCCGGCAACAAAAACCAAACGGGAGCCGAGTCAATTGCGGCATGCACATCAAATTGATAACGAAAAATTCCATACAACATTGAATTAGCGGCGAGGTGGCGGGAAGAGTTGCAGAAAATGCATTACAAGAGCCGAGACAATTAAAAATCAAACAAGAGCCGGTATGGAATAGATTAAAATTGATACGATGAAAATAAAAACTTCGGCATGGAGTAAAGCTGAAAACTCCACCTTGCACATCCTCAAAATAAAAAATTCTTTTCGGATCGACATGTTGAAATCGAATACAAAATCGGATGCTTGAATTAGGTCACCCTAGCAACAAAAACCAAATAGGAGAGAGTCAATTGCGGCATGGACATCAAATTGATAACGAAAAATTCCATACAACATTGAATTAGCGGCGGGTGGCGGGGAAGAGTTGCGAGAAAATGCATTACAAGAGCCGAGACAATTAAAAATCAAACAAGAGCCGGTATGGAATAGATTAAAAATGATACGATGAAAATAAAAACTCGGCATGGAGTAAAGCTGAAAACTCCACCTTGCACATCCTCAAAATAAAAATTCTTTTCGGATCGACATGTTGAAATCAAATACAAAATCGGGAGGCGGAATTAGGTCACCCGAGCAACAAAAACCAAACGGGAGCCGGTCAATTGCGGCATGCACATCAAATTGATAACGAAAAATTCCATACAACATTGTATTAGCGGCGGGTGGCGGGAAGAGTTGCGAAAATGCATTACAAGAGCCGAGACAATTAAAAAATCAAACAAGCGCCGGTATGGAATAGATTAAAAATCATACGATGAAAATAAAAACTCGGCATGGAGTAAAGCTGAAAACTCCACCTTGCACATCCTCAAAATAAAAATTCTTTTCGGATCGACATGTTGAAATCAAATACAAAATAGGGAAGCTGAATTAGGTCACCCGAGCAACAAAAACCAAACGGGAGCCGGTCAATTGCGGCATGGACATCAAATTGATAACGAAAAATTCCATACAACATTGAATTAGCGGCGGGTGGCGGGGAAGAGTTGCGAAAATGCATTACAAGAGCCGGGACAATTAAAAATCAAACAAGAGCCGGTATGGAATAGATTAAAAATGATACGATGAAAATAAAAACTCGGCATGGAGTAAAGCTGAAAACTCCACCTTGCACATCCTCAAAATAAAAATTCTTTTCGGATCGACATGTTGAAATCAAATACAAAATCGGGAAGCGGAATTAGGTCACCCAGGCAACAAAAACCAAACGGGGAGCCGGTCAATTGCGGCATGGACATCAAATTGATAACGAAAAATTCCATACAACATTGAATTAGCGGCGGGTGGCGGGGAAGAGTTGCGGAAAATGCATTACAAGAGCCGAGACAATTAAAAATCAAACAAGAGCCGGTATGGAATAGATTAAAAATGATACGATGAAAATAAAAACTCGGCATGGAGTAAAGCTGAAAACTCCACCTTGCACATCCTCAAAATAAAAAATTCTTTTCGGATCGACATGTTGAAATCAAATACAAAATCGGAGGCTGAATTAGGTCACCCCGGCAACAAAAACCAAACGGGAGCCGAGTCAATTGCGGCATGCACATCAAATTGATAACGAAAAATTCCATACAACATTGAATTAGCGGCGGGTGGCGGGAAGAGTTGCGAGAAAATGCATTACAAGAGCCGAGACAATTAAAAATCAAACAAGAGCCGGTATGGAATAGATTAAAAATGATACGATGAAAATAAAAACTCGGCATGGAGTAAAGCTGAAAACTCCACCTTGCACATCCTCAAAATAAAAATTCTTTTCGGATCGACATGTTGAAATCAAATACAAAATCGGGAGCCGAATTAGGTCACCCGGGCAACAAAAACCAAACGGGGAGCCGGTCAATTGCGGCATGGACATCAAATTGATAACGAAAAATTCCATACAACATTGAATTAGCGGCGGGTGGCGGGGAAGAGTTGCGAAAATGCATTACAAGAGCCGGGACAATTAAAAATCAAACAAGAGCCGGTATGGAATAGATTAAAAATGATACGATGAAAATAAAAACTCGGCATGGAGTAAAGCTGAAAACTCCACCTTGCACATCCTCAAAAAAAAATTCTTTTCGGATCGACATGTTGAAATCAAATACAAAATCGGGAGGCCGAATTAGGTCACCCAAGCAACAAAAACCAAACGGGAGCCGGTCAATTGCGGCATGGACATCAAATTGATAACGAAAAATTCCATACAACATTGAATTAGCGGCGGGTGGCGGGAAGAGTTGCGAAAATGCATTACAAGAGCCGAGACAATTAAAAATCAAACAAGAGCCGGTATGGAATAGATTAAAAATGATACGATGAAAATAAAAACTCGGCATGGAGTAAAGCTGAAAACTCCACCTTGCACATCCTCAAAAAAAAAATTCTTTTCGGATCGACATGTTGAAATCAAATACAAAATCGAGGCTGAATTAGGTCGCCCAGGCAACAAAAACCAAACGGGGAGCCGAGTCAATTGCGGCATGCACATCAAATTGATAACGAAAAATTCCATACAACATTGAATTAGCGGCGGGTGGCGGGGAAGAGTTGCGGAAAATGCATTACAAGAGCCGGACAATTAAAAATCAAACAAGAGCCGGTATGGAATAGATTAAAAATGATACGATGAAAATAAAAACTCGGCATGGAGTAAAGCTGAAAACTCCACCTTGCACATCCTCAAAATAAAAATTCTTTTCGGATCGACATGTTGAAATCAAATACAAAATCGGGAGCTGAATTAGGTCACCCGAGCAACAAAAACCAAACGGGGAGCCGGTCAATTGCGGCATGGACATCAAATTGATAACGAAAAATTCCATACAACATTGAATTAGCGGCGGGTGGCGGGAAGAGTTGCGAAAATGCATTACAAGAGCCGGACAATTAAAAATCAAACAAGAGCCGGTATGGAATAGATTAAAAATGATACGATGAAAATAAAAACTCGGCATGGAGTAAAGCTGAAAACTCCACCTTGCACATCCTCAAAATAAAAATTCTTTTCGGATCGACATGTTGAAATCAAATACAAAATCGGGAGCCGAATTAGGTCACCCGAGCAACAAAAACCAAACGGGAGCCGAGTCAATTGCGGCATGGACATCAAATTGATAACGAAAAATTCCATACAACATTGAATTAGCGGCGAGGTGGCGGGGAAGAGTTGCGAGAAAATGCATTACAAGAGCCGAGACAATTAAAAATCAAACAAGAGCCGGTATGGAATAGATTAAAAATGATACGATGAAAATAAAAACTCGGCATGGGGTAAAGCTGAAAACTCCACCTTGCACATCCTCAAAAAAAAAATTCTTTTCGGATCGACATGTTGAAATCAAATACAAAATCGGGAGCTGAATTAGGTCACCCCGGCAACAAAAACCAAACGGGAGCCGAGTCAATTGCGGCATGGACATCAAATTGATAACGAAAAATTCCATACAACATTGAATTAGCGGCGGGTGGCGGGGAAGAGTTGCGAGAAAATGCATTACAAGAGCCGAGACAATTAAAAATCAAACAAGAGCCGGTATGGAATAGATTAAAAATGATACGATGAAAATAAAAACTCGGCATGGAGTAAAGCTGAAAACTCCACCTTGCACATCCTCAAAATAAAAAATTCTTTTCGGATCGACATGTTGAAATCGAATACAAAATCGGGTGCTTGAATGAGGTCACCCCGAGCAACAAAAACCAAACGAGGAGCCGGTCAATTGCGGCATGGCATCAAATTGATAACGAAAAATTCCATACAACATTGAATTAGCGGCGGGTGGCGGGAAGAGTTGCGGAAAATGCATTACAAGAGCCGAGACAATTAAAAATCAAACAAGAGCCGGTACGGATTAGATTAAAAATGATACGATGAAAATAAAAACTCGGCATGGAGTAAAGCTGAAAACTCCACCTTGCACATCCTCAAAATAAAAATTCTTTTCGGATCGACATGTTGAAATCAAATACAAAATCGGGAACCGAATTAGGTCACCCTGAGCAACAAAAACCAAACGGGAGCCGAGTCAATTGCGGCATGTACATCAAATTGATAACGAAAAATTCCATACAACATTGAATTAGCGGCGGGTGGCGGGGAAGAGTTGCGAAAATGCATTACAAGAGCCGGACAATTAAAAATCAAACAAGCGCCGGTATGGAATAGATTAAAAATGATACGATGAAAATAAAAACTCGGCATGCGGTAAAGCTGAAAACTCCACCTTGCACATCCTCAAAATAAAAATTCTTTTCGGATCGACATGTTGAAATCAAATACAAAATCGGGAGGCCGAATTAGGTCACCCCGGCAACAAAAACCAAACGGGAGCCGAGTCAATTGCGGCATGGACATCAAATTGATAACGAAAAATTCCATACAACATTGAATTAGGCGGGGTGGCGGGGAAGAGTTGCGAGAAAATGCATTACAAGAGCCGGGACTTTTAAAAATCAAACAAGAGCCGGTATGGAATAGATTAAAAATGATACGATGAAAATAAAAACTCGGCATGGAGTAAAGCTGAAAACTCCACCTTGCACATCCTCAAAATAAAAAATTCTTTTCGGATCGACATGTTGAAATCAAATACAAAATCGGGAGGCCGAATTAGGTCACCCGAGCAACAAAAACCAAACGGGGAGCCGGTCAATTGCGGCATGTACATCAAATTGATAACGAAAAATTCCATACAACATTGAATTAGCGGCGGGTGGCGGGGAAGAGTTGCGAAAATGCATTACAAGAGCCGAGACAATTAAAAATCAAACAAGCGCCGGTATGGAATAGATTAAAAATGATACGATGAAAATAAAAACTCGGCATGGAGTAAAGCTGAAAACTCCACCTTGCACATCCTCAAAATAAAAATTCTTTTCGGATCGACATGTTGAAATCAAATACAAAATCGGGAAGGCGGAATTAGGTCACCCTGAGCAACAAAAACCAAACGGGAGCCGAGTCAATTGCGGCATGGACATCAAATTGATAACGAAAAATTCCATACAACATTGAATTAGCGGCGGGTGGCGGGAAGAGTTGCGAGAAAATGCATTACAAGAGCCGAGACAATTAAAAATCAAACAAGCGCCGGTATGGAATAGATTAAAAATGATACGATGAAAATAAAAACTCGGCATGGAGTAAAGCTGAAAACTCCACCTTGCACATCCTCAAAATAAAAATTCTTTTCGGATCGACATGTTGAAATCAAATACAAAATCGAGGGCTGAATTAGGTCACCCCGGGCAACAAAAACCAAACGGGAGCCGGTCAATTGCGGCATGCACATCAAATTGATAACGAAAAATTCCATACAACATTGAATTAGCGGCGGGTGGCGGGGAAGAGTTGCGAGAAAATGCATTACAAGAGCCGAGACAATTAAAAATCAAACAAGAGCCGAGTATGGAATAGATTAAAAATGATACGATGAAAATAAAAACTCGGCATGGAGTAAAGCTGAAAACTCCACCTTGCACATCCTCAAAATAAAAAATTCTTTTCGGATCGACATGTTGAAATCGAATACAAAATCGGAGTGCTGAATGAGGTCACCCGAGCAACAAAAACCAAACGGGAGCCGGTCAATTGCGGCATGGACATCAAATTGATAACGAAAAATTCCATACAACATTGAATTAGCGGCGGGTGGCGGGAAGAGTTGTAGAAAATGCATTACAAGAGCCGAGACAATTAAAAATCAAACAAGAGCCGGTACGGATTAGATTAAAAATGATACGATGAAAATAAAAACTCGGCATGGAGTAAAGCTGAAAACTCCACCTTGCACATCCTCAAAATAAAAATTCTTTTCGGATCGACATGTTGAAATCAAATACAAAATCGGGAGCCGAATTAGGTCACCCCGGCAACAAAAACCAAACGGGAGCCGTCAATTGCGGCATGGACATCAAATTGATAACGAAAAATTCCATACAACATTGAATTAGCGGCGGGTGGCGGGGAAGAGTTGCGGAAAATGCATTACAAGAGCCGAGACAATTAAAAATCAAACAAGAGCCGGTATGGAATAGATTAAAAATGATACGATGAAAATAAAAACTCGGCATGGAGTAAAGGCTGAAAACTCCACCTTGCACATCCTCAAAATAAAAAATTCTTTTCGGATCGACATGTTGAAATCGAATACAAAATCGGGGTGCTGAATGAGGTCACCCCGAGCAACAAAAACCAAACGGGAGCCGGTCAATTGCGGCATGGCATCAAATTGATAACGAAAAATTCCATACAACATTGAATTAGCGGCGGGTGGCGGGGAAGAGTTGCGAGAAAATGCATTACAAGAGCCGAGACAATTAAAAATCAAACAAGAGCCGGTACGGATTAGATTAAAAATGATACGATGAAAATAAAAACTTCGGCATGGAGTAAAGCTGAAAACTCCACCTTGCACATCCTCAAAATAAAAATTCTTTTCGGATCGACATGTTGAAATCAAATACAAAATCGGGAGGCTGAATTAGGTCACCCGAGCAACAAAAACCAAACGGGAGCCGTCAATTGCGGCATGGACATCAAATTGATAACGAAAAATTCCATACAACATTGAATTAGCGGCGGGTGGCGGGGAAGAGTTGCGGAAAATGCATTACAAGAGCCGAGACAATTAAAAATCAAACAAGAGCCGGTATGGAATAGATTAAAAATGATACGATGAAAATAAAAACTCGGCATGGGGTAAAGCTGAAAACTCCACCTTGCACATCCTCAAAATAAAAAATTCTTTTCGGATCGACATGTTGAAATCAAATACAAAATCGGGAAGCGGAATTAGGTCACCCGACAACAAAAACCAAACGGGGAGCCGGTCAATTGCGGCATGGACATCAAATTGATAACGAAAAATTCCATACAACATTGAATTAGCGGCGGGTGGCGGGAAGAGTTGCGGAAAATGCATTACAAGAGCCGAGACAATTAAAAATCAAACAAGAGCCGGTATGGAATAGATTAAAAATGATACGATGAAAATAAAAACTCGGCATGGAGTAAAGTTGAAAACTCCACCTTGCACATCCTCAAAATAAAAAATTCTTTTCGGATCGACATGTTGAAATCGAATACAAAATCGGAGTGCGGAATGAGGTCACCCGAGCAACAAAAACCAAACGGGAGCCGGTCAATTGCGGCATGGCATCAAATTGATAACGAAAAATTCCATACAACATTGAATTAGCGGCGGGTGGCGGGGAAGAGTTGCGAGAAAATGCATTACAAGAGCCGAGACAATTAAAAATCAAACAAGAGCCGGTATGGAATAGATTAAAAATGATACGATGAAAATAAAAACTCGGCATGGAGTAAAGCTGAAAACTCCACCTTGCACATCCTCAAAATAAAAAATTCTTTTCGGATCGACATGTTGAAATCAAATACAAAATCGGGAAGCGGAATTAGGTCACCCAGGCAACAAAAACCAAACGGGGAGCCGGTCAATTGCGGCATGGACATCAAATTGATAACGAAAAATTCCATACAACATTGAATTAGCGGCGGGTGGCGGGAAGAGTTGCGAGAAAATGCATTACAAGAGCCGGACAATTAAAAATCAAACAAGAGCCGGTATGGTATAGATTAAAAATGATACGATGAAAATAAAAACTCGGCATGGAGTAAAGCTGAAAACTCCACCTTGCACATCCTCAAAATAAAAAATTCTTTTCGGATCGACATATTGAAATCAAATACAAAATCGGGAGGCGGAATTAGGTCACCCAAGCAACAAAAACCAAACGGGAGCCGAGTCAATTGCGGCATGGACATCAAATTGATAACGAAAAATTCCATACAACATTGAATTAGCGGCGGGTGGCGGGAAGAGTTGCGGAAAATGCATTACAAGAGCCGAGACAATTAAAAATCAAACAAGAGCCGGTATGGAATAGATTAAAAATGATACGATGAAAATAAAAACTCGGCATGGGGTAAAGCTGAAAACTCCACCTTGCACATCCTCAAAAAAAAAATTCTTTTCGGATCGACATGTTGAAATCAAATACAAAATCGGGAGCGGAATTAGGTCACCCGAGCAACAAAAACCAAACGAGGAGCCGTCAATTGCGGCATGCACATCAAATTGATAACGAAAAATTCCATACAACATTGAATTAGCGGCGGGTGGCGGGGAAGAGTTGCGGAAAATGCATTACAAGAGCCGAGACAATTAAAAATCAAACAAGAGCCGGTATGGAATAGATTAAAAATGATACGATGAAAATAAAAACTTCGGCATGGAGTAAAGCTGAAAACTCCACCTTGCACATCCTCAAAATAAAAAATTCTTTTCGGATCGACATGTTGAAATCGAATACAAAATCGGGGAGCCGAATTAGGTCACCCGAGCAACAAAAACCAAACGGGGAGCCGGTCAATTGCGGCATGGACATCAAATTGATAACGAAAAATTCCATACAACATTGAATTAGCGGCGGGTGGCGGGGAAGAGTTGCGAGAAAATGCATTACAAGAGCCGAGACAATTAAAAATCAAACAAGAGCCGGTATGGAATAGATTAAAAATGATACGATGAAAATAAAAACTCGGCATGGAGTAAAGCTGAAAACTCCACCTTGCACATCCTCAAAATAAAAAATTCTTTTCGGATCGACATGTTGAAATCAAATACAAAATCGGAGGCCGAATTAGGTCACCCGAGCAACAAAAACCAAACGAGAAGTCAATTGCGGCATGGACATCAAATTGATAACGAAAAATTCCATACAACATTGAATTAGCGGCGGGTGGCGGGAAGAGTTGCGAAAATGCATTACAAGAGCCGGACAATTAAAAATCAAACAAGAGCCGGTATGGAATAGATTAAAAATGATACGATGAAAATAAAAACTCTCGGCATGGGGTAAAGCTGAAAACTCCACCTTGCACATCCTCAAAATAAAAATTCTTTTCGGATCGACATGTTGAAATCAAATACAAAATCGGGAGCCGAATTAGGTCGCCGGGCAACAAAAACCAAACGGGAGCCGGTCAATTGCGGCATGGACATCAAATTGATAACGAAAAATTCCATACAACATTGAATTAGCGGCGGGTGGCGGGAAGAGTTGCGGAAAATGCATTACAAGAGCCGAGACAATTAAAAATCAAACAAGAGCCGGTATGGAATAGATTAAAAATGATACGATGAAAATAAAAACTCGGCATGGAGTAAAGGCTGAAAACTCCACCTTGCACATCCTCAAAATAAAAAATTCTTTTCGGATCGACATGTTGAAATCAAATACAAAATCGGAGGCTGAATTAGGTCACCCGAGCAACAAAAACCAAACGGGAGCCGGTCAATTGCGGCATGGACATCAAATTGATAACGAAAAATTCCATACAACATTGAATTAGCGGCGGGTGGCGGGAAGAGTTGCGAAAATGCATTACAAGAGCCGAGACAATTAAAAATCAAACAAGAGCCGGTATGGAATAGATTAAAAATGATACGATGAAAATAAAAACTCGGCATGGAGTAAAGGCTGAAAACTCCACCTTGCACATCCTCAAAATAAAAAATTCTTTTCGGATCGACATGTTGAAATCAAATACAAAATCGGGAGGCTGAATTAGGTCACCCAAGCAACAAAAACCAAACGGGGAGCCGGTCAATTGCGGCATGGACATCAAATTGATAACGAAAAATTCCATACAACATTGAATTAGCGGCGGGGTGGCGGGAAGAGTTGCGGAAAATGCATTACAAGAGCCGAGACAATTAAAAATCAAACAAGAGCCGGTATGGAATAGATTAAAAATGATACGATGAAAATAAAAACTCGGCATGGAGTAAAGCTGAAAACTCCACCTTGCACATCCTCAAAATAAAAAATTCTTTTCGGATCGACATGTTGAAATCAAATACAAAATCGGGAGGCTGAATTAGGTCACCCGGGCAACAAAAACCAAACGGGAGCCGAGTCAATTGCGGCATGGACATCAAATTGATAACGAAAAATTCCATACAACATTGAATTAGCGGCGGGTGGCGGGGAAGAGTTGCGGAAAATGCATTACAAGAGCCGAGACAATTAAAAATCAAACAAGAGCCGGTATGGAATAGATTAAAAATGATACGATGAAAATAAAAACTCGGCATGGAGTAAAGCTGAAAACTCCACCTTGCACATCCTCAAAAATAAAAATTCTTTTCGGATCGACATGTTGAAATCAAATACAAAATCGGGAGGCCGAATTAGGTCACCCGGCAACAAAAACCAAACGGGGAGCCGGTCAATTGCGGCATGCACATCAAATTGATAACGAAAAATTCCATACAACATTGAATTAGCGGCGGGTGGCGGGAAGAGTTGCGGAAAATGCATTACAAGAGCCGAGACAATTAAAAATCAAACAAGAGCCGGTATGGAATAGATTAAAAATGATACGATGAAAATAAAAACTCGGCATGGAGTAAAGCTGAAAACTCCACCTTGCACATCCTCAAAATAAAAAATTCTTTTCGGATCGACATGTTGAAATCAAATACAAAATCGGAGGCGAATTAGGTCACCCGAGCAACAAAAACCAAACGGGAGCCGGTCGATTGCGGCATGGACATCAAATTGATAACGAAAAATTCCATACAACATTGAATTAGCGGCGGGTGGCGGGGAAGAGTTGCGAAAATGCATTACAAGAGCCGAGACAATTAAAAATCAAACAAGAGCCGGTATGGAATAGATTAAAAATGATACGATGAAAATAAAAACTCGGCATGGAGTAAAGCTGAAAACTCCACCTTGCACATCCTCAAAATAAAAATTCTTTTCGGATCGACATGTTGAAATCAAATACAAAATCGGGGAACGGAATTAGGTCACCCGAGCAACAAAAACCAAACGGGAGCCGGTCAATTGCGGCATGGACATCAAATTGATAACGAAAAATTCCATACAACATTGAATTAGCGGCGGGTGGCGGGAAGAGTTGCGGAAAATGCATTACAAGAGCCGAGACAATTAAAAATCAAACAAGAGCCGGTATGGAATAGATTAAAAATGATACGATGAAAATAAAAACTCGGCATGGGGTAAAGCTGAAAACTCCACCTTGCACATCCTCAAAATAAAAAATTCTTTTCGGATCGACATGTTGAAATCAAATACAAAATCGGGAGCTGAATTAGGTCACCCGGGCAACAAAAACCAAACGGGAGCCGAGTCAATTGCGGCATGCACATCAAATTGATAACGAAAAATTCCATACAACATTGAATTAGCGGCGGGTGGCGGGAAGAGTTGCGGAAAATGCATTACAAGAGCCGAGACAATTAAAAATCAAACAAGAGCCGGTATGGAATAGATTAAAAATGATACGATGAAAATAAAAACTCGGCATGGAGTAAAGCTGAAAACTCCACCTTGCACATCCTCAAAATAAAAAATTCTTTTCGGATCGACATGTTGAAATCAAATACAAAATCGGGAAGCGGAATTAGGTCACCCGAGCAACAAAAACCAAACGGGAGCCGAGTCA
The DNA here is from genome assembly GCA_902712375.1 of Dioscorea dumetorum. Classification (NCBI taxonomy): domain Eukaryota; kingdom Viridiplantae; phylum Streptophyta; class Magnoliopsida; order Dioscoreales; family Dioscoreaceae; genus Dioscorea; species Dioscorea dumetorum. Next base: position 695,625 of record CACTHL010000635.1, read on the forward strand.
ATTGCGGCATGGACATCAAATTGATAACGAAAAATTCCATACAACATTGAATTAGCGGCGGGTGGCGGGAAGAGTTGCGAGAAAATGCATTACAAGAGCCGAGACAATTAAAAATCAAACAAGAGCCGGTATGGAATAGATTAAAAATGATACGATGAAAATAAAAACTCGGCATGGAGTAAAGCTGAAAACTCCACCTTGCACATCCTCAAAAAAAAAATTCTTTTCGGATCGACATGTTGAAATCAAATACAAAATCGGGAGGCGGAATTAGGTCACCCGAGCAACAAAAACCAAACGGGGAGCCGGTCAATTGCGGCATGCACATCAAATTGATAACGAAAAATTCCATACAACATTGAATTAGCGGCGGGTGGCGGGAAGAGTTGCGAGAAAATGCATTACAAGAGCCGGGACAATTAAAAATCAAACAAGAGCCGGTATGGAATAGATTAAAAATGATACGATGAAAATAAAAACTCGGCATGGAGTAAAGCTGAAAACTCCACCTTGCACATCCTCAAAATAAAAAATTCTTTTCGGATCGACATGTTGAAATCAAATACAAAATCGGGAGGCGGAATTAGGTCACCCTGGCAACAAAAACCAAACGGGAGCCGAGTCAATTGCGGCATGGACATCAAATTGATAACGAAAAATTCCATACAACATTGAATTAGCGGCGAGGTGGCGGGGAAGAGTTGCGAGAAAATGCATTACAAGAGCGAGACAATTAAAAATCAAACAAGAGCCGGTATGGAATAGATTAAAAATGATACGATGAAAATAAAAACTCGGCATGGAGTAAAGCTGAAAACTCCACCTTGCACATCCTCAAAATAAAAAATTCTTTTCGGATCGACATGTTGAAATCAAATACAAAATCGGGGAGCGGAATTAGGTCACCCGAGCAACAAAAACCAAACGGGGAGCCGGTCAATTGCGGCATGGACATCAAATTGATAACGAAAAATTCCATACAACATTGAATTAGCGGCGGGTGGCGGGAAGAGTTGCGAGAAAATGCATTACAAGAGCCGGGACAATTAAAAATCAAACAAGAGCCGGTATGGAATAGATTAAAAATGATACGATGAAAATAAAAACTCGGCATGGAGTAAAGCTGAAAACTCCACCTTGCACATCCTCAAAATAAAAATTCTTTTCGGATCGACATGTTGAAATCAAATACAAAATCGGGAGGCGGAATTAGGTCACCCGAGCAACAAAAACCAAACGGGAGCCGGTCAATTGCGGCATGCACATCAAATTGATAACGAAAAATTCCATACAACATTGAATTAGCGGCGGGTGGCGGGAAGAGTTGCGGAAAATGCATTACAAGAGCCGAGACAATTAAAAATCAAACAAGAGCCGGTATGGAATAGATTAAAAATGATACGATGAAAATAAAAACTCGGCATGGAGTAAAGCTGAAAACTCCACCTTGCACATCCTCAAAATAAAAAATTCTTTTCGGATCGACATGTTGAAATCAAATACAAAATCGGGGGCGAATTAGGTCACCCGGGCAACAAAAACCAAACGGGAGCCGGTCAATTGCGGCATGCACATCAAATTGATAACGAAAAATTCCATACAACATTGAATTAGCGGCGGGTGGCGGGGAAGAGTTGCGAGAAAATGCATTACAAGAGCCGGGACAATTAAAAAATCAAACAAGAGCCGGGTATGGAATAGATTAAAAATGATACGATGAAAATAAAAACTCGGCATGGAGTAAAGCTGAAAACTCCACCTTGCACATCCTCAAAATAAAAAATTCTTTTCGGATCGACATGTTGAAATCAAATACAAAATCGGGAAGCTGAATTAGGTCACCCGAGCAACAAAAACCAAACGAGGAGCCGAGTCAATTGCGGCATGGACATCAAATTGATAACGAAAAATTCCATACAACATTGAATTAGCGGCGGGTGGCGGGAAGAGTTGCGGAAAATGCATTACAAGAGCCGAGACAATTAAAAATCAAACAAGAGCCGGTATGGAATAGATTAAAAATGATACGATGAAAATAAAAACTCGGCATGGAGTAAAGCTGAAAACTCCACCTTGCACATCCTCAAAATAAAAAATTCTTTTCGGATCGACATGTTGAAATCAAATACAAAATCGGGAGGCGGAATTAGGTCACCCGGGCAACAAAAACCAAACGGGAGCCGAGTCAATTGCGGCATGGACATCAAATTGATAACGAAAAATTCCATACAACATTGAATTAGCGGCGGGTGGCGGGAAGAGTTGCGGAAAATGCATTACAAGAGCGAGACAATTAAAAATCAAACAAGAGCCGGTATGGAATAGATTAAAAATGATACGATGAAAATAAAAACTCGGCATGGAGTAAAGGCTGAAAACTCCACCTTGCACATCCTCAAAATAAAAAATTCTTTTCGGATCGACATGTTGAAATCAAATACAAAATCGGAGGCGGAATTAGGTCACCCGAGCAACAAAAACCAAACGGGAGCCGATCAATTGCGGCATGGACATCAAATTGATAACGAAAAATTCCATACAACATTGAATTAGGCGGGTGGCGGGAAGAGTTGCGGAAAATGCATTACAAGAGCCGAGACAATTAAAAATCAAACAAGAGCCGGTATGGAATAGATTAAAAATGATACGATGAAAATAAAAACTCGGCATGGAGTAAAGCTGAAAACTCCACCTTGCACATCCTCAAAATAAAAAATTCTTTTCGGATCGACATGTTGAAATCAAATACAAAATCGGGAGCCGAATTAGGTCACCCGGCAACAAAAACCAAACGGGGAGCCGGTCAATTGCGGCATGGACATCAAATTGATAACGAAAAATTCCATACAACATTGAATTAGCGGCGGGTGGCGGGAAGAGTTGCGAAAATGCATTACAAGAGCGAGACAATTAAAAATCAAACAAGAGCCGGTATGGAATAGATTAAAAATGATACGATGAAAATAAAAACTCGGCATGGAGTAAAGCTGAAAACTCCACCTTGCACATCCTCAAAATAAAAATTCTTTTCGGATCGACATGTTGAAATCAAATACAAAATCGGGAAGCGGAATTAGGTCACCCCGGCAACAAAAACCAAACGGGAGCCGGTCAATTGCGGCATGGACATCAAATTGATAACGAAAAATTCCATACAACATTGAATTAGCGGCGGGTGGCGGGGAAGAGTTGCGAGAAAATGCATTACAAGAGCCGAGACAATTAAAAATCAAACAAGAGCCGGTATGGAATAGATTAAAAATGATACGATGAAAATAAAAACTCGGCATGGAGTAAAGCTGAAAACTCCACCTTGCACATCCTCAAAATAAAAATTCTTTTCGGATCGACATGTTGAAATCAAATACAAAATCGGGAGGCTGAATTAGGTCACCCAAGCAACAAAAACCAAACGGGAGCCGGTCAATTGCGGCATGGACATCAAATTGATAACGAAAAATTCCATACAACATTGAATTAGCGGCGAGGTGGCGGGAAGAGTTGCGAGAAAATGCATTACAAGAGCCGAGACAATTAAAAATCAAACAAGAGCCGGTATGGAATAGATTAAAAATGATACGATGAAAATAAAAACTCGGCATGGAGTAAAGCTGAAAACTCCACCTTGCACATCCTCAAAATAAAAAATTCTTTTCGGATCGACATGTTGAAATCAAATACAAAATCGGGGAGCCGAATTAGGTCACCCGACAACAAAAACCAAACGGGAGCCGGTCAATTGCGGCATGGACATCAAATTGATAACGAAAAATTCCATACAACATTGAATTAGCGGCGGGTGGCGGGGAAGAGTTGCGAGAAAATGCATTACAAGAGCCGAGACAATTAAAAATCAAACAAGAGCCGGTATGGAATAGATTAAAAATGATACGATGAAAATAAAAACTCGGCATGGAGTAAAGTGAAAACTCCACCTTGCACATCCTCAAAATAAAAAATTCTTTTCGGATCGACATGTTGAAATCAAATACAAAATCGGAGGCCGAATTAGGTCACCCCGAGCAACAAAAACCAAACGGGAGCCGAGTCAATTGCGGCATGGACATCAAATTGATAACGAAAAATTCCATACAACATTGAATTAGCGGCGGGGTGGCGGGAAGAGTTGCGGAAAATGCATTACAAGAGCCGAGACAATTAAAAATCAAACAAGAGCCGGTATGGAATAGATTAAAAATGATACGATGAAAATAAAAACTCGGCATGGAGTAAAGCTGAAAACTCCACCTTGCACATCCTCAAAATAAAAAATTCTTTTCGGATCGACATGTTGAAATCAAATACAAAATCGGGGAGCCGAATTAGGTCACCCGGGCAACAAAAACCAAACGGGAGCCGAGTCAATTGCGGCATGCACATCAAATTGATAACGAAAAATTCCATACAACATTGAATTAGCGGCGGGTGGCGGGGAAGAGTTGCGAAAATGCATTACAAGAGCGAGACAATTAAAAATCAAACAAGAGCCGGTATGGAATAGATTAAAAATGATACGATGAAAATAAAAACTCGGCATGGAGTAAAGCTGAAAACTCCACCTTGCACATCCTCAAAATAAAAAATTCTTTTCGGATCGACATGTTGAAATCAAATACAAAATCGGGAGCCGGAATTAGGTCACCTGAGCAACAAAAACCAAACGGGGAGCCGAGTCAATTGCGGCATGGACATCAAATTGATAACGAAAAATTCCATACAACATTGAATTAGCGGCGGGTGGCGGGGAAGAGTTGCGGAAAATGCATTACAAGAGCCGAGACAATTAAAAATCAAACAAGAGCCGGTATGGAATAGATTAAAAATGATACGATGAAAATAAAAACTCGGCATGGAGTAAAGCTGAAAACTCCACCTTGCACATCCTCAAAATAAAAATTCTTTTCGGATCGACATGTTGAAATCAAATACAAAATCGGGCGCGAATTAGGTCACCCGGGCAACAAAAACCAAACGGGAGCCGAGTCAATTGCGGCATGGACATCAAATTGATAACGAAAAATTCCATACAACATTGAATTAGCGGCGGGGTGGCGGGGAAGAGTTGCGAAAATGCATTACAAGAGCCGAGACAATTAAAAATCAAACAAGAGCCGGTATGGAATAGATTAAAAATGATACGATGAAAATAAAAACTCGGCATGGAGTAAAGCTGAAAACTCCACCTTGCACATCCTCAAAATAAAAAATTCTTTTCGGATCGACATGTTGAAATCAAATACAAAATCGGGGAGCGGAATTAGGTCACCCGAGCAACAAAAACCAAACGGGAGCCGATCAATTGCGGCATGGACATCAAATTGATAACGAAAAATTCCATACAACATTGAATTAGCGGCGAGGTGGCGGGGAAGAGTTGCGGAAAATGCATTACAAGAGCCGGGACAATTAAAAATCAAACAAGAGCCGGTATGGAATAGATTAAAAATGATACGATGAAAATAAAAACTCGGCATGGAGTAAAGCTGAAAACTCCACCTTGCACATCCTCAAAATAAAAAATTCTTTTCGGATCGACATGTTGAAATCAAATACAAAATCGGGAAGCTGAATTAGGTCACCCGAGCAACAAAAACCAAACGGGGAGCCGAGTCAATTGCGGCATGGACATCAAATTGATAACGAAAAATTCCATACAACATTGAATTAGCGGCGGGTGGCGGGAAGAGTTGCGAAAATGCATTACAAGAGCCGAGACAATTAAAAATCAAACAAGAGCCGGTATGGAATAGATTAAAAATGATACGATGAAAATAAAAACTCGGCATGGAGTAAAGCTGAAAACTCCACCTTGCACATCCTCAAAATAAAAAATTCTTTTCGGATCGACATGTTGAAATCAAATACAAAATCGGGGAGCGGAATTAGGTCACCCGGCAACAAAAACCAAACGGGGAGCCGGTCAATTGCGGCATGGACATCAAATTGATAACGAAAAATTCCATACAACATTGAATTAGCGGCGGGTGGCGGGGAAGAGTTGCGGAAAATGCATTACAAGAGCCGAGACAATTAAAAATCAAACAAGAGCCGGTATGGAATAGATTAAAAATGATACGATGAAAATAAAAACTCGGCATGGAGTAAAGCTGAAAACTCCACCTTGCACATCCTCAAAATAAAAATTCTTTTCGGATCGACATGTTGAAATCAAATACAAAATCGAGGGCTGAATTAGGTCACCCGAGCAACAAAAACCAAACGGGGAGCCGGTCAATTGCGGCATGGACATCAAATTGATAACGAAAAATTCCATACAACATTGAATTAGCGGCGGGTGGCGGGGAAGAGTTGCGAAAATGCATTACAAGAGCCGAGACAATTAAAAATCAAACAAGAGCCGGTATGGAATAGATTAAAAATGATACGATGAAAATAAAAACTCGGCATGGAGTAAAGCTGAAAACTCCACCTTGCACATCCTCAAAATAAAAATTCTTTTCGGATCGACATGTTGAAATCAAATACAAAATCGGGAGCCTGAGATTAGGTCACCCTGGCAACAAAAACCAAACGGGAGCCGGTCAATTGCGGCATGGACATCAAATTGATAACGAAAAATTCCATACAACATTGAATTAGCGGCGGGTGGCGGGGAAGAGTTGCGGAAAATGCATTACAAGAGCCCAGACAATTAAAAATCAAACAAGAGCCGGTATGGAATAGATTAAAAATGATACGATGAAAATAAAAACTCGGCATGGAGTAAAGCTGAAAACTCCACCTTGCACATCCTCAAAATAAAAATTCTTTTCGGATCGACATGTTGAAATCAAATACAAAATCGGGAAGCGGAATTAGGTCACCCGGCAACAAAAACCAAACGGGAGCCGAGTCAATTGCGGCATGGACATCAAATTGATAACGAAAAATTCCATACAACATTGAATTAGCGGCGGGTGGCGGGAAGAGTTGCGAGAAAATGCATTACAAGAGCCGAGACAATTAAAAATCAAACAAGAGCCGGTATGGAATAGATTAAAAATGATACGATGAAAATAAAAACTCGGCATGGAGTAAAGCTGAAAACTCCACCTTGCACATCCTCAAAATAAAAAATTCTTTTCGGATCGACATGTTGAAATCAAATACAAAATCGGGAGCTGAATTAGGTCACCCGAGCAACAAAAACCAAACGGGGAGCCGGTCAATTGCGGCATGGACATCAAATTGATAACGAAAAATTCCATACAACATTGAATTAGCGGCGGGGTGGCGGGGAAGAGTTGCGAGAAAATGCATTACAAGAGCCGAGACAATTAAAAATCAAACAAGAGCCGGTATGGAATAGATTAAAAATGATACGATGAAAATAAAAACTCGGCATGGAGTAAAGCTGAAAACTCCACCTTGCACATCCTCAAAATAAAAATTCTTTTCGGATCGACATGTTGAAATCAAATACAAAATCGGGAGGCGGAATTAGGTCACCTGGGCAACAAAAACCAAACGGGGGCCGGTCAATTGCGGCATGCACATCAAATTGATAACGAAAAATTCCATACAACATTGAATTAGCGGCGGGTGGCGGGAAGAGTTGCGGAAAATGCATTACAAGAGCCGAGACAATTAAAAATCAAACAAGGCCGGTATGGAATAGATTAAAAATGATACGATGAAAATAAAAACTCGGCATGGAGTAAAGCTGAAAACTCCACCTTGCACATCCTCAAAATAAAAATTCTTTTCGGATCGACATGTTGAAATCAAATACAAAATCGGGAGCCGAATTAGGTCCCCGAGCAACAAAAACCAAACGGAGGCGGTCGATTGCGGCATGGACATCAAATTGATAACGAAAAATTCCATACAACATTGAATTAGCGGCGGGTGGCGGGGAAGAGTTGCGAAAATGCATTACAAGACCCGGGACAATTAAAAATCAAACAAGAGCCGGTATGGAATAGATTAAAAATGATACGATGAAAATAAAAACTCGGCATGGAGTAAAGCTGAAAACTCCACCTTGCACATCCTCAAAATAAAAAATTCTTTTCGGATCGACATGTTGAAATCAAATACAAAATCGGGAGGCGGAATTAGGTCACCCGGCAACAAAAACCAAACGGGAGCCGAGTCAATTGCGGCGTGGACATCAAATTGATAACGAAAAATTCCATACAACATTGAATTAGCGGCGAGGTGGCGGGGAAGAGTTGCGGAAAATGCATTACAAGACCGGGACAATTAAAAATCAAACAAGAGCCGGTATGGAATAGATTAAAAATGATACGATGAAAATAAAAACTCGGCATGGAGTAAAGGCTGAAAACTCCACCTTGCACATCCTCAAAATAAAAATTCTTTTCGGATCGACATGTTGAAATCAAATACAAAATCGGGAAGCGGAATTAGGTCCCCCGGCAACAAAAACCAAACGGGAGCCGAGTCAATTGCGGCATGGACATCAAATTGATAACGAAAAATTCCATACAACATTGAATTAGCGGCGGGTGGCGGGAAGAGTTGCGGAAAATGCATTACAAGAGCCGAGACAATTAAAAATCAAACAAGAGCCGGTATGGAATAGATTAAAAATGATACGATGAAAATAAAAACTCGGCATGGAGTAAAGCTGAAAACTCCACCTTGCACATCCTCAAAATAAAAAATTCTTTTCGGATCGACATGTTGAAATCAAATACAAAATCGGGGCTGAATTAGGTCACCCCACAACAAAAACCAAACGGGGAGCCGGTCAATTGCGGCATGGACATCAAATTGATAACGAAAAATTCCATACAACATTGAATTTAGCGGGTGGCGGGAAGAGTTGCGGAAAATGCATTACAAGAGCCGAGACAATTAAAAATCAAACAAGAGCCGAGTATGGAATAGATTAAAAATGATACGATGAAAATAAAAACTCGGCATGGAGTAAAGCTGAAAACTCCACCTTGCACATCCTCAAAATAAAAAATTCTTTTCGGATCGACATGTTGAAATCAAATACAAAATCGGAAGCTTGAATTAGGTCACCCGGCAACAAAAACCAAACGGGGAGCCGGTCAATTGCGGCATGGACATCAAATTGATAACGAAAAATTCCATACAACATTGAATTAGCGGCGGGGTGGCGGGGAAGAGTTGCGAGAAAATGCATTACAAGAGCCGGGACAATTAAAAATCAAACAAGAGCCGGTATGGAATAGATTAAAAATGATACGATGAAAATAAAAACTCGGCATGGAGTAAAGCTGAAAACTCCACCTTGCACATCCTCAAAATAAAAAATTCTTTTCGGATCGACATGTTGAAATCAAATACAAAATCGGGGGCGGAATTAGGTCACCTGAGCAACAAAAACCAAACGGGGAGCCGGTCAATTGCGGCATGGACATCAAATTGATAACGAAAAATTCCATACAACATTGAATTAGCGGCGGGTGGCGGGAAGAGTTGCGGAAAATGCATTACAAGAGCCGAGACAATTAAAAATCAAACAAGAGCCGGTATGGAATAGATTAAAAATGATACGATGAAAATAAAAACTCGGCATGGAGTAAAGCTGAAAACTCCACCTTGCACATCCTCAAAATAAAAATTCTTTTCGGATCGACATGTTGAAATCAAATACAAAATCGGGAGGCGAATTAGGTCACCCTGGCAACAAAAACCAAACGGGGAGCCGGTCAATTGCGGCATGCACATCAAATTGATAACGAAAAATTCCATACAACATTGAATTAGCGGCGGGTGGCGGGAAGAGTTGCGAAAATGCATTACAAGAGCCGAGACAATTAAAAATCAAACAAGAGCCGGTATGGAATAGATTAAAAATGATACGATGAAAATAAAAACTCGGCATGGAGTAAAGCTGAAAACTCCACCTTGCACATCCTCAAAATAAAAAATTCTTTTCGGATCGACATGTTGAAATCAAATACAAAATCGGGGAGCGGAATTAGGTCACCCGAGCAACAAAAACCAAACGGGAGCCGAGTCAATTGCGGCATGGACATCAAATTGATAACGAAAAATTCCATACAACATTGAATTAGCGGCGGGTGGCGGGAAGAGTTGCGGAAAATGCATTACAAGAGCCGAGACAATTAAAAAATCAAACAAGAGCCGGTATGGAATAGATTAAAAATGATACGATGAAAATAAAAACTCGGCATGGAGTAAAGCTGAAAACTCCACCTTGCACATCCTCAAAATAAAAAATTCTTTTCGGATCGACATGTTGAAATCAAATACAAAATCGGAGGAGCCGAATTAGGTCACCCGAGCAACAAAAACCAAACGGGGAGCCGGTCAATTGCGGCATGGACATCAAATTGATAACGAAAAATTCCATACAACATTGAATTAGCGGCGGGTGGCGGGGAAGAGTTGCGGAAAATGCATTACAAGAGCCGAGACAATTAAAAATCAAACAAGAGCCGGTATGGAATAGATTAAAAATGATACGATGAAAATAAAAACTCGGCATGGAGTAAGGCTGAAAACTCCACCTTGCACATCCTCAAAATAAAAAATTCTTTTCGGATCGACATGTTGAAATCAAATACAAAATCGGGAGGCTGAATTAGGTCACCCTGGCAACAAAAACCAAACGGGGAGCCGGTCAATTGCGGCATGCACATCAAATTGATAACGAAAAATTCCATACAACATTGAATTAGCGGCGGGTGGCGGGAAGAGTTGCGGAAAATGCATTACAAGAGCCGAGACAATTAAAAATCAAACAAGAGCCGGTATGGAATAGATTAAAAATGATACGATGAAAATAAAAACTCGGCATGGAGTAAAGCTGAAAACTCCACCTTGCACATCCTCAAAATAAAAATTCTTTTCGGATCGACATGTTGAAATCAAATACAAAATCGGGGAGCGGAATTAGGTCGCCCGGCAACAAAAACCAAACGGGAGCCGGTCAATTGCGGCATGCACATCAAATTGATAACGAAAAATTCCATACAACATTGAATTAGCGGCGAGGTGGCGGGAAGAGTTGCAGAAAATGCATTACAAGAGCGAGACAATTAAAAATCAAACAAGAGCCGGTATGGAATAGATTAAAAATGATACGATGAAAATAAAAACTCGGCATGGAGTAAAGCTGAAAACTCCACCTTGCACATCCTCAAAATAAAAATTCTTTTCGGATCGACATGTTGAAATCAAATACAAAATCGGGAACTGAATTAGGTCACCCGGGCAACAAAAACCAAACGGGAGCCGGTCAATTGCGGCATGCACATCAAATTGATAACGAAAAATTCCATACAACATTGAATTAGCGGCGGGGTGGCGGGGAAGAGTTGCGGAAAATGCATTACAAGAGCCGAGACAATTAAAAATCAAACAAGAGCCGGTATGGAATAGATTAAAAATGATACGATGAAAATAAAAACTCGGCATGGAGTAAAGCTGAAAACTCCACCTTGCACATCCTCAAAATAAAAATTCTTTTCGGATCGACATGTTGAAATCAAATACAAAATCGAGGCGGAATTAGGTCGCCCGGCAACAAAAACCAAACGGGAGCCGGTCAATTGCGGCATGGACATCAAATTGATAACGAAAAATTCCATACAACATTGAATTAGCGGCGGGTGGCGGGGAAGAGTTGCGGAAAATGCATTACAAGAGCGAGACAATTAAAAATCAAACAAGAGCCGGTATGGAATAGATTAAAAATGATACGATGAAAATAAAAACTCGGCATGGAGTAAAGCTGAAAACTCCACCTTGCACATCCTCAAAATAAAAATTCTTTTCGGATCGACATGTTGAAATCAAATACAAAATCGGGAGGCTGAATTAGGTCACCCCGACAACAAAAACCAAACGGGCCGAGTCAATTGCGGCATGGACATCAAATTGATAACGAAAAATTCCATACAACATTGAATTAGCGGCGGGTGGCGGGAAGAGTTGCGGAAAATGCATTACAAGAGCCGAGACAATTAAAAATCAAACAAGAGCCGGTATGGAATAGATTAAAAATGATACGATGAAAATAAAAACTCGGCATGGAGTAAAGCTGAAAACTCCACCTTGCACATCCTCAAAATAAAAATTCTTTTCGGATCGACATGTTGAAATCAAATACAAAATCGGGAGGCGGAATTAGGTCACCCCGGCAACAAAAACCAAACGGGGAGCCGGTCAATTGCGGCATGGACATCAAATTGATAACGAAAAATTCCATACAACATTGAATTAGCGGCGGGTGGCGGGAAGAGTTGCGAGAAAATGCATTACAAGAGCCGAGACAATTAAAAATCAAACAAGAGCCGGTATGGAATAGATTAAAAATGATACGATGAAAATAAAAACTCGGCATGGAGTAAAGCTGAAAACTCCACCTTGCACATCCTCAAAATAAAAAATTCTTTTCGGATCGACATGTTGAAATCAAATACAAAATCGGGAGGCGGAATTAGGTCACCCCGGCAACAAAAACCAAACGGGAGCCGGTCGGTTGCGGCGTGCACATCAAATTGATAACGAAAAATTCCATACAACATTGAATTAGCGGCGGGTGGCGGGGAAGAGTTGCGAGAAAATGCATTACAAGAGCCGAGACAATTAAAAATCAAACAAGAGCCGGTATGGAATAGATTAAAAATGATACGATGAAAATAAAAACTCGGCATGGAGTAAAGCTGAAAACTCCACCTTGCACATCCTCAAAATAAAAAATTCTTTTCGGATCGACATGTTGAAATCAAATACAAAATCGGGAAGCGGAATTAGGTCACCTGAGCAACAAAAACCAAACGGGAGCCGAGTCAATTGCGGCATGGACATCAAATTGATAACGAAAAATTCCATACAACATTGAATTAGCGGCGGGTGGCGGGAAGAGTTGCGAAAATGCATTACAAGAGCCGAGACAATTAAAAATCAAACAAGAGCCGGTATGGAATAGATTAAAAATGATACGATGAAAATAAAAACTCGGCATGGAGTAAAGCTGAAAACTCCACCTTGCACATCCTCAAAATAAAAATTCTTTTCGGATCGACATGTTGAAATCAAATACAAAATCGGGAAGGCGAATTAGGTCACCCGAGCAACAAAAACCAAACGGGAGCCGAGTCAATTGCGGCATGGACATCAAATTGATAACGAAAAATTCCATACAACATTGAATTAGCGGCGAGGTGGCGGGGAAGAGTTGCGGAAAATGCATTACAAGAGCGAGACAATTAAAAATCAAACAAGAGCCGGTATGGAATAGATTAAAAATGATACGATGAAAATAAAAACTCGGCATGGAGTAAAGCTGAAAACTCCACCTTGCACATCCTCAAAATAAAAAATTCTTTTCGGATCGACATGTTGAAATCAAATACAAAATCGGGAGGCCGAATTAGGTCACCCCGAGCAACAAAAACCAAACGGGAGCCGGTCAATTGCGGCATGGACATCAAATTGATAACGAAAAATTCCATACAACATTGAATTAGCGGCGGGTGGCGGGAAGAGTTGCGAAAATGCATTACAAGAGCGAGACAATTAAAAATCAAACAAGAGCCGGTATGGAATAGATTAAAAATGATACGATGAAAATAAAAACTCGGCATGGAGTAAAGCTGAAAACTCCACCTTGCACATCCTCAAAATAAAAATTCTTTTCGGATCGACATGTTGAAATCAAATACAAAATCGGGAGGCGGAATTAGGTCACCCTGGCAACAAAAACCAAACGGGGAGCCGGTCAATTGCGGCATGGACATCAAATTGATAACGAAAAATTCCATACAACATTGAATTAGCGGCGGGTGGCGGGAAGAGTTGCGGAAAATGCATTACAAGAGCCGAGACAATTAAAAATCAAACAAGAGCCGGTATGGAATAGATTAAAAATGATACGATGAAAATAAAAACTCGGCATGGAGTAAAGCTGAAAACTCCACCTTGCACATCCTCAAAATAAAAAATTCTTTTCGGATCGACATGTTGAAATCAAATACAAAATCGGGAGCGGAATTAGGTCACCCTGGCAACAAAAACCAAAGGGAGCCGGTCAATTGCGGCATGGACATCAAATTGATAACGAAAAATTCCATACAACATTGAATTAGCGGCGGGTGGCGGGAAGAGTTGCGGAAAATGCATTACAAGAGCCGAGACAATTAAAAATCAAACAAGAGCCGGTATGGAATAGATTAAAAATGATACGATGAAAATAAAAACTCGGCATGGAGTAAAGGCTGAAAACTCCACCTTGCACATCCTCAAAATAAAAAATTCTTTTCGGATCGACATGTTGAAATCAAATACAAAATCGGGAGGCCGAATTAGGTCACCCTGGCAACAAAAACCAAACGGGAGGCGTCAATTGCGGCATGGACATCAAATTGATAACGAAAAATTCCATACAACATTGAATTAGCGGCGGGTGGCGGGGAAGAGTTGCGGAAAATGCATTACAAGAGCCGAGACAATTAAAAATCAAACAAGAGCCGGTATGGAATAGATTAAAAATGATACGATGAAAATAAAAACTCGGCATGGAGTAAAGCTGAAAACTCCACCTTGCACATCCTCAAAATAAAAATTCTTTTCGGATCGACATGTTGAAATCAAATACAAAATCGGAAGCTGAATTAGGTCACCCCGGCAACAAAAACCAAACGGGGAGCCGGTCAATTGCGGCATGCACATCAAATTGATAACGAAAAATTCCATACAACATTGAATTAGCGGCGGGTGGCGGGGAAGAGTTGCGGAAAATGCATTACAAGAGCCGAGACAATTAAAAATCAAACAAGAGCCGGTATGGAATAGATTAAAAATGATACGATGAAAATAAAAACTCGGCATGGAGTAAAGCTGAAAACTCCACCTTGCACATCCTCAAAATAAAAAATTCTTTTCGGATCGACATGTTGAAATCAAATACAAAATCGGGGGCCGAATTAGGTCACCCTGGCAACAAAAACCAAACGGGAGCCGAGTCAATTGCGGCATGGACATCAAATTGATAACGAAAAATTCCATACAACATTGAATTAGCGGCGGGTGGCGGGGAAGAGTTGCGGAAAATGCATTACAAGAGCCGAGACAATTAAAAATCAAACAAGAGCCGAGTATGGAATAGATTAAAAATGATACGATGAAAATAAAAACTCGGCATGGAGTAAAGTTGAAAACTCCACCTTGCACATCCTCAAAATAAAAAATTCTTTTCGGATCGACATGTTGAAATCAAATACAAAATCGGGGGGCTGAATTAGGTCGCCCGGCAACAAAAACCAAGCGGGAGCCGGTCAATTGCGGCATGGACATCAAATTGATAACGAAAAATTCCATACAACATTGAATTAGCGGCGAGGTGGCGGGAAGAGTTGCGAAAATGCATTACAAGAGCCGAGACAATTAAAAATCAAACAAGAGCCGGTATGGAATAGATTAAAAATGATACGATGAAAATAAAAACTCGGCATGGAGTAAAGCTGAAAACTCCACCTTGCACATCCTCAAAATAAAAATTCTTTTCGGATCGACATGTTGAAATCAAATACAAAATCGGGAGGCGGAATTAGGTCGCCCGGCAACAAAAACCAAACGGGAGCCGAGTCAATTGCGGCATGGACATCAAATTGATAACGAAAAATTCCATACAACATTGAATTAGCGGCGGGTGGCGGGGAAGAGTTGCGGAAAATGCATTACAAGAGCCGAGACAATTAAAAATCAAACAAGAGCCGGTATGGAATAGATTAAAAATGATACGATGAAAATAAAAACTCGGCATGGAGTAAAGCTGAAAACTCCACCTTGCACATCCTCAAAATAAAAAATTCTTTTCGGATCGACATGTTGAAATCAAATACAAAATCGGGAGGCTGAATTAGGTCACCCGGCAACAAAAACCAAACGGGGAGCCGGTCAATTGCGGCATGGACATCAAATTGATAACGAAAAATTCCATACAACATTGAATTAGCGGCGGGTGGCGGGGAAGAGTTGCGGAAAATGCATTACAAGAGCCGAGACAATTAAAAATCAAACAAGAGCCGGTATGGAATAGATTAAAAATGATACGATGAAAATAAAAACTCGGCATGGAGTAAAGCTGAAAACTCCACCTTGCACATCCTCAAAATAAAAAATTCTTTTCGGATCGACATGTTGAAATCAAATACAAAATCGGAGGCGGAATTAGGTCACCCTGGCAACAAAAACCAAACGGGAGCCGAGTCAATTGCGGCATGCACATCAAATTGATAACGAAAAATTCCATACAACATTGAATTAGCGGCGGGTGGCGGGAAGAGTTGCGAGAAAATGCATTACAAGAGCCGAGACAATTAAAAATCAAACAAGAGCCGGTATGGAATAGATTAAAAATGATACGATGAAAATAAAAACTCGGCATGGAGTAAAGCTGAAAACTCCACCTTGCACATCCTCAAAATAAAAATTCTTTTCGGATCGACATGTTGAAATCAAATACAAAATCGGGAGGCCGAATTAGGTCACCCCGGCAACAAAAACCAAACGGGAGCCGAGTCGATTGCGGCATGGACATCAAATTGATAACGAAAAATTCCATACAACATTGAATTAGCGGCGAGGTGGCGGGAAGAGTTGCGGAAAATGCATTACAAGAGCCGGACAATTAAAAATCAAACAAGAGCCGGTATGGAATAGATTAAAAATGATACGATGAAAATAAAAACTCGGCATGGAGTAAAGCTGAAAACTCCACCTTGCACATCCTCAAAATAAAAAATTCTTTTCGGATCGACATGTTGAAATCAAATACAAAATCGGGAGGCTGAATTAGGTCGCCTGAGCAACAAAAACCAAACGGGGCCGAGTCAATTGCGGCATGGACATCAAATTGATAACGAAAAATTCCATACAACATTGAATTAGCGGCGGGGTGGCGGGGAAGAGTTGCGGAAAATGCATTACAAGAGCCGAGACAATTAAAAATCAAACAAGAGCCGGTATGGAATAGATTAAAAATGATACGATGAAAATAAAAACTCGGCATGGAGTAAAGCTGAAAACTCCACCTTGCACATCCTCAAAATAAAAAATTCTTTTCGGATCGACATGTTGAAATCAAATACAAAATCGGGAGCCCGAATTAGGTCACCCCGGCAACAAAAACCAAACGGGAGCCGGTCAATTGCGGCATGGACATCAAATTGATAACGAAAAATTCCATACAACATTGAATTAGCGGCGAGGTGGCGGGAAGAGTTGCGGAAAATGCATTACAAGAGCCGAGACAATTAAAAATCAAACAAGAGCCGGTATGGAATAGATTAAAAATGATACGATGAAAATAAAAACTCGGCATGGAGTAAAGCTGAAAACTCCACCTTGCACATCCTCAAAATAAAAAATTCTTTTCGGATCGACATGTTGAAATCAAATACAAAATCGGGGGCGGAATTAGGTCGCCCGGCAACAAAAACCAAACGGGGAGCCGGTCAATTGCGGCATGGACATCAAATTGATAACGAAAAATTCCATACAACATTGAATTAGCGGCGGGTGGCGGGGAAGAGTTGCGGAAAATGCATTACAAGAGCGAGACAATTAAAAATCAAACAAGAGCCGGTATGGAATAGATTAAAAATGATACGATGAAAATAAAAACTCGGCATGGAGTAAAGGCTGAAAACTCCACCTTGCACATCCTCAAAATAAAAAATTCTTTTCGGATCGACATGTTGAAATCAAATACAAAATCGGGGGGCGGAATTAGGTCACCCCGGCAACAAAAACCAAACGGGGAGCCGGTCAATTGCGGCATGGACATCAAATTGATAACGAAAAATTCCATACAACATTGAATTAGCGGCGGGTGGCGGGAAGAGTTGCGGAAAATGCATTACAAGAGCCGAGACAATTAAAAATCAAACAAGAGCCGGTATGGAATAGATTAAAAATGATACGATGAAAATAAAAACTCGGCATGGAGTAAAGCTGAAAACTCCACCTTGCACATCCTCAAAATAAAAATTCTTTTCGGATCGACATGTTGAAATCAAATACAAAATCGGGGAGCTGAATTAGGTCACCCCGAGCAACAAAAACCAAACGGGGAGCCGGTCAATTGCGGCATGGACATCAAATTGATAACGAAAAATTCCATACAACATTGAATTAGCGGCGGGTGGCGGGAAGAGTTGCGAGAAAATGCATTACAAGAGCCGAGACAATTAAAAATCAAACAAGAGCCGGTATGGAATAGATTAAAAATGATACGATGAAAATAAAAACTCGGCATGGAGTAAAGCTGAAAACTCCACCTTGCACATCCTCAAAATAAAAATTCTTTTCGGATCGACATGTTGAAATCAAATACAAAATCGGGAGGCCGAATTAGGTCACCCGGCAACAAAAACCAAACGAGGAGCCGATCGATTGCGGCATGGACATCAAATTGATAACGAAAAATTCCATACAACATTGAATTAGCGGCGGGTGGCGGGGAAGAGTTGCGAAAATGCATTACAAGAGCCGAGACAATTAAAAAATCAAACAAGAGCCGGTATGGAATAGATTAAAAATGATACGATGAAAATAAAAACTCGGCATGGAGTAAAGCTGAAAACTCCACCTTGCACATCCTCAAAATAAAAAATTCTTTTCGGATCGACATGTTGAAATCAAATACAAAATCGGGGGCGAATTAGGTCACCCGAGCAACAAAAACCAAACGGGAGCCCGAGTCAATTGCGGCATGGACATCAAATTGATAACGAAAAATTCCATACAACATTGAATTAGCGGCGGGTGGCGGGGAAGAGTTGCGGAAAATGCATTACAAGAGCCGAGACAATTAAAAATCAAACAAGAGCCGGTATGGAATAGATTAAAAATGATACGATGAAAATAAAAACTCGGCATGGAGTAAAGCTGAAAACTCCACCTTGCACATCCTCAAAATAAAAAATTCTTTTCGGATCGACATGTTGAAATCAAATACAAAATCCGGGAGCGGAATTAGGTCACCCGAGCAACAAAAACCAAACGGGAGCCGGTCAATTGCGGCATGGACATCAAATTGATAACGAAAAATTCCATACAACATTGAATTAGCGGCGAGGTGGCGGGAAGAGTTGCGAAAATGCATTACAAGAGCGAGACAATTAAAAATCAAACAAGAGCCGGTATGGAATAGATTAAAAATGATACGATGAAAATAAAAACTCGGCATGGAGTAAAGGCTGAAAACTCCACCTTGCACATCCTCAAAATAAAAATTCTTTTCGGATCGACATGTTGAAATCAAATACAAAATCGGGAGGCGGAATTAGGTCACCCTGAGCAACAAAAACCAAACGGGGAGCCGGTCAATTGCGGCATGGACATCAAATTGATAACGAAAAATTCCATACAACATTGAATTAGCGGCGGGTGGCGGGAAGAGTTGCGGGAAAATGCATTACAAGAGCCGGGACAATTAAAAATCAAACAAGAGCCGGTATGGAATAGATTAAAAATGATACGATGAAAATAAAAACTCGGCATGGAGTAAAGCTGAAAACTCCACCTTGCACATCCTCAAAATAAAAATTCTTTTCGGATCGACATGTTGAAATCAAATACAAAATCGGGAGCGAATTAGGTCGCCCGAGCAACAAAAACCAAACGGGAGCCGATCAATTGCGGCATGGACATCAAATTGATAACGAAAAATTCCATACAACATTGAATTAGCGGCGGGTGGCGGGGAAGAGTTGCGAAAATGCATTACAAGAGCGGGACAATTAAAAATCAAACAAGAGCCGGTATGGAATAGATTAAAAATGATACGATGAAAATAAAAACTCGGCATGGAGTAAAGCTGAAAACTCCACCTTGCACATCCTCAAAATAAAAATTCTTTTCGGATCGACATGTTGAAATCAAATACAAAATCGGGAGGCTGAATTAGGTCACCCCGGCAACAAAAACCAAACGGGAGCCGGTCAATTGCGGCATGGACATCAAATTGATAACGAAAAATTCCATACAACATTGAATTAGCGGCGGGTGGCGGGGAAGAGTTGCGGAAAATGCATTACAAGAGCCGGGACAATTAAAAATCAAACAAGAGCCGGTATGGAATAGATTAAAAATGATACGATGAAAATAAAAACTCGGCATGGAGTAAAGCTGAAAACTCCACCTTGCACATCCTCAAAATAAAAATTCTTTTCGGATCGACATGTTGAAATCAAATACAAAATCGGGAGCGGAATTAGGTCACCCGGCAACAAAAACCAAACGGGGAGCCGGTCAATTGCGGCATGGACATCAAATTGATAACGAAAAATTCCATACAACATTGAATTAGCGGCGGGTGGCGGGGAAGAGTTGCGAGAAAATGCATTACAAGAGCCGAGACAATTAAAAATCAAACAAGAGCCGGTATGGAATAGATTAAAAATGATACGATGAAAATAAAAACTCGGCATGGAGTAAAGCTGAAAACTCCACCTTGCACATCCTCAAAATAAAAAATTCTTTTCGGATCGACATGTTGAAATCAAATACAAAATCGGGAGGCCGAATTAGGTCGCCCGAGCAACAAAAACCAAACGGGGAGCCGGTCAATTGCGGCATGGACATCAAATTGATAACGAAAAATTCCATACAACATTGAATTAGCGGCGGGTGGCGGGGAAGAGTTGCGGAAAATGCATTACAAGAGCCGAGACAATTAAAAATCAAACAAGAGCCGGTATGGAATAGATTAAAAATGATACGATGAAAATAAAAACTCGGCATGGAGTAAAGCTGAAAACTCCACCTTGCACATCCTCAAAATAAAAAATTCTTTTCGGATCGACATGTTGAAATCAAATACAAAATCGGGAGGCGAATTAGGTCACCCGAGCAACAAAAACCAAACGGGAGCCGAGTCAATTGCGGCATGGACATCAAATTGATAACGAAAAATTCCATACAACATTGAATTAGCGGCGGGTGGCGGGAAGAGTTGCGGGAAAATGCATTACAAGAGCCGAGACAATTAAAAATCAAACAAGAGCCGGTATGGAATAGATTAAAAATGATACGATGAAAATAAAAACTCGGCATGGAGTAAAGCTGAA
Source organism: Dioscorea dumetorum (assembly GCA_902712375.1). Classification (NCBI taxonomy): domain Eukaryota; kingdom Viridiplantae; phylum Streptophyta; class Magnoliopsida; order Dioscoreales; family Dioscoreaceae; genus Dioscorea; species Dioscorea dumetorum. The sequence goes on from CACTHL010000635.1 coordinate 716,672, forward strand.
AACTCCACCTTGCACATCCTCAAAATAAAAAATTCTTTTCGGATCGACATGTTGAAATCAAATACAAAATCGGGAAGCGGAATTAGGTCACCCGGCAACAAAAACCAAACGGGAGCCGAGTCAATTGCGGCGTGGACATCAAATTGATAACGAAAAATTCCATACAACATTGAATTAGCGGCGGGTGGCGGGGAAGAGTTGCGGGAAAATGCATTACAAGAGCCGGGACAATTAAAAATCAAACAAGAGCCGGTATGGAATAGATTAAAAATGATACGATGAAAATAAAAACTCGGCATGGAGTAAAGCTGAAAACTCCACCTTGCACATCCTCAAAATAAAAAATTCTTTTCGGATCGACATGTTGAAATCAAATACAAAATCGGGGAGGCGGAATTAGGTCACCTGGGCAACAAAAACCAAACGGGACCGGTCAATTGCGGCATGGACATCAAATTGATAACGAAAAATTCCATACAACATTGAATTAGCGGCGAGGTGGCGGGAAGAGTTGCGAAAATGCATTACAAGAGCCGGGACAATTAAAAATCAAACAAGAGCCGGTATGGAATAGATTAAAAATGATACGATGAAAATAAAAACTCGGCATGGAGTAAAGCTGAAAACTCCACCTTGCACATCCTCAAAATAAAAATTCTTTTCGGATCGACATGTTGAAATCAAATACAAAATCGGGAGCGGAATTAGGTCACCCGGGCAACAAAAACCAAACGGGAGCCGAGTCAATTGCGGCGTGGACATCAAATTGATAACGAAAAATTCCATACAACATTGAATTAGCGGCGGAGTGTGGGGGAAGAGTTGCGAAAATGCATTACAAGAGCCGAGACAATTAAAAATCAAACAAGAGCCGGTATGGAATAGATTAAAAATGATACGATGAAAATAAAAACTCGGCATGGAGTAAAGTTGAAAACTCCACCTTGCACATCCTCAAAATAAAAAATTCTTTTCGGATCGACATGTTGAAATCAAATACAAAATCGGGAAGCCGAATTAGGTCACCCGACAACAAAAACCAAACGGGAGCCGGTCAATTGCGGCATGGACATCAAATTGATAACGAAAAATTCCATACAACATTGAATTAGCGGCGGGTGGCGGGGAAGAGTTGCGGAAAATGCATTACAAGAGCGAGACAATTAAAAATCAAACAAGAGCCGGTATGGAATAGATTAAAAATGATACGATGAAAATAAAAACTCGGCATGGAGTAAAGCTGAAAACTCCACCTTGCACATCCTCAAAATAAAAAATTCTTTTCGGATCGACATGTTGAAATCAAATACAAAATCGGAGGGCGAATTAGGTCCCCTGGCAACAAAAACCAAACGGGGAGCCGGTCAATTGCGGCATGGACATCAAATTGATAACGAAAAATTCCATACAACATTGAATTAGCGGCGGGTGGCGGGGAAGAGTTGCGAAAATGCATTACAAGAGCCAGACAATTAAAAATCAAACAAGAGCCGGTATGGAATAGATTAAAAATGATACGATGAAAATAAAAACTCGGCATGGAGTAAAGCTGAAAACTCCACCTTGCACATCCTCAAAATAAAAAATTCTTTTCGGATCGACATGTTGAAATCAAATACAAAATCGGGAGCGGAATTAGGTCACCCCGGCAACAAAAACCAAACGGGAGCCGAGTCAATTGCGGCGTGGACATCAAATTGATAACGAAAAATTCCATACAACATTGAATTAGCGGCGGGTGGCGGGGAAGAGTTGCGGAAAATGCATTACAAGAGCGAGACAATTAAAAATCAAACAAGAGCCGGTATGGAATAGATTAAAAATGATACGATGAAAATAAAAACTCGGCATGGAGTAAAGCTGAAAACTCCACCTTGCACATCCTCAAAATAAAAATTCTTTTCGGATCGACATGTTGAAATCAAATACAAAATCGGGAAGCCGAATTAGGTCACCCGAGCAACAAAAACCAAACGGGGAGCCGGTCAATTGCGGCGTGGACATCAAATTGATAACGAAAAATTCCATACAACATTGAATTAGCGGCGGGGTGGCGGGAAGAGTTGCGAAAATGCATTACAAGAGCCGAGACAATTAAAAATCAAACAAGAGCCGGTATGGAATAGATTAAAAATGATACGATGAAAATAAAAACTCGGCATGGAGTAAAGGCTGAAAACTCCACCTTGCACATCCTCAAAATAAAAAATTCTTTTCGGATCGACATGTTGAAATCAAATACAAAATCGGGGAACTGAATTAGGTCACCCGAGCAACAAAAACCAAACAGGAGCCGAGTCAATTGCGGCATGGACATCAAATTGATAACGAAAAATTCCATACAACATTGAATTAGCGGCGGGTGGCGGGAAGAGTTGCGAAAATGCATTACAAGAGCCGAGACAATTAAAAATCAAACAAGAGCCGGTATGGAATAGATTAAAAATGATACGATGAAAATAAAAACTCGGCATGGAGTAAAGGCTGAAAACTCCACCTTGCACATCCTCAAAATAAAAAATTCTTTTCGGATCGACATGTTGAAATCAAATACAAAATCGGGAGGCCGAATTAGGTCACCCAAGCAACAAAAACCAAACGGGACCGAGTCAATTGCGGCATGGACATCAAATTGATAACGAAAAATTCCATACAACATTGAATTAGCGGCGGGTGGCGGGGAAGAGTTGCGGAAAATGCATTACAAGAGCCGAGACAATTAAAAATCAAACAAGAGCCGGTATGGAATAGATTAAAAATGATACGATGAAAATAAAAACTCGGCATGGAGTAAAGCTGAAAACTCCACCTTGCACATCCTCAAAATAAAAAATTCTTTTCGGATCGACATGTTGAAATCAAATACAAAATCGGGAGGCCGAATTAGGTCACCCTGGCAACAAAAACCAAACGGGAGCCGAGTCAATTGCGGCATGGACATCAAATTGATAACGAAAAATTCCATACAACATTGAATTAGCGGCGGGTGGCGGGGAAGAGTTGCGGAAAATGCATTACAAGAGCGAGACAATTAAAAATCAAACAAGAGCCGGTATGGAATAGATTAAAAATGATACGATGAAAATAAAAACTCGGCATGGAGTAAAGCTGAAAACTCCACCTTGCACATCCTCAAAATAAAAAATTCTTTTCGGATCGACATGTTGAAATCAAATACAAAATCGGGGAGGCGGAATTGGGTCGCCCGGCAACAAAAACCAAACGGGAGCCGGTCAATTGCGGCGTGGACATCAAATTGATAACGAAAAATTCCATACAACATTGAATTAGCGGCGGGGTGGCGGGGAAGAGTTGCGGAAAATGCATTACAAGAGCCGAGACAATTAAAAATCAAACAAGAGCCGGTATGGAATAGATTAAAAATGATACGATGATAATAAAAACTCGGCATGGAGTAAAGCTGAAAACTCCACCTTGCACATCCTCAAAATAAAAAATTCTTTTCGGATCGACATGTTGAAATCAAATACAAAATCGGGAGCCGAATTAGGTCACCCGGCAACAAAAACCAAACGGGGCCGGTCAATTGCGGCGTGGACATCAAATTGATAACGAAAAATTCCATACAACATTGAATTAGCGGCGGGTGGCGGGGAAGAGTTGCGGAAAATGCATTACAAGAGCGAGACAATTAAAAATCAAACAAGAGCCGGTATGGAATAGATTAAAAATGATACGATGAAAATAAAAACTCGGCATGGAGTAAAGCTGAAAACTCCACCTTGCACATCCTCAAAATAAAAAATTCTTTTCGGATCGACATGTTGAAATCAAATACAAAATCGGAGGCGGAATTAGGTCACCCTGGCAACAAAAACCAAACGGGGAGCCGAGTCAATTGCGGCATGGACATCAAATTGATAACGAAAAATTCCATACAACATTGAATTAGCGGCGGGTGGCGGGAAGAGTTGCGGAAAATGCATTACAAGAGCCGAGACAATTAAAAATCAAACAAGAGCCGGTATGGAATAGATTAAAAATGATACGATGAAAATAAAAACTCGGCATGGAGTAAAGCTGAAAACTCCACCTTGCACATCCTCAAAATAAAAATTCTTTTCGGATCGACATGTTGAAATCAAATACAAAATCGGGAGGCCGAATTAGGTCGCCCCGGCAACAAAAACCAAACGGGAGCCGGTCAATTGCGGCGTGGACATCAAATTGATAACGAAAAATTCCATACAACATTGAATTAGCGGCGGGTGGCGGGAAGAGTTGCGAAAATGCATTACAAGAGCAGGACAATTAAAAATCAAACAAGAGCCGGTATGGAATAGATTAAAAATGATACGATGAAAATAAAAACTCGGCATGGAGTAAAGCTGAAAACTCCACCTTGCACATCCTCAAAATAAAAAATTCTTTTCGGATCGACATGTTGAAATCAAATACAAAATCGGGAGGCTGAATTAGGTCACCCGGCAACAAAAACCAAACGGGAGCCGAGTCAATTGCGGCGTGGACATCAAATTGATAACGAAAAATTCCATACAACATTGAATTAGCGGCGGGTGGCGGGGAAGAGTTGCGAGAAAATGCATTACAAGAGCGAGACAATTAAAAATCAAACAAGAGCCGGTATGGAATAGATTAAAAATGATACGATGAAAATAAAAACTCGGCATGGAGTAAAGCTGAAAACTCCACCTTGCACATCCTCAAAATAAAAAATTCTTTTCGGATCGACATGTTGAAATCAAATACAAAATCGGGAGGCCGAATTAGGTCACCCCGAGCAACAAAAACCAAACGGGGAGCCGGTCAATTGCGGCATGGACATCAAATTGATAACGAAAAATTCCATACAACATTGAATTAGCGGCGAGGTGGCGGGGAAGAGTTGCGGAAAATGCATTACAAGAGCCGAGACAATTAAAAATCAAACAAGAGCCGGTATGGAATAGATTAAAAATGATACGATGAAAATAAAAACTCGGCATGGAGTAAAGCTGAAAACTCCACCTTGCACATCCTCAAAATAAAAAATTCTTTTCGGATCGACATGTTGAAATCAAATACAAAATCGGGAGGCTGAATTAGGTCACCCGAGCAACAAAAACCAAACGGGGCCGGTCAATTGCGGCATGCACATCAAATTGATAACGAAAAATTCCATACAACATTGAATTAGCGGCGGGTGGCGGGAAGAGTTGCGAAAATGCATTACAAGAGCCGAGACAATTAAAAATCAAACAAGAGCGGGTATGGAATAGATTAAAAATGATACGATGATAATAAAAACTCGGCATGGAGTAAAGCTGAAAACTCCACCTTGCACATCCTCAAAATAAAAAATTCTTTTCGGATCGACATGTTGAAATCAAATACAAAATCGGGAGGCGGAATTAGGTCACCCTGGCAACAAAAACCAAACGGGGAGCCGGTCAATTGCGGCATGGACATCAAATTGATAACGAAAAATTCCATACAACATTGAATTAGCGGCGAGGTGGCGGGAAGAGTTGCGAAAATGCATTACAAGAGCGGGACAATTAAAAATCAAACAAGAGCCGGTATGGAATAGATTAAAAATGATACGATGAAAATAAAAACTCGGCATGGAGTAAAGCTGAAAACTCCACCTTGCACATCCTCAAAATAAAAAATTCTTTTCGGATCGACATGTTGAAATCAAATACAAAATCGGGAAGCGAATTAGGTCACCCTGAGCAACAAAAACCAAACGGGGAGCCGAGTCAATTGCGGCATGCACATCAAATTGATAACGAAAAATTCCATACAACATTGAATTAGCGGCGGGTGGCGGGAAGAGTTGCGGAAAATGCATTACAAGAGCCGAGACAATTAAAAATCAAACAAGAGCCGGTATGGAATAGATTAAAAATGATACGATGAAAATAAAAACTCGGCATGGAGTAAAGCTGAAAACTCCACCTTGCACATCCTCAAAATAAAAATTCTTTTCGGATCGACATGTTGAAATCAAATACAAAATCGGGAGGCCGAATTAGGTCACCCGGGCAACAAAAACCAAACGAGGAGCCGGTCAATTGCGGCATGCACATCAAATTGATAACGAAAAATTCCATACAACATTGAATTAGCGGCGGGTGGCGGGGAAGAGTTGCGAAAATGCATTACAAGAGCGGGACAATTAAAAATCAAACAAGAGCCGGTATGGAATAGATTAAAAATGATACGATGAAAATAAAAACTCGGCATGGAGTAAAGCTGAAAACTCCACCTTGCACATCCTCAAAATAAAAAATTCTTTTCGGATCGACATGTTGAAATCAAATACAAAATCGGGAGCCGAATTAGGTCACCCGAGCAACAAAAACCAAACGGGGAGCCGGTCAATTGCGGCATGGACATCAAATTGATAACGAAAAATTCCATACAACATTGAATTAGCGGCGGGTGGCGGGGAAGAGTTGCGAGAAAATGCATTACAAGAGCGAGACAATTAAAAATCAAACAAGAGCCGGTATGGAATAGATTAAAAATGATACGATGAAAATAAAAACTCGGCATGGAGTAAAGCTGAAAACTCCACCTTGCACATCCTCAAAATAAAAATTCTTTTCGGATCGACATGTTGAAATCAAATACAAAATCGGAAGCTGAATTAGGTCACCCGAGCAACAAAAACCAAACGGGGAGCCGATCAATTGCGGCATGCACATCAAATTGATAACGAAAAATTCCATACAACATTGAATTAGCGGCGGGTGGCGGGGAAGAGTTGCGAGAAAATGCATTACAAGAGCCGAGACAATTAAAAATCAAACAAGAGCCGGGTATGGAATAGATTAAAAATGATACGATGAAAATAAAAACTCGGCATGGAGTAAAGCTGAAAACTCCACCTTGCACATCCTCAAAATAAAAATTCTTTTCGGATCGACATGTTGAAATCAAATACAAAATCGGGAGGCCGAATTAGGTCACCCGAGCAACAAAAACCAAACGGGAGCCGGTCAATTGCGGCATGGACATCAAATTGATAACGAAAAATTCCATACAACATTGAATTAGCGGCGGGTGGCGGGAAGAGTTGCGAGAAAATGCATTACAAGAGCGAGACAATTAAAAATCAAACAAGAGCCGGTATGGAATAGATTAAAAATGATACGATGAAAATAAAAACTCGGCATGGAGTAAAGCTGAAAACTCCACCTTGCACATCCTCAAAATAAAAATTCTTTTCGGATCGACATGTTGAAATCAAATACAAAATCGGCAGGCTGAATTAGGTCACCCTGACAACAAAAACCAAACGGGAGCCGTCAATTGCGGCATGCACATCAAATTGATAACGAAAAATTCCATACAACATTGAATTAGCGGCGGTGGCGGGAAGAGTTGCGAGAAAATGCATTACAAGAGCCGAGACAATTAAAAATCAAACAAGAGCCGGTATGGAATAGATTAAAAATGATACGATGAAAATAAAAACTCGGCATGGAGTAAAGCTGAAAACTCCACCTTGCACATCCTCAAAATAAAAATTCTTTTCGGATCGACATGTTGAAATCAAATACAAAATCGGGGAGCCGAATTAGGTCACCCCGAGCAACAAAAACCAAACGGGAGCCGATCAATTGCGGCATGCACATCAAATTGATAACGAAAAATTCCATACAACATTGAATTAGCGGCGGGTGGCGGGGAAGAGTTGCGGAAAATGCATTACAAGAGCCGAGACAATTAAAAATCAAACAAGAGCCGGTATGGAATAGATTAAAAATGATACGATGAAAATAAAAACTCGGCATGGAGTAAAGTTGAAAACTCCACCTTGCACATCCTCAAAATAAAAAATTCTTTTCGGATCGACATGTTGAAATCAAATACAAAATCGGGAAGCTGAATTAGGTCACCCTGGCAACAAAAACCAAACGGGAGCCGGTCAATTGCGGCGTGGACATCAAATTGATAACGAAAAATTCCATACAACATTGAATTAGCGGCGGGTGGCGGGAAGAGTTGCGAAAATGCATTACAAGAGCGAGACAATTAAAAATCAAACAAGAGCCGGTATGGAATAGATTAAAAATGATACGATGAAAATAAAAACTCGGCATGGAGTAAAGCTGAAAACTCCACCTTGCACATCCTCAAAATAAAAATTCTTTTCGGATCGACATGTTGAAATCAAATACAAAATCGGGAAGCTGAATTAGGTCACCCGAGCAACAAAAACCAAACGGGAGCCGGTCAATTGCGGCATGGACATCAAATTGATAACGAAAAATTCCATACAACATTGAATTAGCGGCGGGGTGGCGGGGAAGAGTTGCGGAAAATGCATTACAAGAGCGAGACAATTAAAAATCAAACAAGAGCGGGTATGGAATAGATTAAAAATGATACGATGAAAATAAAAACTCGGCATGGAGTAAAGCTGAAAACTCCACCTTGCACATCCTCAAAATAAAAATTCTTTTCGGATCGACATGTTGAAATCAAATACAAAATCGGGAAGCCGAATTAGGTCACCCGAGCAACAAAAACCAAACGGGAGCCGGTCAATTGCGGCATGGACATCAAATTGATAACGAAAAATTCCATACAACATTGAATTAGCGGCGGGTGGCGGGAAGAGTTGCGGAAAATGCATTACAAGAGCCGAGACAATTAAAAATCAAACAAGAGCCGGTATGGAATAGATTAAAAATGATACGATGAAAATAAAAACTCGGCATGGAGTAAAGCTGAAAACTCCACCTTGCACATCCTCAAAATAAAAAATTCTTTTCGGATCGACATGTTGAAATCAAATACAAAATCGGGAGCGAATTAGGTCACCCGGCAACAAAAACCAAACGGGAGCCGAGTCAATTGCGGCATGCACATCAAATTGATAACGAAAAATTCCATACAACATTGAATTAGCGGCGGGTGGCGGGGAAGAGTTGCGAGAAAATGCATTACAAGAGCCGAGACAATTAAAAATCAAACAAGAGCCGGTATGGAATAGATTAAAAATGATACGATGAAAATAAAAACTCGGCATGGAGTAAAGCTGAAAACTCCACCTTGCACATCCTCAAAATAAAAAATTCTTTTCGGATCGACATGTTGAAATCAAATACAAAATCGGGAGGCTGAATTAGGTCACCCGAGCAACAAAAACCAAACGGGAGCCGGTCAATTGCGGCATGCACATCAAATTGATAACGAAAAATTCCATACAACATTGAATTAGCGGCGGGTGGCGGGAAGAGTTGCGAAAATGCATTACAAGAGCAGACAATTAAAAATCAAACAAGAGCCGGTATGGAATAGATTAAAAATGATACGATGATAATAAAAACTCGGCATGGAGTAAAGCTGAAAACTCCACCTTGCACATCCTCAAAATAAAAAATTCTTTTCGGATCGACATGTTGAAATCAAATACAAAATCGGGAAGCTGAATTAGGTCCCCCCGGCAACAAAAACCAAACGGGAGCCGGTCAATTGCGGCGTGCACATCAAATTGATAACGAAAAATTCCATACAACATTGAATTAGCGGCGGGTGGCGGGAAGAGTTGCGGAAAATGCATTACAAGAGCGAGACAATTAAAAATCAAACAAGAGCCGGTATGGAATAGATTAAAAATGATACGATGAAAATAAAAACTCGGCATGGAGTAAAGCTGAAAACTCCACCTTGCACATCCTCAAAATAAAAATTCTTTTCGGATCGACATGTTGAAATCAAATACAAAATCGGGAAGCCGAATTAGGTCGCCCTGGCAACAAAAACCAAACGGGGAGCCGGTCAATTGCGGCATGGACATCAAATTGATAACGAAAAATTCCATACAACATTGAATTAGCGGCGAGGTGGCGGGAAGAGTTGCGGAAAATGCATTACAAAGAGCGAGACAATTAAAAATCAAACAAGAGCCGGTATGGAATAGATTAAAAATGATACGATGAAAATAAAAACTCGGCATGGAGTAAAGCTGAAAACTCCACCTTGCACATCCTCAAAATAAAAATTCTTTTCGGATCGACATGTTGAAATCAAATACAAAATCGGGAAGCCGAATTAGGTCACCCGGGCAACAAAAACCAAACGGGAGCCGGTCAATTGCGGCATGCACATCAAATTGATAACGAAAAATTCCATACAACATTGAATTAGCGGCGGGTGGCGGGGAAGAGTTGCGGAAAATGCATTACAAGAGCGAGACAATTAAAAATCAAACAAGAGCCGGTATGGAATAGATTAAAAATGATACGATGAAAATAAAAACTCGGCATGGAGTAAAGCTGAAAACTCCACCTTGCACATCCTCAAAATAAAAAATTCTTTTCGGATCGACATGTTGAAATCAAATACAAAATCGGGGCTGAATTAGGTCACCCCGGCAACAAAAACCAAACGGGAGCCGGTCAATTGCGGCATGCACATCAAATTGATAACGAAAAATTCCATACAACATTGAATTAGCGGCGGGTGGCGGGGAAGAGTTGCGAGAAAATGCATTACAAGAGCGAGACAATTAAAAATCAAACAAGAGCCGGTATGGAATAGATTAAAAATGATACGATGAAAATAAAAACTCGGCATGGAGTAAAGGCTGAAAACTCCACCTTGCACATCCTCAAAATAAAAAATTCTTTTCGGATCGACATGTTGAAATCAAATACAAAATCGGGAAGCCGAATTAGGTCACCCTGAGCAACAAAAACCAAACGGGAGCCGGTCAATTGCGGCGTGGACATCAAATTGATAACGAAAAATTCCATACAACATTGAATTAGCGGCGAGGTGGCGGGGAAGAGTTGCGGAAAATGCATTACAAGAGCGAGACAATTAAAAATCAAACAAGAGCCGGTATGGAATAGATTAAAAATGATACGATGAAAATAAAAACTCGGCATGGAGTAAAGCTGAAAACTCCACCTTGCACATCCTCAAAATAAAAATTCTTTTCGGATCGACATGTTGAAATCAAATACAAAATCGGGAGGCGGAATTAGGTCACCCTGGCAACAAAAACCAAACGGGGGCCGGTCAATTGCGGCATGGACATCAAATTGATAACGAAAAATTCCATACAACATTGAATTAGCGGCGAGGTGGCGGGGAAGAGTTGCGAAAATGCATTACAAGAGCGAGACAATTAAAAATCAAACAAGAGCCGGTATGGAATAGATTAAAAATGATACGATGAAAATAAAAACTCGGCATGGAGTAAAGCTGAAAACTCCACCTTGCACATCCTCAAAATAAAAATTCTTTTCGGATCGACATGTTGAAATCAAATACAAAATCGGAGGCGGAATTAGGTCACCCGGCAACAAAAACCAAACGGGAGCCGAGTCAATTGCGGCATGCACATCAAATTGATAACGAAAAATTCCATACAACATTGAATTAGCGGCGGGGTGGCGGGAAGAGTTGCGGAAAATGCATTACAAGAGCCGGACAATTAAAAATCAAACAAGAGCCGGTATGGAATAGATTAAAAATGATACGATGAAAATAAAAACTCGGCATGGAGTAAAGCTGAAAACTCCACCTTGCACATCCTCAAAATAAAAATTCTTTTCGGATCGACATGTTGAAATCAAATACAAAATCGGGGAGCGAATTAGGTCCCCTGAGCAACAAAAACCAAACGGGAGCCGGTCAATTGCGGCATGCACATCAAATTGATAACGAAAAATTCCATACAACATTGAATTAGCGGCGGGTGGCGGGAAGAGTTGCGAAAATGCATTACAAGAGCGAGACAATTAAAAATCAAACAAGAGCCGGTATGGAATAGATTAAAAATGATACGATGATAATAAAAACTCGGCATGGAGTAAAGTGAAAACTCCACCTTGCACATCCTCAAAATAAAAAATTCTTTTCGGATCGACATGTTGAAATCAAATACAAAATCGGGAGCTGAATTAGGTCGCCCTGGCAACAAAAACCAAACGGGAGCCGATCAATTGCGGCGTGGACATCAAATTGATAACGAAAAATTCCATACAACATTGAATTAGCGGCGGGTGGCGGGGAAGAGTTGCGGAAAATGCATTACAAGAGCGAGACAATTAAAAATCAAACAAGAGCCGGTATGGAATAGATTAAAAATGATACGATGAAAATAAAAACTCGGCATGGAGTAAAGCTGAAAACTCCACCTTGCACATCCTCAAAATAAAAAATTCTTTTCGGATCGACATGTTGAAATCAAATACAAAATCGGGAAGCCGAATTAGGTCACCCCGGCAACAAAAACCAAACGGGGAGCCGATTAATTGCGGCATGCACATCAAATTGATAACGAAAAATTCCATACGACATTGAATTAGCGGCGGGTGGCGGGAAGAGTTGCGGAAAATGCATTACAAGAGCCGAGACAATTAAAAATCAAACAAGAGCTAGTATGGAATAGATTAAAAATGATACGATGAAAATAAAAACTCGGCATGGAGTAAAGCTGAAAACTCCACCTTGCACATCCTCAAAAAAAAAATTCTTTTCGGATCGACATGTTGAAATCAAATACAAAATCGGGAGCCGAATTAGGTCACCCTGAGCAACAAAAACCAAACGGGAGCCGAGTCAATTGCGGCATGGACATCAAATTGATAACGAAAAATTCCATACAACATTGAATTAGCGGCGGGTGGCGGGGAAGAGTTGCGGAAAATGCATTACAAGAGCCGGGACAATTCAAAAAATCAAACAAGAGCCGGTATGGAATAGATTAAAAATGATACGATGAAAATAAAAACTCGGCATGGAGTAAAGCTGAAAACTCCACCTTGCACATCCTCAAAATAAAAATTCTTTTCGGATCGACATGTTGAAATCAAATACAAAATCGGAGTGCTGAATTAGGTCACCCGGGCATACAAAAACCAAACGGGAGCCGAGTCAATTGCGGCATGTACATCAAATTGATAACGAAAAATTCCATACAACATTGAATTAGCGGCGGGTGGCGGGAAGAGTTGCGAAAATGCATTACAAGAGCCGAGACAATTAAAAATCAAACAAGGGCAGTATGGAATAGATTAAAAATGATACGATGAAAATAAAAACTCGGCATGGAGTAAAGCTGAAAACTCCACCTTGCACATCCTCAAAATAAAAATTCTTTTCGGATCGACATGTTGAAATCAAATACAAAATCGGGAGGCCGAATTAGGTCACCCGGGCAACAAAAACCAAACGGGAGCCGGTCAATTGCGGCATGGACATCAAATTGATAACGAAAAATTCCATACAACATTGAATTAGCGGCGGGGTGGCGGGAAGAGTTGCGAGAAAATGCATTACAAGAGCGAGACAATTAAAAATCAAACAATAGCCGGTATGGAATAGATTAAAAATGATACGATGAAAATAAAAACTCGGCATGGAGTAAAGCTGAAAACTCCACCTTGCACATCCTCAAAAAAAAAATTCTTTTCGGATCGACATGTTGAAATCAAATACAAAATCGGAAGCCGAATTAGGTCACCCTGGCAACAAAAACCAAACGGGGAGCCGGTCAATTGCGGCATGCACATCAAATTGATAACGAAAAATTCCATACAACATTGAATTAGCGGCGGGTGGCGGGAAGAGTTGCGAAAATGCATTACAAGAGCCGAGACAATTAAAAATCAAACAAGAGCCGGTATGGAATAGATTAAAAATGATACGATGAAAATAAAAACTCGACATGGAGTAAAGCTGAAAACTCCACCTTGCACATCCTCAAAATAAAAATTCTTTTCGGATCGACATGTTGAAATCAAATACAAAATCGGGAGCCGAATTAGGTCACCCGGGCAACAAAAACCAAACGGGGAGCCGGTCAATTGCGGCATGCACATCAAATTGATAACGAAAAATTCCATACAACATTGAATTAGCGGCGGGTGGCGGGAAGAGTTGCGAGAAAATGCATTACAAGAGCCGAGACAATTAAAAATCAAACAAGTGCCGGTATGGAATAGATTAAAAATGATACGATGATAATAAAAACTCGGCATGGAGTAAAGCTGAAAACTCCACCTTGCTCAACCTCAAAATAAAAAATTCTTTTCGGATCGACATGTTGAAATCAAATACAAAATCGGGAAGCTGAATTAGGTCACCCTGGCAACAAAAACCAAACGGGAGCCGGTCAATTGCGGCGTGGACATCAAATTGATAACGAAAAATTCCATACAACATTGAATTAGCGGCGGGGTGGCGGGGAAGAGTTGCGGAAAATGCATTACAAGAGCCGAGACAATTAAAAATCAAACAAGAGCCGGTATGGAATAGATTAAAAATGATACGATGAAAATAAAAACTCGGCATGGAGTAAAGCTGAAAACTCCACCTTGCACATCCTCAAAATAAAAATTCTTTTCGGATCGACATGTTGAAATCAAATACAAAATCGGCAGGCTGAATTAGGTCATTCCCGACAACAAAAACCAAACGGGAGCCGAGTCAATTGCGGCATGCACATCAAATTGATAACGAAACATTCCATACGACATTGAATTAGCGGCGGGTGGCGGGGAGAGTTGCGAAAATGCATTACAAGAGCCGAGACAATTAAAAATCAAAAAAGAGCTAGTATGGAATAGATTAAAAATGATACGATGAAAATAAAAACTCGGCATGGAGTAAAGCTGAAAACTCCACCTTGCACATCCTCAAAATAAAAATTCTTTTCGGATCGACATGTTGAAATCAAATACAAAATCGGGAAGCCGAATTAGGTCACCCGGCAACAAAAACCAAACGGGGAGCCGAGTCGATTGCGGCATGGACATCAAATTGATAACGAAAAATTCCATACAACATTGAATTAGCGGCGAGGTGGCGGGAAGAGTTGCGGAAAATGCATTACAAGAGCCGAGACATTTCAAAAAAATCAAACAAGAGCCGGTATGGAATAGATTAAAAATGATACGATGAAAATAAAAACTCGGCATGGAGTAAAGCTGAAAACTCCACCTTGCACATCCTCAAAATAAAAATTCTTTTCGGATCGACATGTTGAAATCAAATACAAAATCGGAAGGCGAATTAGGTCACCCCAGCAACAAAAACCAAACGAGAGCCGGTCAATTGCGGCATGTACATCAAATTGATAACGAAAAATTCCATACAACATTGAATTAGCGGCGGGTGGCGGGGAAGAGTTGCGAAAATGCATTACAAGAGCCGAGACAATTAAAAATCAAACAAGGGCAAGTATGGAATAGATTAAAAATGATACGATGAAAATAAAAACTCGGCATGGAGTAAAGCTGAAAACTCCACCTTGCACATCCTCAAAATAAAAATTCTTTTCGGATCGACATGTTGAAATCAAATACAAAATCGGAGTGCTGAATTAGGTCACCCTGGGCAACAAAAACCAAACGGGAGCCGGTCGATTGCGGCATGTACATCAAATTGATAACGAAAAATTCCATACAACATTGAATTAGCGGCGGGTGGCGGGGAAGAGTTGCGAAAATGCATTACAAGAGCCGAGACAATTAAAAATCAAACAAGAGCCGGTATGGAATAGATTAAAAATGATACGATGAAAATAAAAACTCGGCATGGAGTAAAGCTGAAAACTCCACCTTGCACATCCTCAAAATAAAAATTCTTTTCGGATCGACATGTTGAAATCAAATACAAAATCGGGAAGCCGAATTAGGTCACCCCGGCAACAAAAACCAAACGGGGAGCCGAGTCAATTGCGGCATGCACATCAAATTGATAACGAAAAATTCCATACAACATTGAATTAGCGGCGGGTGGCGGGGAAGAGTTGCGAAAATGCATTACAAGAGCGAGACAATTAAAAATCAAACAATAGCCGAGTATGGAATAGATTAAAAATGATACGATGATAATAAAAACTCGGCATGGAGTAAAGCTGAAAACTCCACCTTGCACATCCTCAAAATAAAAATTCTTTTCGGATCGACATGTTGAAATCAAATACAAAATCGGCAACGGAATTAGGTCACCCCGGCAACAAAAACCAAACGGGAGCCGGTCAATTGCGGCATGGACATCAAATTGATAACGAAAAATTCCATACGACATTGAATTAGCGGCGGGTGGCGGGGAGAGTTGCGGAAAATGCATTACAAGAGCCGGGACAATTAAAAATCAAACAAGAGCCGGTATGGAATAGATTAAAAATGATACGATGAAAATAAAAACTCGGCATGGAGTAAAGCTGAAAACTCCACCTTGCACATCCTCAAAAAAAAAATTCTTTTCGGATCGACATGTTGAAATCAAATACAAAATCGGGGGCTGAATTAGGTCACCCCTGGCAACAAAAACCAAACGGGAGCCGAGTCAATTGCGGCATGCACATCAAATTGATAACGAAAAATTCCATACAACATTGAATTAGCGGCGAGGTGGCGGGGAAGAGTTGCGAGAAAATGCATTAGAAGAGCGAGACAATTAAAAATCAAACAAGAGCCGGTATGGAATAGATTAAAAATGATACGATGATAATAAAAACTCGGCATGGAGTAAAGCTGAAAACTCCACCTTGCTCAACCTCAAAATAAAAAATTCTTTTCGGATCGACATGTTGAAATCAAATACAAAATCGGGAGGCTGAATTAGGTCGCCCGAGCAACAAAAACCAAACGGGAGCCGGTCAATTGCGGCGTGGACATCAAATTGATAACGAAAAATTCCATACAACATTGAATTAGCGGCGGGTGGCGGGGAAGAGTTGCGAGAAAATGCATTACAAGAGCAAGACAATTAAAAATCAAACAAGAGCCGGTATGGAATAGATTAAAAATGATACGATGAAAATAAAAACTCGGCATGGAGTAAAGCTGAAAACTCCACCTTGCACATCCTCAAAATAAAAATTCTTTTCGGATCGACATGTTGAAATCAAATACAAAATCGAAGCTGAATTAGGTCATCCCGAGCAACAAAAACCAAACGGGAGCCGAGTTAATTGCGGCATGCACATCAAATTGATAACGAAACATTCCATACGACATTGAATTAGCGGCGGGGTGGCGGGGAGAGTTGCGGAAAATGCATTACAAGAGCCGAGACAATTAAAAATCAAACAAGAGCTAGTATGGAATAGATTAAAAATGATACGATGAAAATAAAAACTCGGCATGGAGTAAAGCTGAAAACTCCACCTTCCACATCCTCAAAATAAAAAATTCTTTTCGGATCGACATGTTGAAATCAAATACAAAATCGGGAGGCCGAATTAGGTCACCCCGGCAACAAAAACCAAACGAGGAGCCGGTCAATTGCGGCATGGACATCAAATTGATAACGAAAAATTCCATACAACATTGAATTAGCGGCGGGGTGGCGGGGAAGAGTTGCGGAAAATGCATTACAAGAGCCGGGACAATTAAAAAACAAACAAGAGCCGGTATGGAATAGATTAAAAATGATACGATGAAAATAAAAACTCGGCATGGAGTAAAGCTGAAAACTCCACCTTGCACATCCTCAAAATAAAAAATTCTTTTCGGATCGACATGTTGAAATCAAATACAAAATCGGGGAGGCTGAATTAGGTCACCCCCAGTAACAAAAACCAAACGGGGAGCCGAGTCGATTGCGGCATGTACATCAAATTGATAACGAAAAATTCCATACAACATTGAATTAGCGGCGGGGTGGCGGGAAGAGTTGCGAAAATGCATTACAAGAGCCGAGACAATTAAAAATCAAACAAGGGCAGTATGGAATAGATTAAAAATGATACGATGAAAATAAAAACTCGGCATGGAGTAAAGCTGAAAACTCCACCTTGCACATCCTCAAAATAAAAAATTCTTTTCGGATCGACATGTTGAAATCAAATACAAAATCGGGAACTGAATTAGGTCACCCGACAACAAAAACCAAACGGGGAGCCGGTTAATTGCGGCATGGACATCAAATTGATAACGAAAAATTCCATACAACATTGAATTAGCGGCGGGTGGCGGGGAAGAGTTGCGAGAAAATGCATTACAAGAGCAAGACAATTAAAAATCAAACAAGAGCCGGTATGGAATAGATTAAAAATGATACGATGAAAATAAAAACTCGGCATGGAGTAAAGCTGAAAACTCCACCTTGCACATCCTCAAAATAAAAATTCTTTTCGGATCGACATGTTGAAATCAAATACAAAATCGGGAAGCTGAATTAGGTCACCCGGCAACAAAAACCAAACGGAGGGCCGGTCAATTGCGGCATGCACATCAAATTGATAACGAAACATTCCATACAACATTGAATTAGCGGCGGGTGGCGGGGGAGAGTTGCGAGAAAATGCATTACAAGAGCCGAGACAATTAAAAATCAAACAAGAGCTAGTATGGAATAGATTAAAAATGATACGATGAAAATAAAAACTCGGCATGGAGTAAAGCTGAAAACTCCACCTTGCACATCCTCAAAATAAAAAATTCTTTTCGGATCGACATGTTGAAATCAAATACAAAATCGGGGGCCGAATTAGGTCACCCCGGCAACAAAAACCAAACGGGAGCCGAGTCAATTGCGGCATGCACATCAAATTGATAACGAAAAATTCCATACAACATTGAATTAGCGGCGGGTGGCGGGAAGAGTTGCGGAAAATGCATTACGAAGAGCCGAGACAATTAAAAATCAAACAAGAGCCGGTATGGAATAGATTAAAAATGATACGATGATAATAAAAACTCGGCATGGAGTAAAGCTGAAAACTCCACCTTGCTCATCCTCAAAATAAAAAATTCTTTTCGGATCGACATGTTGAAATCAAATACAAAATCGGGGGGCGGAATTAGGTCCCCTGAGCAACAAAAACCAAACGGGAGCCGGTCAATTGCGGCGTGGACATCAAATTGATAACGAAAAATTCCATACAACATTGAATTAGCGGGGTGGCGGGGAAGAGTTGCGAGAAAATGCATTACAAGAGCGAGACAATTAAAAATCAAACAAGAGCCGGTATGGAATAGATTAAAAATGATACGATGAAAATAAAAACTCGGCATGGAGTAAAGCTGAAAACTCCACCTTGCACATCCTCAAAATAAAAATTCTTTTCGGATCGACATGTTGAAATCAAATACAAAATCGAGGCTGAATTAGGTCATTCCTGAGCAACAAAAACCAAACGGGGGCCGGTCAATTGCGGCATGCACATCAAATTGATAACGAAAAATTCCATACAACATTGAATTAGCGGCGGGGTGGCGGGGAGAGTTGCGGAAAATGCATTACAAGAGCCGAGACAATTAAAAATCAAACAAGAGCTGGTATGGAATAGATTAAAAATGATACGATGAAAATAAAAACTTCGGCATGGAGTAAAGCTGAAAACTCCACCTTGCACATCCTCAAAATAAAAATTCTTTTCGGATCGACATGTTGAAATCAAATACAAAATCGGGAGCCGAATTAGGTCACCCGGCAACAAAAACCAAACGGGGAGCCGGTCAATTGCGGCATGGACATCAAATTGATAACGAAAAATTCCATACAACATTGAATTAGCGGCGAGGTGGCGGGAAGAGTTGCGGAAAATGCATTACAAGAACCGAGACAATTCAAAAATCAAACAAGAGCCGGTATGGAATAGATTAAAAATGATACGATGAAAATAAAAACTCGGCATGGAGTAAAGCTGAAAACTCCACCTTGCACATCCTCAAAATAAAAATTCTTTTCGGATCGACATGTTGAAATCAAATACAAAATCGGGAAGCCGAATTAGGTCACCCCCGGCAACAAAAACCAAACGGGGAGCCGATCAATTGCGGCATGCACATCAAATTGATAACGAAAAATTCCATACAACATTGAATTAGCGGCGAGGTGGCGGGGAAGAGTTGCGAGAAAATGCATTACAAGAGCCGAGACAATTAAAAACCAAACAAGAGCCGGTATGGAATAGATTAAAAATGATACGATGAAAATAAAAACTCGGCATGGAGTAAAGCTGAAAACTCCACCTTGCACATCCTCAAAATAAAAATTCTTTTCGGATCGACATGTTGAAATCAAATACAAAATCGGGAGGCCGAATTAGGTCACCCTGGCAACAAAAACCAAACGGGGAGCCGGTCAATTGCGGCATGCACATCAAATTGATAACGAAAAATTCCATACAACATTGAATTAGCGGCGAGGTGGCGGGGAAGAGTTGCGGAAAATGCATTACAAGAGCCGAGACAATTAAAAATCAAACAAGAGCCGGTATGGAATAGATTAAAAATGATACGATGAAAATAAAAACTCGGCATGGAGTAAAGCTGAAAACTCCACCTTGCACATCCTCAAAATAAAAATTCTTTTCGGATCGACATATTGAAATCAAATACAAAATCGGGGAGCTGAATTAGGTCACCCGAGCAACAAAAACCAAACGGGAGCCGGTCAATTGCGGCATGGACATCAAATTGATAGCGAAAAATTCCATACAACATTGAATTAGCGGCGGGTGGCGGGAAGAGTTGCGGAAAAATGCATTACAAGAGCCGAGACAATTAAAAATCAAACAAGAGCCGGTATGGAATAGATTAAAAATGATACGATGAAAATAAAAACTCGGCATGGAGTAAAGCTGAAAACTCCACCTTGCACATCCTCAAAATAAAAATTCTTTTCGGATCGACATATTGAAATCAAATACAAAATCGGGAGGCGGAATTAGGTCACCCCTGGCAACAAAAACCAAACGGGAGCCGAGTCAATTGCGGCATGGACATCAAATTGATAGCGAAAAATTCCATACAACATTGAATTAGCGGCGGGTGGCGGGAAGAGTTGCGAGAAAATGCATTACAAGAGCCGAGACAATTAAAAATCAAACAAGAGCCAGTATGGAATAGATTAAAAATGATACGATGAAAATAAAAACTCGGCATGGAGTAAAGCTGAAAACTCCACCTTGCACATCCTCAAAATAAAAAATTCTTTTCGGATCGACATGTTGAAATCAAATACAAAATCGGGAGGCGGAATTAGGTCACCCGGCAACAAAAACCAAACGGGGAGCCGAGTCAATTGCGGCATGCACATCAAATTGATAACGAAAAATTCCATACAACATTGAATTAGCGGCGGGTGGCGGGGAAGAGTTGCGAGAAAATGCATTACAAGAGCAAGACAATTAAAAATCAAACAAGAGCCGGTATGGAATAGATTAAAAATGATACGATGAAAATAAAAACTCGGCATGGAGTAAAGCTGAAAAC
Organism: Dioscorea dumetorum; assembly: GCA_902712375.1. Taxonomy (NCBI): domain Eukaryota; kingdom Viridiplantae; phylum Streptophyta; class Magnoliopsida; order Dioscoreales; family Dioscoreaceae; genus Dioscorea; species Dioscorea dumetorum. The sequence continues at coordinate 737,839 of CACTHL010000635.1, forward strand.
TCCACCTTGCACATCCTCAAAATAAAAATTCTTTTCGGATCGACATATTGAAATCAAATACAAAATCGGGAGGCCGAATTAGGTCACCTGGGCAACAAAAACCAAACGGGGAGCCGATCAATTGCGGCATGGACATCAAATTGATAACGAAAAATTCCATACAACATTGAATTAGCGGCGGGTGGCGGGGAAGAGTTGCGAAAATGCATTACAAGAGCCGAGACAATTAAAAATCAAACAAGAGCCGGTATGGAATAGATTAAAAATGATACGGTGAAAATAAAAACTCGGCATGGAGTAAAGCTGAAAACTCCACCTTGCACATCCTCAAAATAAAAATTCTTTTCGGATCGACATATTGAAATCAAATACAAAATCGGGAGGCCGAATTAGGTCACCTGAGCAACAAAAACCAAACGGGGAGCCGGTCAATTGCGGCATGGACATCAAATTGATAACGAAAAATTCCATACAACATTGAATTAGCGGCGGGTGGCGGGGAAGAGTTGCGGAAAATGCATTACAAGAGCGAGACAATTAAAAATCAAACAAGAGCCGGTATGGAATAGATTAAAAATGATACGATGATAATAAAAACTCGGCATGGAGTAAAGCTGAAAACTCCACCTTGCACATCCTCAAAATAAAAAATTCTTTTCGGATCGACATGTTGAAATCAAATACAAAATCGGGAACTGAATTGGGTCACCCTAGCAACAAAAACCAAACGGGAGCCGAGTCAATGGCGGCATGCACATCAAATTGATAACGAAAAATTCCATACAACATTGAATTAGCGGCGGGTGGCGGGGCGAGTTGCGGAAAATGCATTACAAGAGCGAGACATTTAAAAATCAAACAAGAGCGAGTATGGAATAGATTAAAAATGATACGATGAAAATAAAAACTCGGCATGGAGTAAAGCTGAAAACTCCACCTTGCACATCCTCAAAATAAAAATTCTTTTCGGATCGACATGTTGAAATCAAATACAAAATCGGGAGTGCCGAATTAGGTCACCCTGGTAACAAAAACCAAACGGGAGCCGAGTCAATTGCGGCATGTACATCAAATTGATAACGAAAAATTCCATACAACATTGAATTAGCGGCGGGGTGGCGGGAAGAGTTGCGGAAAATGCATTACAAGAGCGAGACAATTAAAAATCAAACAAGAGCCGGTATGGAATAGATTAAAAATGATACGATGAAAATAAAAACTCGGCATGGAGTAAAGCTGAAAACTCCACCTTGCACATCCTCAAAATAAAAATTCTTTTCGGATCGACATGTTGAAATCAAATACAAAATCGGGAGGCTGAATTAGGTCACCCCGGCAACAAAAACCAAACGGGGAGCCGGTCAATTGCGGCATGGACATCAAATTGATAACGAAAAATTCCATACAACATTGAATTAGCGGCGGGTGGCGGGGAAGAGTTGCGGAAAATGCATTACAAGAGCCGAGACCATTAAAAATCAAACAAGAGCCGGTATGGAATAGATAAAAATGATACGATGATAATAAAAACTCAGCATGGAGTAATGCTGAAAACTCGACCTTGCACAACCTCAAAATAAAAAATTCTTTTCGGATCGACATGTTGAAATCAAATACAAAATCAGGAACTGAATTGGGTCACCCTAGCAACAAAAACCAAACGGGAGCCGGTCAATGGCGGCATGCACATCAAATTGATAACGAAAAATTCCATACAACATTGAATTAGCGGCGGGTGGCGGGACGAGTTGCGAGAAAATGCATTACAAGAGCAAGACATTTAAAAATCAAACAAGAGCCGGTATGGAATAGATTAAAAATGATACGATGAAAATAAAAACTCGGCATGGAGTAAAGCTGAAAACTCCACCTTGCACATCCTCAAAATAAAAATTCTTTTCGGATCGACATGTTGAAATCAAATACAAAATCGGGAGCCGAATTAGGTCACCCAGCAACAAAAACCAAACGGGAGCCGAGTCAATTGCGGCATGCACATCAAATTGATAACGAAAAATTCCATACAACATTGAATTAGCGGCGGGGTGGCGGGGAAGAGTTGCGGAAAATGCATTACAAGAGCCGGGACAATTAAAAATCAAACAAGAGCGAGTATGGAATAGATTAAAAATGACACGATGAAAATAAAAACTCGGCATGGAGTAAAGCTGAAAACTCCACCTTGCACATCCTCAAAATAAAAAATTCTTTTCGGATCGACATATTGAAATCAAATACAAAATCGGGAAGCTGAATTAGGTCACCCGAGCAACAAAAACCAAACGGGAGCGAGTTAATTGCGGCATGGACATCAAATTGATAACGAAAAATTCCATGCAACATTGAATTAGCGGCGGGTGGCGGGGAAGAGTTGCGGAAAATGCATTACAAGAGCCGAGACAATTAAAAATCAAACAAGGGCCGGTATGGAATAGATTAAAAATGATACGATGAAAATAAAAACTCGGCATGGGGTAAAGCTGAAAACTCCACCTTGCACATCCTCAAAATAAAAATTCTTTTCGGATCGACATGTTGAAATCAAATACAAAATCGGGGAGCGGAATTAGGTCACCCCGACAACAAAAACCAAACGGGAGCCGAGTCAATTGCGGCATGGACATCAAATTGATAACGAAAAATTCCATACAACATTGAATTAGCGGCGAGGTGGCGGGAAGAGTTGCGGAAAATGCATTACAAGAGCGGGACAATTAAAAATCAAACAAGGGCCGGTATCGAATAGATTAAAAATCATACGATGAAAATAAAAACTCGGCATGGAGTAAAGCTGAAAACTCCACCTTGCACATCCTCAAAATAAAAATTCTTTTCGGATCGACATGTTGAAATCAAATACAAAATCGGGGCCGAATTAGGTCGCCCCGGCAACAAAAACCAAACGGGAGCCGGTCAATTGCGGCATGGACATCAAATTGATAACGAAAAATTCCATACAACATTGAATTAGCGGCGAGGTGGCGGGGAAGAGTTGCGTGAAAATGCATTACAAGAGCGAGACAATTAAAAATCAAACAAGAGCCGGTATGGAATAGATTAAAAATGATACGATGAAAATAAAAACTCGGCATGGAGTAAAGCTGAAAACTCCACCTTGCACATCCTCAAAATAAAAAATTCTTTTCGGATCGACATGTTGAAATCAAATACAAAATCGGGAGGCTGAATTAGGTCACCCTGGCAACAAAAACCAAACGGGAGCCGGTCAATTGCGGCATGGACATCAAATTGATAACGAAAAATTCCATACAACATTGAATTAGCGGCGAGGTGGCGGGAAGAGTTGCGGAAAATGCATTACAAGAGCGAGACAATTAAAAATCAAACAAGAGCCGGTATGGAATAGATTAAAAATGATACGATGAAAATAAAAACTCAACATGGAGTAAAGCTGAAAACTCCACCTTGCACATCCTCAAAATAAAAAATTCTTTTCGGATCGACATGTTGAAATCAAATACAAAATCGGAGGGCCGAATTAGGTCACCCGAGCAACAAAAACCAAACGGGAGCCAGTCAATTGCGGCATGCACATCAAATTGATAACGAAAAATTCCATACAACATTGAATTAGCGGCGGGTGGCGGGGAAGAGTTGCGAAAATGCATTACAAGAGCAAGACAATTAAAAATCAAACAAGAGCCGGTATGGAATAGATTAAAAATGATACGATGAAAATAAAAACTCGGCATGGAGTAAAGCTGAAAACTCCACCTTGCACATCCTCAAAATAAAAATTCTTTTCGGATCGACATGTTGAAATCAAATACAAAATCGGGAAGCTGAATTAGGTCACCCCTGACAACAAAAACCAAACGGGACCCGAGTCAATTGCGGCATGGACATCAAATTGATAACGAAAAATTCCATACAACATTGAATTAGCGGCGAGGTGGCGGGAAGAGTTGCATAAAATGCATTAGAAGAGCCAGACAATTAAAAATCAAACAAGAGCCAGTATGGAATAGATTAAAAATGATACGATGAAAATAAAAACTCAGCATGGAGTAAAGCTGAAAACTCCACCTTGCACATCCTCAAAATAAAAAATTCTTTTCGGATCGACATGTTGAAATCAAATACAAAATCGGGAAGCGGAATTAGATCACCCCAGCAACAAAAACCAAATAGGAGAAAGTGAATTGCAGCATGCACATCAAATTGATAACGAAAAATTCCATACAACATTGAATTAGCAGCAGGTGGCAGGAAGAGTTGCTGAAAATGCATTTGAAGAGCAAGACAATTAAAAATTAAACGAGAGCCAGTATGGAATAGATAAAAATGATACGATGATAATAAAAACTCAGCATGGAGTAAGGCTGAAAACTCGACCTTGCAGAACCTCAAAATAAAAAATTCTTTTCGGATCGACATGTTGAAATCAAATACAAAATCAGGAACTGAATTAGGTCACCCCAGCAACAAAAACCAAACAGGACCCAGTCAATTGCAGCATGGACATCAAATTGATAACGAAAAATTCCATACAACATTGAATTAGCAGCAGGTGGCAGGAAGAGTTGCAGAAAATGCATTACAAAAACCAGACATTTCAAAAAAAAACAAGAGCCAGTATGGAATATATTAAAAATGATACGATGAAAATTAAAACTCAGCATGGATTAAAGCTGAAAACTCCACCTTGCACATCCTTAAAATAAAAATTCTTTTCGGATCGACATGTTGAAATCAAATACAAAATCAGGTACTGAATTAGGTCACCCCAGTTACAAAAACCAAACAGGAGCCAGTCAATTGCAGCATGTACATCAAATTGATAACGAAAAATTCCATACAACATTTAATTAGCAGCAGGTGGCAGGAAGAGTTGCAGAAATGCATTACAAGAGCCAGACAATTAAAAATCAAACAAGAGAAAGTATGGAATAGATTAAAAATGATACGATGAAAATAAAAACTCAGCATGGAGTAAAGCTGAAAACTCCACCTTGCACATCCTCAAAATAAAAATTCTTTTCGGATCGACATATTGAAATCAAATACAAAATCAGGAACTGAATTAGGTCACCCCAGCAACAAAAACCAAACAGGAGGCAGTTAATTGCAGCATGGACATCAAATTGATAACGAAAAATTATATACAACATTGAATTAGCAGCAGGTGGCAGGAAGAGTTGCAGAAAATGCATTAAAAGAGCAAGACAATTAAAAATCAAACAATAGCCAGTATGGAATAGATTAAAAATGATACGATGAAAATAAAAACTCAGCATGGAGTAAAGCTGAAAACTCCACCTTGCACATCCTCAAAATAAAAATTCTTTTCGGATCGACATGTTGAAATCAAATACAAAATCAGCAACTGAATTAGGTCACCCCAGCAACAAAAACCAAACAGGAGCCAGTCAATTGCAGCATGCACATCAAATTGATAACGAAACATTCCATACGACATTGAATTAGCGGCGGGTGGCGGGGAGAGTTGCGAGAAAATGCATTACAAGAGCCGAGACAATTAAAAATCAAAAAAGAGCTAGTATGGAATAGATTAAAAATGATACGATGAAAATAAAAACTCGGCATGGAGTAAAGCTGAAAACTCCACCTTGCACATCCTCAAAATAAAAATTCTTTTCGGATCGACATGTTGAAATCAAATACAAAATCGGCAAGCTGAATTAGGTCCCCCGGCAACAAAAACCAAACGGGGAGCCGTCAATTGCGGCATGCACATCAAATTGATAACAAAACATTCCATACGACATTGAATTAGCGGCGGGTGGCGGGGAAGAGTTGCGAGAAAATGCATTACAAGACCCGGGACAATTAAAAAATCAAACAAGAGCTAGTATGGAACAGATTAAAAATGATACGATCAAAATAAAAACTCGGCATGGAGTAAAGGCTGAAAACTCCACCTTGCACATCCTCAAAATAAAAATTATTTTCGGATCGACATGTTGAAATCAAATACAAAATCGGGAACGAATTAGGTCACCCTAGCAACAAAAACCAAACGGGAGCCGAGTCAATTGCGGCTTGCACATCAAATTGATAACGAAAAATTTCATACAACATTGAATTAGCGGCGGGTGGCGGGGAAAATTTATAAAAAAAAGCATTAAAAAAGCATGGAATAGATTAAAAATGATACGATGAAAATTAAAACTCGCATGGGGTAAAGGCTGAAAACTCCACCTTGCACATACTTAAAATAAAAATTCTTTTCGGATCGACATGTTGAAATCAAATACAAAATCAAAGAATTAGGTAACCCATAAAAAATACCACAAAAAGATAATTGCAGCATTACATCAAATTGATAAAGAAAAATACCATACAACATTGAATTAGCGGCGGGTGGCGGGAAGAGTTGCGAAAATGCATTACAAGAGCCGAGATAATTAAAAATCAAACAAGGGCCAGTATCGAATAGATTAAAAATCATACGATGAAAATCAAAAACTCAGTATGGAGTAAAGCTGAAAACTCCACCCTGCACATCCTCAAAATAAAAATTCTTTTCGGATCGACATATTGAAATCAAATACAAAATCAGGAACTAAATTAGGTCACCCCAGCAACAAAAACCAAACAGGAGCCAGTCAATTGCAGCATGGACATCAAATTGATAGCCAAAAATTCCATACAACAATGAATTAGCAACAGGTGGCATGAAGAGTTGCAAAAAATGCATTACAAGAGCCAGACAATTAAAAATCAAACAAGAGCCAGTATGGAATAGATTAAAAATGATACGATGAAAATAAAAACTCAGCATGGAGTAAAGCTGAAACTGCACCTTGCACATCCTCAAAATAAAAATTCTTTTCGGATCGACATATTGAAATCAAATACAAAATCAGGAACTGAATTCGGTCACCCCAGCAACAAAAACCAAACAGGAGCCAGTCAATTGCAGCATGGACATCAAATTGATAGCCAAAAATTCCATACAACAATGAATTAGCAACTGGTGGCATGAAGAGTTACCGAAAATGCATTACAAGAGCCAGACAATTAAAAATCAAACAAGAGCCCGTATAGAATAGATTAAAAATGATACGATGAAAATAAAAACTCAACATGGAGTAAAGCTGAAAACTCCACCTTGCACATCCTCAAAAAAAAAATTCTTTTCGGATCAACATGTTGAAATCAAATACAAAATCAGGAACTGAATTAGGTCACCCCAGCAACAAAAACCAAACAGGAGCCAGTCAATTGCAGCGTGGACATCAAATTGATAACGAAAAATTCCATACAACATTGAATTAGCAGCAGGTGGCAGGAAGAGTTGCAGAAAATACATTACAAGAGCAAGACAATTAAAAATCAAACAAGAGCCAGTATGGAATAGATAAAAATGATACGATGATAATAAAAACTCAGTATGGAGTAAGGCTGAAAACTCAACCTTGCACAACCTCAAAATAAAAAATTCTTTTCGGATCGACATGTTGAAATCAAATACAAAATCAGGAACTGAATTAGGTCACCCCAGCAAAAAAAACCAAACAGGAGCCAGTTAATTGCAGCATGGACATCAAATTGATAACGAAAAATTCCATACAACATTGAATTAGCAGCAGGTGGCAGGAAGAGTTGCAGAAAATGCATTACAAGAGCCAGACAATTAAAAATCAAACAAGAGCCAGTATGGAATAGATAAAAATGATACGATGATAATAAAAACTCGGTATGGAGTAAAGTTGAAAACTCAACCTTGCACAACCTCAAAAAAAAAAATTCTTTTCGGATCGACATGTTGAAATCAAATACAAAATCGGGGAGCCGAATTAGGTCACAACGAGCAACAAAAACCAAACGGGGAGCCGAGTCAATTGCAGCGTGGACATCAAATTGATAACGAAAAATTCCATACAACATTGAATTAGCAGCAGGTGGCAGGAAGAGTTGCAGAAAATGCATTACAAGAGCAAGACAATTAAAAATCAAACAAGAGCCAGTATGGAATAGATTAAAAATGATACGATGAAAATAAAAACTCAGCATGGAGTAAAGCTGAAAACTCCACCTTGCACATCCTCAAAATAAAAATTCTTTTCGAATCGACATATTGAAATCAAATACAAAATTAGGAGGCCGAATTAGGTCACCCTGACAACAAAAACCAAACAGGAGCCAGTTAATTGCAGCATGGACATCAAATTGATAACGAAAAATTCCATACAACATTGAATTAGCAGCAGGTGGCAGGAACAGTTGCAGAAAATGCATTACAAGAGCAAGACAATTAAAAATCAAACAAGAGCCAGTATGGAATAGATTAAAAATGATACGATGATAATAAAAACTCAGCATGGAGTAAAGCTGAAAACTCCACCTTGGACATCCTCAAAATAAAAATTCTTTTCGGATCGACATATTGAAATCAAATACAAAATTAGGAACTGAATTAGGTCACCCCAGCAAAAAAAACCAAACAGGAGCCAGTTAATTGCAGCATGGACATCAAATTGATAACGAAAAATTCCATACAACATTGAATTAGCAGCAGGTGGCAGGAAGAGTTGCAGAAAATGCATTACAAGAGCCAGACAATTAAAAATCAAACAAGAGCCAGTATGGAATAGATAAAAATGATACGATGATAATAAAAACTCAGTATGGAGTAAGGCTGAAAACTAAACCTTGCACAACCTCAAAATAAAAAATTCTTTTCGGATCGACATGTTGAAATCAAATACAAAATCAGGAACTGAATTAGGTCACAACAGCAACAAAAACCAAACAGGAGCCAGTCAATTGCAGCGTGGACATCAAATTGATAACGAAAAATTCCATACAACATTGAATTAGCAGCAGGTGGCAGGAAGAGTTGCAGAAAATGCATTACAAGAGCAAGACAATTAAAAATCAAACAAGAGCCAGTATGGAATAGATTAAAAATGATACGATGAAAATAAAAACTCAGCATGGAGTAAAGCTGAAAACTGCACCTTGCACATCCTCAAAATAAAAATTCTTTTCGAATCGACATATTGAAATCAAATACAAAATTAGGAACTGAATTAGGTCACCCCAGCAAAAAAAACCAAACAGGAGCCAGTTAATTGCAGCATGGACATCAAATTGATAACGAAAAATTCCATACAACATTGAATTAGCAGCAGGTGGCAGGAAGAGTTGCAGAAAATGCATTACAAGAGCCAGACAATTAAAAATCAAACAAGAGCCAGTATGGAATAGATAAAAATGATACGATGATAATAAAAACTCAGTATGGAGTAAGGCTGAAAACTCAACCTTGCACAACCTCAAAATAAAAAATTCTTTTCGGATCGACATGTTGAAATCAAATACAAAATCGGGGAGGCGAATTAGGTCACCCCAAGCAACAAAAACCAAACGGGAGCCGGTCAATTGCGGCGTGGACATCAAATTGATAACGAAAAATTCCATACAACATTGAATTAGCAGCAGGTGGCAGGAAGAGTTGCAGAAAATGCATTACAAGAGCAAGACAATTAAAAATCAAACAAGAGCCAGTATGGAATAGATTAAAAATGATACGATGAAAATAAAAACTCAGCATGGAGTAAAGCTGAAAACTCCACCTTGCACATCCTCAAAATAAAAATTCTTTTCGAATCGACATATTGAAATCAAATACAAAATTAGGAACTGAATTATGTCACCCCAGCAACAAAAACCAAACAGGAGCCAGTTAATTGCAGCATGGACATCAAATTGATAACGAAAAATTCCATACAACATTGAATTAGCAGCAGGTGGCAGGAACAGTTGCAGAAAATGCATTACAAGAGCAAGACAATTAAAAATCAAACAAGAGCCAGTATGGAATAGATTAAAAATGATACGGTGAAAATAAAAACTCAGCATGGAGTAAAGCTGAAAACTCCACCTTGCACATCCTCAAAATAAAATTCTTTTCGGATCGACATATTGAAATCAAATACAAAATCAGGAACTGAATTAGGTCACCCCAGCAACAAAAACCAAACAGGAGCCAGTTAATTGCAGCATGGACATAAAATTGATAACGAAAAATTCCATACAACATTGAATTAGCAGCAGGTGGCAGGAAGAGTTGCAGAAAATGCATTACAAGAGCGAGACAATTAAAAATCAAACAAGAGCCAGTATGGAATAGATAAAAATGATACGATGATAATAAAAACTCAGCATGGAGTAAGGCTGAAAACTCGACCTTGCACAACCTCAAAATAAAAAATTCTTTTCGGATCGACATGTTGAAATCAAATACAAAATCAGGAATTGAATTAGGTCACCCCAGCAACAAAAACCAAACAGGAGCCAGTCAATTGCAGCGTGGACATCAAATTGATAACGAAAAATTCCATACAACATTGAATTAGCAGCAGGTGGCAGGAAGAGTTGCAGAAAATGCATTACAAGAGCTAGACAATTAAAAATCAAACAAGAGCCAGTATGGAATAGATTAAAAATGATACGATGAAAATAAAAACTCAGCATGGAGTAAAGCTGAAAACTCCACCTTGCACATCCTCAAAATAAAAATTCTTTTCGGATCGACATGTTGAAATCAAATACAAAATCAGAAACTGAATTAGGTCACCCAGCAACAAAAACCAAACCGGAGCCAGTCAATTGCACCATGCACATTAAATTGATAACGAAAAATTCCATACAACATTGAATTAGCAGCAGGTGGTAGGAAGAGTTGCAGAAAATGCATTAGAAGAGCCAGACAATTAAAAATCAAACAAGAGCCAGCATGGAATAGATAAAAATGATACGATGATAATAAAAACTCAGCATGGAGTAAGGCTGAAAACTCGACCTTGCACAACCTCAAAATAAAAAATTCTTTTCGGATCGACAAGTTGAAATCAAATACAAAATCAAGAACTGAATTAGGTCACCCCAGCAACAAAAACCAAACAGGAGCCAGTCAATTGCAGCGTGGACATCAAATTGATAACGAAAAATTCCATGCAACATTGAATTAGCAGCAGGTGGCAGGAAGAGTTGCAGAAAATGCATTACAAGAGCAAGACAATTAAAAATCAAACAAGGGCCTGTATGGAATAGATTAAAAATGATACGATGAAAATAAAAACTCAGAATGGAGTAAAGCTGAAAACTCCACCTTGCACATCCTCAAAATAAAAATTCTTTTCGGATCGATATGTTGAAATCAAATACAAAATCAGCAACTGAATTAGGTCACCCCAGCAACAAAAACCAAACAGGAGCCAGTCAATTGCAGCATGCACATCAAATTGATAACGAAACATTCCATACGACATTGAATTAGCAGCAGGCGGCAGGGAGAGTTGCAGAAAATGCATTACAAGAGCCAGACAATTAAAAATCAAAAAAGAGCTAGTATGGAATAGATTAAAAATGATACGATGAAAATAAAAACTCAGCATGGAGTAAAGCTGAAAACTCCACCTTGCACATCCTTAAAATAAAAATTCTTTTTGCATCGACATGTTGAAATCAAATACAAAATCAGGTACTGAATTAGGTCACCCCAGTTACAAAAACCAAACAGGAGCCAGTAAATTGCAGCATGTACATCAAATTGATAACGAAAAATTCCATACAACATTTAATTAGCAGCAGGTCGCAGGAAGAGTTGCAGAAATGCATTACAAGAGCCAGACAATTAAAAATCAAAGAAGAGCCAGTATGGAATAGATTAAAAATGATACGATGAAAATAAAAACTCAGCATGGAGTAAAGCTGAAAACTCCACCTTGCACATCCTCAAAATAAAAATTCTTTTTGCATCGACATGTTGAAATCAAATACAAAATCAGGAACGGAATTAGGTCACCCTAGCAACAAAAACCAAACCGGAGCCAGTTAATGGCAGCATGCACATCAAATTGATAACGAAAAATTCCATACAACATTGAATTAGCAGCAGGTGGAAGGAAGAGTTGCAGAAAATGCATTACAAGAACCAGACATTTAAAAAAAAAACAAGAGCCAGTATGGAATAGATTAAAAATGATACGATGAAAATTAAAACTCAGCATGGAGTAAAGCTGAAAACTCCACCTTGCACATCCTTAAAATAAAAATTCTTTTTGCATCGACATGTTGAAATCAAATACAAAATCAGGTACTGAATTAGGTCACCCCAGTTACAAAAACCAAACAGGAGCCAGTAAATTGCAGCATGTACATCAAATTGATAACGAAAAATTCCATACAACATTTAATTAGCAGCAGGTCGCAGGAAGAGTTGCAGAAATGCATTACAAGAGCCAGACAATTAAAAATCAAAGAAGAGCCAGTATGGAATAGATTAAAAATGATACGATGAAAATAAAAACTCAGCATGGAGTAAAGCTGAAAACTCCACCTTGCACATCCTCAAAATAAAAATTCTTTTTGGATCGACATATTGAAATCAAATACAAAATCAGGAACTGAATTAGGTCACCCCAGCAACAAAAACCAAACAGGAGCCAGTTAATTGCAGCATGGACATCAAATTGATAACGAAAAATTCCATACAACATTGAATTAGCAGCAGGTGGTAGGAAGAGTTGCAGAAAATGCATTAGAAGAGCCAGACAATTAAAAATCAAACAAGAGCCAGCATGGAATAGATAAAAATGATACGATGATAATAAAAACTCAGCATGGAGTAAGGCTGAAAACTCGACCTTGCACAACCTCAAAATAAAAAATTCTTTTCGGATCGACATGTTGAAATCAAATACAAAATCAAGAACTGAATTAGGTCACCCCAGCAACAAAAACCAAACAGGAGCCAGTCAATTGCAGCGTGGACATCAAATTGATAACGAAAAATTCCATGCAACATTGAATTAGCAGCAGGTGGCAGGAAGAGTTGCAGAAAATGCATTACAAGAGCAAGACAATTAAAAATCAAACAAGGGCCTGTATGGAATAGATTAAAAAAGATACGATGAAAATAAAAACTCAGCATGGAGTAAAGCTGAAAACTCCACCTTGCACATCCTCAAAATAAAAATTCTTTTCGGATCGATATGTTGAAATCAAATACAAAATCAGCAACTGAATTAGGTCACCCCAGCAACAAAAACCAAACAGGAGCCAGTCAATTGCAGCATGCACATCAAATTGATAACGAAACATTCCATACGACATTGAATTAGCAGCAGGCGGCAGGGAGAGTTGCAGAAAATGCATTACAAGAGCCAGACAATTAAAAATCAAAAAAGAGCTAGTATGGAATAGATTAAAAATGATACGATGAAAATAAAAACTCAGCATGGAGTAAAGCTGAAAACTCCACCTTGCACATCCTTAAAATAAAAATTCTTTTTGCATCGACATGTTGAAATCAAATACAAAATCAGGTACTGAATTAGGTCACCCCAGTTACAAAAACCAAACAGGAGCCAGTCAATTGCAGCATGTATATCAAATTGATAACGAAAAATTCCATACAACATTTAATTAGCAGCAGGTCGCAGGAAGAGTTGCAGAAATGCATTACAAGAGCCAGACAATTAAAAATCAAAGAAGAGCCAGTATGGAATAGATTAAAAATGATACGATGAAAATAAAAACTCAGCATGGAGTAAAGCGGAAAACTCCACCTTGCACATCCTCAAAATAAAAATTCTTTTTGCATCGACATGTTGAAATCAAATACAAAATCGGGGAGGCCGAATTAGGTCACCCTAGCAACAAAAACCAAACCGGAGCCAGTTAATGGCAGCATGCACATCAAATTGATAACGAAAAATTCCATACAACATTGAATTAGCAGCAGGTGGAAGGAAGAGTTGCAGAAAATGCATTACAAGAACCAGACATTTAAAAAAAAAACAAGAGCCAGTATGGAATAGATTAAAAATGATACGATGAAAATTAAAACTCAGCATGGAGTAAAGCTGAAAACTCCACCTTGCACATCCTTAAAATAAAAATTCTTTTTGCATCGACATGTTGAAATCAAATACAAAATCGGGAGTCTGAATTAGGTCACCCCGGTTACAAAAACCAAACGGGAGCCGATCAATTGCGGCATGTACATCAAATTGATAACGAAAAATTCCATACAACATTTAATTAGCGGCGGTCGCGGGGAAGAGTTGCAGAAATGCATTACAAGAGCCAGACAATTAAAAATCAAAGAAGAGCCAGTATGGAATAGATTAAAAATGATACGATGAAAATAAAAACTCAGCATGGAGTAAAGCTGAAAACTCCACCTTGCACATCCTCAAAATAAAAATTCTTTTTGGATCGACATATTGAAATCAAATACAAAATCAGGAACTGAATTAGGTCACCCCAGCAACAAAAACCAAACAGGAGCCAGTTAATTGCAGCATGGACATCAAATTGATAACGAAAAATTCCATACAACATTGAATTAGCAGCAGGTGGCAGGAAGAGTTGCAGAAAATGCATTAAAAGAGCCAGACAATTAAAAATCAAACAATAGCCAGTATGGAATAGATTAAAAATGATACGATGAAAATAAAAACTCAACATGGAGTAAAGCTGAAAACTCCGCCTTGCACATCCTCAAAAAAAAAATTCTTTTCGGATCGACATGTTGAAATCAAATACAAAATCAGGAACTGAATTAGGTCACCCCAGCAACAAAAACCAAACAGGAGCCAGTCAATTGCAGCATGGACATCAAATTGATAACGAAAAATTCCATACAACATTGAATTAGCAGCAGGTGGCAGGAAGAGTTGCAGAAAATGCATTACAAGAGCCAGACAAATAAAAATCAAACAAGAGCCAGTACGGAATAGATTAAAAATGATACGATGAAAATAAAAACTCAGCATGGAGTAAAGCTGAAAACTCCACCTTTCACATCCTCAAAATAAAAATTCTTTTTGGATCGACATATTGAAATCAAATACAAAATCAGGAACTGAATTAGGTCACCCCAGCAACAAAAACCAAACAGGAGCCAGTCAATTGCAGCGTGGACATCAAATTGATAACGAAAAATTCCATACAACATTGAATTAGCAGCAGGTGGCAGGAAGAGTTGCAGAAAATGCATTACAAGAGCAAGACAATTAAAAATTAAACAAGAGCCAGTATGGAATAGATTAAAAATGATACGATGAAAATAAAAACTCAGCATGGAGTAAAGCTGAAAACTCCACCTTGCACATCCTCAAAATAAAAATTCTTTTCGGATCGACATGTTGAAATCAAATACAAAATCAGCAACTGAATTAGGTCACCCCAGCAACAAAAACCAAACAGGAGCCAGTCAATTGCAGCATGCACATCAAATTGGTAACGAAACATTCCATACGACATTGAATTAGCAGCAGGTGGCAGGGAGAGTTGCAGAAAATGCATT
The DNA here is from genome assembly GCA_902712375.1 of Dioscorea dumetorum. Taxonomy (NCBI): domain Eukaryota; kingdom Viridiplantae; phylum Streptophyta; class Magnoliopsida; order Dioscoreales; family Dioscoreaceae; genus Dioscorea; species Dioscorea dumetorum. The sequence continues at coordinate 753,149 of CACTHL010000635.1, forward strand.
ACAAGAGCCAGACAATTAAAAATCAAAAAAGAGCTAGTATGGAATAGATTAAAAATGATACGTTGAAAATAAAAACACAGCATGGAGTAAAGCTGAAAACTCCACCTTGCACCTCCTCAAAATAAAAATTCTTTTCGGATCGACATGTTGAAATCAAATACAAAATCAGGAACTGAATTAGGTCACCCTAGCAACAAAAACCAAACATGAGCCAGTCAATTGTAGCATGGACATCAAATTGGTAACGAAAAATTCCATACAACATTGAATTAGCAGCAGGTGGCAGGAAGAGTTGCAGAAAATGCATTACAAGAGCCAGACATTTGAAAAAAAAACAAGAGCCAGTATGAAATAGATTAAAAATGATACGTTGAAAATTAAAACTCAGCATGGAGTAAAGCTGAAAACTCCACCTTGCACATCCTTAAAATAAAAATTCTTTTCGGATCGACATGTTGAAATCAAATACAAAATCAGGTACTGAATTAGGTCACCCCAGTTACAAAAACCAAACAGGAGCCAGTCAATTGCAGCATGTACATCAAATTGATAAAGAAAAATACCATACAACATTGAATTAGCAGAAGGTCGCAGGAAGAGTTGCATAAAATGCATTACAAGAGCCAGACAATAAAAAATCAAACAAGAGCTAGTATGGAATAGATTAAAAATGATACCATGAAAATAAAAACTCAGCATGGAGTAAAGCTGAAAACTCCACCTTGCACATCCTCAAAATAAAAATTCTTTTCGGATCGACATGTTGAAATCAAATACAAAATCAGCAACTGAATTAGGTCACCCCAGCAACAAAAACCAAACAGGAGCCAGTCAATTGCAGCATGCACATCAAATTGGTAACAAAACATTCCATACGACATTGAATTGGCAGCAGGTGGCAGGAAGAGTTGCAGAAAATGCATTACAAGAGCCAGACAATTAAAAATCAAACAAGAGCTAGTATGGAATAGATTAAAAATGATACGATGAAAATAAAAACTCAGCATGGAGTAAAGCTGAAAACTCCACCTTGCACATCCTCAAAATAAAAATTCTTTTCGGATCGACATGTTGAAATCAAATACAAAATCTGCAACTGAATTAGGTCACCCCATCAACAAAAACCAAACAGGAGCCAGTCAATTGCAGCATGCACATCAAATTGGTAACAAAACATTCCATACGACATTGAATTGGCAGCAGGTGGCAGGAAGAGTTGCAGAAAATGCATTACAAGAGCCAGACAATTAAAAATCAAACAAGAGCTAGTATGGAATAGATTAAAAATGATACGATGAAAATTAAAACTCAGCATGGAGTAAAGCTGAAAACTCCACCTTGCACTTCTTCAAAATAAAAATTCTTTTCGGATCGACATGTTGAAATCAAACACAAAATCAGGAACTGAATTAGGTCACCCTAGCAACAAAAACCAAACAGGAGCCAGTCAATTGCAGCATGCACATCAAATTGATAACGAAAAATTTCATACAACATTGAATTAGCAGCAAGGGGCAGGAAGAGTTGCAGAAAATGCATTACAAGAGCCAGACATTTAAAAACCAAACAAGAGCCAGTATGGAATAGATTAAAAATGATACGATGAAAATTAAAACTCAGCATGGAGTAAAGCTGAAAACTCCACCTTGCACATCCTCAAAATAAAAATTCTTTTCGGATCGACATGTTGAAATCAAACACAAAATCAGGTACTGAATTAGGTCACCCCAGTAACAAAAACCAAACAGGAGCCAGTCAATTGTAGCATGTACATCAAATTGATAAAGAAAAACACCATACAACATTGAATTAGCAGCAGGTGGCAGGAAGAGTTGCAGAAAATGCATTACAAGAGCCAGATAATTAAAAATCACACAAGAGCCAGTATCGAATAGATTAAAAATCATACGATGAAAATAAAAAACTCAGTATGGAGTAAAGCTGAAAACTCCACCTTGCACATCCTCAAAATAAAAATTCTTTTCGGATCGACATGTTGAAATCAAACACAAAATCAGGAACTGAATTAGGTCACCCTAGCAACAAAAACCAAACAGGAGCCAGTCAATTGCAGCATGCACATCAAATTGATAACGAAAAATTTCATACAACATTGAATTAGCAGCAAGGGGCAGGAAGAGTTGCAGAAAATGCATTACAAGAGCCAGACATTTAAAAACCAAACAAGAGCCAGTATGGAATAGATTAAAAATGATACGATGAAAATTAAAACTCAGCATGGAGTAAAGCTGAAAACTCCACCTTGCACATCCTTAAAATAAAAATTCTTTTCGGATCGACATGTTGAAATCAAATACAAAATCAGGTACTGAATTAGGTCACCCCAGTAACAAAAACCAAACAGGAGCCAGTCAATTGCAGCATGTACATCAAATTGATAAAGAAAAACACCATACAACATTGAATTAGCAGCAGGTGGCAGGAAGAGTTGCAGAAAATGCATTACAAGAGCCAGATAATTAAAAATCACACAAGAGCCAGTATCGAATAGATTAAAAATCATACGATGAAAATAAAAAACTCAGTATGGAGTAAAGCTGAAAACTCCACCCTGCACATCCTCAAAATAAAAATTCTTTTCGGATCGACATGTTGAAATCAAATACAAAATCAGGAACTAAATTAGGTCACCCCAGCAACAAAAACCAAACAGGAGCCAGTCAATTGCAGCATGGACATCAAATTGATAGCCAAAAATTCCATACAACAATGAATTAGCAACAGGTGGCATGAAGAGATGCAGAAAATGCATTACAAGAGCCAGACTATTAAAAATCAAACAAGAGCCAGTATGGAATAGATTAAAAATGATACGATGAAAATAAAAACTCAGCATGGAGTAAAGCTGAAAACTGCACCTTGCACATCCTCAAAATAAAAATTTTTTCGGATCGACATATTGAAATCAAATGCAAAATCAGGAACTGAATTCGGTCACCCCAGCAACAAAAACCAAACAGGAGCCAGTCAATTGCAGCATGGACATCAAATTGATAACGAAAAATTCCATACAACATTGAATTAGCAGTAGGTGGCAGGAAGAGTTGCAGAAAATGCATTACAAGAGCCAGACAATTAAAAATCAAACAAGAGCCAGTATGGAATGGATTAAAAATGATACGATGAAAATAAAAACTATGCATGGCGTAAAGCTGAAAACTCCACATTGCACATCCTCAAAATAAAAATTCTTTTCGGATCGACATGTTGAAATCAAATACAAAATCAGGAACTGAATTAGGTCACCCCAGCAACAAAAACCAAACAGGAGCCAGTCAATTGCAGCATGGACATCAAATTGATAACGAAAAATTCCATACAACATTGAATTAGCGGCGAGGTGGCGGGGAAGAGATGCGAAAATGCATTACAAGAGCCAGACAATTAAAAATCAAACAAGAGCCAGTATGGAATAGATTAAAGATGATACGATGAAAATAAAAACTCAGCATGGAGTAAAGCTGAAAACTCCACATTGCACATCCTCAAAATAAAAATTCTTTTAGGATCGACATGTTGAAATCAAATACAAAATCAGGAACTGAATTAGGTCACCCTAGCAACAAAAACCAAACGGGGAGCCGATCAATTGCGGCGTGGACATCAAATTGATAACGAAAAATTCCATACATCATTGAATTAGCAGCAGGTGGCAGGAAGAGTTGCAGAAAATGCATTACAGGAGCCAGACAATTAAAAATAAAACAAGAGCTAGTATGGAATAGATTAAAAATGATACGATGAAAATAAAAACTCAGCATGGAGTAAAGCTGAAAACTAAACCTTGCACATCCTCAAAATAAAAATTCTTTTCGGATCGACATGTTGAAATCAAATACAAAATCAGGAACTGAATTAGGTCACCCTAGCAACAAAAACCAAACAGGAGCCAGTCAATTGCAGCATGCACATCAAATTGATAACGAAAAATTTCATACAACATTGAATTGGCAGCAGGTGGCAGGAAGAGTTGCAGAAAATGCATTACAAGAGCCAGACATTTAAAAACCAAACAAGAGCCAGTATGGAATAGATTAAAAATGATACGATGAAAATTAAAACTCAGCATGGAGTAAAGCTGAAAACTCCACCTTGCACATCCTTAAAATAAAAATTCTTTTCGGATCGACATGTTGAAATCAAATACAAAATCAGGTACTGAATTAGGTCACCCCAGTAAGAAAAACCAAACAGGAGCTAGTCAATTGCAACATGGACATCGAATTGATAACGAAAAATTCCTTACAACATTGAATTAGCAGCAGGTGGCAGAAAGAGTTGCAGAAAATGCATTACAAGAACCAGACAATTAAAAATCAAACAAGAGCCAGTATGGAATAGATTAAAAATGATACGATGAAAATAAAAACTCAGCATGGAGTAAACCTGAAAACTCCACCTTGCACATCCTAAAAATAAAAAATTCTTTTCGGATCGACATGTTGAAATCGAATACAAAATCAGGTACTGAATGAGGTCACCCGAGCAACAAAAACCAAACAGGAGCCAGTCAATTGCAGCATGGACATCAAATTGATAACGAAAAATTCCATACAACATTGAATTAGCAGCAGGTGGCAGGAAGAGTTGCAGAAAATGCATTACAAGAGCCAGACAAATAAAAATCAAACAAGAGCCAGTACGGAATAGATTAAAAATGATACGATGAAAATAAAAACTCATCATGGAGTAAAGCTGAAAACTCCACCTTGCACATCCTCAAAATAAAAATTCTTTTCGGATCGACATATTGAAATCAAATACAAAATTAGGAACTGAATTAGGTCACCCCAGCAACAAAAACCAAACAGGAGCCAGTTAATTGCAGCATGGACATCAAATTGATAACGAAAAATTCCATACAACATTGAATTAGCAGCAGGTGGCAGGAAGAGTTGCAGAAAATGCATTACAAGAGCAAGACAATTAAAAATCAAAGAAGAGCCAGTATGGAATAGATTAAAAATAATACGATGAAAATAAAAACTCAGCATGGAGTAAAGCTGAAAACTCCACCTTGCACATCCTCAAAATAAAAATTCTTTTCGGATCGACATGTTGAAATGAAATTCAAAATCAGGAACTGAATTAGGTCACCCCAGCAATAAAAACCAAACAGGAGCCAGTCAATTGCAGCATGGACATCAAATTGATAACGAAAAATTCCATACAACATTGAATTAGCAGCGGGTGGCAGGGAGAGTTGCAGTAAATGCATTACAAGAGCCAGACAAATAAAAATCAAACAAGAGCCAGTACGGAATAGATTAACAATGATACGATGAAGATAAAAACTCAGCATAGAGTAAAGCTGAAAACTCCACCTTGCACATCCTCAAAATAAAAATTCTTTTCGGATCGACATATTGAAATCAAATACAAAATCGGGAGAGCTGAATTAGGTCACCCCCGAGCAACAAAAACCAAACGGGACCCGAGTTAATTGCAGCATGGACATCAAATTGATAAAGAAAAATTCCATACAACATTGAATTAGCAGCAGGTGGCAGGAAGAGTTGCAGAAAATGCATTAGAAGAGCCAGACAATTAAAAATCAAACAAGAGCCAGTATGGAATAGATTAAAAATGATACGATGAAAATAAAAACTCAACATGGAGTAAAGCTGAAAACTCCACCTTGCACATCCTCAAAAAAAAAATTATTTTCGCATCGACATGTTGAAATCAAATACAAAATCGGGGAGCCGAATTAGGTCACCCAAGCAACAAAAACCAAATAGGAGCCAGTGAATTGCAGCATGCACATCAAATTGATAACGAAAAATTCCATACAACATTGAATTAGCAGCAGGTGGCAGGAAGAGTTACAGAAAATGCACTTGAAGAGCCAGACAATTAAAAATTAAACAAGAGCCAGTATGGAATAGATAAAAATGATACGATCATAATAAAAACTCAGCATGGAGTAAGGCTGAAAACTCGACCTCGCAGAACCTCAAAATAAAAAATTCGTTTTGGATCGACATGTTGAAATCAAATACAAAATCAGGAACTGAATTAGGTCACCCCAGCAACAAAAACCAAACAGGAGCCAGTCAATTGCAGCGTGGACATCGAATTGATAACGAAAAATTCCATACAACATTGAATTACCAGCAAGTGGCAGGAAGAGTTGCAGAAAAGGCATTACAAGAGCAAGACAATTAAAAATCAAACAAGAGCCAGTATGGAATAGATTAAAAATGATACGATGAAAATAAAAACTCAGCATGGAGTAAAGCTGAAAACTCCACCTTGCACATCCTCAAAATAAAAATTCTTTTCGGATCGACATGTTGAAATCAAATACAAAATCAGCAACTGAATTAGGTCACCCCAGCAACAAAAACCAAACAGGAGACAGTCAATTGCAGCATGCACATCAAATTGGTAACGAAACAATCCATACGACATTGAATTAGCAGCAGGTGGCAGGGAGAGTTGCAGAAAATGCATTACAAGAGCCAGACAATTAAAAATCAAAAAAGAGCTAGTATGGAATAGATTAAAAATGATACGATGAAAATAAAAACTCAGCATGGAGTAAAGCTGAAAACTCCACCTTGCACATCCTCAAAATAAAAATTCTTTTCGGATCGACATGTTGAAATCAAATACAAAATCAGGAACTGAATTAGGTCACCCTAGCAACAAAAACCAAACAGGAGCCAGTCAATTGCAGCATGCACATCAAATTGGTAACGAAAAATTCCGTACAACATTGAATTAGCAGTAGGTGGCAGGAAGAGTTGCAGAAAATGCATTACAAGAGCCAGACATTTAAAAAAAAAACAAGAGCCAGTATGGAATAGATTAAAAATGATACGATGAAAATTAAAACTCAGGATGGAGTAAAGCTGAAAACTCCACCTTGCACATCCTTAAAATAAAAATTCTTTTCGGATCGACATGTTGAAATCAAATACAAAATCAGGTACTGAATTAGGTCACCCCAGTTACAAAAACCAAACAGGAGCCAGTCAATTGCAGCATGTACATCAAATTGATAAAGAAAAATACCATACAACATTGAATTAGCAGAAGGTGGCAGGAAGAGTTGTATAAAATGCATTACAAGAGCCAGACAATAAAAAATCAAACAAGAGCTAGTATGGAATAGATTAAAAATGATACGATGAAAATAAAAACTCAGCATGGAGTAAAGCTGAAAACTCCACCTTGCACATCCTCAAAATAAAAATTCATTTCGGATCGACATGTTGAAATCAAATACAAAATCAGCAACTGAATTAGGTCACCCCAGCAACAAAAACCAAACAGGAGCCAGTCAATTGCAGCATGCACATCAAATTGATAACAAAACATTCCATACGACATTGAATTAGCAGCAGGTGGCAGGAAGAGTTGCAGAAAATGCATTACCAGAGCCAGACAATTAAAAATCAAACAAGAGCTAGTATGGAATAGATTAAAAATGATACGATCAAAATAAAAACTCCGCATGGAGTAAAGCTGAAAACTCCACCTTGCACATCCTCAAAATAAAAATTCTTTTCGGATCGACATGTTGAAATCAAATACAAAATCAGGAACTGAATTATTTCACCCTAGCAACAAAAACCAAACAGGAGCCAGTCAATTGCAGCATGCACATCAAATTGATAACGAAAAATTTCATACAACATTGAATTAGCAGCAGGTGGCAGGAAGAGTTGCAGAAAATGCATTACAAGAGCCAGACATTTAAAAACCAAACAAGAGCCAGTATGGAATAGATTAAAAATGATACGATGAAAATTAAAACTCAGCATGGGGTAAAGCTGAAAACTCCACCTTGCACATCCTTAAAATAAAAATTCTTTTGGGATCGACATGTTGAAATCAAATACAAAATCAGGTACTTAATTAGGTCACCCCAGTAACAAAAACCAAACAGGTGCCAGTCAATTGCAGCATGTACATCAAATTGATAAAGGAAAATACCATACAACATTGAATTAGCAGCAGGTGGCAGGAAGAGTTGCAGAAAATGCATTACAAGAGCCAGATAATTAAAAATCAAACAAGGGCCAGTATCGAATATATTAAAAATCATACTATGAAAATAAAAAACTCAGTATGGAGTAAAGCTGAAAACTCCACCCTGCACATCCTCAAAATAAAAATTCTTTTCGGATCGACATGTTGAAATCAAATACAAAATCAGGAACTAAATTAGGTCACCCCAGCAACAAAAACCAAACAGGAGCCAGTCAATTGCAGCATGGACATCAAATTGATAGCCAAAAATTACATACAACAATGAATTAGCAACAGGTGGCATGAAGAGTTGCAGAAAATGCATTACAAGAGCCAGACAATTAAAAATCAAACAAAAGCCAATATGGAATAGATTAAAAATGATACGATGAAAATAAAACCTCAGCATGGAGTAAAGCTGAAAACTGCACCTTGCACATCCTCAAAATAAAAATTCTTTTCGGATCGACATATTGAAATCAAATACAAAATGAGGAACTGAATTCCGTCACCCCAGCAACAAAAACCAAACAGGAGCCAGTCAATTGCAGCATGGACATCAAATTGATAGCCAAAAATTCCATACAACAATAAATTAGCAACAGGTGGCATGTAGAGTTGCAGAAAATGCATTACAAGAGCCAGACAATTAAAAATCAAACAAGAGCAAGTATGGAATAGATTAAAAATGATACGATGAAAATAAAAACTCAACATGGAGTAAAGCTGAAAACTCCACCTTGCACATCCTCAAAAAAAAAATTCTTTTCGGATCGACATGTTGAAATCAAATACAAAATCAGGAACTGAATTAGGTCACCCCAGCAACAAAAACCAAACAGGAGCCAGTCAATCGCAGCATGCACATCAAATTGATAACGAAAAATTCCATACAACATTGAATTAGCAGCAGGTGGCAGGAAGAGTTGCAGAAAATGCATTAGAAGAGCCAGACAATTAAAAATCAAACAAGAGGCAGTATGGAATAGATAAAAATGATACGATGATAATAAAAACTCAGCATGGAGTAAGGCTGAAAACTCGACCTTGCACAACCTCAAAATAAAAAATTCTTTTCTGATCGACATGTTGAAATCGAATGCAAAATCAGGTACTGAATGAGGTCACCCGAGCAACAAAAACCAAACAGGAGCCAGTCAATTGCAGCATGGACATCAAATTGATAACGAAAAATTCCATACAACACTGAATTAGCAGCAGGTGGCAGGAAGAGTTGCAGAAAATGCATTACAAGAACCAGACAATTAAAAATCAAACAAGAGCCAGTATGGAATAGATTAAAAATGATATGATGAAAATAAAAACTCAGCATGGAGTAAACCTGAAAACTCCACCTTGCACATCATAAAAATAAAAAATTCTTTTCGGATCGACATGTTGAAATCGAATACAAAATCAGGTACTGAATTAGGTCACCCGAGCAACAAAAACCAAACAGGAGCCAGTCAATTGCAGCATGGACATCAAATTGATAACGTAAAATTCCATACAACATTGAATTAGCAGCAGGTGGCAGGAAGAGTTGCAGAAAATGCATTACAAGAGCCAGACAAATAAAAATCAAACAAGAGCCAGTACGGAATAGATTAAAAATGATACGATGAAAATAAAAACTCAGCATGGAGTAAAGCTGAAAACTCCACCTTGCACATCCTCAAAATAAAAATTCTTTTCGGATCGACATATTGAAATCAAATACAAAATTAGGAACTGAATTAGGTCACCCCAGCAACAAAAACCAAACAGGAGCCAGTTAATTGCAGCATGGACATCAAATTGATAACGAAAAATTCCATACAACATTGAATTAGCAGCAGCTGGCAGGAAGAGTTGCAGAAAATGCATTACAAGAGCAAGACAATTAAAAATCAAAGAAGAGCCAGTATGGAATAGATTAAAAATAATACGATGAAAATAAAAACTCAGCATGGAGTAAAGCTGAAAACTCCACCTTGCACATCCTCAAAATAAAAATTCTTTTCGGATCGACATGTTGAAATCAAATACAAAATCAGGAACTAAATTAGGTCACCCCAGCAACAAAAACCAAACAGGAGCCAGTCAATTGAAGCAAGGACATCAAATTGATAGCCAAAAATTCCATACAACAATGAATTAGCAACAGGTGGCATGAAGAGTTGCAGAAAATGCATTACAAGAGCCAGACAATTAAAAATCAAACTAGAGCCAGTATGGAATAGATTAACAATGATACGATGAAAATAAAAACTAAGCATGGCGTAAAGCTGAAAACTCCACATTGCACATCGTCAAAATAAAAATTCTTTTCGGATCGACATGTTGAAATCAAATACAAAATCAGGAATTAAATTAGGTCACCCCAGCAACAAAAACCAAACAGGAGCCAGTCAATTGCAGCATGGACATCAAATTTATAACGAAAAATTCCATACAACATTGAATTAGCAGCAGGTGGCAGGAAGAGATGCAGAAAATGCATTACAAGAGCCAGACAATTAAAAATCAAACAAGAGCCAGTATGGAATAGATTAAAGATGATACGATGAAAATAAAAACTCAGCATGGAGTAAAGCTGAAAACTCCACATTGCACATCCTCAAAAGAAAAATTCTTTTAGGATCGACATGTTGAAATCAAATACAAAATCAGGAACTGAATTAGGTCACCCCAGCAACAAAAACCAAACAGGAGCCAGTCAATTGCAGCGTGGACATCAAATTGATAACGAAAAATTCCATACATCATTGAATTAGCAGCAGGTGGCAGGAAGAGTTGCAGAAAATGCATTACAGGAGCCAGACAATTAAAAATAAAACAAGAGCTAGTATGGAATAGATTAAAAATGATACGATGAAAATAAAAACTCAGCATGGAGTAAAGCTGAAAACTAAACCTTGCACATCCTCAAAATAAAAATTCTTTTCGGATCGACATGTTGAAATCAAATACAAAATCAGGAACTGAATTAGGTCACCCTAGCAACAAAAACCAAACAGGAGCCAGTTAATTGCAGCATGCACATCAAATTGATAACGAAAAATTTCATACAACATTGAATTGGCAGCAGGTGGCAGGAAGAGTTGCAGAAAATGCATTACAAGAGCCAGACATTTAAAAACCAAACAAGAGCCAGTATGGAATAGATTAAAAATGATACGATGAAAATTAAAACTCAGCATGGAGTAAAACTGAAAACTCCACCTTGCACATCCTTAAAATAAAAATTCTTTTCGGATCGACATGTTGAAATCAAATACAAAATCAGGTACTGAATTAGGTCACCCCAGCAACAAAAACCAAACAGGACCCAGTTAATTGCAGCATGCACATCGAATTGATAACGAAAAATTCCTTACAACATTGAATTAGCAGCAGGTGGCAGAAAGAGTTGCAGAAAATGCATTACAAGAACCAGACAATTAAAAATCAAACAAGAGCCAGTATGGAATAGATTAAAAATGATACGATGAAAATAAAAACTCAGCATGGAGTAAAGCTGAAAACTCCACCTTGCACATCCTCAAAATAAAAATTCTTTTCGGATCGACATGTTGAAATCAAATACAAAATCAGGAACTAAATTAGGTCACCCCAGCAACAAAAACCAAACAGGAGCCAGTCAATTGAAGCAAGGACATCAAATTGATAGCCAAAAATTCCATACAACAATGAATTAGCAACAGGTGGCATGAAGAGTTGCAGAAAATGCATTACAAGAGCCAGACAATTAAAAATCAAACTAGAGCCAGTATGGAATAGATTAAAAATGATACGATGAAAATAAAAACTTAGCATGGCGTAAAGCTGAAAACTCCACATTGCACATCGTCAAAATAAAAATTCTTTTCGGATCGACATGTTGAAATCAAATACAAAATTAGGAACTGAATTAGGTCACCCCAGCAACAAAAACCAAACAGGAGCCAGTTAATTGCAGCATGGACATCAAATTGATAACGAAAAATTCCATACAACATTGAATTAGCAGCAGGTGGCAGGAAGAGTTGCAGAAAATGCATTACAAGAGCAAGACAATTAAAAATCAAAGAAGAGCCAGTATGGAATAGATTAAAAATAATACGATGAAAATAAAAACTCAGCATGGAGTAAAGCTGAAAACTCCACCTTGCACATCCTCAAAATAAAAATTCTTTTCGGATCGACATGTTGAAATGAAATTCAAAATCAGGAACTGAATTAGGTCACCCCAGCAATAAAAACCAAACAGGAGCCAGTCAATTGCAGCATGGACATCAAATTGATAACGAAAAATTCCATACAACATTGAATTAGCAGCGGGTGGCAGGGAGAGTTGCAGAAAATGCATTACAAGAGCCAGACAAATAAAAATCAAACAAGAGCCAGTACGGAATAGATTAACAATGATACGATGAAGATAAAAACTCAGCATAGAGTAAAGCTGAAAACTCCACCTTGCACATCCTCAAAATAAAAATTCTTTTCGGATCGACATATTGAAATCAAATACAAAATCAGGAACTGAATTAGGTCACCCCAGCAACAAAAACCAAACAGGACCCAGTTAATTGCAGCATGGACATCAAATTGATAAAGAAAAATTCCATACAACATTGAATTAGCAGCAGGTGGCAGGAAGAGTTGCAGAAAATGCTTTAGAAGAGCCAGACAATTAAAAATCAAACAAGAGCCAGTATGGAATAGATTAAAAATGATACGATGAAAATAAAAACTCAACATGGAGTAAAGCTGAAAACTCCACCTTGCACATCCTCAAAAAAAAAATTATTTTCGGATCGACATGTTGAAATCAAATACAAAATCAGGAACTGAATTAGGTCACCCAAGCAACAAAAACCAAATAGGAGCCAGTGAATTGCAGCATGCACATCAAATTGATAACGAAAAATTCCATACAACATTGAATTAGCAGCAGGTGGCAGGAAGAGTTACAGAAAATGCACTTGAAGAGCCAGACAATTAAAAATTAAACAAGAGCCAGTATGGAATAGATAAAAATGATACGATCATAATAAAAACTCAGCACGGAGTAAGGCTGAAAACTCGACCTCGCAGAACCTCAAAATAAAAAATTCGTTTTGGATCGACATGTTGAAATCAAATACAAAATCAGGAACTGAATTAGGTCACCCCAGCAACAAAAACCAAACAGGAGCCAGTCAATTGCAGCGTGGACATCAAATTGATAACGAAAAATTCCATACAACATTGAATTACCAGCAGGTGGCAGGAAGAGTTGCAGAAAATGCATTACAAGAGCAAGACAATTAAAAATCAAACAAGAGCCAGTATGGAATAGATTAAAAATGATACGATGAAAATAAAAACTCAGCATGGAGTAAAGCTGAAAACTCCACCTTGCACATCCTCAAAATAAAAATTCTTTTCGGATCGACATGTTGAAATCAAATACAAAATCAGCAACTGAATTAGGTCACCCCAGCAACAAAAACCAAACAGGAGACAGTCAATTGCAGCATGCACATCTAATTGGTAACGAAACAATCCATACGACATTGAATTAGCAGCAGGTGGCAGGGAGAGTTGCAGAAAATGCATTACAAGAGCCAGACAATTAAAAATCAAAAAAGAGCTAGTATGGAATAGATTAAAAATGATACGATCAAAATAAAAACTCAGCATGGAGTAAAGCTGAAAACTCCACCTTGCACATCCTCAAAATAAAAATTCTTTTCGGATCGACATGTTGAAATCAAATACAAAATCAGGAACTGAATTAGGTCACCCTAGCAACAAAAACCAAACAGGAGCCAGTCAATTGCAGCATGCACATCAAATTGGTAACGAAAAATTCCGTACAACATTGAATTAGCAGTAGGTGGCAGGAAGAGTTGCAGAAAATGCATTACAAGAGCCAGACATTTAAAAAAAAAACAAGAGCCAGTATGGAATAGATTAAAAATGATACGATGAAAATTAAAACTCAGCATGGAGTAAAGCTGAAAACTCCACCTTGCACATCCTCAAAATAAAAATTCTTTTCGGATCGACATGTTGAAATGAAATTCAAAATCAGGAACTGAATTAGGTCACCCCAGCAATAAAAACCAAACAGGAGCCAGTCAATTGCAGCATGGACATCAAATTGATAACGAAAAATTCCATACAACATTGAATTAGCAGCGGGTGGCAGGGAGAGTTGCAGAAAATGCATTACAAGAGCCAGACAAATAAAAATCAAACAAGAGCCAGTACGGAATAGATTAACAATGATACGATGAAGATAAAAACTCAGCATAGAGTAAAGCTGAAAACTCCACCTTGCACATCCTCAAAATAAAAATTCTTTTCGGATCGACATATTGAAATCAAATACAAAATCAGGAACTGAATTAGGTCACCCCAGCAACAAAAACCAAACAGGACCCAGTTAATTGCAGCATGGACATCAAATTGATAAAGAAAAATTCCATACAACATTGAATTAGCAGCAGGTGGCAGGAAGAGTTGCAGAAAATGCTTTAGAAGAGCCAGACAATTAAAAATCAAACAAGAGCCAGTATGGAATAGATTAAAAATGATACGATGAAAATAAAAACTCAACATGGAGTAAAGCTGAAAACTCCACCTTGCACATCCTTAAAATAAAAATTCTTTTCGGATCGACATGTTGAAATCAAATACAAAATCAGGTACTGAATTAGGTCACCCCAGTTACAAAAACCAAACAGGAGCCAGTCAATTGCAGCATGTACATCAAATTGATAAAGAAAAATACCATACAACATTGAATTAGCAGAAGGTGGCAGGAAGAGTTGTATAAAATCAAACAAGAGCTAGTATGGAATAGATTAAAAATGATACGATGAAAATAAAAACTCAGCATGGAGTAAAGCTGAAAACTCCACCTTGCACATCCTCAAAATAAAAATTCATTTCGGATCGACATGTTGAAATCAAATACAAAATCAGCAACTGAATTAGGTCACCCCAGCAACAAAAACCAAACAGGAGCCAGTCAATTGCAGCATGCACATCAAATTGATAACAAAACATTCCATACGACATTGAATTAGCAGCAGGTGGCAGGAAGAGTTGCAGAAAATGCATTACCAGAGCCAGACAATTAAAAATCAAACAAGAGCTAGTATGGAATAGATTAAAAATGATACGATCAAAATAAAAACTCAGCATGGAGTAAAGCTGAAAACTCCACCTTGCACATCCTCAAAATAAAAATTCTTTTCGGATCGACATGTTGAAATCAAATACAAAATCAGGAACTGAATTAGGTCACCCTAGCAACAAAAACCAAACAGGAGCCAGTCAATTGCAGCATGCACATCAAATTGATAACGAAAAATTTCATACAACATTGAATTAGCAGCAGGTGGCAGGAAGAGTTGCAGAAAATGCATTACAAGAGCCAGACATTTAAAAACCAAACAAGAGCCAGTATGGAATAGATTAAAAATGATACGATGAAAATTAAAACTCAGCATGGGGTAAAGCTGAAAACTCCACCTTGCACATCCTTAAAATAAAAATTCTTTTGGGATCGACATGTTGAAATCAAATACAAAATCAGGTACTGAATTAGGTCACCCCAGTAACAAAAACCAAACAGGTGCCAGTCAATTGCAGCATGTACATCAAATTGATAAAGGAAAATACCATACAACATTGAATTAGCAGCAGGTGGCAGGAAGAGTTGCAGAAAATGCATTACAAGAGAAAAATAATTAAAAATCAAACAAGGGCCAGTATCGAATAGATTAAAAATCATACGATGAAAATAAAAAACTCAGTATGGAGTAAAGCTGAAAACTCCACCCTGCACATCCTCAAAATAAAAATTCTTTTCGGATCGACATGTTGAAATCAAATACAAAATCAGGAACTAAATTAGGTCACCCCAGCAACAAAAACCAAACAGGAACCAGTCAATTGCAGCATGGACATCAAATTGATAGCCAAAAATTCCATACAACAATGAATTAGCAACAGGTGGCATGAAGAGTTGCAGAAAATGCATTACAAGAGCCAGACAATTAAAAATCAAACAAGAGCCAATATGGAATAGATTAAAAATGATACGATGAAAATAAAAACTCAGCATGGAGTAAAGCTGAAAACTGCACCTTGCAAATCCTCAAAATAAAAATTCTTTTCGGATCGACATATTGAAATCAAATACAAAATCAGGAACTGAATTCCGTCACCCCAGCAACAAAAAATAAACAGGAGCCAGTCAATTGCAGCATGGACATCAAATTGATAGCCAAAAATTCCATACAACAATAAATTAGCAACAGGTGGCATGTAGAGTTGCAGAAAATGCATTACAAGAGCCAGACAATTAAAAATCAAACAAGAGCAAGTATGGAATAGATTAAAAATGATACGATGAAAATAAAAACTCAACATGGAGTAAAGCTGAAAACTCCACCTTGCACATCCTCAAAAAAAAAATTCTTTTCGGATCGACATGTTGAAATCAAATACAAAATCAGGAACTG
Source organism: Dioscorea dumetorum (assembly GCA_902712375.1). Taxonomy (NCBI): domain Eukaryota; kingdom Viridiplantae; phylum Streptophyta; class Magnoliopsida; order Dioscoreales; family Dioscoreaceae; genus Dioscorea; species Dioscorea dumetorum. The sequence goes on from CACTHL010000635.1 coordinate 769,633, forward strand.
AATTAGGTCACCCCAGCAACAAAAACCAAACAGGAGCCAGTCAATCGCAGCATGCACATCAAATTGATAACGAAAAATTCCATACAACATTGAATTAGCAGCAGGTGGCAGGAAGAGTTGCAGAAAATGCATTAGAAGAGCCAGACAATTAAAAATCAAACAAGAGGCAGTATGGAATAGATAAAAATGATACGATGATAATAAAAACTCAGCATGGAGTAAGGCTGAAAACTCGACCTTGCACAACCTCAAAATAAAAAATTCTTTTCGGATCGACATGTTGAAATCAAATACAAAATCAGGAAATGAATTAGGTCACCCCAGCAACAAAAACCAAACAGGAGCCAGTCAATTGCAGCGTGGACATCAAATTGATAACGAAAAATTCCATACAACATTGAATTAGCAGCAGGTGGCATGAAGAGTTGCAAAAAATGCATTACAAGAGCAAGACAATTAAAAATCAAACAAGAGCCAGTATGGAATAGATTAAAAATGATACGATGAAAATAAAAACTCAGCATGGAGTAAAGCTGAAAACTCCACCTTGCACATCCTCAAAATAAAAATTCTTTTCGGATCGACATATTGAAATCAAATACAAAATCACTAACTGAATTAGGTCACCCCAGCAACAAAAACCAAACAGGAGCCAGTCAATTGCAGCATGCACATCAAATTGATAACGAAAAATTCCATACAACATTGAATTAGCAGCAGGTGGCAGGAAGAGTTGCAGAAAATGCATTAGAAGAGCCAGACAATTAAAAATCAAACAAGAGCCAGTATGGAACAGATAAAAATGATACGATGATAATAAAAATTCAGCATGGAGTAAGGCTGAAAACTCGACCTTGCACAACCTCAAAATAAAAAATTCTTTTCGGATCGACATGTTGAAATCAAATACAAAATCAGGAACTGAATTAGGTCACCCCAGCAAACAAAACCAAACAGGAGCCAGTCAATTGCAGCGTGGACATCAAATTGATAACGAAAAATTCCATACAACATTGAATTAGCAGCAGGTGGCATGAAGAGTTGCAAAAAATGCATTACAAGAGCAAGACAATTAAAAATCAAACAAGAGCCAGTATGGAATAGATTAAAAATGATACGATGAAAATAAAAACTCAGCATGGAGTAAAGCTGAAAACTCCACCTTGCACATCCTCAAAATAAAAATTCTTTTCGGATCGTCATATTGAAATCAAATACAAAATCAGGAACTGAATTAGGTCACCCCAGCAACAAAAACCAAACAGGAGCCAGTCAATCGCAGCATGCACATCAAATTGATAACGAAAAATTCCATACAACATTGAATTAGCAGCAGGTGGCAGGAAGAGTTGCAGAAAATGCATTAGAAGAGCCAGACAATTAAAAATCAAACAAGAGGCAGTATGGAATAGATAAAAATGATACGATGATAATAAAAACTCAGCATGGAGTAAGGCTGAAAACTCGACCTTGCACAACCTCAAAATAAAAAATTCTTTTCGGATCGACATGTTGAAATCAAATACAAAATCAGGAAATGAATTAGGTCACCCCAGCAACAAAAACCAAACAGGAGCCAGTCAATTGCAGCGTGGACATCAAATTGATAACGAAAAATTCCATACAACATTGAATTAGCAGCAGGTGGCATGAAGAGTTGCAAAAAATGCATTACAAGAGCAAGACAATTAAAAATCAAACAAGAGCCAGTATGGAATAGATTAAAAATGATACGATGAAAATAAAAACTCAGCATGGAGTAAAGCTGAAAACTCCACCTTGCACATCCTCAAAATAAAAATTCTTTTCGGATCGACATATTGAAATCAAATACAAAATCAGGAACTGAATTAGGTCACCCCAGCAACAAAAACCAAACAGGAGCCAGTCAATTGCAGCATGCACATCAAATTGATAACGAAAAATTCCATACAACATTGAATTAGCAGCAGGTGGCAGGAAGAGTTGCAGAAAATGCATTAGAAGAGCCAGACAATTAAAAATCAAACAAGAGCCAGTATGGAACAGATAAAAATGATACGATGATAATAAAAATTCAGCATGGAGTAAGGCTGAAAACTCGACCTTGCACAACCTCAAAATAAAAAATTCTTTTCGGATCGACATGTTGAAATCAAATACAAAATCAGGAACTGAATTAGGTCACCCCAGCAAACAAAACCAAACAGGAGCCAGTCAATTGCAGCGTGGACATCAAATTGATAACGAAAAATTCCATACAACATTGAATTAGCAGCAGGTGGCATGAAGAGTTGCAAAAAATGCATTACAAGAGCAAGACAATTAAAAATCAAACAAGAGCCAGTATGGAATAGATTAAAAATGATACGATGAAAATAAAAACTCAGCATGGAGTAAAGCTGAAAACTCCACCTTGCACATCCTCAAAATAAAAATTCTTTTCGGATCGTCATATTGAAATCAAATACAAAATCAGGAACTGAATTAGGTCACCCCAGCAACAAAAACCAAACAGGAGCCAGTCAATCGCAGCATGCACATCAAATTGATAACGAAAAATTCCATACAACATTGAATTAGCAGCAGGTGGCAGGAAGAGTTGCAGAAAATGCATTAGAAGAGCCAGACAATTAAAAATCAAACAAGAGGCAGTATGGAATAGATAAAAATGATACGATGATAATAAAAACTCAGCATGGAGTAAGGCTGAAAACTCGACCTTGCACAACCTCAAAATAAAAAATTCTTTTCGGATCGACATGTTGAAATCAAATACAAAATCAGGAAATGAATTAGGTCACCCCAGCAACAAAAACCAAACAGGAGCCAGTCAATTGCAGCGTGGACATCAAATTGATAACGAAAAATTCCATACAACATTGAATTAGCAGCAGGTGGCATGAAGAGTTGCAAAAAATGCATTACAAGAGCAAGACAATTAAAAATCAAACAAGAGCCAGTATGGAATAGATTAAAAATGATACGATAAAAATAAAAACTCAGCATGGAGTAAAGCTGAAAACTCCACCTTGCACATGCTCAAAATAAAAATTCTTTTCGGATCGACATGTTGAAATCAAATACAAAATCAGGAACTGAATTAGGTCACCCTAGCAACAAAAACCAAACAGGAGCCAGTCAATGGCAGCATGCACATCAAATTGATAACGAAAAATTCCATACAACATTGAATTAGCGGCGGGGTGGCGGGAAGAGTTGCGAGAAAATGCATTACAAGAGCAAGACAATTAAAAATCAAACAAGAGCCAGTATGGAATAAATTAAAAATGATACGATGAAAATAAAAACTCGGCATGGAGTAAAGCTGAAAACTCCACCTTGCACATCCTCAAAATAAAAATTCTTTTTGGATCGAAATATTGAAATCAAATACAAAATCGGGAACCGAATTAGGTCACCCCTGACAACAAAAACCAAACAGAGGCCGAGTTAATTGCAGCATGGACATCAAATTGATAACGAAAAATTATATACAACATTGAATTAGCAGCAGGTGGCAGGAAGAGTTGCAGAAAATGCATTACAAGAGCCAAACAATTAAAAATCAAACAAGAGCCAGTATCGAATAGATTAAAAATGATACGATGAAAATAAAAACTCAACATGGAGTAAAGCTGAAAACTCCACCTTGCACATCCTTAAAATAAAAATTCTTTTCGGATCGACATGTTGAAATCAAATACAAAATCAGGTACTGAATTAGGTCACCCCAGTTACAAAAACCAAACAGGTCAATTGCAGCATGTACATCAAATTGATAAAGAAAAATACCATACAACATTGAATTAGCAGAAGGTGGCAGGAAGAGTTGTATAAAATCAAACAAGAGCTAGTATGGAATAGATTAAAAATGATACGATGAAAATAAAAACTCAGCATGGAGTAAAGCTGAAAACTCCACCTTGCACATCCTCAAAATAAAAATTCATTTCGGATCGACATGTTGAAATCAAATACAAAATCAGCAACTGAATTAGGTCACCCCAGCAACAAAAACCAAACAGGAGCCAGTCAATTGCAGCATGCACATCAAATTGATAACAAAACATTCCATACGACATTGAATTAGCGGCGAGGTGGCGGGGAAGAGTTGCGGAAAATGCATTACCGAGCCGGACAATTAAAAATCAAACAAGAGCTAGTATGGAATAGATTAAAAATGATACGATCAAAATAAAAACTCAGCATGGAGTAAAGCTGAAAACTCCACCTTGCACATCCTCAAAATAAAAATTCTTTTCGGATCGACATGTTGAAATCAAATACAAAATCGGGAGGCTGAATTAGGTCACCCTAGCAACAAAAACCAAACGGGAGCCAGTCAATTGCAGCATGCACATCAAATTGATAACGAAAAATTTCATACAACATTGAATTAGCAGCAGGTGGCAGGAAGAGTTGCAGAAAATGCATTACAAGAGCCAGACATTTAAAAACCAAACAAGAGCCAGTATGGAATAGATTAAAAATGATACGATGAAAATTAAAACTCAGCATGGGGTAAAGCTGAAAACTCCACCTTGCACATCCTTAAAATAAAAATTCTTTTGGGATCGACATGTTGAAATCAAATACAAAATCAGGTACTGAATTAGGTCACCCCAGTAACAAAAACCAAACAGGTGCCAGTCAATTGCAGCATGTACATCAAATTGATAAAGGAAAATACCATACAACATTGAATTAGCAGCAGGTGGCAGGAAGAGTTGCAGAAAATGCATTACAAGAGAAAAATAATTAAAAATCAAACAAGGGCCAGTATCGAATAGATTAAAAATCATACGATGAAAATAAAAAACTCAGTATGGAGTAAAGCTGAAAACTCCACCCTGCACATCCTCAAAATAAAAATTCTTTTCGGATCGACATGTTGAAATCAAATACAAAATCAGGAACTAAATTAGGTCACCCCAGCAACAAAAACCAAACAGGAACCAGTCAATTGCAGCATGGACATCAAATTGATAGCCAAAAATTCCATACAACAATGAATTAGCAACAGGTGGCATGAAGAGTTGCAGAAAATGCATTACAAGAGCCAGACAATTAAAAATCAAACAAGAGCCAATATGGAATAGATTAAAAATGATACGATGAAAATAAAAACTCAGCATGGAGTAAAGCTGAAAACTGCACCTTGCAAATCCTCAAAATAAAAATTCTTTTCGGATCGACATATTGAAATCAAATACAAAATCAGGAACTGAATTCCGTCACCCCAGCAACAAAAAATAAACAGGAGCCAGTCAATTGCAGCATGGACATCAAATTGATAGCCAAAAATTCCATACAACAATAAATTAGCAACAGGTGGCATGTAGAGTTGCAGAAAATGCATTACAAGAGCCAGACAATTAAAAATCAAACAAGAGCAAGTATGGAATAGATTAAAAATGATACGATGAAAATAAAAACTCAACATGGAGTAAAGCTGAAAACTCCACCTTGCACATCCTCAAAAAAAAAATTCTTTTCGGATCGACATGTTGAAATCAAATACAAAATCAGGAACTGAATTAGGTCACCCCAGCAACAAAAACCAAACAGGAGCCAGTCAATTGCAGCATGCACATCAAATTGATAACGAAAAATTCCATACAACATTGAATTAGCAGCAGGTGGCAGGAAGAGTTGCAGAAAATGCATTAGAAGAGCCAGACAATTAAAAATCAAACAAGAGCCAGTATGGAATAGATAAAAATGATACGATGATAATAAAAACTCAGCATGGAGTAAGGCTGAAAACTCGACCTTGCACAACCTCAAAATAAAAAATTCTTTTCGGATCGACATGTTGAAATCAAATACAAAATCAGGAACTGAATTAGGTCACCCCAGCAACAAAAACCAAACAGGAGCCAGTCAATTGCAGCGTGGACATCAAATTGATAACGAAAAATTCCATACAACATTGAATTAGCAGCAGGTGGCAGGAAGAGTTGCAGAAAATGCATTACAAGAGCAAGACAATTAAAAATCAAACAAGAGCCAGTATGGAATAGATTAAAAATGATACGATGAAAATAAAAACTCAGCATGGAGTAAAGCTGAAAACTCCACCTTGCACATCCTCAAAATAAAAATTCTTTTCGGATCGACATATTGAAATCAAATACAAAATCAGGAACTGAATTAGGTCACCCCAGCAACAAAAACCAAACAGGAGCCAGTCAATTGCAGCATGCACATCAAATTGATAACGAAAAATTCCATACAACATTGAATTAGCAGCAGGTGGCAGGAAGAGTTGCAGAAAATGCATTAGAAGAGCCAGACAATTAAAAATCAAACAAGAGCCAGTATGGAATAGATAAAAATGATACGATGATAATAAAAACTCAGCATGGAGTAAGGCTGAAAACTCGACCTTGCACAACCTCAAAATAAAAAATTCTTTTCGGATCGACATGTTGAAATCAAATACAAAATCAGGAACTGAATTAGGTCACCCCAGCAAACAAAACCAAACAGGAGCCAGTCAATTGCAGCGTGGACATCAAATTGATAACGAAAAATTCCATACAACATTGAATTAGCAGCAGGTGGCATGAAGAGTTGCAAAAAATGCATTACAAGAGCAAGACAATTAAAAATCAAACAAGAGCCAGTATGGAATAGATTAAAAATGATACGATGAAAATAAAAACTCAGCATGGAGTAAAGCTGAAAACTCCACCTTGCACATCCTCAAAATAAAAATTCTTTTCGGATCGTCATATTGAAATCAAATACAAAATCAGGAACTGAATTAGGTCACCCCAGCAACAAAAACCAAACAGGAGCCAGTCAATTGCAGCATGCACATCAAATTGATAACGAAAAATTCCATACAACATTGAATTAGCAGCAGGTGGCAGGAAGAGTTGCAGAAAATGCATTAGAAGAGCCAGACAATTAAAAATCAAACAAGAGCCAGTATGGAATAGATAAAAATGATACGATGATAATAAAAACTCAGCATGGAGTAAGGCTGAAAACTCGACCTTGCACAACCTCAAAATAAAAAATTCTTTTCGGATCGACATGTTGAAATCAAATACAAAATCAGGAACTGAATTAGGTCACCCCAGCAACAAAAACCAAACAGGAGCCAGTCAATTGCAGCGTGGACATCAAATTGATAACGAAAAATTCCATACAACATTGAATTAGCAGCAGGTGGCATGAAGAGTTGCAAAAAATGCATTACAAGAGCAAGACAATTAAAAATCAAACAAGAGCCAGTATGGAATAGATTAAAAATGATACGATGAAAATAAAAACTCAGCATGGAGTAAAGCTGAAAACTCCACCTTGCACATGCTCAAAATAAAAATTCTTTTCGGATCGACATGTTGAAATCAAATACAAAATCAGGAACTGAATTAGGTCACCCTAGCAACAAAAACCAAACAGGAGCCAGTCAATGGCAGCATGCACATCAAATTGATAACGAAAAATTCCATACAACATTGAATTAGCAGCAGATGGCAGGAAGAGTTGCAGAAAATGCATTACAAGAACCAGACATTTAAAAAAAAAAAAAGAGCCAGTATGGAATAGATTAAAAATGATACGATGAAAATTAAAACTAACGAAAAATTCCATACAACATTGAATTAGCAGCAGGTGGCAGGAAGAGTTGCAGAAAATGCATTACAAGAGCAAGACAATTAAAAATCAAACAAGAGCCAGTATGGAATAAATTAAAAATGATACGATGAAAATAAAAACTCAGCATGGAGTAAAGCTGAAAACTCCACCTTGCACATCCTCAAAATAAAAATTCTTTTTGGATCGAAATATTGAAATCAAATACAAAATCAGGAACTGAATTAGGTCACCCCAGCAACAAAAACCAAACAGGAGCCAGTTAATTGCAGCATGGACATCAAATTGATAACGAAAAATTATATACAACATTGAATTAGCAGCAGGTGGCAGGAAGAGTTGCAGAAAATGCATTACAAGAGCCAAACAATTAAAAATCAAACAAGAGCCAGTATCGAATAGATTAAAAATGATACGATGAAAATAAAAACTCAACATGGAGTAAAGTTGAAAACTCCACCTTGCACAACCTAAAAAAAAAAACTCTTTTCGGATCGACATGTTGAAATCAAATACAAAATCAGGAACTGAATTAGGTCACCCCAGCAACAAAAACCAAACAGGAGCCAGTCAATTGCAGCATGGACATCAAATTGATAACGAAAAATTCCATACAACATTGAATTAGCAGCAGGTGGCAGGAAGAGTTGCAGAAAATGCATTACAAGAGCCAGACAAATAAAAATCAAACAAGAGCCAGTACGGAATAGATTAAAAATGATACGATGAAAATAAAAACTCAGCATGGAGTAAAGCTGAAAACTCCACCTTGCACATCCTCAAAATAAAAATTCTTTTCGGATCGACATGTTGAAATCAAATACAAAATCAGCAACTGAATTAGGTCACCCCAGCAACAAAAACCAAACAGGAGCCAGTCAATTGCAGCATGCACATCAAATTGGTAACAAAACATTCCATACGGCATTGAATTAGCAGCAGGTGGCAGGGAGAGTTGCAGAAAATGCATTACAAGAGCCAGACAATTAAAAATAAAAAAAGAGCTAGTATGGAATAGATTAAAAATGATACGCTGAAAATAAAAACTCAGCATGGAGTAAAGCTGAAAACTCCACCTTGCACATCCTCAAAATAAAAATTCTTTTCAGATCGACATGTTGAAATCAAATACAAAATCAGCAACTGAATTAGGTCACCCCAGCAACAAAAACCAAACAGGAGCCAGTCAATTGCAGCATGCACATCAAATTTATAACGAAACATTCCATACGACATTGAATTAGCAGCAGGTGGCAGGGAGAGTTGCAGAAAATGCATTACAAGTGCCAGACAATTAAAAATAAAAAAAGAGCTAGTATGGAATAGATTAAAAATGATACGATGAAAATAAAAACTCAGCATGGAGTAAAGCTGAAAACTCCACCTTGCACATCCTCAAAATAAAAATTCTTTTCGGATCGACATGTTGAAATCAAATACAAAATCAGGAACTGAATTAGGTCACCCTAGCAACAAAAACCAAACAGGAGCCAGTCAATGGCAGCATGCACATCAAATTGATAACGAAAAATTCCATACAACATTGAAGTAGCAGCAGGTGGCAGGAAGAGTTGCAGAAAATGCATTACAAGAACCAGACATTTAAAAAAAAAACAAGAGCCAGTATGCAATAGATTAAAAATGATACGATGAAAATTAAAACTCAGCATGGAGTAAAGCAGAAAACTCCACCTTGCACATCCTTAAAATAAAAATTCTTTTCGGATCGACATGTTGAAATCAAATACAAAATCAGTTACTGAATTAGGTCACTCCAGTTACAAAAACCAAACAGGAGCCAGTCAATTGCAGCATGTACATCAAATTGATAACGAAAAATTCCATACAACATTTAATTAGCAGCAGGTGGCAGGAAGAGTTGCAGAAATGCATTACAAGAGCCAGACAATTAAAAATCAAAGAAGAGCCAGTATGGAATAGATTTAAAATGATACGATGAAAATAAAAACTCAGCATGGAGTAAAGCTGAAAACTCCACCTTGCACATCCTCAAAATAAAAATTCTTTTTGGATCGACATATTGAAATCAAATACAAAATCAGGAACTGAATTAGGTCACCCCAGCAACAAAAACCAAACAGGAGCCAGTTAATTGCAGCATGGACATCAAATTGATAACGAAAAATTATATACAACATTGAATTAGCAGCAGGTGGCAGGAAGAGTTGCAGAAAATGCATTACAAGAGCCAGACAATTAAAAATCAAACAAGAGCCAGTATGGAATAGATTAAAAATGATACGATGAAAATAAAAACTCAACATGGAGTAAAGTTGAAAACTCCACCTTGCACATCCTAAAAAAAAAAACTCTTTTCGGATCGACATGTTGAAATCAAATACAAAATCAGGAACTGAATTAGGTCACCCCAGCAACAAAAACCAAACAGGAGCCAGTCAATTGCAGCATGGACATCAAATTGATAACGAAAAATTCCATACAATATTGAATTAGCAGCAGGTGGCAGGAAGAGTTGCAGAAAATGCATGACAAGAGCCAGACAAATAAAAATCAAACAAGAGCCAATACGGAATAGATTAAAAATGATACGATGAAAATAAAAACTCAGCATGGAGTAAAGCTGAAAACTCCACCTTGCACATCCTCAAAATAAAAATTCTTTTCGGATCGACATATTGAAATCAAATACAAAATCCGGAACTGAATTACGTCACCCCAGCAACAAAAACCAAACAGGAGCCAGTCAATTGCAGCGTGGACATCAAATTGATAACGAAAAATTCCATACAACATTGAATTAGCAGCAGGTGGCAGGAAGAGTTGCAGAAAATGCATTACAAGAGCAAGACAATTAAAAATCAAACAAGAGCCAGTATGGAATTGATTAAAAATGATACGATGAAAATAAAAACACAACATGGAGTAAAGCTGAAAACTCCACCTTGCACAAACTCAAAAAAAAAATTCTTTTCGGATCGACATGTTGAAATCAAATACAAAATCAGGAACTGAATTAGGTCACCCCAGCAACAAAAACCAAACAGGAGCCAGTCAATTGCAGCATGGACATCAAATTGATAACGAAAAATTCCATACAACATCGAATTAGCAGCAGGTGGCTTGAAGAGTTGCAGAAAATGCATTACAAGAGCCAGTACGGAATAGATTGAAAATGATACGATGAAAATAAAAACTCAGCATGGAGTAAAGCTGAAAACTCCACCTTGCACATCCTCAAAATAAAAATTCTTTTCGGATCTACATATTGAAATCAAATACAAAATCAGGAACTGAATTAGGTCACCCCAGCAACAAAAACCAAACAGGAGACAGTCAATTGCAGCGTGGACATCAAATTGATAACGAAAAATTCCATACAACATTGAATTAGCAGCAGGTGGCAGGGAGAGTTGCAGAAAATGCATTACAAGAGCCAGACAATTAAAAATAAAAAAAGAGCTAGTATGGAATAGATTAAAAATGATACGATGAAAATAAAAACTGAGCATGGAGTAAAGCTGAAAACTCCACCTTGCACCTCCTCAAAATAAAAATTCTTTTCGGATCGACATGTTGAAATCAAATACAAAATCAGGAACTGAATTAGGTCACCCTAGCAACAAAAACCAAACAGGAGCCAGTCAATTGCAGCATTCACATCAAATTGGTAACGAAAAATTTCATACAACATTGAATTAGCAGCAGGTGGCAGGAAGAGTTGCAGAAAATGCATTACAAGAGCCAGACATTTAAAAAAACAACAAGAGCCAGTATGGAATAGATTAAAAGTGATACGTTGAAAATTAAAACTCAGCATGGAGTAAAGCTGAAAACTCCACCTTGCATATCCTTAAAATAAAAATTCTTTTCGGATCGACATGTTGAAATCAAATACAAAATCAGGTACTGAATTATGTCACCCCAGTTACAAAAACCAAACAGGAGCCAGTCAATTGCAGCATGTACATCAAATTGATAAAGAAAAATACCATACAACATTGAATTAGCAGCAGGTGGCAGGAAGAGTTGCAGAAAATGCATTACAAGAGCCAGATAATTAAAAATCAAACAAGGGCCAGTATCGAATAGATTAAAAATCATACGATGAAAATAAAAAACTCAGTATGGAGTAAAGCTGAAAACTCCACCCTGAACATCCTCAAAATAAAAATTCTTTTCGGATCGACATATTGAAATCAAATACAAAATCAGGAACTAAATTAGGTCACCCCAGCAACAAAAACCAAACAGGAGCCAGTCAATTGCAGCATGGACATCAAATTGATAGCCAAAAATTCCATACAACAATGAATTAGCAACAGGTATCATGAAGAGTTGCAAAAAATGCATTACAAGAGCCAGACAATTAAAAATCAAACAAGAGCCAGTATGGAATAGATTAAAAATGATACGATGAAAATAAAAACTCAGCATGGAGTAAAGCTGAAAACTCCACCTTGCACATCCTCAAAATAAAAATTCTTTTCGGATCGACATGTTGAAATCAAATACAAAATCAGCAACTGAATTAGGTCACCCCAGCAACAAAAACCAAACAGGAGCCAGTCAATTGCAGCATGGACATCAAATTGATAACGAAAAATTCCATACAACATTGAATTAGCAGCAGGTGGCAGGAAGAGTTGCAGAAAATGCATTACAAGAGCCAGACAAATAAAAATCAAACAAGAGCCAGTACGGAATAGATTAAAAATGATACGATGAAAATAAAAACTCAGCATGGAGTAAAGCTGAAAACTCCACCTTGCACATCCTCAAAATAAAAATTCTTTTCGGATCGACATATTGAAATCAAATACAAAATCCGGAACTGAATTAGGTCACCCCAGCAACAAAAACCAAACAGGAGCCAGTCAATTGCAGAGTGGACATCAAATTGATAACGAAAAATTCCATACAACATTGAATTAGCAGCAGGTGGCAGGAAGAGTTGCAGAAAATGCATTACAAGAGCAAGACAATTAAAAATCAAACAAGAGCCAGTATGGAATTGATTAAAAATGATACGATGAAAATAAAAACTCAGCATGGAGTAAAGCTGAAAACTCCACCTTGCACATCCTCAAAATAAAAATTCTTTTCGGATCGACATGTTGAAATCAAATACAAAATCAGAAACTGAATTAGGTCACCCCAGCAACAAAAACCAAACAGGAGCCAGTCAATTGCAGCATACACATCAAATTGGTAACAAAACTTTCCATACGACATTGAATTTGCAGCAGGTGGCAGGGAGAGTTGCAGAAAATGCATTACAAGAGCCAGACAATTAAAAATAAAAAAAGAGCTAGTATGGAATAGATTAAAAATGATACGATGAAAATAAAAACTCAGCATGGAGTAAAGCTGAAAACTCCACCTTGCACATCCTCAAAATAAAAAATCTTTTCAGATCGACATGTTGAAATCAAATACAAAATCAGCAACTGAATTAGGTCACCCCAGCAACAAAAACCAAACAGGAGCCAGTCAATTGCAGCATGCACATCAAATTGTTAACGAAACATTCCATACGACATTGAATTAGCAGCAGGTGGCAGGGAGAGTTGCAGAAAATGCATTACAAGAGCCAGACAATTAAAAATCAAAAAAGAGCTAGTATGGAATAGATTAAAAATGATACGGTGAAAATAAAAACTCAGCATGGAGTAAAGCTGAAAACTCCACCTTGCACATCCTCAAAATAAAAATTCTTTTCGGATCGACATGTTGAAATCAAATACAAAATCAGGAACTGAATTAGGTCACCCTAGCAAGAAAAATCAAACAGGAGCCAGTCAATGGCAGCATGCACATCAAATTGATAACGAAAAATTCCATACAACATTGAATTAGCAGCAGGTGGCAGGAAGAGTTGCAGAAAATGCATTACAAGAACCAGACATTTAAAAAAAAAACAAGAGCCAGTATGGAATAGATTAAAAATGATACGATGAAAATAAAAACTCAGCATGGAGTAAAGCTGAAAACTCCACCTTGGACATCCTTAAAATAAAAATTCTTTTCGGAACGACATGTTGAAATCAAATACAAAATCAGGTACTGAATTAGGTCACCCCAGTTACAAAAACCAAACAGGAGCCAGTCAATTGCAGCATGTACATCAAATTGATAACGAAAAATTCCATACAACATTTAATTAGCAGCAGGTGGCAGGAAGAGTTGCAGAAATGCATTACAAGAGCTAGACAATTAAAAATCAAAGAAGAGCCAGTATGGAATAGATTAAAAATGATACGATGAAAATTAAAACTCAGCATGGAGTAAAGCTGAAAACTCCACCATGCACATCCTTAAAATAAAAATTCTTTTCAGATCGACATGTTGAAATCAAATACAAAATTAGGTACTGAATTAGGTCACCCCAGTTACAAAAACCAAACAGGAGCCAGTCAATTGCAGCATGGACATCAAATTGATAACGAAAAATTCCATACAACATCGAATTAGCAGCAGGTGGCAGGAAGAGTTCCAGAAAATGCATTACAAGAGCCAGACAAATAAAAATTAAACAAGAGCCAGTACGGAATAGATTAAAAATGATACGATGAAAATAAAAACTCAGCATGGAGTAAAGCTGAAAACTCCACCTTGCACATCCTCAAAATAAAAATTCTTTTCGGATCTACATATTGAAATCAAATACAAAATCAGGAACTGAATTAGGTCACCCCAGCAACAAAAACCAAACAGGAGCCAGTCAATTGCAGCGTGGACATCAAATTGATAACGAAAAATTCCATACAACATTGAATTAGCAGCAGGTGGCAGGGAGAGTTGCAGAAAATGCATTACAAGAGCCAGACAATTAAAAATCAAAAAAGAGCTAGTATGGAATAGATTAAAAATGATACGATGAAAATAAAAACTGAGCATGGAGTAAAGCTGAAAACTCCACCTTGCACCTCCTCAAAATAAAAATTCTTTTCGGATCGACATGTTGAAATCAAATACAAAATCAGGAACTGAATTAGGTCACCCTAGCAACAAAAACCAAACAGGAGCCAGTCAATTGCAGCATTCACATCAAATTGGTAACGAAAAATTCCATACAACATTGAATTAGCAGCAGGTGGCAGGAAGAGTTGCAGAAAATGCATTACAAGACCCAGACATTTAAAAAAACAACAAGAGCCAGTATGGAATAGATTAAAAGTGATACGTTGAAAATTAAAACTCAGCATGGAGTAAAGCTGAAAACTCCACCTTGCATATCCTTAAAATAAAAATTCTTTTCGGATCGACATGTTGAAATCAAATACAAAATCAGGTACTGAATTATGTCACCCCAGTTACAAAAACCAAACAGGAGCCAGTCAATTGCAGCATGTACATCAAATTGATAAAGAAAAATACCATACAACATTGAATTAGCAGAAGGTGGCAGGAAGAGTTGCATAAAATGCATTACAAGAGCCAGACAATAAAAAATCAAACAAGAGCTAGTATGGAATAGATTAAAAATGATACGATGAAAATAAAAACTCAGCATGGAGTAAAGCTGAAAACTCCACCTTGCACATCCTCAAAATAAAAATTCTTTTCGGATCGACATGTTGAAATCAAATACAAAATCAGCAACTGAATTAGGTCACCCCAGCAACAAAAACCAAACAGGAGCCAGTCAATTGTAGCATGCACATCAAATTGATAACAAAACATTCCATACGACATTGAATTGGCAGCAGGTGGCAGGAAGAGTTGCAGAAAATTCATTACAAGAGCCAGACAATTAAAAATCAAACAAGAGCTAGTATGAGATAGATTAAAAATGATACGATGAAAATAAAAACTCAGCATGGAGTAAAGCTGAAAACTCCACCTTGCACATCCTCAAAATAAAAATTCTTTTCGGATCGACATGTTGAAATCAAATAAAAAATCAGGAACTGAATTAGGTCACCCTAGCAACAAAAACCAAACAGGAGCCAGTCAATTGCAGCATGCACATCAAATTGATAACGAAAAATCTCATACAACATTGAATTAGCAGCAAGGGGCAGGTAGAGTTGCAGAAAATGCATTACATGAGCCAGACATTTAAAAACCAAACAAGAGCCAGTATCGAATAGATTAAAAATGATACGATGAAAATTAAAACTCAGCATGGAGTAAAGCTGAAAACTCCACCTTGCACATCCTTAAAATAAAAATTCTTTTCGGATCGACATGTTGAAATCAAATACAAAATCAGGTACTGAATTAGGTCACCCCAGTAACAAAAACCAAACAGGAGCCAGTCAATTGCTGCATGTACATCAAATTGATAAAGAAAAATACCATACAACATCGAATTAGCAGCAGGGGGCAGGAAGAGTTGCAGAAAATGCATTACAAGAGCCAGATAATGAAAAATCAAACAAGAGCCAGTATCGAATAGATTAAAAATCATACGATGAAAATAAAAAACTCAGTATGGAGTAAAGCTGAAAACTCCACCCTGCACATCCTCAAAATAAAAATTCTTTTCGGATCGACATGTTGAAATCAAATACAAAATCAGGAACTAAATTAGGTCACCCCAGCAACAAAAACCAAACAGGAGCCAGTCAATTGCAGCATGGACATCAAATTGATAGCCAAAAATTCCATACAACAATGAATTAGCAACAGGTGGCATGAAGAGTTGCAGAAAATGCATTACAAGAGCCAGACAATTAAAAATCAAACAAGAGCCAGTATGGAATAGATTAAAAATGATACGATGAAAATAAAAACTCAGCATGGAGTAAAGCTGAAAACTGCACCTTGCACATCCTCAAAATAAAAATTCTTTTCGGATCGACATATTGAAATCAAATACAAAATCAGGAACTGAATTCGGTCACCCCAGCAACAAAAACCAAACAGGAGTAAGTCAATTGCAGCATGGACATCATATTGATAACGAAAAATTCCATACAACATTGAATTAGCAGTAGGTGGCAGGAAGAGTTGCAGAAAATGCATTACAAGAGCCAGACAATTAAAAATCAAACAAGAGCTTGTATGGAATAGATTAAAAATGATACGATGAAATAAAAACTCAGCATGGAGTAAAGATGAAAACTCCACCTTGCACATCCTAAAAATAAAAATTCTTTTCGGATCGACATGTTGAAATCAAATACAAAATCAGGGACTGAATTAGGTCACCCCAGCAACAAAAACCAAACAGGAGCCAGTCAATTGCAGCATGGACATCAAATTGATAACGAAAAATTCCATACAACATTGAATTAGCAGCAGGTGGCAGGAAGAGTTGCAGAAAATGCATTACAAGAGCCAGACAATTAAAAATCAAACAAGAGCTAGTATGGAATAGATTAAAAATGATACGATGAAAATAAAAACTCAGCATGGAGTAAAGCTGAAAACTCCACGTTGCACATCCTCAAAATAAAAATTCTTTTCGGATCGACATGTTGAAATCAAATACAAAATCAGGAACTGAATTAGGTCACCCCAGCAACAAAAACCAAACAGGAGAAAGTCAATTGCAGCGTGGACATCAAATTGATAACGAAAAATTCCATACAACATTGAATTAGCAGCAGGTGGCAGGAAGAGTTGCAGAAAATGCATTACAAGAGCCAGACATTTAAAAAAAAACAAGAGCCAGTATGGAATAGATTAAAAATGATACGATGAAAATTAAAACTCAGCATGGAGTAAAGCTGAAAACTCCACCATGCACATCCTTAAAATAAAAATTCTTTTCAGATCGACATGTTGAAATCAAATACAAAATTAGGTACTGAATTAGGTCACCCCTTTACAAAAAAAAAGGGGAAAAAAAAAAAAAAAAAAAAATCGACAACAAAAACCAAACAGGAGCCAGTCAATTGCAGCATGGACATCAAATTGATAACGAAAAATTCCATACAACATTTAGTTAGCAGTAGTTGGCAGGAAGAGTTGCAGAAATGCATTACAAGAGCCAGACAATTAAAAATCAAACAAGAGCCTGTATGGAATAGATTAAAAATGATACGATGAAAATAAAAACTCAGCATGGAGTAAAGCTGAAAACGCCACATTGCACATCCTCGAAATAAAAATTCTTTTAGGATCGACATGTTGAAATCAAATACAAAATCAGGAACTGAATTAGGTCACCCCAGCAATAAAAACCAAACAGGAGCCAGTCAATTGCAGCGTGGACATCAAATTGATAACGAAAAATTCCATACATCATTGAATTAGCAGCAGGTGGCAGGAAGAGTCGCAGAAAATGCATTACAAGAGCCAGACAATTAAAAATCAAACAAGAGCATGTATGGAATAGATTAAAAATGATACGATGAAAATAAAAACTCAGCATGGAGTAAAGTTGAAAACTCCACCTTGCACATCCTAAAAATAAAAATTCTTTTCGGATCGACATGTTGAAATCAAATACAAAATCAGGAACTAAATTAGGTCACCCCAGCAACAAAAACCAAATAAGAGCCAGTCGATTGCAGCATGGACATCAAATTGATAACGAAAAATTCTATACAACATTGAATTAGCAGCAGGTGGCAGGAAGAGATCCAGAAAATGCATTACAAGGGCCAGACAATGAAAAAACAAACAAGAGCCAGTATGGAATAGATTAAAAATGATACGATGAAAATAAAAACTCAGCATGGAGTAAAGCGGAAAACTCCACTTGCACATCCTCAAAATAAAAATTCTTTTCGGATCGACATGTTGAAATCAAATACAAAATCAGGAACTGAATTAGGTCACCCCAGCAACAAAAACCAAACAGGAGCCAGTCAATTGCAGCGTGGACATCAAATTGATAACGAAAAATTCCATACATCATTGAATTAGCAGCAGGTGGCAGGAAGAGTCGCAGAAAATGCATTACAAGAGCCAGACAATTAAAAATCAAACAAGAGCATGTATGGAATAGATTAAAAATGATACGATGAAAATAAAAACTCAGCATGGAGTAAAGTTGAAAACTCCACCTTGCACATCCTAAAAATAAAAATTCTTTTCGGATCGACATGTTGAAATCAAATACAAAATCAGGAACTAAATTAGGTCACCCCAGCAACAAAAACCAAATAAGAGCCAGTCGATTGCAGCATGGACATCAAATTGATAACGAAAAATTCTATACAACATTGAATTAGCGGCGAGGTGGCGGGGAAGAGATCCGGAAAATGCATTACAAGGGCCGGACAATGAAAAAAACAAACAAGAGCCAGTATGGAATAGATTAAAAATGATACGATGAAAATAAAAACTCAGCATGGAGTAAAGCGGAAAACTCCACTTGCACATCCTCAAAATAAAAATTCTTTTCGGATCGACATGTTGAAATCAAATACAAAATCAGGAACTGAATTAGGTCACCCCAGCAACAAAAACCAAACAGGAGCCAGTCAATTGCAGCGTGGACATCAAATTGATAACGAAAAATTCCATACAACATTGAATTAGCAGCAGGTGGCAGGAAGAGTTGCAGAAAATGCATTACAAGAGCAAGACAATTAAAATCAAACAAGAGCCAGTATGGCATAGATTAAAAATGATACGATGAAAATAAAAACTCAGCATGGAGTAAAGCTGAAAACTCCACCTTGCACATCCTCAAAATAAAAATTCTTTTCGGATCGACATGTTGAAATCAAATACAAAATCAGCAACTGAATTATGTAACCCCAGCAACAAAAACCAAACAGAAGCCAGTCAATTGCAGCATGCACATCAAATTGATAACGAAACATTCCATACGACATTGAATTAGCAGCAGGTGGCAGGAAGAGTTGCAGAAAATGCATTACAAGAGCCAGACATTTAAAAATCAAACAAGACCAAGTATGGAAAATATTAAAAATGATACGATGAAAATTAAAACTGAGCATGGAGTAAAGCTGAAAACTCCACCTTGCACATCCTTAAAATAAAAATTCTTTTCGGATCGACATGTTGAAATCAAATACAAAATCAGGTACTGAATTAGGTCACCCCAGTAACAAAAACCAAACAGGAGCCAGTCGATTGCAGCATGTACATCAAATTGATAAAGAAAAATACCATACAACATTGAATTAGCAGCAGGTGGAAGAAGAGTTGCAGAAAATGCATTACAAGAGCCAAATAATTAAAAATCAAACAAGAGCCCGTATCGAATAGATTAAAAATCATACGATGAAAATAAAAAACTCAGTATGGAGTAAAGTTGAAAACTCCTCCCTGAACATCCTCAAAATAAAAATTCTTTTCGGATCGCATGTTGAAATCAAATACAAAATCGAGAAGCCGAATTATGTCACCCCAAAGCAACAAAAACCAAACGGGAGCCGAGTCAATTGCAGCATGGACATCAAATTGATAACGAAAAATTCCATACAACATTTAATTAGCAGCAGGTGGCAGGAAGAGTAGCAGAAATGCATTACAAGAGCCAGACAATTAAAAATCAAACAAGAGCCAGTATGCAATAGATTAAAAATGATACGATGAAAATAAAAACTCAGCATGGAGTTAAGATGAAAACTCCACCTTGCACGTCCTCAAAATAAAAATTCTTTTCGGATCGACATGTTGAAATCAAATACAAAATTAGGAACTAAATTATTTCACCCCAGCAACAAAACCAAACTGGAGCCAGTCAATTGCAGCATGGACATCAAATTGATAGCGAAAAATTCCATACAACAATGAATTAGCAACAGGTGGCATGAAGAGTTGCAGAAAATGCATTACGAGAGCCAGACAATTAAAAATCAAACAAGAGCCAATATGGAATAGATTAAAAATGATACGATGAAAATAAAAACTCAGCATGGAGTAAAGCTGAAAACTGCACCTTGCACATCCTCAAAATAAAAATTCTTTTCGGATCGACATATTGAAATCAAATACAAAATCAGGAACTGAATTCGGTCACCCCAGCAACAAAAACCAAACAGGAGCCAGTCAATTGCAGCATGGACATCAAATTGATAACGAAAAATTCCATACAACATTGAATTAGCAGTAGGTGGCAGGAAGAGTTGCAGAAAATGCATTACAAGAGCCAGACAATTAAAAATCAAACAAGAGCCAGTATGGAATAGATTAAAAATGATACGATGAAAATAAAAACTAAGCATGGAGTAAAGCTGAAAACTCCACATTGCACATCCTCAAAATAAAAATTCTTTTCGGATCGACATGTTGAAATCAAATACAAAATCAGGAACTAAATTAGGTCAACCGAGCAACAAAAACCAAACAGGAGCCAGTCAATTGCAGCATGGACATCAAATTGATAACGAAAAATTCCATACAACATTGAATTAGTAGCAGGTGGCAGGAAGAGATGCAGAAAATGCATTACAAGAGCCAGACAATTAAAAATCAAACAAGAGAGAGTATGGAATAGATTAAAAATGATACGATGAAAATAAAAACTCAGCATGGAGTAAAGCTGAAAACTCCACATTGCACATCCTCAAAATAAAAATTCTTTTAGGATCGACATGTTGAAATCAAATACAAAATCAGGAACTGAATTAGGTCACCCCAGCAACAAAAACCAAACAGGAGCCAGTCAATTGCAGCGTGGACATCAAATTGATAACGAAAAATTCCATACAACATTGAATTAGCAGCAGGTGGCAGGAAGAGTTGCAGAAAATGCATTACAAGAGCAAGACAATTAAAATCAAACAAGAGCCAGTATGGCATAGATTAAAAATGATACGATGAAAATAAAAACTCAACATGGAGTAAAGCTGAAAACTCCACCTTGCACATCCTCAAAATAAAAATTCTTTTCGGATCGACATGTTGAAATCAAATACAAAATCAGCAACTGAATTATGTAACCCCAGCAACAAAAACCAAACAGAAGCCAGTCAATTGCAGCATGCACATCAAATTGATAACGAAACATTCCATACGACATTGAATTAGCAGCAGGTGGCAGGAAGAGTTGCAGAAAATGCATTACAAGAGCCAGACATTTAAAAATCAAACAAGACCAAGTATGGAAAATATTAAAAATGATACGATGAAAATTAAAACTGAGCATGGAGTAAAGCTGAAAACTCCACCTTGCACATCCTTAAAATAAAAATTCTTTTCGGATCGACATGTTGAAATCAAATACAAAATCAGGTACTGAATTAGGTCACCCCAGTAACAAAAACCAAACAGGAGCCAGTCGATTGCAGCATGTACATCAAATTGATAAAGAAAAATACCATACAACATTGAATTAGCAGCAGGTGGAAGAAGAGTTGCAGAAAATGCATTACAAGAGCCAAATAATTAAAAATCAAACAAGAGCCCGTATCGAATAGATTAAAAATCATACGATGAAAATAAAAAACTCAGTATGGAGTAAAGTTGAAAACTCCTCCCTGAACATCCTCAAAATAAAAATTCTTTTCGGATCGCATGTTGAAATCAAATACAAAATCAGGAACTGAATTATGTCACCCCAGCAACAAAAACCAAACAGGAGCCAGTCAATTGCAGCATGGACATCAAATTGATAACGAAAAATTCCATACAACATTTAATTAGCAGCAGGTGGCAGGAAGAGTAGCAGAAATGCATTACAAGAGCCAGACAATTAAAAATCAAACAAGAGCCAGTATGCAATAGATTAAAAATGATACGATGAAAATAAAAACTCAGCATGGAGTTAAGATGAAAACTCCACCTTGCACATCCTCAAAATAAAAATTCTTTTCGGATCGACATGTTGAAATCAAATACAAAATTAGGAACTAAATTATTTCACCCCAGCAACAAAACCAAACTGGAGCCAGTCAATTGCAGCATGGACATCAAATTGATAGCGAAAAATTCCATACAACAATGAATTAGCAACAGGTGGCATGAAGAGTTGCAGAAAATGCATTACGAGAGCCAGACAATTAAAAATCAAACAAGAGCCAATATGGAATAGATTAAAAATGATACGATGAAAATAAAAACTCAGCATGGAGTAAAGCTGAAAACTGCACCTTGCACATCCTCAAAATAAAAATTCTTTTCGGATCGACATATTGAAATCAAATACAAAATCAGGAACTGAATTCGGTCACCCCAGCAACAAAAACCAAACAGGAGCCAGTCAATTGCAGCATGGACATCAAATTGATAACGAAAAATTCCATACAACATTGAATTAGCAGTAGGTGGCAGGAAGAGTTGCAGAAAATGCATTACAAGAGCCAGACAATTAAAAATCAAACAAGAGCCAGTATGGAATAGATTAAAAATGATACGATGAAAATAAAAACTAAGCATGGAGTAAAGATGAAAACTCCACATTGCACATCCTCAAAATAAAAATTCTTTTCGGATCGACATGTTGAAATCAAATACAAAATCAGGAACTAAATTAGGTCAACCGAGCAACAAAAACCAAACAGGAGCCAGTCAATTGCAGCATGGACATCAAATTGATAACGAAAAATTCCATACAACATTGAATTAGTAGCAGGTGGCAGGAAGAGATGCAGAAAATGCATTACAAGAGCCAGACAATTAAAAATCAAACAAGAGAGAGTATGGAATAGATTAAAAATGATACGATGAAAATAAAAACTCAGCATGGAGTAAAGCTGAAAACTCCACATTGCACATCCTCAAAATAAAAATTCTTTTATGATCGACATGTTGAAATCAAATACAAAATCAGGAACTGAATTAGGTCACCCGGCAACAAAAACCAAACAGGAGCCAGTCAATTGAAGCGTGGACATCAAATTGATAACGAAAAATTCCATACATCATTGAATTAGCAGCAGGTGGCAGGAAGAGTTGCAGAAAATGCATTACAAGAGCCAGATAATTAAAAATCAAACAAGAGCTTGTATGGAATAGATTAAAAATGATACGATGAAAATAAAAACTCAGCATGGAGTAAAGATGAAAACTCCACCTTGCACATCCTAAAAATAAAAATTCTTTTCCGATCGACTTGTTGAAATCAAATACAAAATCAGGGACTGAATTAGGTCACCCCAGCAACAAAAACCAAACAGGAGCCAGTCAATTGCAGCATGGACATCAAATTGATAACGAAAAATTCCATACAACATTGAATTAGCAGCAGGTGGCAGGAAGAGATGCAGAAAATGCATTACAAGAGCCAGACAATTAAAAATCAAACAAGAGCCAGTATGGAATAGATTAAAAATGATACGATGAAAATAAAAACTGAGCATGGAGTAAAGCTGAAAACTCCACCTTGCACCTCCTCAAAATAAAAATTCTTTTCGGATCGACATGTTGAAATCAAATACAAAATCAGGAACTGAATTAGGTCACCCTAGCAACAAAAACACAAAAGGAGCCAGTCAATTGCAGCATTCACATCAAATTGGTAACGAAAAATTCCATACAACATTGAATTAGCAGCAGGTGGCAGGAAGAGTTGCAGAAAATGCATTACAAGAGCCAGACATTTAAAAAAAAAACAAGAGCCAGTATGGAATAGATTAAAAGTGATACGTTGAAAATTAAAACTCAGCATGGAGTAAAGCTGAAAACTCCACCTTGCATATCCTTAAAATAAAAATTCTTTTCGGATCGACGTGTTGAAATCAAATACAAAATCAGGTACTGAATTATGTCACCCCAGTAACAAAAACCAAACAGGAGCCAGTCAATTGCAGCATGTACATCAAATTGATAAAGAAAAATACCATACAACATTGAATTAGCAGAAGGTGGCAGGAAGATTTGCATAAAATGCATTACAAGAGCCAGACAATAAAAAATCAAACAAGAGCTAGTATGGAATAGATTAAAAATGATACGATGAAAATAAAAACTCAGCATGGAGTAAAGCTGAAAACTCCACCTTGCACATCCTCAAAATAAAAATTCTTTTCGGATCGACATGTTGAAATCAAATACAAAATCAGCAACTAAATTAGCTCACCCCAGCAACAAAAACCAAACAGGAGCCAGTCAATTGTAGCATGCACATCAAATTGATAACAAAACATTCCATACGACATTGAATTGGCAGCAGGTGGCAGGAAGAGTTGCAGAAAATGCATTACAAGAGCCAGACAATTAAAAATCAAACAAGAGCTAGTATGGGATAGATTAAAAATGATACGATGAAAATAAAAACTCAGCATGGAGTAAAGCTGAAAACTCCACCTTGCACATCCTCAAAATAAAAATTCTTTTCGGATAGACATGTTGAAATCAAATAAAAAATCAGGAACTGAATTAGGTCACCCTAGCTACAAAAACCAAACAGGAGGCAGTCAATTGCAGCATGCACATCAAATTGATAACGAAAAATTTCATACAACATTGAATTAGCAGGAAGGGGCAGGAGGAGTTGCAGAAAATGCATTACATGAGCCAGACATTTAAAAACCAAACAAGAGCCAGTATCGAATAGATTAAAAATGATACG
This sequence comes from Dioscorea dumetorum, assembly GCA_902712375.1. Taxonomy (NCBI): domain Eukaryota; kingdom Viridiplantae; phylum Streptophyta; class Magnoliopsida; order Dioscoreales; family Dioscoreaceae; genus Dioscorea; species Dioscorea dumetorum. The sequence goes on from CACTHL010000635.1 coordinate 794,591, forward strand.
ATGAAAATTAAAACTCAGCATGGAGTAAAGCTGAAAACTCCACCTTGCACATCCTTAAAATAAAAATTCTTTTCGGATCGACATGTTGAAATCAAATACAAAATCGGAGTGCGAATTAGGTCACCCCTGATAACAAAAACCAAACGAGAGCTAGTCAATTGCAGCATGTACATCAAATTGATAAAGAAAAATACCATACAACATTGAATTAGCAGCAGGTGGCAGGAAGACTTGCAGAAAATGCATTACAAGAGCCAGATAATTAAAAATCAAACAAGAGCCAGTATCGAATATATTAAAAATCATACGATGAAAATAAAAAACTCAGTATGGAGTAAAGCTGAAAACTCCACCCTGCACATCCTCAAAATAAAAATTCTTTTCGGATCGACATGTTGAAATCAAATACAAAATCAGGAACTAAATTAGGTCACCCCAGCAACAAAAGCCAAACAGGAGCCAGTCAATTGCAGCATGGACATCAAATTGATAGCCAAAAATTCCATACAACAATGAATTAGCAACAGGTGGCATGAAGAGTTGCAGAAAATGCATTACAAGAGCCAGACAATTAAAAATCAAACAAGAGCCAGTATGGAATAGATTAAAAATGATACGATGAAAATAAAAACTCAGCATGGAGTACAGCTGAAAACTGCACCTTGCACATCCTCAAAATAAAAATTCTTTTCGGATCGACATATTGAAATCAAATACAAAATCAGGAACTGAATTCGGTCACCCCAGCAACAAAATCCAAACAGGACTAAGTCAATTGCAGCATGGACATCATATTGATAACGAAAAATTACATACAACATTGAATTAGCAGTAGGTGGCAGGAAGAGTTGCAGAAAATGCATTACAAGAGCCAGACAATTAAAAATCAAACAAGAGCCAGTATGGAATAGATTAAAAATGATACGATGAAAATAAAAACTAAGCATGGAGTAAAGCTGAAAACTCCACATTGCACATCCTCAAAATAAAAATTCTTTTCGGATCGACATGTTGAAATCAAATACAAAATCAGGAACTAAATTAGGTCACCCCAGCAACAAAAACCAAACAGGAGCCAGTCAATTGCAGCATGGACATCAAATTGATAACAAAACATTCCATACGACATTGAATTGGCAGCAGGTGGCAGGAAGAGTTGCAGAAAATGCATTACAAGAGCCAGACAATTAAAAATCAAACAAGAGCTAGTATGGGATAGATTAAAAATGATACGATGAAAATAAAAACTCAGCATGGAGTAAAGCTGAAAACTCCACCTTGCACATCCTCAAAATAAAAATTCTTTTCGGATCGACATGTTGAAATCAAATAAAAAATCAGGAACTGAATTAGGTCACCCTAGCTACAAAAACCAAACAGGAGGCAGTCAATTGCAGCATGCACATCAAATTGATAACGAAAAATTTCATACAACATTGAATTAGCAGGAAGGGGCAGGAGGAGTTGCAGAAAATGCATTACATGAGCCAGACATTTAAAAACCAAACAAGAGCCAGTATCGAATAGATTAAAAATGATACGATGAAAATTAAAACTCAGCATGGAGTAAAGCTGAAAACTCCACCTTGCACATCCTTAAAATAAAAATTCTTTTCGGATCGACATGTTGAAATCAAATACAAAATCAGGTACTGAATTAGGTCACCCCAGTAACAAAAACCAAACAGGAGCCAGTCAATTGCAGCATGTACATCAAATTGATAAAGAAAAATACCATACAACATTGAATTAGCAGCAGGTGGCAGGAAGACTTGCAGAAAATGCATTACAAGAGCCAGATAATTAAAAATCAAACAAGAGCCAGTATCGAATATATTAAAAATCATACGATGAAAATAAAAAACTCAGTATGGAGTAAAGCTGAAAACTCCACCCTGCACATCCTCAAAATAAAAATTCTTTTCGGATTGACATGTTGAAATCAAATACAAAATCAGGAACTAAATTAGGTCACCCCAGCAACAAAAGCCAAACAGGAGCCAGTCAATTGCAGCATGGACATCAAATTGATAGCCAAAAATTCCATACAACAATGAATTAGCAACAGGTGGCATGAAGAGTTGCAGAAAATGCATTACAAGAGCCAGACAATTAAAAATCAAACAAGAGCCAGTATGGAATAGATTAAAAATGATACGATGAAAATAAAAACTCAGCATGGAGTACAGCTGAAAACTGCACCTTGCACATCCTCAAAATAAAAATTCTTTTCGGATCGACATATTGAAATCAAATACAAAATCAGGAACTGAATTCGGTCACCCCAGCAACAAAATCCAAACAGGACTAAGTCAATTGCAGCATGGACATCATATTGATAACGAAAAATTACATACAACATTGAATTAGCAGTAGGTGGCAGGAAGAGTTGCAGAAAATGCATTACAAGAGCCAGACAATTAAAAATCAAACAAGAGCCAGTATGGAATAGATTAAAAATGATACGATGAAAATAAAAACTAAGCATGGAGTAAAGCTGAAAACTCCACATTGCACATCCTCAAAATAAAAATTCTTTTCGGATCGACATGTTGAAATCAAATACAAAATCAGGAACTAAATTAGGTCACCCCAGCAACAAAAACCAAACAGGAGCCAGTCAATTGCAGCATGGACATCAAATTGATAACGAAAAATTCCATACAACATTGAATTAGCAGCAGGTGGCAGGAAGAGTTGCAGAAAATGCATTACAAGAGCAAGACAATTAAAAATCAAACAAGAGCCAGTATGGAATAGATTAAAAATGATACGATGAAAATAAAAACTCAGCATGGAGTAAAGCTGAAAACTCCACCTTGCACATCCTCAAAATAAAAATTCTTTTAGGATCGACATGTTGAAATCAAATACAAAATCAGGAAGCTGAATTAGGTCACCCCTGACAACAAAAACTAAACAGGAGCCAGTCAATTGCAGCGTGGACATCAAATTGATAACGAAAAATTCCATACATCATTGAATTAGCAGCAGGTGGCAGGAAGAGTTGCAGAAAATGCATTACAAGAGCCAGACAATTAGAAATCAAACAAGGGCTTGTATGGAATAGATTAAAAATGATACGATGAAATAAAAACTCAGCATGGAGTAAAGATGAAAACTCCACCTTGCACATCCTAAAAATAAAAATTCTTTTCGGATCGACATGTTGAAATCAAATACAAAATCAGGGACTGAATTAGGTCACCCCAGCAAAAAAAACCAAACAGGAGCCAGTCAATTGCAGCATGGACATCAAATTGATAACGAAAAATTCCATACAACATTGAATTAGCAGCAGGTGGCAGGAAGAGTTGCAGAAAATGCATTACAAGAGCCAGACAATTAAAAATCAAACTAGAGCTAGTATGGAATAGATTAAAAATGATACGATGAAAATAAAAACTCAGCATGGAGTAAAGCTGAAAACTCCACCTTGCACATCCTCAAAATAAAAATTCTTTTCGGATCGACATGTTGAAATCAAATACAAAATCAGCAACTGAATTAGGTCATTCCAGCAACAAAAACCAAACAGGAGCCAGTTAATTGCAGCATGCACATCAAATTGATAACGAAACATTCCATACGACATTGAATTAGCAGCAGGTGGCAGGGAGAGTTGCAGAAAATGCATTACAAGAGCCAGACAATTAAAAATCAAAAAAGAGCTAGTATGGAATAGATTAAAAATGATACGATGAAAATAAAAACTCAGCATGGAGTAAAGCTGAAAACTCCACCTTGCACATCCTCAAAATAAAAATTCTTTTCGGATCGACATGTTGAAATCAAATACAAAATCAGGAACTGAATTAGGTCACCCTAGCAACAAAAACCAAACAGGAGCCAGTCAATTGCAGCATGCACATCAAATTGATAACGAAAAATTCCATACAACATTGAATTAGCAGCAGGTGGCAGGAAGAGTTGCAGAAAATGCATTACAAGAACCAGACATTTAAAAAAAAAACAAGAGCCAGTATGGAATAGATTAAAAATGATACGATGAAAATTAAAACTCAGCATGGAGTAAAGCTGAAAACTCCACCTTGCACATCCTTAAAATAAAAATTCTTTTCGGATCGACATGTTGAAATCAAATACAAAATTAGGTACTGAATTAGGTCACCCCAGTTACAAAAACCAAACAGGAGCCAGTCAATTGCAGCATGTACATCAAATTGATAAAAATTCTTTTCAGATCGACATGTTGAAATCAAATACAAAATCAGGTACTGAATTATGTCACCCCAGCAACAAAAACCAAACAAGAGCCAGTCAATTGCAGCATGGACATCAAATTGATAACGAAAAATTCCATACAACATTTAGTTAGCAGCAGTTGGCAGGAAGAGTTGCAGGAATGCATTACAAGAGCCAGGCAATTAAAAATCAAACAAGAGCCTGTATGGAATAGATTAAAAATGATACGATGAAAATAAAAACTCAGCATGGAGTAAAGCTGAAAACTCCACATTGCACATCCTCGAAATAAAAATTCTTTTAGGATAGACATGTTGAAATCAAATACAAAATCAGGAACTGAATTAGGTCACCCCAGCAACAAAAACCAAACAGGAGCCAGTCAATTGCAGCGTGGACATCAAATTGATAACGAAACATTCCATACGACATTGAATTGGCAGCAGGTGGCAGGAAGAGTTGCAGAAAATGCATTACAAGAGCCAGACAATTAAAAATCAAACAAGAGCTAGTATGGGATAGATTAAAAATGATACGATGAAAATAAAAACTCAGCATGGAGTAAAGCTGAAAACTCCACCTTGCACATCCTCAAAATAAAAATTCTTTTCGGTTCGACATGTTGAAATCAAATAAAAAATCAGGAACTGCATTAGGTCACCCTAGCTACAAAAACCAAACAGGAGGCAGTCAATTGCAGCATGCACATCAAATTGATAACGAAAAATTTCATACAACATTGAATTAGCAGGAAGGGGCAGGAGGAGTTGCAGAAAATGCATTACATGAGCCAGACATTTAAAAACCAAACAAGAGCCAGTATCGAATAGATTAAAAATGATACGATGAAAATTAAAACTCAGCATGGAGTAAAGCTGAAAACTCCACCTTGCACATCCTTAAAATAAAAATTCTTTTCGGATCGACATGTTGAAATCAAATACAAAATCAGGTACTGAATTAGGTCACCCGAGTAACAAAAACCAAACAGGAGCCAGTCAATTGCAGCATGTACATCAAATTGATAAAGAAAAATACCATACAACATTGAATTAGCAGCAGGTGGCAGGAAGAGTTGCAGAAAATGAATTACAAGAGCCAGATAATTAAAAATCAAACAAGAGCCAGTATCGAATATATTAAAAATCATACGATGAAAATAAAAAACTCAGTATGGAGTAAAGCTGAAAACTCCACCCTGCACATCCTCAAAATAAAAATTCTTTTCGGATCGACATGTTGAAATCAAATACAAAATCAGGAACTAAATTAGGTCACCCCAGCAACAAAAGCCAAACAGGAGCCAGTCAATTGCAGCATGGACATCAAATTGATAGCCAAAAATTCCATACAACAATGAATTAGCAACAGGTGGCATGAAGAGTTGCAGAAAATGCATTACAAGAGCCAGATAATTAAAAATCAAACAAGAGCCAGTATGGAATAGATTAAAAATGATACGATGAAAATAAAAACTCAGCATGGAGTACAGCTGAAAACTGCACCTTGCACATCCTCAAAATAAAAATTCTTTTCGGATCGACATATTGAAATCAAATACAAAATCAGGAACTGAATTCGGTCACCCCAGCAACAAAATCCAAACAGGACTAAGTCAATTGCAGCATGGACATCATATTGATAACGAAAAATTACATACAACATTGAATTAGCAGTAGGTGGCAGGAAGAGTTGCAGAAAATGCATTACAAGAGCCAGACAATTAAAAATCAAACAAGAGCCAGTATGGAATAGATTAAAAATGATACGATGAAAATAAAAACTAAGCATGGAGTAAAGCTGAAAACTCCACATTGCACATCCTCAAAATAAAAATTCTTTTCGGATCGACATGTTGAAATCAAATACAAAATCAGGAACTAAATTAGGTCACCCCAGCAACAAAAACCAAACAGGAGCCAGTCAATTGCAGCATGGACATCAAATTGATAACGAAAAATTCCATACAACATTGAATTAGCAGCAGGTGGCATGAAGAGATGCAGAAAATGCATTACAAGAGCAAGACAATTAAAAATCAAACAAGAGCCAGTATGGAATAGATTAAAAATGATACGATGAAAATAAGAACTCAGCATGGAGTAAAGCTGAAAACTCCACATTGCACATCCTCAAAATAAAAATTCTTTTAGGATCGACATGTTGAAATCAAATACAAAATCAGGAACTGAATTAGGTCACCCCAGCAACAAAAACTAAACAGGAGCCAGTCAATTGCAGCGTGGACATCAAATTGATAACGAAAAATTCCATACATCATTGAATTAGCAGCAGGTGGCAGGAAGAGTTGCAGAAAATGCATTACAAGAGCCAGACAATTAGAAATCAAACAAGGGCTTGTATGGAATAGATTAAAAATGATACGATGAAATAAAAACTCAGCATGGAGTAAAGATGAAAACTCCACCTTGCACATCCTAAAAATAAAAATTCTTTTCGGATCGACATGTTGAAATCAAATACAAAATCAGGGACTGAATTAGGTCACCCCAGCAAAAAAAACCAAACAGGAGCCAGTCAATTGCAGCATGGACATCAAATTGATAACGAAAAATTCCATACAACATTGAATTAGCAGCAGGTGGCAGGAAGAGTTGCAGAAAATGCATTACAAGAGCCAGACAATTAAAAATCAAACAAGAGCTAGTATGGGATAGATTAAAAATGATACGATGAAAATAAAAACTCAGCATGGAGTAAAGCTGAAAACTCCACCTTGCACATCCTCAAAATAAAAATTCTTTTCGGTTCGACAAGTTGAAATCAAATAAAAAATCAGGAACTGAATTAGGTCACCCCAGCAACAAAAACTAAACAGGAGCCTGTCAATTGCAGCATGCACATCAAATTGATAACGAAAAATTCCATACAACATTGAATTAGCAGCAGGTGACAGGAAGAGTTGCAGAAAATGCATTACATGAGCCAGACATTTAAAAACCAAACAAGAGCCAGTATCGAATAGATTAAAAATGATACGATGAAAATTAAAACTCAGCATGGAGTAAAGCTGAAAACTCCACCTTGCACATCCTTAAAATAAAAATTCTTTTCAGATCGACATGTTGAAATCAAATACAAAATTAGGTACTGAATTAGGTCACCCCAGTTACAAAAACCAAACAGGAGCCAGTCAATTGCAGCATGTACATCAAATTGATAAAAATTCTTTTCAGATCGACATGTTGAAATCAAATACAAAATCAGGTACTGAATTATGTCACCCCAGCAACAAAAACCAAACAGGAGCCAGTCAATTGCAGCATGGACATCAAATTGATAACGAAAAATTCCATACAACATTTAGTTAGCAGCAGTTGGCAGGAAGAGTTGCAGGAATGCATTACAAGAGCCAGGCAATTAAAAATCAAACAAGAGCCTGTATGGAATAGATTAAAAATGATACGATGAAAATAAAAACTCAGCATGGAGTAAAGCTGAAAACTCCACATTGCACATCCTCGAAATAAAAATTCTTTTAGGATCGACATGTTGAAATCAAATACAAAATCAGGAACTGAATTAGGTCACCCCAGCAACAAAAACCAAACAGGAGCCAGTCAATTGCAGCGTGGACATCAAATTGATAACGAAAAATTCCATACATCATTGAATTAGCAGCAGGTGGCAGGAAGAGTCGCAGAAAATGCATTACAAGAGCCAGACAATTAAAAATCAAACAAGAGCCAGTATGGAATAGATTAAAAATGATACGATGAAAATAAAAACTCAGCATGGAGTAAAGATGAAAACTCCACCTTGCACATCCTAAAAATAAAAATTCTTTTCGGATCGACATGTTGAAATCAAATACAAAATCAGGAACTGAATTAGGTCACCCCAGCAACAAAAACCAAACAGGAGCCAGTCAATTGCAGCGTGGACATCAAATTGATAACGAAACATTCCATACGACATTGAATTGGCAGCAGGTGGCAGGAAGAGTTGCAGAAAATGCATTACAAGAGCCAGACAATTAAAAATCAAACAAGAGCTAGTATGGGATAGATTAAAAATGATACGATGAAAATAAAAACTCAGCATGGAGTAAAGCTGAAAACTCCACCTTGCACATCCTCAAAATAAAAATTCTTTTCGGTTCGACATGTTGAAATCAAATAAAAAATCAGGAACTGAATTAGGTCACCCTAGCTACAAAAACCAAACAGGAGGCAGTCAATTGCAGCATGCACATCAAATTGATAACGAAAAATTTCATACAACATTGAATTAGCAGGAAGGGGCAGGAGGAGTTGCAGAAAATGCATTACATGAGCCAGACATTTAAAAACCAAACAAGAGCCAGTATCGAATAGATTAAAAATGATACGATGAAAATTAAAACTCAGCATGGAGTAAAGCTGAAAACTCCACCTTGCACATCCTTAAAATAAAAATTCTTTTCGGATCGACATGTTGAAATCAAATACAAAATCAGGTACTGAATTAGGTCACCCCAGTAACAAAAACCAAACAGGAGCCAGTCAATTGCAGCATGTACATCAAATTGATAAAGAAAAATACCATACAACATTGAATTAGCAGCAGGTGGCAGGAAGAGTTGCAGAAAATGAATTACAGGAGCCAGATAATTAAAAATCAAACAAGAGCCAGTATCGAATATATTAAAAATCATACGATGAAAATAAAAAACTCAGTATGGAGTAAAGCTGAAAACTCCACCCTGCACATCCTCAAAATAAAAATTCTTTTCGGATCGACATGTTGAAATCAAATACAAAATCAGGAACTAAATTAGGTCACCCCAGCAACAAAAGCCAAACAGGAGCCAGTCAATTGCAGCATGGACATCAAATTGATAGCCAAAAATTCCATACAACAATGAATTAGCAACAGGTGGCATGAAGAGTTGCAGAAAATGCATTACAAGAGCCAGACAATTAAAAATCAAACAAGAGCCAGTATGGAATAGATTAAAAATGATACGATGAAAATAAAAACTCAGCATGGAGTAAAGCTGAAAACTGCACCTTGCACATCCTCAAAATAAAAATTCTTTTCGGATCGACATATTGAAATCAAATACAAAATCAGGAACTGAATTCGGTCACCCCAGCAACAAAATCCAAACAGGACTAAGTCAATTGCAGCATGGACATCATATTGATAACGAAAAATTACATACAACATTGAATTAGCAGTAGGTGGCAGGAAGAGTTGCAGAAAATGCATTACAAGAGCCGAGACAATTAAAAATCAAACAAGAGCCCAGTATGGAATAGATTAAAAATGATACGATGAAAATAAAAACTAAGCATGGAGTAAAGCTGAAAACTCCACATTGCACATCCTCAAAATAAAAATTCTTTTCGGATCGACATGTTGAAATCAAATACAAAATCAGGAACTAAATTAGGTCACCCCAGCAACAAAAACCAAACAGGAGCCAGTCAATTGCAGCATGGACATCAAATTGATAACGAAAAATTCCATACAACATTGAATTAGCAGCAGGTGGCAGGAAGAGATGCAGAAAATGCATTACAAGAGCAAGACAATTAAAAATCAAACAAGAGCCAGTATGGAATAGATTAAAAATGATACGATGAAAATAAGAACTCAGCATGGAGTAAAGCTGAAAACTCCACATTGCACATCCTCAAAATAAAAATTCTTTTAGGATCGACATGTTGAAATCAAATACAAAATCAGGAACTGAATTAGGTCACCCCAGCAACAAAAACTAAACAGGAGCCAGTCAATTGCAGCGTGGACATCAAATTGATAACGAAAAATTCCATACATCATTGAATTAGCAGCAGGTGGCAGGAAGAGTTGCAGAAAATGCATTACAAGAGCCAGACAATTAGAAATCAAACAAGGGCTTGTATGGAATAGATTAAAAATGATACGATGAAATAAAAACTCAGCATGGAGTAAAGATGAAAACTCCACCTTGCACATCCTAAAAATAAAAATTCTTTTCGGATCGACATGTTGAAATCAAATACAAAATCAGGGACTGAATTAGGTCACCCCAGCAAAAAAAACCAAACAGGAGCCAGTCAATTGCAGCATGGACATCAAATTGATAACGAAAAATTCCATACAACATTGAATTAGCAGCAGGTGGCAGGAAGAGTTGCAGAAAATGCATTACAAGAGCCAGACAATTAAAAATCAAACAAGAGCTAGTATGGAATAGATTAAAAATGATACGATGAAAATAAGAACTCAGCATGGAGTAAAGATGAAAACTCCACCTTGCACATCCTCAAAATAAAAATTCTTTTCGGATCGACATGTTGAAATCAAATACAAAATCAACAACTGAATTAGGTCACCCCAGCAACAAATACCAAACAGGAGCCAGTCAATTGCAGCATGCACATCAAATTGATAACGAAACATTCCATACGACATTGAATTAGCAGCAGGTGGCAGGAAGAGTTGCAGAAAATGCATTACAAGAGCCAGACAATTAAAAATCAAACAAGAGCTAGTATGGAATAGATTAAAAATGATACGATGAAAATAAAAACTCAGCATGGAGTAAAGCTGAAAACTCCACCTTGCACATCCTCAAAATAAAAATTCTTTTCGGATAGACATGTTGAAATCAAATACAAAATCAGGAACTGAATTAGGTTACCCTAGCAACAAAAACCAAACAGGAGCCTGTCAATTGCAGCATGCACATCAAATTGATAACGAAAAATTCCATACAACATTGAATTAGCAGCAGGTGACAGGAAGAGTTGCAGAAAATGCATTACAAGAGCCAGACATTTAAAAAAAAAACAAGAGCCAGTATGGAATAGATTAAAAATGATACGATGAAAATTAAAACTCAGCATGGAGTAAAGCTGAAAACTCCACCTTGCACATCCTTAAAATAAAAATTCTTTTCAGATCGACATGTTGAAATCAAATACAAAATTAGGTACTGAATTAGGTCACCCCAGTTACAAAAACCAAACAGGAGCCAGTCAATTGCAGCATGTACATCAAATTGATAAAAATTCTTTTCAGATCGACATGTTGAAATCAAATACAAAATCGGATGAATTATGTCACCCCCCCAAAGAACAAAAACCAAACAAGGATTCCATTGCACATGGACATCAAATTGATAACGAAAAATTCCATACAACATTTAGTTAGCGGCGGTTAGGGAAGAGTTGCAGGAATGCATTACAAGAGCCAGGCAATTAAAAATCAAACAAGAGCCTGTATGGAATAGATTAAAAATGATACGATGAAAATAAAAACTCAGCATGGAGTAAAGCTGAAAACTCCACATTGTACATCCTCGAAATAAAAATTCTTTTAGGATCGACATGTTGAAATCAAATACAAAATCAGGAACTGAATTAGGTCACCCCAGCAACAAAAACCAAACAGGAGCCAGTCAATTGCAGCGTGGACATCAAATTGATAACGAAAAATTCCATACATCATTGAATTAGCAGCAGGTGGCAGGAAGAGTCGCAGAAAATGCATTACAAGAGCCAGACAATTAAAAATCAAACAAGAGCCAGTATGGAATAGATTAAAAATGATACGATGAAAATAAAAACTCAGCATGGAGTAAAGATGAAAACTCCACCTTGCACATCCTAAAAATAAAAATTCTTTTAGGATCGACATGTTGAAATCAAATACAAAATCAGGAACTGAATTAGGTCACCCCAGCAACAAAAACCAAACAGGAGCCAGTCAATTGCAGCGTGGACATCAAATTGATAACGAAAAATTCCATACATCATTGAATTAGCAGCAGGTGGCAGGAAGAGTCGCAGAAAATGCATTACAAGCGCCAGACAATTAAAAATCAAACAAGAGCCAGTATGGAATAGATTAAAAATGATACGATGAAAATAAAAACTCAGCATGGAGTAAAGCGGAAAACTACACTTGCACATCCTCAAAATAAAAATTCTTTTCGGATCGACATGTTGAAATCAAATACAAAATCAGGAACTGAATTAGGTCACCCCAGCAACAAAAACCAAACAGGAGCCAGTCAATTGCAGCATGGACATCAAATTGATAACGAAAAATTCCATACAACATTGAATTAGCAGCAGGTGGCAGGAAGAGATGCAGAAAATGCATTACAAGAGCAAGACAATTAAAAATCAAACAAGAGCCAGTATGGAATAGATTAAAAATGATACGATGAAAATAAGAACTCAGCATGGAGTAAAGCTGAAAACTCCACATTGCACATCCTCAAAATAAAAATTCTTTTAGGATCGACATGTTGAAATCAAATACAAAATCAGGAACTGAATTAGGTCACCCCAGCAACAAAAACTAAACAGGAGCCAGTCAATTGCAGCGTGGACATCAAATTGATAACGAAAAATTCCATACATCATTGAATTAGCAGCAGGTGGCAGGAAGAGTTGCAGAAAATGCATTACAAGAGCCAGACAATTAGAAATCAAACAAGGGCTTGTATGGAATAGATTAAAAATGATACGATGAAATAAAAACTCAGCATGGAGTAAAGATGAAAACTCCACCTTGCACATCCTAAAAATAAAAATTCTTTTCGGATCGACATGTTGAAATCAAATACAAAATCAGGGACTGAATTAGGTCACCCCAGCAAAAAAAACCAAACAGGAGCCAGTCAATTGCAGCATGGACATCAAATTGATAACGAAAAATTCCATACAACATTGAATTAGCAGCAGGTGGCAGGAAGAGTTGCAGAAAATGCATTACAAGAGCCAGACAATTAAAAATCAAACAAGAGCTAGTATGGAATAGATTAAAAATGATAGGATGAAAATAAGAACTCAGCATGGAGTAAAGATGAAAACTCCACCTTGCACATCCTCAAAATAAAAATTCTTTTCGGATCGACATGTTGAAATCAAATACAAAATCAACAACTGAATTAGGTCACCCCAGCAACAAATACCAAACAGGAGCCAGTCAATTGCAGCATGCACATCAAATTGATAACGAAACATTCCATACGACATTGAATTAGCAGCAGGTGGCAGGAAGAGTTGCAGAAAATGCATTACAAGAGCTAGTATGGAATAGATTAAAAATGATACGATGAAAATAAAAACTCAGCATGGAGTAAAGCTGAAAACTCCACCTTGCACATCCTCAAAATAAAAATTCTTTTCGGATAGACATGTTGAAATCAAATACAAAATCAGGAACTGAATTAGGTTACCCTAGCAACAAAAACCAAACAGGAGCCAGTCAATTGCAGCATGCACATCAAATTGATAACGAAAAATTCCATACAACAATGAATTAGCGAGGTGACGGGGAAGAGTTGCAGAAAATGCATTACAAGAGCCAGACATTTAAAAAAAAAACAAGAGCCAGTATGGAATAGATTAAAAATGATACGATGAAAATTAAAACTCAGCATGGAGTAAAGCTGAAAACTCCACCTTGCACATCCTTAAAATAAAAATTCTTTTTAGATCGACATGTTGAAATCAAATACAAAATTAGGTACTGAATTAGGTCACCCCAGTTACAAAAACCAAACAGGAGCCAGTCAATTGCAGCATGTACATCAAATTGATAAAAATTCTTTTCAGATCGACATGTTGAAATGAAATACAAAATCAGGTACTGAATTATGTCACCCCAAAAAAAAAAAAAAAAAAAAATGCAGTCAATTGCAGCATGGACATCAAATTGATAACGAAAAATTCCATACAACATTTAGTTAGCAGCAGTTGGCAGGAAGAGTTGCAGGAATGCATTACAAGAGCCAGGCAATTAAAAATCAAACAAGAGCCTGTATGGAATAGATTAAAAATGATACGATGAAAATAAAAACTCAGCATGGAGTAAAGCTGAAAACTCCACATTGCACATCCTCGAAATAAAAATTCTTTTAGGATCGACATGTTGAAATCAAATACAAAATCAGGAACTGAATTAGGTCACCCCAGCAACAAAAACCAAACAGGAGCCAGTCAATTGCAGCATGGACATCAAATTGATAACGAAAAATTCCATACATCATTGAATTAGCAGCAGGTGGCAGGAAGAGTCGCAGAAAATGCATTACAAGAGCCAGACAATTAAAAATCAAACAAGAGCCAGTATGGAATAGATTAAAAATGATACGATGAAAATAAAAACTCAGCATGGAGTAAAGATGAAAACTCCACCTTGCACATCCTAAAAATAAAAATTCTTTTAGGATCGACATGTTGAAATCAAATACAAAATCAGGAACTGAATTAGGTCACCCCAGCAACAAAAACCAAACAGGAGCCAGTCAATTGCAGCGTGGACATCAAATTGATAACGAAAAATTCCATACATCATTGAATTAGCAGCAGGTGGCAGGAAGAGTCGCAGAAAATGCATTACAAGCGCCAGACAATTAAAAATCAAACAAGAGCCAGTATGGAATAAATTAAAAATGATACGATGAAAATAAAAACTCAGCATGGAGTAAAGCGGAAAACTACACTTGCACATCCTCAAAATAAAAATTCTTTTCGGATCGACATGTTGAAATCAAATACAAAATCAGGAACTGAATTAGGTCACCCCAGCAACAAAAACCAAACAGGAGCCAGTCAATTGCAGCGTGGACATCAAATTGATAACGAAAAATTCCATACCACATTGAATTAGCAGCAGGTGGCAGGAAGAGTTGCAGAAAATGCATTACAAGAGCAAGACAATTAAAATCAAACAAGAGCCAGTATGGCATAGATTAAAAATGATACGATGAAAATAAAAACTCAGCATGGAGTAAAGCTGAAAACTCCACCTTGCACATCCTCAAAATAAAAATTCTTTTCGGATCGACATGTTGAAATCAAATACAAAATCAGCAACTGAATTAGGTCACCCCAGCAACAAAAACCAAACAGGAGCCAGTCAATTGCAGCATGCACATCAAATTGATAACGAAACATTCCATACGACATTGAATTAGCAGCAGGTGGCAGGAAGAGTTGCAGAAAATGCATTACAAGAGCCAGACATTTAAAAATCAAACAAGAGCCAGTATGGAATATATTAAAAATGATACGATGAAAATTAAAACTTAGCATGGAGTAAAGCTGAAAACTCCACCTTGCACATCCTTAAAATAAAAATTCTTTTCGGATCGACATGTTGAAATCAAATACAAAATCAGGTACTGAATTAGGTCACCCCAGTAACAAAAACCAAACAGGAGCCAGTCAATTGCAGCATGTACATCAAATTGATAAAGAAAAATACCATACAACATTGAATTAGCAGCAGGTGGAAGAAGAGTTGCAGAAAATGCATTACAAGAGCCAGATAATTAAAAATCAAACAAGAGCCCGTATCGAATAGATTAAAAATCATACGATGAAAATAAAAAACTCAGTATGGAGTAAAGTTGAAAACTCCTCCCTGAACATCCTCAAAATAAAAATTCTTTTCGGATCGCATGTTGAAATCAAATACAAAATCAGGAACTGAATTATGTCACCCCAGCAACAAAAACCAAACAGGAGCCAGTCAATTGCAGCATGGACATCAAATTGATAACGAAAAATTCCATACAACATTTAATTAGCAGCAGGTGGCAGGAAGAGTAGCAGAAATGCATTACAAGAGCCAGACAATTAAAAATCAAACAAGAGCCAGTATGCAATAGATTAAAAATGATACGATGAAAATAAAAACTCAGCATGGAGTAAAGATGAAAACTCCACCTTGCACATCCTCAAAATAAAAATTCTTTTCGGATCGACATGTTGAAATCAAATACAAAATTAGGAACTAAATTATTTCACCCCAGCAACAAAAACCAAACAGGAACCAGTCAATTGCAGCATGGACATCAAATTGATAGCGAAAAATTCCATACAACAATGAATTAGCAACAGGTGGCATGAAGAGTTGCAGAAAATGCATTACAAGAGCCAGTCAATTAAAAATCAAACAAGAGCCAATATGGAATAGATTAAAAATGATACGATGAAAATAAAAACTCAGCATGGAGTAAAGCTGAAAACTGCACCTTGCACATCCTCAAAATAAAAATTCTTTTCGGATCGACATATTGAAATCAAATACAAAATCAGGAACTGAATTCGGTCACCCCAGCAACAAAAACCAAACAGGAGCCAGTCAATTGCAGCATGGACATCAAATTGATAACGAAAAATTCCATACAACATTTAATTAGCAGCAGGTGGCAGGAAGAGTAGCAGAAATGCATTACAAGAGCCAGACAATTAAAAATCAAACAAGAGCCAGTATGCAATAGATTAAAAATGATACGATGAAAATAAAAACTCAGCATGGAGTAAAGATGAAAACTCCACCTTGCACATCCTCAAAATAAAAATTCTTTTCGGATCGACATGTTGAAATCAAATACAAAATTAGGAACTAAATTATTTCACCCCAGCAACAAAAACCAAACAGGAACCAGTCAATTGCAGCATGGACATCAAATTGATAGCGAAAAATTCCATACAACAATGAATTAGCAACAGGTGGCATGAAGAGTGGTAGAAAATGCATTACAAGAGCCAGTCAATTAAAAATCAAACAAGAGCCAATATGGAATAGATTAAAAATGATACGATGAAAATAAAAACTCAGCATGGAGTAAAGCTGAAAACTGCACCTTGCACATCCTCAAAATAAAAATTCTTTTTGGATCGACATATTGAAATCAAATACAAAATCAGGAACTGAATTCGGTCACCCCAGCAACAAAAACCAAACAGGAGCCAGTCAATTGCAGCATGGACATAAAATTGATAACGAAAAATTCCATACAACATTGAATTAGTAGTAGGTGGCATTAAGAGTTACAGAAAATGCATTACAAGGGCCAGACAATTAAAAATAAAACAAGAGCCAGTATGGAACAGATTAAAAATGATAAGATGAAAATAAAAACTCAGCATGGAGTAAAGCTGAAAACTCCACTTGCACATCCTTAAAATAAAAATTCTTTTCGGATCGGCATGTTGAAATCAAATACAAAATCAGGAACTGAATTAGGTCACCCCAGCAACAAAAACCAAACAGGAGCCAGTCAATTGCAGCGTGGACATCAAATTGATAACGAAAAATTCCATACAACATTGAATTAGCAGCAGGTGGCAGGAAGAGTTGCAGAAAATGCATTACAAGAGCAAGACAATTAAAAATCAAACAAGAGCCAGTATGGAATAGATTAAAAATGATACGAAGAAAATAAAAACTCAGCATGGAGTAAAGCTAAAAACTGCACCTTGCACATCCTCAAAATAAAAATTATTTTCGGATCGACATCTTGAAATCAAATACAAAATCAGCAACTGAATTAGGTCACCCCAGCAACAAAAACCAAACAGGAGCCGGTCAAATGCAGCATGCACATCAAATTGATAGCGAAACATTCCATACGACATTGAATTAGCAGCAGGTGGCAGGAAGAGTTGCAGAAAATGCATTACAAGAGCCAGACAATTAAAAATCAAACAAGAGCTAGTATGGAATAGATTAAAAATGATACGATGAAAATAAAAACTCAGCATGGAGTAAAGCTGAAAACTCCACCTTGCACATCCTCAAAATAAAAATTCTTTTCGGATCGACATGTTGAAATCAAATACAAAATCAGGAACTGAATTAGGTCACCCTAGCAACAAAAACCAAACAGGAGCCAGTCAATTGCAGCATGCACATCAAATTGATAACGAAAAATTCCATACAACATTGAATTAGCAGCAGGTGGCAGGAAGAGTTGCAGAAAATGCGTTACAAGAGCCAGACATTTAAAAATCAAACAAGAGTCAGTATGGAATAGATTAAAAATGAAACGATGAAAATTAAAACTCAGCATGGAGTAAAGCTGAAAACTCCACCTTGCACATCCTTAAAATAAAAATTCTTTTCAGATCGACATGTTGAAATCAAATACAAAATCAGGTATTGAATTAGGTCATACCAGTTACAAAAACCAAACAGGAGCCAGTCAATTGCAGCATGTACATCAAATTGATAAAAATTCTTTTCAGATCGACATGTTGAAATCAAATACAAAATCAGGTACTGAATTATGTCACCCCAGAGACAAAAACCATACAGGAGCTAGTCAATTGCAGCATGGACATCAAATTGATAACGAAAAATTCCATACAACATTTAATTAGCAGCAGGTGGCAGGAAGAGTTGCAGAAATGCATTACAAGAGCCAGACAATTAAAAATCAAACAAGAGCCAGTATGGAATAGATTAAAAATGATACGATGAAAATAAAAACTCTGCATGGGGTAAAGCTGAAAACTCCACCTTGCACATCCTCAAAATAAAAATTCTTTTCGGATCGACATGTTGAAATCAAATACAAAATCACTAACTGAATTAGGTCACCCCAGCAACAAAAACCAAACAGGAGCCAGTGAATTGCAGCATGTACATCAAATTGATAAAGAAAAATACCATACAACATTGAATTAGCAGCAGCTGGCAGGAAGAGTCGTAGAAAATGCATTACAAGAGCCAGACAATTAAAAATCAAACAAGAGCCAGTATGGAATAGAGTAAAAATCATACGATGAAAATAAAAAACTCAGTATGGAGTAAAGCTGAAAACTCCACCCTGCACATCCTCAAAATAAAAATTCTTTTCGGATCGACATGTTGAAATCAAATACAAAATCAGGAACTTAATTATGTCACCCCAGCAACAAAAACCAACCAGGAGCCAGTCAATTGGAGCATAAACATCAAATTGATAACGAAAAATTCCATACAACATTGAATTAGCAGCAGGTGGCAGGAAGAGTTGCAGAAAATGCATTACAAGAGCCAGACAATAAAAAATCAAACAAGAGCTAGTATGGAATAGATTAAAAATGATACGATGAAAATAAGAACTCAGCATGGAGTAAAGCTGAAAACTCCACCTTGCACATCCTCAAAATAAAAATTCTTTTCGGATAGACATGTTGAAATCAAATACAAAATCAGGAACTGAATTAGGTTACCCTAGCAACAAAAACCAAACAGGAGCCAGTCAATTGCAGCATGCACATCAAATTGATAACGAAAAATTCCATACAACATTGAATTAGCAGCAGGTGGCAGGAAGAGTTGCAGAAAATGCATTACAAGAGCCAGACATTTAAAAAAAAAACAAGAGCCAGTATGGAATAGATTAAAAATGATACGATGAAAATTAAAACTCAGCATGGAGTAAAGCTGAAAACTCCACCTTGCACATCCTTAAAATAAAAATTCTTTTCAGATCGACATGTTGAAATCAAATACAAAATTAGGTACTGAATTAGGTCACCCCAGTTACAAAAACCAAACAGGAGCCAGTCAATTGCAGCATGTACATCAAATTGATAAAAATTCTTTTCAGATCGACATGTTGAAATCAAATACAAAATCAGGTACTGAATTATGTCACCCCAGCAACAAAAACCAAACAGGAGTAAGTCAATTGCAGCATGGACATCAAATTGATAACGAAAAATTCCATACAACATTTAGTTAGCAGCTGTTGGCAGGAAGAGTTGCAGAAATGCATTACAAGAGCCAGACAATTAAAAATCAAACAAGAGCCTGTATGGAATAGATTAAAAATGATACGATGAAAATAAAAACTCAGCATGGAGTAAAGCTGAAAACTCCACATTGCACATCCTCGAAATAAAAATTCTTTTAGGATCGACATGTTGAAATCAAATACAAAATCAGGAACTGAATTAGGTCACCCCAGCAACAAAAACCAAACAGGAGCCAGTCAATTGCAGCGTGGACATCAAATTGATAACGACAAATTCCATACATCATTGAATTAGCAGCAGGTGGCAGGAAGAGTTGTAGAAAATGCATTACAAGAGCCAGACAATTAAAAATCAAACAAGAGCCAGTATGGAATAGATTATAAATGATATGATGAAAATAAAAACTCAGCATGGAGTAAAGATGAAAACTCCACCTTGCACATCCTAAAAATAAAAATTCTTTTCGGATCGATATGTTGAAATCAAATACAAAATCAGGAACTAAATTAGGTCACCCCAGCAACAAAAACCAAATAGGAGCCAGTCAATTGCAGCATGGACATCAAATTGATAACGAAAAATTCCATACAACATTGAATTAGCAGCAGGTGGCAGGAAGAGATGCAGAAAATGCATTACAAGGGCCAGACAATTAAAAAACAAACAAGAGCCAGTATGGAATAGATTAAAAATGATACGATGAAAATAAAAACTCAGCATGGAGTAAAGCGGAAAACTCCACTTGCACATTATCAAAATAAAAACTCTTTTCGGATCGACATGTTGAAATCAAATACAAAATCAGGAACTGAATTAGGTCACCCCAGCAACAAAAACCAAACAGGAGCCAGTCAATTGCAGCGTTGACATCAAATTGATAACGAAAAATTCCATACAACATTGAATTAGCAGCAGGTGGCAGGAAGAGTTGCAGAAAATGCATTACAAGAGCAAGACAATTAAAATCAAACAAGAGCCAGTATGGCATAGATTAAAAATGATACGATGAAAATAAAAACTCAGCATGGAGTAAAGCTGAAAACTCCACCTTGCACATCCTCAAAATAAAAATTCTTTTCGGATCGACATGTTGAAATCAAATACAAAATCAGCAACTGAATTAGGTCACCCCAGCAACAAAAACCAAACAGGAGTAAGTCAATTGCAGCATGCACATCAAATTGATAACGAAACATTCCCTACGACATTGAATTAGCAGCAGGTGGCAGGAAGAGTTGCAGAAAATGCATTACAAGAGCCAGACATTTAAAAATCAAACAAGAGCCAGTATGGAATATATTAAAAATGATACGATGAAAATTAAAACTTAGCATGGAGTAAAGCTGAAAACTCCACCTTACACATCCTTAAAATAAAAATTCTTTTCGGATCGACATGTTGAAATCAAATACAAAATCAGGTACTGAATTAGGTCACCCCAGTAACAAAAACCAAACAGGAGCCAGTCAATTGCAGCATGTACATCAAATTGATAAAGAAAAATACCATACAACATTGAATTAGCAGCAGGTGGAAGAAGAGTTGCAGAAAATGCATTACAAGAGCCAGATAATTAAAAATCAAACAAGAGCCCGTATCGAATAGATTAAAAATCATACGATGAAAATAAAAAACTCAGTATGGAGTAAAGTTGAAAACTCCTCCCTGAACATCCTCAAAATAAAAATTCTTTTCAGATCGCATGTTGAAATCAAATACAAAATCAGGAACTGAATTATGTCACCCCAGCAACAAAAACCAAACAGGAGCCAGTCAATTGCAGCATGGACATCATATTGATAACGAAAAATTCCATACAACATTTAATTAGCAGCAGGTGGCAGGAAGAGTAGCAGAAATGCATTACAAGAGCCAGACAATTAAAAATCAAACAAGAGCCAGTATGCAATAGATTAAAAATGATACGATGAAAATAAAAACTCAGCATGGAGTAAAGATGAAAACTCCACCTTGCACATCCTCAAAATAAAAATTCTTTTCGATCGACATGTTGTAATCAAATACAAAATTAGGAACTAAATTATTTCACCCCGGCAACAAAAACCAAACAGGAGCCAGTCAATTGCAGCATGGACATCAAATTGATAACGAAAAATTCCATACATCATTGAATTAGCAGCAGGTGGCAGGAAGAGTTGCAGAAAATGCATTACAAGAGCCAGACAATTAAAAATCAAACAAGAGCTTGTATGGAATAAATTAAAAATGATACGATGAAAATAAAAACACAGCATGGAGTAAAGATGAAAACTCCACCTTGCACATCCTAAAAATAAAAATTCTTTTCGGATCGACTTGTTGAAATCAAATACAAAATCAGGGACTGAATTAGGTCACCCCAGCAACAAAAACCAAACAGGAGCCAGTCAATTGCAGCATGGACATAAAATTGATAACGAAAAATTCCATACAACATTGAATTAGTAGTAGGTGGCAGGAAGAGTTACAGAAAATGCATTACAAGGGCCAGACAATTAAAAATAAAACAAGAGCCAGTATGGAACAGATTAAAAATGATAAGATGAAAATAAAAACTCAGCATGGAGTAAAGCTGAAAACTCCACTTGCACATCCTTAAAATAAAAACTCTTTTCGGATCGGCATGTTGAAATCAAATACAAAATCAGGAACTGAATTAGGTCACCCCAGCAACAAAAACCAAACAGGAGCCAGTCAATTGCAGCATGGACATCAAATTGATAACGAAAAATTCCATACAACATTGAATTAGCAACAGGTGGCAGGAAGAGTTGCAGAAAATGCATTACAAGAGCCAGACAAATAAAAATCAAACAAGAGCCAGTACGGAATAGATTAACAATGATACGATGAAAATAAAAACTCAGCATGGAGTAAAGCTGAAAACTCCACCTTGCACATCCTCAAAATAAAAATTCTTTTCGGATCGACATGTTGAAATCAAATACAAAATCAGGAACTGAATTAGGTCACCCTAGCAACAAAAACCAAACAGGAGCCAGTCAATTGCAGCATGCACATCAAATTGATAACGAAAAATTCCATACAACATTGAATTAGCAGCAGGTGGCAGGAAGAGTTGCAGAAAATGCGTTACAAGAGCCAGACATTTAAAAATCAAACAAGAGTCAGTATGGAATAGATTAAAAATGAAACGGTGAAAATTAAAACTCAGCATGGAGTAAAGCTGAAAACTCCACCTTGCACATCCTTAAAATAAAAATTCTTTTCAGATCGACATGTTGAAATCAAATACAAAATCAGGTATTGAATTAGGTCATACCAGTTACAAAAACCAAACAGGAGCCAGTCAATTGCAGCATGTAAATCAAATTGATAAAAATTCTTTTCAGATCGACATGTTGAAATCAAATACAAAATCAGGTACTGAATTATGTCACCCCAGCAACAAAAACCATACAGGAGCCAGTCAATTGCAGCATGGACATCAAATTGATAACGAAAAATTCCATACAACATTTAATTAGCAGCAGGTGGCAGGAAGAGTTGCAGAAATGCATTACAAGAGCCAGACAATTAAAAATCAAACAAGAGCCAGTATGGAATAGATTAAAAATGATACGATGAAAATAAAAACTCTGCATGGAGTAAAGCTGAAAACTCCACCTTGCACATCCTCAAAATAAAAATTCTTTTCGGATCGACATGTTGAAATCAAATACAAAATCACTAACTGAATTAGGTCACCCCAGCAACAAAAACCAAACAGGAGCCAGTGAATTGCAGCATGTACATCAAATTGATAAAGAAAAATACCATACCACATTGAATTAGCTGCAGGTGGCAGGAAGAGTCGTAGAAAATGCATTACAAGAGCCAGACAATTAAAAATCAAACAAGAGCCAGTATGGAATAGAGTAAAAATCATACGATGAAAATAAAAAACTCAGTATGGAGTAAAGCTGAAAACTCCACCCTGCACATCCTCAAAATAAAAATTCTTTTCGGATCGACATGTTGAAATCAAATACAAAATCAGGAACTTAATTATGTCACCCCAGCAACAAAAACCAACCAGGAGCAAGTCAATTGGAGCATGAACATCAAATTGATAACGAAAAATTCCATACAACATTGAATTAGCAGCAGGTGGCAGGAAGAGTTGCAGAAAATGCATTACAAGTGCCAGTATGGAATAGATTAAAAATAATATGATGAAAATAAAAACTCAGTATGGAGTAAAGCTGAAAACTCCACCCTGCACATCCTCAAAATAAAAAATTCTTTTCGAATCGACATGTTGAAATCGAATACAAAATCAGGAACTGAATTATGTCACCCCAGCAACAAAAACCAAACAGGAGCCAGTCAATTGCAGCATGGACATCAAATTGATAACGAAAAATTCCATACAACATTGAATTAGCAGCAGGTGGCAGGAAGAGTTGCAGAAAATGCATTGCAAGAGCCAGACAATTAAAAATCAAACAAGAGCTAGTATGGAATAGATTAAAAATGATACGGTGAAAATAAAAACTCAGCATGGAGTAAAGCTGAAAACTCCACCTTGCACATCCTGAAAATAAAAATTCTTTTCGGATCGACATGTTGAAATCAAATACAAAATCAGGAACTGAATTAGGTCACCCCAGCAACAAAAACCAAACAGGAGCCAGTCAATTGCGGCATGGACATCAAATTGATAACGAAAAATTCCATACAACATTGAATTAGCAGCAGGTGGCAGGAAGAGTTGTAGAAAATGCATTACAAGAGCCAGACAATTAAAAATCAAACAAGAGCCAGTATGGAATAGATTAAAAATGATATGATGAAAATAAAAACTCAGCATGGAGTAAAGCTGAAAACTCCACCTTGCACATCCTCAAAATAAAAATTCTTTTCGGATCGTCATGTTGAAATCAAATACAAAATCTGGAACTGAATTAGGTCACCCGAGCAACAAAAACCAAACAGGAGCCAGTCAATTGCAGCATGCACTTCAAATTGATAACGAAAAATTCCATACAACATTGAATTAGCAGCAGATGGCAGGAAGAGTTGCGGAAAATGCATAACAAGAGCCAGACATTTAAAAATCAAACAAGAGCCAGTATGGAATAGATTAAAAATGATACGATGAAAATAAAAACTCAACATGGAGTAAAGCTGAAAACTCCACCTTGCACATCCTCAAAATAAAAAATTCTTTTCGGATCGACATGTTGAAATCGAATACAAAATCAGGTACTGAATTGGGTCACCCCAGTTACAAAATCCAACCAGGAGCCAGTCAATTGCAGCATGTACATCAAATTGATAAAGAAAAATACCATACAACATTGAATTAGCAGCAGGTGGCAGGAAGAGTTGCAGAAAATGCATTACAAGAGCCAGACAATTACAAATCAAACAAGAGCCAGTATGGAATAGATTAAAAATCATACGATCAAAATAAAAAACTCAGTATGGAGTAAAGCTAAAAACTCCACCCTGCACATCCTCAAAATAAAAATTCTTTTCGGATCGACATGTGGAAATTGAATACACAATCAGGTACTGAATTAGGTCACCCCAGCAACAAAAATCAAATAGAAGCCAGTCAATTGCAGCATGTACATCAAATTGTTAAAGAAACATTCCATACAACATTGAATTAGCAGCAGGTGGCAGGAAGAGTTGCAGAAAATACATTACAAGCAGCATGCACATCATGCGATAAAAAAAATCAATGAAACAACTTGGAATGATGAGGAAAATTATAAAACATCCAGGAGCTGGTTTGAACCTTGTGATCTAAAAAAAATTTCGAAGAAAACAGGTTTGAGTAGATAAGGTAACACATTTGGTGCCATCTCGGTTCAATTCAATTAAAAATCGAGCATGGAATGGATCTAAAAATTCAGCGTCGTCTGTCATACGATGAAAATAAAAATTCAGTATGGAATAGATATGAAAACTCACTGTTAAACCAATGCAACCTGGGTGAAGTGGAAGATGTAAGTGTAAGGGGGTTCATATCTGCAACCAATAAAAGAAGAAATTATGCTACAAAACCGTATAATGAGCAACAAATTAACAGAGACTTTGCAGACTCACAGAAAACCAAACGGAAGCCAAGAAGAAGGCGGACGAAGTGTTAATGTGAGCAAATCTGTTAGAAATACATAGAAAGAAGGAGTTAAACTTCAATGAAAACCAACTTGGACAACAGCATGTAAGAGAAACTCACAAATAAGATGATAGAAAAACCGAACAAGAATATGGAGGATGGCAGAGGTGCAGATCTGAGAAAATAATTAAATTAAATGGAGATAGCTTGGAATCAAAAAAACATAATGGAGAACAATTAAAGAACATACCTGTAACCTCGCAGAGATCAACGAACCACAAGATCGAAGTGATAAGATATCAGATCTATGAAAAAATAAATAAAAACCAAATAAAAGAAAAGAAAAGTGAAATCAATTAGACTGGAAGAGCATTTTCAACAGATCAGGAAGAGTGAAATACATGGAACTCACCAGCGAAGAAGAAGATGAAAGTATATTATCTCCACAGACAATACTTCCTGAAAATCAGAGAAGCCTTCGATCAGACCGCCCGGAGCATCGACGGCATGTGTTGTCCGAGGATGAGATCATACGATGGATGGGAAAGAAACGCAGGAGGGACGATCCGGTGAATGAGGGGGCGAGAGAGATGGAGGCTATCGAAAACCCTAGAGGAAGGGAGATGAAAGTCGAGCTTTTCGGACGGGGTGAGCTTAACGCTCACGTGAAAGGCACATGTATGGAAGTCAAATGGGGGAAAGTGTGCTTCAGGGTTTTGCAACCTGAAGTGCCGCACTGAAGTGGCGTGGGCTGGAACTCAACACTTCCCAAATTTTTATTCATTTACAGGGAAACAAACACACCGAAGTGGGCCGGAAGTGGCCACTTCGGCCACTTCGGTGCCCACTTCGGTGAAACAAACGGCCCCTTAATGTTGATATACTTACTTTTGCTCCTGCTTTTATTTTGTTTGGCAAAGAATACAACAACACCGTTTTCACAAAGTGTTTTAGTGGTATTTGAATGGAATCGACAACTTTAAGCTCACCAAAAAAGTTCTTCTACCAAATGGCTTGTCTTGTAGCTTCAATGAATGCAAGAAATTCTGCCTCCATAGTAAACGTAGCAATAATTCTTTGTTTAACACTCTCCTTAGATATAGCTTGTCCTGTGAGAAAAAAAGATATAGGTAGCAGTATATATATATATACTGCTATACTTATCAAAAGTAATGAGGATGTTGTGGCATTACCTACAATAATTTTTCAAAGTCACAGCTTCTTGACGTTTATATTAATTAAATGACTTGAGCTATTCAAACTTTCCAAAGTTTAATTAGAAACATAATCCTACTAGGGTTAATGTGGATAAATGATAACCTTCATTTTAATTATTGAAGGAACCACAAGGTTATCACAATAAAATTAATATCATACAATTACTAATATGTAGCAATGAACAATGTTTCCAAATAAAACTAATGCATAGACAATTAGCATAAGAGAAAATATGATTAATTAAAATAATTTTAAACATTACGTTCAAACATAATAGACAAAAAGTGAGTTCTGATATCATGTTACAAAAACAATAATGAATATAAAAGAATATGAAAAGACTAGCAAAAGAGGATAGCAATACCTCCTGCCCATTTGTGCTTGATAGGTAGCAATAATCACCTAAAATTAGTATAGATAATTGCTTATCAACTAAAGCTTCTAGTCTTGTTCTTCTTTTGAAAACTAAAGTTTGATGTTGATGAAAGCACAAGCCCTAATATAGACATTATTAGGACCTTTTTCTATAACTCCTAAAATATTTAAACTACACTGATTATTTCCTCCATCAAATAATAATAGGCTAGCTTTAATTTGTAACTTATTCACAATTAAGAATAAGTGTCTATCTCCATAATGTGGCAAATGATCAACAACCATAGAATGTGAACCACCTCTAAGGAAGAGTTGAAGTGTTTTTTTTCTATACAAATTATGTCATATTTCTCAATTTCATAAATGGGTTTCCTTCTTCCTAGATAAAGGTCATAACTATCAAAACTTGAAACTTTTATTGAAATTATACAAATCAAACATATTTTGAATATCAACTAATATAAATCTCAATGAGTTTGTAAAAATCTATATTAGATTTAAAATCTAAACATAACAACAGATGTGGGGAATACTTAGAAAAGATGTTGATTATTAAATATTAAGGGATATGGAAGAATAAGATTTAAACCTAAATTCATAATTGTAAACCGTGTACAAAGATTGTTAGCGTCTCATGGGATAATATACATGAGACAAAGACCAACAAGAAATTTTAAGTTGACAAATGCTATTCATCATTAGTGTAATATATATTTTTTTAAGAGTAGCACTTTTAATCATTTTATTAACTAGTCTTTCATTAATTTTTCATTTTATAATGTCATTTTACAAGTGCTAGTTCTATTAGAGGTTCCAGACTAATCAATAGGCGAGGCACAAAGATTTGCAAATCTAATTTTATACATTGTCTATGTCTGCGGGGCTAAGCCTAGAGAATCAATGTACCAAAAGAGGTGAAAACACAAGTACAATGGTATAGAAGAGGTGAAAAAACAAGTACAATGGTCTAGTAAATATCATCACTTAATGGGACTCATAATGATCTAAGATCTCCACTCTGAAGACTTAATTAATCAACCTTCCAATGATCATGACTGATAAGTATACAATTATACTATATTTTACATATCAATTTGTATACTTATCGAGTTGATATTGGGGTAATTTAGTGGAATACGAGGCTAAATTGGGTACAAATTGTCTTCGCAGGCATCAGGTGTAGGTTAAAGCCAAAGGAGAGCCAAAGGAAGTGATTTGGAATAAAAATGTCGAAAATGGCATGCTCTTGACTTAGCAACTTGGAAGATAGTACTACTTACGGGCATTTTACGGCAGGTTTACGGTCGTAAGCGACATTCCAAAGACCTTACGGCCATCCTTATGCCCGTAAGAGAAGTAGCCCTGGAATACAGAGAACCTTACGGTCGGGACTTACGGCCATAAGTGAGACCGTAAGTAGGAAACAGAGGAGTTTACGGGAGCCGCTTATGCCCGTAAGGATGTAGGGCAAGATTCAAAGATGAGGATTACAGTCATGACATTATGGCCGTAAGTTGGACCATAAACCGAAGACAGAGGTCCTTACGGGCAAGGCTTACAGCCGTAATCGGTGGCGTAAGGCACGGGAAAAGTTGAAAGCCCGACGCTTACAGCCTTGCTTATGCCCATAAGCTGGCAGTAAACTTACCCATATATAAGACTGGACTGAATCTGATTTAGGGGTTAGGTTTTATTTTCTATTTTTGGGGGAAAAAGGGCTGGAGAAGAACGAAGACAAGCTGTGAGATCAAGGGCTATTCAATCCTCTTCAAGGTCACGAAGTCGAGAAGGTGTTCATCATCATCACCATCATCTATAAAGACATCATTGCAATGAGGGTCGTGTTTCTCTCAACGTCGAGAGGAATTCAGTGCCGATTCTCGTATTTTTGGTTTTTAAGGGAGTTTATATTTGTATTTTCATTATGAAAATGAACTTGTGCTACATTTTGATCGCTTTGTATTACATAATGAGCTAAGCCCCTTTAGGGAGCTTGGACTTGAAATTCTAGGGATTTTGTGAATTCTATTTGTATTTCTTAAGTTCAATCAATTCTGTAGTTTGATTATGGAATGCATGTGTAATTAGATCCAATTCTTGTTGCATGATTTCTTGGTTGTTGATGAGCGGTAAAAACCCACTAACTGCCTAATCGAGCATGCTGTGAAAACCCGTTGATTCTTAAGAACCAACGTGCTATGAAAACCCGTTGGTTCTTAAGAACCAGCGTGCGGTGAAAACCCCTTGGATCTTGGTAAGTAGCGTGTGGTGAAAACCCGTCATAATACCACATTCCTTTCAAACTTCTATCCTCATTGTGTAAGGAGTATATAGAGAATTCTGGGCTTCATTGTTTAAACCCTAGGGGAGTATTGTCCAAGTACTCCCGTTGATCTAGATAGTGTTGATCCCTTGTGTAAGTTTCTTTCCCCAGTTCAATCCTAGGTAACTGCAACCGTTAAGCTTATCCATTACCACATCATTCAGGCTAGATTTCTTAGACTGAAGATAGTACTAGTGACTTTGCTCCCTGAGGTTCGACAACTCAACCCTTCATTGGGTCCACTTTATTACTTGATGATTCGTACACTTACAGTGACGCAAAGAGCATGTCAATGACCTCTACTCGATGCAATATGACTCCACCATGATCTCCACCATGATGACCATGGATATTTGGCTCCTTTTCGAGGGATTGATTGATGCTTCTTCACCTACCCCAAGGTCTCTCTTGCACCTTAAATCTCTTAGTTAGGACTTGTATTCTCTACCATATAGAC
Source organism: Dioscorea dumetorum (assembly GCA_902712375.1). Classification (NCBI taxonomy): domain Eukaryota; kingdom Viridiplantae; phylum Streptophyta; class Magnoliopsida; order Dioscoreales; family Dioscoreaceae; genus Dioscorea; species Dioscorea dumetorum. Next base: position 824,731 of record CACTHL010000635.1, read on the forward strand.
AATCTCTTGACACTTTTCTCTTTTATCCTGATTCTTGAAACATCCAAATCTGGCATTACAACTTAGTTACAAATGAGTTGCAACTTAGCACACCAGCTAACCTTGGGTTACTTATAACACCTTGTTGTAACATGATATCATGACACCTCCAACCCTCCTTTTGAGTTTGAATATGAATACTATTGAATTCTCCTAATCTTTACTATGACATAAACCAAGGGAACCGTCACACTACATCAATAAGAACCTCTCTAGGATCTTCTAATTCATCCATCCTTGGGTCTTAACATGACCCAACATGGTGTTCTTCAATCACGCCAAACTACATGTGATGGAATCTTCAATGATCTCCATCAATGCACCAAATTTGGCTTATAAGCAATCTCCAAAATTTTTTGCAATCATCTAAATTTGGTCTTCAAAAAATCTTCAATGACCTCTAAATCCTTCAATACACTAGATTAGTCTCCAATTAATTTTCAGTGAAACCTTTATCCATGTAAACTTAGTCTTCAATAATTTGAACCACACTTATTTAGCTCCATGCAAAGTTGTCTTCAATTATAATCTCCAAATCTTATCTTTAATGAGTGCTTCCTTGTGTAGCCTCTTCTAAACTTGCCAAACAAAGTCTCTAGCCATCTTTAACTTAATGACTTGTTTCTAATAATAGCTCAGATTCAAATCTTCACGTCCAATTAGGAGCATCACTTGCTTGGAAGGCCTCCAAAAGATAGCATCTCAAACTTGATTTGGGAAATCTCCATGATTCCTCCTTGTCCAAAATAGCCTTTGGATTTGAGATGGCTAGAGATGGCTAGAGATGGCCACCACAAATGATTCTTCAAAAACTTTATCCTCTCATCATATTGCCATCTCTGCAACATGTGTGCTCCAAAGCACTAATTCCCAATGACTAACCGTAACAATCTCCCCTTTTAGGCATTATTTGTTGTTAGTCAAAATAGGTTGCTCACCAACCAATCACCAACCAAAATAGTTAAAATATAAAAATGAAGAGATTAGGTGGTGAAGATTATGGCTTAATTATCTCTCTTTCCCTCCTATAAATAGAGATGAGGGATGAAGGTATTTTGTACCACCAATCAAGAGCGAAGAAAAGAGAAGAAGAGAAAAAATAGAGAGTTAGTATTTTATCTTCTATTTTGAGAAAGAGTTGTTTTCTTTTTCAAAATAGAGAGTGTAACTCCTAATTGTTTTTTTTTCCTTCACTTAGTAAATTCTTCCATCCTTACCGGTGGTTTTACCATAATTTAGTTTGGTGTTTCCATATAAAATCTATGTTCTTCATCTTTACTGTTATTATTTGAAAGTACTTTTGTTGCAAGTTTACTTTACCCGGTTCCTTTATTTCTCAACATGTGGTACCAGAGCCAGACTTAAGGTGTCTACTTATTGTATGCTTTGTGGCTGCCACTAATAATGGATCCTTCATATAAAAAAATAAGTTAGGTTATTATTCACCCTTTGTAGGAACTAGTTACTGCTCTTGAAGCAGTCTGTGACAGAAGCAATGGCAACAAAGTAAGATATTGAAAAATTCAAGGGGAGTAATTTCTCACTGTGGAAGCTGAAAATGAAGCTATCCTGAGGAAGGATAATTCCTTAGCAGCCATTATTGAAAGGCCAACGGAGGTTAAAGATGATAAATGGAATGAGATTGACGGTAATGCCGTTGCAAATCTTCATCTTGCACTAGATCATAGAGTTCTATAAAGCATAGAGGAGAAGAAGAAGGTAAAGGAGATCTGGGATCACCTCATAAAACTATATGAGGCCGAGTCACTCCACAACAAACTTTTTCTCAAAAGACGGTTCTACACTTTGCGTATGGCAGAATCCACTTCAGTGACAGAGCACTTGAACACATTGAATACTCTATTTTGCCAACTCACTTCATTATGGCACAAAATACAGTCAACTGAACGCACTGAACTTCTACTCCAAAGCTTACCAAATTCATATGATCAACTCATCATCAATCCAACAAATAATGTCTTCACGGACATTATTGTCTTCGACGATATTGCAGCTGATATTTTAGAAGAAGAGAACCGGCGCCAAAACAAAGAAGACATGTCTTAAAGGTCGCATCAAACGGAGGCCTTAATGGTGACGAGAGGAAGATCAATGGAATGAAGTCCAAGTGGGCGCTACAATCAAGGTAGATCTAAATCAAGGAGCAAGAAAAACGTCAAATGCTACAATTGCTGTAATAAGGGTCATATGAAGAAGGATTGTTGGAATCTAAATAAGAAGGATTCCAATTCTCAAAAAAAGGTTGCAAGCATCTCAGATGATGGAAATGCCATGGTAGGTGAGGTAGCAACAAACACAGGGAAAAGATTTGCTGATGTTTGGCTTCTAGACTAAGCGGAAACCTTTCATATGACTTCCAGAAAAGAATGGTTCTATCACTACAAACCTATCTCTGGAGGTTCTGTGTATAGCTACAATGATCAAGCTCTGAAGATTGTTGGTATTAGCACCATTGAACTAAAGATGTATGATGGTATAACTCAGACTATTCAAGAAATCCGACATGTGGAAGGCCTGACGAAGAACTTGTTGTCTATTGGACAACTTGGTGATCTTGGCTGTAAAATTGAAGTCAAGAATAAGATCATGAAGATAATTCGAGGTGCACTTGTATTAATAAAAGGAGACAATATAGCTGCAAGTTTGTACATGCTGTAAGGGAAGACTCTGTAAGAAGGAGAAGCTTCAGTTACTATGATAAGTCTGAGTAAAGGATTTACAAAGATATGGCACAAAAGGATTGGACACATATCAGAGCAAGGAATGAAAATTCTTGCAGAGAAAAATCTCCTTCAAGGTCTCACAAAAGTAACACTTCCCTTTTATGAGCATTATATTGTGAGCAAGCAACATCGAGTAAAGTTCAGCACATCTAATTCTAGAAGCAAAACAATTCTAGAATTGGCTCACTCTGATGTGAGACAAGCACCAGTTACGTCCCTGGGAGGAGCAAATTGTTTTGTATCATTTATTGATGATTATTCCAAAAGATGTTGGGTGTATTCTATCAAGAGGAAAGTAGATGTATTTCAAGTCTTCAAATTCTACAAGGCGCGGGTCGAGCTTAATTATGGTGAAAAGATCAAGTGCCTAAGGACAGATAACGAGGAGAATATACTAGCAAAGAATTTGATGAATTTTGTAAGCAAGAAGGCATCAAAAGATAGCTTACTACAACATACACTTCTCAACAAAATGAAGTGGCAGAACGAATGAACAAGACTTTGTTAGAATGAACAAGAGTAATAATGGGAGTTGTAGGCCTGGACAAGAAATTATGAGCAAAAGCAGTTAACACAGCTTGTTATGTGGTGAATTGGTCTCCATCAACTGCAATTGAGTCGAAGACACCGATGGAGATGTGGACTGGTAGGCCAGTGGACTATTCAAACCTTCGTATATTTGGAAGTCCTGTATATGTGATGCACAATGCTTTAGAAACTACAAAGTTGGATAGAAAATCCAGAAAATGTATATTTTTGGGATATGCTGAAGGAGTGAAAAGGTACCGCCTGTGGGATCCCACTACCAATAAGGTTGTAATCAGCAGAGATGTTATCTTCATAGAAGACAAAGACCAAGAGCAAGCAGATGGTGGAAGCACTTTAGAAGAAAGCACAAAGACTATAGGAGTACAGGTAAAAAAAGAAGCTTAAGCTCCATCCGAGCACGAGGAACAAGAGCCAGCTGAATCTGGAGTTCCAGAAGTTCGGTGGTCAACTCGTACGAGGAAGACACTAAGTTGGCATTCTGACTATATTATGGAAATGAATGTTGTATATTGCTTTCTAACTGAGGATAGAGAACCATCAACTCGCCAAAAAGCACTGAATAATTCAGATACATCTCAATAAATGGCAGCAATGCAGGAAAAAAATTGAAACTCTTCATAAAAATAGGACATGGGAGCTGGTATCACTACCAGAAGAGAGAAAACCCATTGGTAATAAATGGGTCTACAAGATCAAGCGCAATAGTGATGATCAGGTAGATCGCTATCGAGCTAAACTAGTGGTGAAAGGATATACCCAAAAGGAAGGAATCGACTTCAACGAAATATTTTTACCTGTGGTTCGACTCACCACAGTTCGAGTAGTTCTAGCAATGTGTGCAATTTTTTACTTGCATCTTGAGCAGTTGGATGTAAAGACTGCATTTCTTTGTGGAGATCTTGAAGAAGAAATATGCATGCTCCAACCAGAAGGATTTGAAGAAAAAGGTCAATAGAACTTTGTTTGCAGGTTGAACAAATCTCTATACGGTCTAAAGCAAGTGCCAAGATGTTGGTGCAAGAGATTTAATTACTTCATCATGAGCCTTGGATATAGCAGACTAAACGCAAACCCTTATGTATATGTTAAGAGGTTTGGAGAAGATGATTTTTTCCTCTTATTGCTGTATGTAGACGATATATTGGTGGCAGGCCCCAACAATGATAATATCGAGCAATTGAAGTCACAGTTAGCTAGGGAATTTGAAATGAAGGACTTGGAACGAGCAAACAATATTTTAGATATGCAAATTTACTGAGACATAAATAATAGGAAGATTTGGCTTTCTCAGAAGAATTATCTAAAGAAGATCTTGCGACGCTTCAACATGCAAGATTGTAAGTCAATTTTTACCCCACTTCCTAGTAATTTTAAGTTATCTTCAAGTATGAGTCCTAGCAATGAAGAAGAGAGGAAAGAGATGTCACGGGTACCGTATGTATCAGCAGTGGGGAGCCTAATGTTCACCATGATTTGTACAAGACCAGACATTTGACATGCAGTGGGGGTGGTAAGAAGGTACATGGTGAATTCTGGTCGAGAGAATTGGAATATTGTTAAGAGGATTATCAGATATATAAAGAAAACCTCAGATGTTGCATTATGGTATAGGGGGCCAAACTTTATTGTCAATGGATATGTTGATGCTGATTATGCAGGTGATCTTGACAAAAGCAAATCCAGTACAGGATATGTGTTCACACTTGCTGGAGGAGTTGTAAGTTGGGTTTCCAAACTGTAATCAGTAGTAGCTATATTAACAATGGAAGCAGAATATCTAGTAGCTACACAAGCCAGCAAAGAAGTAGTGTGGTTGAAAATGGTGTTGGAGGAACTCAAGTATAAACAAGAGAATATTACTCTATATTGTAACAACCAAAGTGCCTTGCATCTTGCAAAGAATCCGGCATTTCATTCCAATACAAAACATATCAGAGTTCAATATCACTTTGTTAGTGAGAAAGTCCAAGAAGGATCGGTGGATATGCAAAAGATTCATACCAAGAACAACATAGCAGATTTCATGACAAAAGCAATCAACACTAACAAATTCATATGGTGCTGATCTTCCTGTGGCTTGACAGAAACATAAGCAACATCAAATGGCGAGGAAGAAAGAATGGTGTGAAGACCTAGTTGACTATCAATCAAATCTTCAAGTGGGAGAATTGTTAGTCAAAATAGGTTTCTCACCAACCAATCACCAATCAAAATACTTAAAATATAAAAATGAAGAAATTAGGTGGTTAAGATTATGGCTTAATTATCTCTCTTTCCCTCCTATAAATAAATATGAGGGATGAAGGTGTTTTGTACCACCAATCATGAGAGAAGAAAAGAGAAGAAGAGAAAAAAATAGAGAGTTAGTATTTTATCTTCTATTTTGAAAAGGAGTTGTTTTCTTCTTCAAAATAGGGAGTGTAACTCCTAATTGTTTTTTTTCCTACACTTAGTAAATTCTTCTATTCTTACTCGTGGTTTTTACCCTAATTTAGTTTGGGGGTTTTCCACGTAAAATTTGTGTTCTTCATCTTTACTGTTATTATTTGAAAGTACTTTTGTTGCAACTCTACTTTCCCCGGTTCCTTTATTTCTCAACATTTGTCACAGGACCAAGTTATAATACATAGTTGCAACATAAGCAAACTAATCAACTTTACTCAGGTGACCACAAAGTAAAATCTTTGACATTTCACATCTCTTCCCCATTGTGACACAATAAAGCCAAAGCTACTAATTCTCTTCCAAAATACACACTTCTTCTTCTACACATACTTTCCCCAAAAACAAAATTGCATATACTCATTGCTCATAACCGCAGATTTTTGTCTTTCTCCTCTATGGTAAAATATCCTCACGAACCATTATTTCACAAATTATGCATTAACGATCAAAGTACTATGTTGTTGAATTCTTTGTTGGGGAATCACTAAGCTTAGTTTTGAATGTAGGTTGTGAGTTTTCAGACCATATTGTAGGTAAAGCAATTATTGTGTTACAGCATGGATTACAACAAGTTCTACTTTAGTTGACGATGCTATAACATGCTTATAAGAACACTTGTTCCCTCACTACTTGCTCCTTTAGCTAGAGGTGGCACAACCTGAACCGTCTGCCTTCAACTTTTGTAAAGTGTGTCACAACAGAGTTGTAACACCCATACTTTCCATTATGTGATATGCCTTATGTTGCAACTTCCTCTCTGGCTATAGTTTCAAAACAATCATGAGTGCTAGACTCATATCCGCACGATTCTATAATATCTCCAAACAAATAAGCATCATTCTAGTAGACAAGTTTTTATTCACATAATGGTAATGTTTATGATTTCCGTCACCATCATATGTAGGAGTGAGTTCTATTACATTTGAGGTTTTCTAATGAGATTTCATGGTAGCAATACAAGCTTAAGTTGAAGCTTAGATCTCCCTCTTTCCTATTGGTTTTTTGCTCTAACTTTCTTAATTACTATTAGTTGTGGATGCTATAATATTGGTAAGAACATCCTGCAGAAGGTATGTTTGTTGATGTTATCCTATGAGTAGGAGCCTTGTTAACAACCTTGATCCTTTAGAAAAATAATCTAATCATCTTTCTATTGTTTCCTACAGAATTAAAGACTGATTTGAATTCTTAATTTAAGCTTTGGTTTCAAGTTGTGTTGCAAAATGAGTTGTAACATCTTTTCTTTCAATTGACAAACATGCAACATGAGTTGTAACATGAGATGAAACATCTTGCTCCGTAACTAGTGTATTCTCTCATATTTGATGACTTGGATCACTTGCTTTATCAATATATGGAGTTTCATTATGCGTTGGCTATAATATGGACTTGTGATGATGCTCCATTGCTCTATGTAATGGACCATCAGACTTTTCTTGTGCTTCTTGGGTTACAACCTTTGTTATAACATGATAGGCAGTGTTATCTTTCCTTGGCGCTTAAGTTACACTTTTTCTTGAACATATCAACCTTTCTCCATGTCACCATTTTCTGCTTCATCTTCATCTTCTCTTGCTTTTCTTGTACATGAGTTGTGGCAATCTACTCTTTTGTCTATATGTCCCCAACCACACTTGAAACAATAAAGATCTTTTCTAGGAGTGGTTGCTCTTCTTCTGCACTTGAGTGGATGAATATCATCAATTGGTCTCACTTCAGTCTTCTTCCTCGTACTGTCCTACGAGTCAGATGATGATGCCCTCGAGTTTAATCTCTTATTCAACTACGTCAATGATGATGAGTTCCTACATAAAATGCTTAATATTCTTCATCGATAGTGGTCTTCAAAGATGATTTTATGGTTGGGTTTTTTGTTTGGATGATGCTTCCACCTTCTTGCATGAAGGTGCCATGAAACATTTGCTAGTGGCTTCAGATCTATTAATTATTGTACCCTAGCTGGCTCAACGTCATACTCTTTCATTGTTTCACTCCATTGAAACTTGTTTAAGTGTTGAAAAGGCAAAAATAAAAACAATAACAACAATAACAAGAACACAACAACAACAATGACAACGATCATAGCACCACTAGTGATAGCATCACAAACTCTTCACTACTTCTCTAATTATATTGAATTCTAATCATTTTAAATTTGTTAATATATATATATATATATATATATATTGTAATGGTCAACCTGATTTGACCATTTAGATTAAACCCTAATCTTTTGCAAATCACTACAGTTGACCTTCCTTTTTTCCGGCATTCCCGGATCCGGTCGAAGGGAGCTCTTTGGTTTTCTTCTTTAGATACTGCCTGTGATTCTTCATGATCTCTCGGCGCCACGCTCTTCTCTTTTCCTTTCCTTTACCATTATAGCTGCTACTTCTCTTTCTCTTGGCCCGATTTGGAAGTGTTAACGATGAAGTTGATCAGGATGATGCTTTCTAATGGTACCGTGCTCCTGTGTTCACTTCGCTGTGATGTTTTGCCCTAAAAGATCTTCGAGCAAACTACTACAGCCCTTGTTTCAGTGTTAGTCTCTGTTGGAAAAAGGTCAGATCTGAGCCACTTCTGTCTTAATTCCTAGGAAAGCAATAATAGAACTTTTGTTACAAAGCAGTGCTCTGTATGTGTGACCTGTGATGTGTTTGTCCCATGGTTGGAATCAGCTTCTTGGTTGTTATGAATCGTGAGAATGGGATTTCAAATCTCTCTCATTATTTTTCTTGTGTAGTTCTATGTTTGTTTTTTTATTCTTTCAATGGAACATTCTTTTTGTTGATGTTTTTATGCGTGGCTTGCTTTCTAACTTGATAAGTATGAGCATGTTGTTTTTTTTTATTGTTTACACTTTTATCTTATTTTAAGCCTCTCTAATTTGAAATGAGAATGACAATTGATCTCAGTCAAATTAATTCATCACCGTTTTGGTGTGGATGTCATTTTAAGGCTCATGAGCAATATTGTTCTAACTGTTTTATTCCCATAAATACTTTTTTGGATGTTGAATTTCCTTTTCCAATATGATACTCCCAGGTTCTAGTTTTTTCTCTAATCCTCCAGCATTTTATGTTCTCAGTCTAGCCAGTTTATGCGCTTGTATTGAAGTGATCTAGTATGCATTTGGCTTAGTTGATTTTTGTGGGTAGCATTTCTTAAGTGTTTGTGTGAATTCGGGTAAATTTAACTGTTTGGTTGCGCGTTGGTGATCCTAGTTTGTAGCTCAGTTGTTCTTTTTCGTCTTGTGAATAGCCTTGCAGTCTAAACAGCGGATTTAGAGCTTGTGGTTGGTTTTAGCGAACCCTTAATACACAGGATTTAGTAATTACACCTTCGTAGCTCGGGACCAGGCAGGCTCTCGCACTCATATAACATAACTCTAAATTTCTTTGTGGATGGCTATATAATTATGTAATTTAATTGATTTTTGATGTTTTTACATTATTTATGATGGTATTATACTCATTATTCTCTATTGGTTAATTATTTAAGTATTTAAGTTACTTATTTTGCGAAGTGAATTATTTGGTATTTATCTCTGTCTATACCCTGTATTTTCTATGGTTTTAGTACATCTCCGCTTACTGGAAAATTGCCGAGCTAGGAGGAGTAAGTCTTAGCCATATGCACATGTCTTCTGTAGTAGCGCTACCATCCGACTGCGGTCGAAAATCCAACATCGGCAATTGATATTCTGTTTGTTCTGTTCTGATTTCACAATCGAAGATCCACCCTCGAGCTCTTGATTCTGTTATGAGTCAAGAAGATGTACACGTTTGTTTTCGAGTATTTTCTGCATTTTTTATTATTTTTATATTCTGAAGATTTTCTGTATTTCTGTCTGGAATACATTTATTCTGAAATATTTACATTACCTGGTATTTCTGCAATCCTACTGGGCCCTTATGACTCTTGCACTCTGCGATTTCCTCTTTCGCAGAGAAGATTAAGCCTAGGATCAGGGATTAAATCTTGGACTCGGATTACTGTCATTGGCTGTAGATCTTATAAGAACTTTCCTATATGAGTGAGACTTGTATTTTTGTCTATATTTTTGCGTTCATAAACTGTGTGTGGCACTGTATTCTGTAGGGCTGCTAAAGCCATACTTGTATGAGCTCTGTTACTGTTGTTCTATTTGTGCTTCTGTATTATTGTTTCTTGTGTTGTCTGTTGGGTTGACTCTGACTAAGTTTGAGATATGAGGCCTTGCACTCAGTGTGGCCCAGTTCCATCAGATGCGACTGGTGTGTTAGCGGGCCGGGCTCTGTACTGGGTAGTGACATATTAAATTGATATCAGAGCTACAGTCAGATGTCACCTTTCTGATTTAAAACTCTGTCAATCTGTGAAAGTATTTTTCTGAGAGTGGGACTGGGTAGTGTAATTTGTCCTCAAGTTCTGACTGTTATCTATGTTTCAGTAATCATGCCAAGGGGTAGAGGGGACTTCACTGAAGGCCTGCAAGCCCACCCCCTGAGCCCATGCAAGAGGAGCAGGAGGCTCTTGATCAGTCAAATGCGGAAGTACAATAGGAAGATCAACCAGATCCCACTTCCTTGACTGACATCATGAGGGAAATGATAATGATGCGTGCTCATTGTCAACAACATACTTCTGCAGGTGGTCGAGATTTATTGACTGAGTTCGGACGACACGCACCTCCACCCTTCGCAGGGAGCACCAATCCGTCAGTAGTCGGATGCTGCATCAGTCAGATGGAGCGGACTTTTCGGGCCGTGCAGAGCCCTGAAGAAGACAAGGTTAGTTTGGCCACGTACATGAGGCGGGACAATGCAACTCAGTGGTTTGGGAACAAACTGCGCCTTAAGTGTGAGAATTCTTTCAAGACTTGGAATCAATTCAAGGAAGCTTTCTACGCCAAATACTTTCCTTTGAGTCATCGAGCTTAGATGGAAAGGCAGCTCCTTAGCCTGAAGCAAGGGTTGATGAGTGTAGAAGAGTACGAGGCAGAGTTTGATCGATTGTTGCAGTTTGCCTCGTCCTTGGTACCAGATGAAAGTAGCAGGTCCAGTCATTTTGTAGAAGGTCTGAAGACCCACATTCGGCGAGCTATTGTGCCATTCATGTGGCAGACTTATGCGGAGTTGGTCGACATCGCCAAGGACTTAGAGATTACTTGGTAGGAGACACAGGACCCAGCCAGACGCGAGCAGCAACGACACCGGGGCCATAACCCTCGGAAGAGTCAGTCCTCCGGGAGTAACTCAGGGCATTCTAGAGGAGAGCACCGGTCACGACCGTATAGTAAGCCCCAGGTTCATCATCTGGCTCTAGAGGTAGGGGATCTTCTAGCAGTGTAGCTCAGGAGGTTCGATGTCCTACTTGTGGGGGGCGCCATTCCCAGGGAGAGTGCAGACGCGCAGTGTCCACATAGTCCACCCCAGGCTCAAGGTGAGACAGTTGAACAGCCCAGGTCATCTGATGGGTCACGGCAGACTGGTACTCTTGGTCGTTCCCAGCAGAGTGCCTCGACGGGTAGGAAGGGGAAGGCTCCTATGGCAGACCAGCCTTCTTCCTATTCTCGTCCAGCAGGTCATGGCAGGCCAGTTACTCAGGGCCGAGTCTTTGCAATGACACAGGAGGACGCTCAGGCATCCCATGATGTCATGGCAGGTATTATTTCTATGCATTCCTGTTATGCATGTGCTACGCATTCCTTTGTATCGTCATCTTTTGCTCGTAAAAACTCTATGTATGTTGTTGAATTACCACATATCTTGTGTTACTACTCCTGGTTGAGCGGTGAGAACCGTAAACCGGTTAACACCAGCTTGCCCTATTCTGATTGAGGGGCACGAGTTACCAGCCGACTTGCATCTGATGGAGCAGCGAGATTATGATATCTTTTTCGGCACGGATTGGCTTTCTTCAGTGTTCGCTGCAGTGGACTGTCATAGAAAGAAGGTGCGCTTCTGTTTTCCTGACCAGGGAGAATTCATCTTCAGTGGCAGTAATGGGTACACACTAGCAAGGGAGATCTCTTCTCTGCAAGCTCGGAAGCTGATCAACAGTGGTTGTGTTCGTTTTCAAGCCTCTGTCTAGAAGGCCACTTACACCGGGTTGCAGTATCTAATGTACCAGTTGTCAATGAGTTCTCTGACGTCTTTCCTGAGGATCTTCCTGGTTTGCATCTTGTGTGAGAGATGGAGTTTTCCATCGACTTGGCTCCAGGAACAGCTCCGTTATCCAAGGCACTATACCTGATAGCGCCTACTGAACTGAAGGAACTGAAGAAGCAACTAGAAGAGCTTTCGGAGAAAGGGTTTATTCGATCGAGTATATCACCTTGGGGAGCCCCAGTGTTATTTGTCAAAAAAAAGGATGGATCTCTGAGGTTGTGCATCGACTTCCGGGAATTGAACAAGGCGACGGTCAAGAATAAATACCCTTTACTAAGGATTGATGATCTCTTAGACCAGCTGCAAGGAGCTCAAGTCTTCTCTAAGATTGATCTGAGGTCTGGATATCATCAGGTTCGAATAAAGGGCGAGGACATCCCAAAGAGTGCTTTCCCTACGAGGTATGGCCACTACGAGTTTCCGGTGATGCCTTTTGGGCTTACAAACACCCCCGGCGGTGTTCATGGATATGATGAACCGGGTGTTCCGACACTACCTAGATCGATTTGTAGTTGTCTTTATCGATATTATTCTGATATACTCACACAGTAAGCAACTGCACGCGAAGCATCTACGGATTGTACTAGAGACTGTGAGACAGCATGAGATATATGCCAAATTTTCCAAGTGGGATTTCTGGATCGATAGTGTTGCTTTCTTGAGAATGTCATCAGTAGAGACGGCGTTGCAGTAGATCCGAAAAAAAAAAAGTAAACCCAGTTGTGGACTGGAAGAGACCAAGCACGATTAGAGACATCCGAAGTTTTCTTGGCTTAGCTGGCTACTATGGGAGGTTTGTACAGGACTTCTCCTGATTAGCAGCGCCATTAACAAGATTGACTTGGAAGGGGACCCGTTTTATCTGGACTGAAGCTTGCGAGCAGAGTTTCCTGGAACTGAAGTATAGACTCGTATCTGCACCAATCCTTTCTCTACCAGATTGTGGATGCGGATACATGATCTATAGTGGTGCTTGTAAGACAGGTCTTGATGTGTTCTAAAGCAGAATGGGCGGGTCATTGCCTATGCTTCAAGGCAATTGCAACCGCATAAGGAGAATTACCCCACCCACGACCTGGAGTTCGTAGCAGTCTTTTTTGCATTGAAGATCTGGAGGCATTTCCTGTATGGGGAACCTTGTGAAGTGTACATACACCACAAAAGTCTAAAGTATATTTTCACCCAGAAGGAACTCAATATGATGCAAAGAAGGTGGTTGGAGTTGATTAAGGATTATGACCTCAGTGTCCATTACCATCCGGTCAAAGCTAACGTGGTAGATGATGCTTTGAGCAGGAGGTACAACTATGGAGCCGCCGCGGATTTGATTGAGCAGAGACCACTTCTGGAGGAATTGAGAAGATTTGAGTTAGAGGTTGTTCAACCGAGTTTTGGGGTGAATCTGGCCAACATGCATATTCGACCAAATTTGCTAGAGAGAATCAAAGCAACTCAGATGCAGGATCCTAAGTTGCAAGAGATCTATGCTAAACTTCAGCAGGGAGTGACATCTCAGTTTTGAGTCCATGAAAATGACACTATCCGATTTGGGGAGAGATTTATGTACCAGATGATCCTTACTTGAAAAGAGATATTCTAGAGGAGGCACATTACTCGAGTTATTCAATTCACCTTGGAGGTAAAAAGATGTACAGAGGACTCAAGGAGTACTACTTGTGGAATAACAAGAAGCAGAAGATAGCTACCTTTGTAGCACACTGTCTTACTTGTCAGCATGTAAAATCAGAGCATCAGAGACCGGCAGGTCACCTTCAGCCATTATCCATACCAGAGTGGAAGTGGGAGCACATCACTATGGACTTTGTTACTGTCTTACCCCGTACTCGGAGTAAGCATGAGTTAGTGTGGGTGATCGTCGACTGACTGACCAAGGCAGCGCACTTTCTGCCATTGAGACATGGTATGGTTCTTAAGAAGCTAGCTGAGTCATATCTGGGAGAGATTGTTCGACTTCATGGTATACCGGTATGGATCACATCTAATCGAGATTCATCTCGAGATTCTGGAGGAGTCTACAGTCTGCTTTGGGTACTAAGTTGACCTTCAGTATAGCTTTTCACTCTCAGACAGACAGCCGGTTTAAGAGGACTATACAGACTCTAGAGGACATGCTTCGAGCATGTGCCCTGGACTTTTCTTATTCTTGGGACCGCTACTTGCCTTTGGCGGAGTTTGCGTATAACAACATATTTTCAGGAAAGTATTCAGATGGCACCGTATGAGGCACTTTATGGGCGAAAGTGTCGATCTCTTGTGTGCTTGGACGATATAGGAGAACGGAAACTGCTCGGTCCAGAGTTGTTTGCTGTCGCTTGAGGTGAGTTTAAAGGCCTAAACTCTTTTAAGGGGGGAAGATTGTAATGGTCAACCCGATTTGACCATTTAGATTAAACCCTAATCTTTTGCTAATCACTGTAGTCAACCTTCCTTTATTCCAGGATTCTGAGATCCGGTCGGAGGGAGCTATTTGGTTTTCTTCTGTGAACCCTTGAAGCTCCCGGTGATTCTTCAAGATCTCTCGATGCCAGGCTCTTCTCTTTCCCTTTCCTTTTCCATACCGCTGCAGCTTCTCTTTCTCTTGGCCAGATTTGGAAGTGTTAACGGTGAAGTTGATCAGGATGATGCTTTCTAATGGTATCGTGCTTCTGTGTTCACTTATCTGTGATGTTTTGCCCAAGAAGATCTTCGAGCAAACTACTGCAGCCCTTGTTTCAGTGTTAGTCTCTCTTCGAGAAAGGTCAGATCTGAGCCTCTTCTCTCCTAATTCCTATGAAAGTAATAATAGAACTTTTGTTAGAAAGCAGTCCTGTGTGTGTGTGACTTGTGATGTGTTTGTCCCATGGCTGGAACCAGCTTCTTGGTTGCTATGAATCGTGAGAATGGGATTTCAAAATTCTCTCATAATTTTTCCTGTGTAGTTCTATGTTTGTTTTTTTTTCTTTCAATGGAGAATGTTCTTTTTGTTGATGTTTTTATGCATGGCTTGCTTTCTAATCTGATAAGTATGAGCATGTTGTTTTTTTATTGTTTACACTTTTATCCTAGTTTAAGCCTCTCTAATTTGAAATGAGAATGACAATTGGTCTCAGTCAAATTAATTCATCACCATTTTGGTGTAGATGCCATCTTAAGGCTCATGAGCAATATTGTTCTAATTGTTTTATTCCCTTAAATATTTTTTTGGATGTTGAATTTCCTTTTCCAAAATGATCCTCCCAGGTTCTAGTTTTTTCTCTAATCCTCCAGCATTTTATGTTCACAGTCTAGCCGGTTTATGTGCTTGTATTGTAGTGATCTAGTATGCATTTGGCTTAGTTGATTTTTGTGGGTTGCATTTATTAAGTGTTTGTGTGAATTCAGGTAAATTTAGCTGTTTGGTAGCGAGTTGGTGATCCTAGTTTGTAACTCAGTTGTTCTTTTTCATCTTGTGAATAGGCTTGCAGTCTAAACAGCGGACTTAGAGCTTGTGGTTGGTTTAGCGAACCCTTAATTCGCAAGATTTAGTAATTACACCTTCGTAGCTCGGAAACAGGTAGGCTCTCACACCCGTATAACATAACTTTGTATTTCTTTGTGGATGGCTATATAATTATTTAATTTAATTTATTTTTGATGTTTTTGCATTATTTATGATGGTATTATACTCATTATTCTGTATTGGTTAATTATTTAAGTATTTAAGTTAGTTATTTTGCGAAGTGAATTATTCGGTATTTTTTCCCTGTCTATACTCTGTATTTTCTATGGTTTAAGTACATCTCCACTAACTGGAAAATTGCCGAGCTAGGAGGAGTAAGTGTTAGCCATGTGCACATGTCTTCTGTAATAGCGCTACCATCCGATTGCGGTCGAAGATCCGGCTTCGGCCGTTGATATTCTGTCTGTTCTGTTCTGACTTCACAGTTGAAGATCCACCCTCGAGCTCTTGATTCTGTTATGAGTCAAGAAGATGTACACGTTTGTTTCGAGTATTTTCTGTATTTCTGATTATTTCTGTAATATGAGCATTTTCGGTATTTTTGTCTGTAATACATTTATTCTGAAATGTTTACATTACCTCTTATTTCTGCAATACTACTGGGCCTTTGTGGCTCATGCACTCTGCGATTTCCTATTTCGCAGGAGAAGATTAAGCCTAGGATCGGAGATTAAATCTTGGAGTCGGATTACTGTCGTTGGTTTTAGATCTTATAAGAACTTTCCTGTGTGAGTGAGACTTGTATTTTTCTATATATTTTTGTGTTCATAAACTGTGTGTGGCACTATATTCTATAGGACTGCTAAAGCCCATACTTGTATTAGCTCTCTTACTGTTGTTCTATTTGTGCTTCTGTATTATTGTTTCTTGTATTGTCTATTGGGTTGACTCTGACTAGTTTGAGATATAGGGCCTTACACTCGGTGGAGCACAGCTCCATCGGATGCGGCCGGTCTGTTAGCGAGCCCGACTCTGTGCTGGGGCGTGACAGATTAAAGTGGTATCAGAGTTATAGTCAGTCGTCACCTTTCTGATTTAAAACTCTATCAATCCATGAAAGTATTTTTCTGAGAGTGGAATTAGGTAGTGTAATTTGTCCTCAAGTTCTGACTGTTATTTGTGTTTCAGTAATCATGCCAACGGATAAAGGGCGACTTTGCAGAAGGCTTGCAAGCCCACCCCAGAGGGCATGTAACAGGAGGCTCCTGATCAGTCAGATGAGGAAGTACAACAGGAAGATCAACTAGATCCCACTTCCTTGACCGATATCATGAGGGAAATGATGTTAATGATGCGTGCTCAATGTCAACAACACACTTCTTTAGGTGGTCAAGATTTATTAACTGAGTTTGGATGACACACACCTCCACCCTTCGCAGGGACTACCGACCTATCAGTTGCCGGATACTGTATCAATCAGATGGAGAGGACTTTTCGGGCCATGCAGAGTCCTGAAGAAGACAAGGTTAGGTTGGCCACGTATATGCTGCGGGACAGTGCAGCTCAGTGGTTTGAGAACGAACTACGCCTTAATGGGGAAAACGAACTGCGCCGTGGGCTGGGGCGTGACATATTTTACAGAAGGCGATGTTCTATTTGTTAGAGTAGACCAAAGCGTAACCATGTATTTGTTAGATTATTCAAACATCAAACTGTCTACAACAAATTTGATCACCAATGGCATAGCAATGGATGTCACCAAATGTCAACTTTTTATAATGCAGGGTGACATTTTTTATTTTGTCACAATGATCGTGGTATTTTCAATGTCACTAAAGATGTTGTGACTTGCTAAACATTTGTGTTACCCAATGATAAAACTTATGTGAATGTCCCAACAATGTCGCATTATGGTTATCATTCTGTGACGTTGATTATTTTCAAAAAATAGCTCCAAAATTGTCAGCAAATGTTATAGGCTATCACAAAATATGAGCTAAATGTTTACCTATTAATGACGAAAAATAATTATTACACTAAGGTGACGTATTTTTCTGTCACCTATTACTAGAAAGTAGCATCACTAGGTAATATAGATCGTCACGGAATATACAAAAATCATCAACAATTTATGATGAAAGAGAAGTTTTCGCATGAATAATGACATGGTGGAATGTAATAAAATATTTGTAAATATTTAATTAATAGTGGCATTGGCACAATCATCTCCCAAATAGGTGATTTTTGAATGTCGCCAGATATTAGCTACATTTCAAAATGAAAACAGGCTAAAACAACTACATGCTTATAAAAGCATAGGATTATAAAATGAATAGCGTTTAATAACGTCTTGTATTCTAAGTTTTGATTCCAAACATACAATATCCAAATAGTAGTTTTGGAAATTACAAAACATTCATATGCCTTGGTAAATTTTAAATCTTCCAAAAAAGATAATTCCAACTTTATACACCAACAACTTTCATTCCTTTTCTTCTGCTGATAACGTTTCTATTGATGGAAACCTCAGCACAAGTGAAACGTAATAAGCATTTAATAAAAATTAATTAATTAATTAATAAGAAAAGTAAAAAAAAACACAATGACAAATAGAAAAAGATATTGAACACCTAAGATAAAACAAAAAGTGTACTATTACTTTTCTGAAAATTGTCGTATCCGTGCTTGCATTCCATAACTAACCTTTGCTTGTGTCATCGCCTTCATATGATCTTGAACCTATACGTATATGTCTTATGAAATGTAAGATTTACATTATCTAAAATGACACCATTGAAGTAGTATGCTGTAAGGGTTGGTGACCTTACATTTGGTCAGCAGGCATATATTTCAGCATAGGCCAAGTCACGAGGGCGTACAACTGCGTGGATTGGGTAGCACGCGGTTAGCGCGAGGCGTGTGTTTTGTCGTAACCAAGAGCTGGTTGAATATCCCGCACGATCATGTGCTGAGACCGTGAGGCGCATGTGCGCTGGACCGTGGCTGTGTTCATGACCGATGAGCGTGTGGGCAGGCGCGCCCATACCAAGAGTCAAGTGTTGCAAGACTTCATTATGTAGAGTGTTGGATCTCTAGCAAGTCTAGGCGTGGTGGGACACTTAATAAAGACGGAAAACCGAGAGTTGATTCCGGATTTGGCAAGGTTTTACGCAGGCGTATGCAAGTGGGCAAGTGGTCGGGAGCGTTGCCGAGCCAGGGCAAGGTGGCACGCGGTATTACCGCGCATCACCGGTACTGCTGCGCGTTGTGACCCAGGGAGGCTGGTTAAAGCTATAGTTGCGTCGGTGGATACTGCAAGTTAAGTGAAGTAAGGGAATTCACGCCAGACCTGTATTGGCATGGGCTCAATTAACTTTGGATTTGGGATATCTCTTGTAATAGGGTCTAATGTGTCTTTGGGAGGAGATAAGGCCACTTGGTGTTGGTTTTGGCCATGCTTGTAAACATTTCTCAATCTAATAGAGTTTGTGTTTTTCTCTCTCAAAATGGGTTTCATGTGTCGTGTTTCTCGTATTGTGGATGTTTTCCGGCTTTACTCGTTTTACTTCGTTTCGCTGTGCTTGTACTGCAAACAGGAATTCACTGATTGTTCTTGCAAGAAAGGCTGACCTGTCACTATGGTATATGTCAGGTGCCGCACGACCGAAGGTGATCGGTTGAGACCGTGACATATACCACCATTAATAGCAATGTGTCTTTCTTGCTGCAACCTCTAATTAGATGTGTTCCAACACCACCAACCCTGATACATTCTCCTCTTTTCATTATTAGCAAAAAACAAAATTGAGGAAAAGGTTCCATGATCACTCATCAAAGTAATAATACAAATTAAAATAGTTTCCCATGCCCATTTCTCTTCACAAACTATCATTTTTCCTAAAAGGTTATAACAATGGTAAGGCTTCTATTCTCTAGGTCATTGTCACTCTTTACCTCAAAATCTTGGTAGTTATGCAAAAATAAAATATAATTAAAAATAAAAAAAATAATTGCAAATCATGAAATTCTTGTTGGATACATCTAGTCTCAAATGGAGATAAGAAAATGTTTTGTATGCCAAACACACCCTCAATTAAATGAAAATGAACGCAAGACCTTTTGTTTTAGTAATAAAGGCAAACGCCTTATTTAATATCCATTAAGGGCGTGTTCATTTGGGCGTAAGTGAGGGAAAGTGGAAGGAAGTGGGCTAACTTCCTCCACTTCTGATGTTCTTTTCCTCTGAAGTGGGGAAGTGATTACTTCCACCTCTTCAGACTGAAGTTAGTTTTAGTTATAACTCACTTCAACATTTTTTACACCGAAGTGGGGGAAGTGAGTCTTTTATAAAGCTTACTTCCCCCACTTCCAAAAACCTTTCAGAAGTGACACCACTTACACCGAAATGAACACCGTTAGTTGGAAAATGAGCACTTTATGGAAGAGACACTTTTTGCAAAATAAAAACAGGAAATGATAGAAGTCATATCACTTCCACCACTTCAGGGAAGTGGCACTTCCTCCACTTTCTGACTTCTTCCCCGTTACACCTAAATGAACATGCCCTAAGAGAAAAATAAATAGAGTTTATGGAATATTACTTCTTCCTACCCCAAGATGCAATTTTTATTTAAGATTCAACTGAAAACAGTTTGATGAAATCCCCATCCTTTTGTGAAGATCCATTGGGCAAGCGCTTGCGATATGGTTTACATCTATCAAACACACATGGACATAAAAAGCCTTATGCGACATTAGATTAATTTGCAAGATATGATAGCATGCACTGGGCAGTTATGAGTTACCATGTTTGCCCAAATACACATATAGTGGTGTCTTACGAGTTTAAAAGTGTTTGTATTTAGTGTTATTGCTAGTTGGAAATATTCTTTATGTTTGTTAATATTATGATTGGAAAAGATTTTAGTATTATTTCAGTAAAAAGCATGTGTCATGTTTTTGCAAACAGATATAGTTTCAATTTAATGGCAATGATCAGGAACCAATTCGTAAAAGTTTATAAGTACTTTAATGTTCACCTAAACTTGTCCGACAATAGTAGAGAAATATCCTTTAAAGATCAAGTGAACCAACTAGAACAAATGGTGTTCTAAATCAAACCAATCAATAAAGGACATGATAATACACTAGAACAAAAAATATAATTTACAACACATTTTTTCGACACAAACTCCAAAATGTGTCGCAGAATACTATCTGTGACACACTTTGCAACACACATAAATTTATTGTGTTTCAGATGTCGGAACTTTTTGAGACATTTTTTACCAATGTGTCGCAAATTTTGTCATACTGCATAGATCGTCGCAATGCACATATCTCTTGGATTACATTATCCGAAAACACGCTCGTGTTCCCTAGCCTAGGTTCAAAACATTGTATTTCTGTGGCTAACATCCTAGATCTAAGATCCATGTTGTTCTCTAATCGATTATAAATTGTTCTACAAGGAAATGGAACCAGAAAGTGTAGAAAAATACGAGATTTAATTTGTGAAACTTATGGAAAGAATGAAGGATAACTCGTGTTTTGAGAGAAACATGAATCTCCTCGTCAATGTGAGGAAGAAGATGCATGTTTTCGTTCTCAAGATGATGAGGATCAGCTCTATGTGGTTTTTGGGAGCTCAAGAGATGAAGTGCGTGCACAATGAAGGTAAAGAGCGAGTGAAGGAGAGAAGAACTCTTCGTCTCTCTAAGTACACGGCCGTGTAAAACAGCTCTTGCTCGTATATCTCTCTGTTTTATTGAATTTAAACAGAGAGTTACATGGTCGTGTAAAACTCACCATGCCCATGTATCTCTCTAGTTTCCTAAATTTGCAAATGCTGCATGCAAACAAAGAGTTACATGGCTATGTAAAACTCACCCTGCCCATTTATCTATCTGGTTTCCTGAATTTGCATTTAAACAGAGAGTTACAGGGTCGTGTACATGGCCCTGTAAAACTCAGCAGGCCGTATATCTTTTGGGTTACAGAAATTTTGTTTACATCTGATTGTCTTTTTGTTAACATAATACATTTGTTAATATACAACAAAGCTATAAACTAAATTTAAATTACATTAGATCTTAAATGGTGATTTATCTTCATCTTGACTTTCTCCATCCTCCAAATCCTCTTCTTCTTCATCTTCCTCTTCATTTGTTGCATCTTTTTCTTCATCCATCCCAGTCGTAAGAACTGGCTGATGACCTTGTGGTGTAAGGTCCACAACATCGGATAGGTCAACAAAGATATAAATACCATTCAAATTATCATGTAATGATAGAAGAAAATCACATCCCCTAACATTATGTCTAACTTCAACTTCATACATTTGGTAAGGTGGGATGTCTCTTTCATACTATTGTGCCTCAATTGTTCTTTTTGCTTTTGTTTTCCATACAGCCATCCAATCAACTTTATCTTGCTTCAAACTTGGATATTCCGAATAATACACCTAAATCGCCTGTTGCGCTAAGATAAATGGGTCATACTTTGTATAAAACCTCTTTCTATTGATGTCAACTGTACCATACTTGTGGTGAACCTCCTTTCCTTTTATCGGATCAAACCATCAACACTTGTGGAGAACAACAACTTAGAACAACAACTTTTAGTGTGTTGCTTGGAAACTTTAGCTAAATTATTTCTTTCAATAAGCCATAAAAATTACCACTACAGCTTTGCACGCATACACCACTATTCATAGTTGATTTATTTTCCCCATGTCCAAGGGTGTTGAAGTTATAACCATTTATAACGTAAGCAAGAGTCAGCAATAATTGATTAGTAACTTGATTATCTGGGTTTTGAACCTAAAGTGATAGAAACAAGATTAGTTAAAGCAATAGGAAAAGATATATAAGAAAACTCACAAATCCAATAAACCATTTGACAAAATGTTGATTGACCATTTCTTCAATGAGTGTGGCATCTAAGTGTTGAAGATGCTTGATAAACATCCTACAAATAAAAAAATTTCTTAGTTATGATACTTCAATAACAAGCACTCATTTGAACTCACAAATCACATATGACATAAAACATACTGGTAAATTGGTTGAGCTTCTTCACAATTTCGCAATATGTATGTATGTGCTGCATGCTATTCTTCTTGTGATAACCTTCTTTCTACCATCTGGCCTTGATCCTTGCATGGATAGTTAAATATAGAGCAAGGTGGAGTGTTCTTATTGACACCCTCCTCATTTCTTCCAACTCTTATTTTTTTTGTAAGATGGAACACCTTTTTCAAAGAAGTGGTTTGCAAAAAGTGACATTTTTGCAACAATATAAGCTTCACATATTGAACCTTCCACATAAGCTTTATTTTGACTTTCTTCTTTATAATATATATATATATATATATATATATATATATATATATATATCAAAATAATAATAAATTAGCTTCAATAATTAAATTGATCACACACACATATAAAGCCTAAAAGATATAGAAAAAAATGTTACCTTTCAAAAGGATACATCCATCTGTATTGAACAGGACCTCCAATTATAGCCTCATATGGTAAGTGAATAAGTAGATGCTCCAAGGAGTCGAAGAAAACTAAAGGAAATTTTTTTTCCCAAGTTGCATACAACATGACCACAATTTTCTCTAATTCCTGAAGCTTTTTCAGATCAAGCAGTAAACTCACAATATGATTTGAAAGAGTAAACTCACTTCAGTTAATGTAGACCATATGAAATGTGGTAATATTTCTCTATATGCAATTGGAATAAGCCTCTGCATGAACACGTGACAGTCGTGACTCATCATGTTTTTCAACCAACATTCGTTGATGTCAACACATCTACTAAGATTGGAGGGATAACCATCAGGAAACCTTAAAGACTTTATCCAACTGCAAATCTTATTTTTTTTTTCATTTTTTGTCAATGTGTACTTTGCTTTTGTCTTACGAGGCACTGTATTATCAATAGGAACTTCAATTCCCAGACGACCACAAAGAATATGAAGATTTTTATGCGCATTCAGATTATCCTTAGTTTTTCCAGGGACATCGAATATTGTGTCCATCATATCATCGAACACATTTTTTCTATATGCATGACATGAAGATTGTATCAAATCATATTAGTGCTCCAATATGGTAATTCCCAAAGAGTACTTTTTTTGGTCCATTTGTGACTATTGCCTTACTGAGGGGTTTTACCTCGATGATTCTCGACGATAGTTCTATATTGTGACACACGGTTTCAAATCTCATCTCTTCTCAATCTTGAAGGTCGACAACTCATCTCTACTCTACCTCAAATGAAAGATGACCTATCTCTTCTATATGAATGATTTCTTGGTAAAACTTGCCTATGATAATCAAAGTAGCTGACTTTTTTACCATGTTGTAGATAAAACACTTTAGAGTTCTCCATACATATTGGGCACCCAAATAAGCTAGAGGTACTCCATCCAAAAAGCATTCTATAAGCAAGGAAATCAATAATTGTCCACATAGGTGTATCTCTCATGTTAAACTTTTCAAATGCATTGACATCATAAGTTTCAATACTATCCTCCCATAACTGCTTCAACTCATTAATCAATGGTTGTAAAAGGACATCTATATTCTTCTTTGGATTTTTAGGCCCGGACAAATTAAAGGAAAAAACATATAAGGGCTCTTCATGCACAATCCTAGAGAAAGATTGTAAGGTGTAATAATAACAGGTCAACATGAATAAGCTTGCTCGCATTGACCATGAGGAGAAAACCCATCTGTACAAAGGCCTAACCGAATATTGTGAGGTTCTGAAGGAAAACTTGGATGAGTTCTATCAAAATGTTTCCATGACTCTCCATTAGAAGGATGACACATGAACCCATTATTTGTTTCATGAGTAGCATCCTATATCATGTGCCACACAGTCACTTTTAAAGCATATAATCTCTGCAACCTTGAAGTCACTAGTAAATACCTCAGTATAGCAGGTGCCCATGCCATGTCCTCTGCCACATAGTCACTTTTGAAGCATATAATCTCTGCAACTTTGGAGTCAGTGGTAAATACCTCAGTATAGCAGGCACTACTCTTTTACACATAGGGTTATCAAGTGTCTCTTCTTTTTGTTTATACCTTGGTAATTTAGAAAACTTACAGAATTCTTCATACTCATCACTTTCCAAAACAACATACATCCATCTCTGCAAGCATTAATTTTCACCACAAGTAGACCTAAGTCACGTATCAACTTTTTATAACCATAAAAATCATCAGGCCATGTGTTATCTCAAGGCAATGAGTTCTTGAACACTCTAACATTCTTTTTAAAGTGATTTACATATTGATTGTATTCAAACATCATACTTAGCATTTTCATAACCAAAGATAATTGCGTGTAAGGTTCGCATCCAACATATAAGGGTTTATCAACATCTTTAAGCAAACCAATGAAACTATCACACAAATCTACTGCATCGTCAAAATTCGAACTGTCAATTCCCCCATCAACAAATGGTTGTGCCTTTTCATGTGGTGGTTGAACACTTGGGCTTGCTTCATCATGCATTATAGATGGATTTTCACAACCATAATTATCACTATTGTGAAAACCCCAATGTGGATCAAAGCTAGGACCTGTGTCGTCAAAACATCTAAGTCCTTGATCCCACCGATTAGTTTGTTCTAGTAATTGATTAACAACAAATCCCTATTCTTCATGCCACAATGCCTCACCATGATAAATCCAATTGAAGTAATTGGTAGTGAATCTTTTACGACAAACTTGAAAAGTCACTTCATCCAGGCTAAAAAATTTCAGATGGTCACACTTCTTGCATGGACACCTTATTAGTGATCTGTCCATTTTCTAAGGTTGTGAACTTGCATATTTAATGAATTCAGCTACACCTGCAATAAACTCATCAGTTATTGCACCATGCCCATGGGTAATCTGATTATACATCCATTTTCTTGATTCTCTCAATGACATTGTTCCTAAAATCAAAACTATTTTTTTAAATATGACAATAACATGACACATTTTGCTAAATTCTGTGACACAAGACAAATACCGTGTCGCAAAATATCCCAAAAAGCATCGCAAACATCAGGCCATCCCCTTTCATTTAGAATCAATAAATGATGCAAATTAATACAGTAATACAACAATCATAACTAATTTGAAACAATAATAAACAACATAAGTCGATTAATGCAACATTCATTGCTAAAATCACCACAAAATTGCTAAAAACTCCAAATGTAACCTTAAAACAAAAATTTAGAGAATAAGAAGAAGAGAGAGACACGCCAACTTAAATCAAAACAATCAAAACAATCATAACTAATTTCAAACAATAATATACAACATAAGTCAATTAATGCAACACTCATAACTCAACCTATCTCAAAATTACTAACTACACTAAATCAAGCTCTAAAACCAAATTTTAGAGCGTGTGAAAAAGAAAGAGAGAGACATACCAACTTAAATCACCAATAATAAAGTTCTTGAAATCACTATTATCAAGTTGCACCCTTGATTTGTCAAGAAATCTTCAAAAATTATGAAGAGAGTGAACAAGGAGGAGTTATATTATATTTACCAATAAATCAAAACACACCTTTTTGGAATTTTATATTATTTAATTTTTTGCGAAACATTTTGCGATGCGACTACGTTGTGGCAAATAATGTGTCCCGAAATGCGTCGTAAATCAAATTACATACATTATTTATGATAATTACTTTTGGACACGAAATTGTGTGACACATTTTGCGACGTTCACAAATGGTTTTTTCTCAACACACCTAATATGTAATGTGACATTTTTGTTTTTTTGTCATAAATTGTTGCACAATGTGTCACAAATTTGTGACACTTGTATGTGTCGGAATTGCTATTTTTTCTGTAGTGATAATGCTCTAATCAGCCAAGTTAAAATGGGCACTACCAGATCAACAAGCAAAATTCACAATTTTTGCACTAAGAATAGATTCTTTTCATACATCAAACCATGGTAACCAAAACAAAACTAGAAAGAAAGAAAGAATAATTAAACTAAATATTACTAAACCATCAGAATGTTTGCCAATAACAACACCAAAATCATTAGATTGCACATCAAACATAAAGAAGCATAACAACTCCAATAAAACAAACCCTAATTCTCCAACAACTCCCAAGTTTTCTAGATTTGTGATCTAGAAAAACAAACCCTGACAGTTCAAGATATGCCAATCACAAGATCAAACAAGCCATAATTTCTCAACTACAAAATAAAGGAGATTTGTGTTCTAAAATAGTAACTTTAATAGTTATGAACATCAAAGGAAGCCAAAAACAAAACCCTAATTGTTAGATGATAAATAGTTAGCAAAACATCCTTGCTTGAGATCATACTAATACGAAAAGGATGAAGCAGGCGATGAGCTTAAAAAGGAAATAAAAGTTATAATAGGCAGACCTTCAAGAAATTAAATGGAGTCTCACAAGGATTGTTGTTCAGAGCAGCGTTTCTCCAAGCCTTAATAAACGCCAAGTTTTGATACAAATGTTTGTATGCCTATTTTTGTAGAGTCAAAAATTTTCCAAAGAAAAATTGGATGGGAAAAGAAATAGATGTACATATTTGGATAGTGTCTAGGAATTTGGAGCAAGGGATTAGGCACAGATGAAAAATAGGGAGAGAAGGAAGTAGAGAGATTGGTACAAATGAGGAAGAGACAGAGAGTAAGTATGCATAAACAGTTGCATCATGTACTTTGGCATTCAGGTGGTCAGGTGGATTTTAAAATTTTGCTCTGGGGAAGAAGGGAGGGGTGCAAATAGGGTTACTATTGCACACACCTTTTGTTGCTGATCGCATTTTTTTCCTATTCCCAAGCACGGTATTGTCGTTTGTTTGAACATTGGATTATGATCTAACAGTCATTTATGGACATCCACAAATTTTTTATTTACGAACACCCATAGATGACTATAGATATATATATATATATATATATATGAGGTAATTACTTATAAATCCCCCACAAGTTTGCAGTTTCCCGGATGGTCCCTGACATGTTTCACTTTCCTATTTAGTCCTTCATTTTCAATCTATTTCCATTTAAATCCAAAACCGTGAAACGACCGTTATGATGAAGCTGACGTGGAGTGGAAATGTCTTTTTTGCCCCTTGCGCAAGTTTCAAAAAAATGGCGTGGAAATGTCGAGAATACCCTCAAGCATTCGGGAACCGCCGAATGGTTGAGATAACCCACCGAGGGAAACCGTTCAAGTGGCTCTTTTGTTTCTTCTTCCGTTTCTTCTTCTCCATCTTGTGCCTACGACTCTCTTCTCCTTGTGCGGTGTTCGAAGACGGTGTTATTCTCTTTTACGGCGACGACTGAGTTGCCATACGTCCGCCTTCGCACTCTCGGCCTTCTGCAAACACTCGCCAGACTTCCTGCAACAAAAAAACAAGCGAAAAAGGTAAGAAGAAGTTGTGTAAGGAGAAGTTGACCGACGTTTCAGTGTATCAGTTTTGGGTTTTTGGACTTTCTGTGTAATTTATCGTCTTCCTGTGTAACATATCCATTTTCGGTGTAACATCTGATCGTTTTGTGTAATTTGAACTGAATATAGAAATGGCCGGAACTCTGGTCAACAGTAGGTGTTATTTGGCCCATGTCGTGGATACCATACAGGGATTGAAAAAAGTAATGAACAACACCCACTGGAAGTTACTCCGGCAGACTCCTGATGGACCTGCCGGCCGTGGTCCAAGAAAGGGTTGTTCTGGACGCACTGCTCTGTGTATACAATGCACAAACCGAAAGGTTCAAGATCGGAGAGAGCATGCTGCAATTCAGGCCCGAGGACGTCGCCCTCGTAATGGGCGTCCCCAACGTGGGCGAGATTGTGTCATTCAGGCCTGAGTGGGAGGAGGGAGCCTCTGAGTTTGAACTTTCTTATATGAATAAGTTACACAACCGGCATCGCGATGCTATCAAATAGAACTTGTTCAAAACTTGTCAGCGGGAAGGCTGGAACGGAGGAGACTTTCGTGAAGCTCCTCGTATTATTCTTGATGAGCACCATCTTCTTACCCAACACCTCTCTGAATGAACCCACCTTCTTGGCCAGGTACGCCGACAAATTAGACACTATCAGCGACTACGCCTAGGCGCATGCCATCCACAGATGGGCGATGGATGATCTTCCCAAGACTGCCGCACGGGTGCAGCTGCGCTGCCAAGGGAAGATCAAGAGAGCCGGATACCTGAAAGGGTGCTCGGTCGCCCTCATTGTATGGTTCTACTAGGTGTCAGGTAGCGTGAAGAAACAACGCGTTGGTCGGACACCCCGTATACTGTGTTACGGGGACAGCACATTCACAAAGTCGTCATCAATTGATCCGCTCCTGAAATCCCTGGAACGGAAAGAAACGAGTTCTCTTCTAATCTTTTGAATGTCTAATTGGTTGTTTCTGGTTGATATTCTTGTTTTATGTGTAATATTGTTGTTTTCTGTGTAGTATTGTATGTTTTGGTGTAATATATTACCGTTCTGTGAAATATATTACGTTTCTGTGAAATATTGGAACTTCCTATGTAACACATTCTTGTTCTGTGCATTGTACGATTCTTAGGCTGACATCATATTTTTGAATCCTTCGCAGTTCTTTGACCTTGTTCCAACCAACGCTGAAGAAATAGCACTTGTTAGCCGTGCAACTGTACAGGGGGCTCAATCCCCCGATTCAACAAAGAGGCCAAAAGGCCGAAGAATAAGAAGACCTGCGAAAGCACAGAAGCCGGCGAAGTGTCAGGAAACGGGGTGGAGACCACTCCGCCCAAGCCAATGTCCCAAAAAGGTCTCGCCGTCAGCCGGCGGCCGAGACGACCGACAAGCCTGATGACGCCCCCAGCGGCGATGATGATGTCCGCGTTTTACTCCACCGCCTTCTTGCCGAGTTCAATGTGCTGCGGGCTCATATGGACGAGCGCGACGCAAGAGATGCTCGGCGAGATGTGCCACATGAGCGGGCGTCGGCGGTGGAAGACGCAGACGTCAACCGAAATGAAGACGTCGTCCTTCCTCGTCCTTCAGCTACCCGTCCTCGGTCTGTTACGCCATTCAAACGGGTTATCCGGAAGGTTACCCATGGTTACACCGCGGAGACAATATCTCCGGCGCCAGCAGAGGCCAGCAGAGAATCTCAGGAGCCTAAGGTGCCGACTGTTGGTCCAGCAGAAGCCCAGTTGGATGCTCTAGCGGCCGCTTTAGAAGTAGACACGTCAACGGCCGCTGAGGAGGTACCCCTACCGGAACGGTTCACCTAGCAAGGCCAAAGTGACGAGGGCCTCGCTAAAGAACGACACAGTGACGACGAACCCGATCGCCTTCCCCAGAAGAGGGCTACACCGAAGAAGACCCCAGCGAAGAGGGCCCCTCCCAAAAGGGCACCATGAGCGAAGCCCTCGCCAAGGGAAATGCCCCTATGTAGAGGTCGGTCCAAGAAGCAGGCCCCCACACGTATACGGTTGTCCGACGAGTCGGACAACACGCAGACAGTGCTGCAGCCGAGGAAAATGGCCAGAGGCCGGGCACCGACGACCCGCGGGAGAAAGCGTCCATCGCCATTGGCGCAGTCATCCGAGTCATCGGACGATTTTTTTCCCGGAGGCGATGGAGGCCGTTGGCATTCTTCTTGAAACACTTCCCGGTGGGAAGAGGAAGAGAGCTACGAAGGATGGAGAACCACAACTTGCGACCATACCGTACGATCCCAAGCCGACAACTCGGCCGTATACCGTGTTATAAATCCCGCCAAGGTCTGATTTCATGCCAAATAAGAAGACATACCCTGGCTTCGCAAAGCTCAACCAACTCGAACAGGCTGCCATTGATCTTTTCTTGAGCACACACGTCGACAGGTAATGTTATATGTAATGTGTAATGTTTACATTTTCAATGTAAGATATATAATTACTGTGTAATATTTACCCTTTCTGTGTCTTATTTAGCGTTTCGGTGTATGAGTGGTAGTTTCTATGTAATATAGCGGGTTCCTGTGTAATAATAGCAATTCCTGTGTAAGATAATATTCTATCTGTTTATGTTGCAGTTCGGTCGTCTGGAGGGATGACTATGGGTACACAACCCGTCACAACCTCTTTATCTTGCTTGAAGGGATGGAAGAAGTGCCCGACGACGTGGTGACCGTGCTCGTCCTAATGTTGCGTGAGGAGGTGTTGACAAATCCCGACGCGCATAAGCGGCGTGCGATTATGACTTTACCTCTGGCCCTTGCGATGCGGAAGTCAGAATACGCAGCCGACCAGGCGTTATGCATGATGGAGGACGTCATCTACGCTCATAAGACCGCGGAATTGATTCTTATGCCCATCATCCTCCATGGCCATTACCATCTCCTCGTCCTCGACATTGCAGGGCAGACTTATATGCATTACTCTTCCCTTCAATCTAAGAAATATGATGACGACGTTATAGAAATGGTAAGTTAAATCTGTACAACAAAGGTTAGATATACACGGACAATACACTGACGCACTAATCTTTCTCGGTTTCTAGCGGGAGCTGTTCGAGTTCATCATCGAGGTAAACACTGGCAGGAATCCCTTCAAGGCACTACCAATGATGCATGTCTGGTCTTGCCCGCAACAAGAATCTGGTACTGTGGATTGCTCGGTCTTCCTGATTCGTTAAATGGAGCAGATCCTTGATAACAAAACGCTCGACGTCTCCCAGCCGGACGTCCCATTCCTACGTCTTCAATACGTCGCGCGGATATTGCTTGACGGTGTTCGCCAGAAGGCTAGTACAACGGACAAGGGACAAGCGGCACAACGGTAAGGCATAGACGATGACGGGTAGACCCGGGTGGACAACGAACCCACAAGGTTGCAAGCGGCCGATGCCCCCGGAAGTGAACAAGTACAAGGCACACAGGACGAAGTAACCCCCCCAAACTGAACAATTTATGAATTCATGTCAAACATTACATGTAATAGAATGACTAGGTAGTTATGTGGTAACATCTGTGGACATGTAATGTACTTAATATCATCAGCCTTCACATATGCGTGCATCTTGGCCCTGCGTATAATGATGTATATTACGCAGGTAATGAATATATTAGACAGTAAACGATGTACACTTCACAAATGCTAGTATATGTCACACAGACAGTAAAGTATACTACACAGATAAAATGTATATTACACAAAGAGTAAAGTATATTACACTGATAGAATGTATATTACACAGATAAGGTGTATCGTACACAGAGAAGCTATATATTACACAGATAATAATGTTTATTACACAAGAATATACCAGGTTTACACAATTAGGTAAGTGCAATAAACAGCAAGTAGCACAATCCACACAATAGTTTTATCCGTTGAATTCACAATTACGCATCGGTGAAAAAACCTTGAAAAAGACTTTCGACAACAAAAATGCAGGTCTTCAATAACTCAGTTTGCTATGACCGCGTTACACGAACGACGATTATGGCCAGGTTCGTGGCACCGACTACAATGTAAATCGCGGACTTCGAATCCCTGTGACTCAATTCGTTTTCTTCTTGGACGGCCGGGCCATTTTCTGGAGATTGGCGGCCGGATTCGCAATTCTCGATGCTCGTCAAATGGTTTGTCTGTGTCGAGGATTGTATATATAGGTTCAGAATACGCACGGAGGTAGCATTCCACTGTGAAGTAATCTGCAATGTATCTGTGCACGTTCGTGTCTGTTTGCATGATCGCCGCACATTCGTGCTTGCATGGAAGCCCATGGGTTTCCCATTTTCTGCAAGAACACTTCCGCTGTTGAAAACTGACTGAATTGTTGTTGTTGTCAACAATTTCGTAAGTGTCAGGGGTTGAACGTCCGACTCTTAAGAACCTGCTATCTTCAATAATCTGTTCGAGTTTTTTATGTATCTCAGGACATAATGCCGTATCCCACTCCTTTGATTGTACGCATCTATTGGCAATCATATTCATAAGTTTGAACCTGTGGGAATACACGGACACGCACTTAGTCTTGTGTGTCAAACAATTACACAGGTAAGTATAACACAGCAAAAAACAAATATTACACACAAACGTAAACCATTCCGCAACCGTTAAATATACTATAGAGGAAGTTAGTATAGTACACAGGAACATAATACATTACACAGAAACGTCGTATATTACACAGTAACATATTATGTTACATAGAAACATACGATATTGCACAGGAACGTCGTATGTTACACAGAAGCGTAATATATTACACCATAATGTCGAATATTACACAAACATTACAGAATGAAAAACGGGAACTGAAGAATGCCACATGCGAAAGCTCACCTTATCGAGTCAACCATGCTTGTAACGGGGAGATGGCTTTGATCCAGGCGTTAAATGACTCCGAAACGTTGGAGTACATCTCACACCACCGCATACCCTTAAATAAATAATTAGACCAGTGATCTATGCCCGACTTATGCAGTAACCAATCATGGGCCTCCGGCGATGTCATTGCCAACTCGTAAACGGCATCATCAAACTCTTTTGATGTGTAAGCGTACGCAATTTTAACAATTATAGCCCAACATTGCTTTCGCAACGTTTTGCCAACTTTAGCATTCGCTTCCATGAAATTTGCCTCCAAATGTCGTAGGCAATACCCATGCGGTGATGACGAGAACACTCTCGCAATCGAGTTTATAAGACCTTTCGACCGATCCGATACAAATGTAATAATTTCGGAGAAATCGCCTTCACCGTATATTGCCTCACCGAGTGTGGCAAGAAACCAGGTCCAATTGTCTTCCGTTTCGTTGTCAACAATCGCAAATGCCACATGGAAGAAGCCTTCATTACCATCTTTGCCGGTTGCCCTAGTAGTATCCCTACGTACTTGCCGAGCAAGTGAGTTCCATCAACATATAACAATGGTCTGCACGCCTTTTTGAAACCGACTAAAGAAGCCCGAAAAGAGAAGAAGGCACGTTTAAATCGCTCTCCGTCCTTGTCAACTGTGACAACGCTACCGGGATTCGTCTCAGCCACTTTGTCGGCGTACCACAACAACAAATCGTAGCTGTTCACCTCACTGCCATGAATGGCGGACCGAGTGACCTCCTCACCCACCCATGCACGTTTGTATGGTAATCGTACGCCGTGCCCATGAAGGATGTCTTTCTGTATGTCGATGGCTCGATACAATGGTCGTTTTTTTAGTCTCCGCATAATACGGTCCCCGACCCACTTCTTGCTAGCTTTCGGGTGGACTGTCGTTCAAATGCCCCCCCGGCAAGTGTGCGTCCCTTGCATTGTCTTCACTCGGAAAGATTCATCGTTCTTCTCTTTGGACGCGTGGACACGCCACTGGCAATCCGGAGAAGCACACCTCACAGTCGTACGAAGTTTGTCATTCTTTATGAATGTAAAGTCGAAATTGTTCCTTATTGCATGGCTGCGCAAGGCATCCTTGAACTTATCAACACCATCGAACCGGTGCCCTACTTGCAATGTGGAGCCATCAGATGTTTGTGAACATGGAGTAATACTGAGCGCACCTGCGGGACGATGTTGGGACAAAAACGACTCCATGTCCGCATTCATGCTTTCTGAGATTGACTCCCTGTGGATGGCGACGAGTTAGGTAAATCACGATTATTTCACAGAATACGCAGTATAATACACACAAAAGCAGTGGAATACACGAGAAAGCATTATATTACACAGGGAAGCTATATATTACACAGAAAATACATATATTACACAGAAAAGACATATACTACACAGAAAAGCTGTAAGTTACACAGATAATCAATGTAATACACAGTAAATCCATAAAATACTCTAGATTACACAGAAAAGCAATATGTTACACATGAAACGTATTCCTGCGGAAAATCAGCAGTAATATACAATACACACGAACATAGTAAGAGCTATCTTTGTTGCTAGATTACGTGGATAGTAAGGAGATGTTATTGACTGTTTGCGGTGCCCCACTGACTTCGTCAACGATGATGTCCACCACATTCTTCTTGAAGGTATGATGTATTTGGCACATGCGTTGGAAATCCACATCTGACTCAATTGGGCAAACCGTGCTGTACGCGCCGGGCGTGACAAACTTCACAACGACTCGAGATGGATCCAAAGCCCATCGCTCGCAAATCTCTGCGACAACAACCTCCCAGGCTGTCAGGACCGTGAATTGTAGTAGCTGTCCTTCGCCTTTGAAGAGAGCAACGCCACAAAATGTCTCCATCGTGGCTAACAACAGCGTAGACGTCGGTTTCTGGGTAAAAAAACAAAAAAAAAAAAAGACAAACATGATGGAGCCCAAGCGCAGACAGTGCTTACCTGTGGATTAATCTGTGAGCACGACGACAAGATCACTGCGAGAGAACAGAGAAGAACAAGAGGAGAAATAGAATGAGGATGGAGATGAAGATGAAGTATAGTGAACATGATGGAGAAGCGCTTCCAGAGAATTCTTGATGTGATTGGGCGGGAATGAAAAGCAAGGGCACTTTTGCCATTATAAAAATAGTACACTCACAGTTGTCACGGTAGGGACTAAAAGGTATTACGCGTGAAAAGCAGGGACTGCAGAGGAAAATGGAAACTATCAAGGGAGTTATAAATAATTTTCCCTATATATATATATATAATTATAAAAACAACTAATAATTCATTCTCAATATGAAAAAATATATATATTTCCACAATATTGAATATAGGATAAAAGAAAGAGAAGATATACCAAACATCCATACTTCTATTTCTCCTCTTTTTATTTTTCTTTTTCTTTATATCTTCAAATACAAAAATAAGAGAGGCATTTATAGCCATTCAAGATATAAATGGGTGGTCAGAATTAATTCAATCTGATGGTCAAAGATACACTGGTAGGTGGAATTGTAAAAGTACGGGTGGTTGCTACAGTACCATGTTGCTATAGTAATATCGACGGCTATAATACATCACACTATTTATGTATTTTATAACACTCCCCCTTGGATGCTTATAACTAAAGGATATGCCTCATTAAAATCTTACTAAAAAAACCAAATGGAACAAAACTTAGTCAAGGAAAAAGAGTACATTATCCGTGGTATATTTGAGGGTAACTGCCTCATTAAAACTTTGTCTCAAAAAAAACTATTAGGATAAAAACTGTGGCAAAAGAAAAAGAGTACAGTCTCCCCCTCAAATAAATAGTCTTTAATTTATTCTACGATTCTTTATATCTTTGAATTTTCTTATACCGATTTTTTGAACAAGTCGTTAATGAATACATTTGGGGAGTGATTTTGTAAATAAATCAGCTTAACTTTTATTAGATTGAATCTTTCGAACTTCCATGACACCTTTCTACAGATTATGGGTATGGAAAAATGTTGGAGATATATGTTTTGTTGTATCTCCTTTATATAATCTCCTTGTATCTAGGATATTCAAGCACTGTTGTCTTCATAAATTAGTGTAACATTTCTTGTAATTGATAGTAGTTTGCATAATGAGTGTATATGTCTGATTATAGATTGCAAACACTGGCATTCCTTGCTTGTTTCATGAAGAGCCAAAATTCCAGCATGATTTGATGAAGTAACTGTCAGAGTTTGTTTTGTGAAACACCATGATATAGCTATACCATTATAAAAAAAAATATGCACCCAGTTTAAGATCTTCCTTTGTGATGATCAGACACGTACCTGGCATCAAGAAAACTTATGAGATTGGATGAAGATTCCTGTTGGTAAAATAAACAAGAGTCAGTCGTTAGAGAAGAAGTTTCTAAGCCAAGAACTATCTCCCCCTTGTTAGGTGGATGAAATGGATCTTTGTGTGCCTTGAGTGTCCAGACAACCATTGGAGTACTCAATGAATAAGTTTTGTCCAAATTAAATCTTTTAACACATTTTTTATATGGATTCACTGACGAACAAATATTCTGTCAGGTAAATATTCAATCTGTATGCTAAGACGAAATCTAGTCTTTGCCAGATCCTTCATTTTAAATTACTTCCTTAAACATGATGTTGCTTTGACAATGAGTACCTACAAGATTTAAATCATTGCACTTATTCTACAATCACAACAAACAATTTAGTGGAACTTCTAATAAAAACACACTGACATATGTTGTCATTTCAATATCCTTCTTTTATAAGATAAGCAGGGAGACATTTATATCACATCCATCGAGATTGTTTTACTAAATAAAGGGATCTCTGCAATTTAATAGACTGCAAATGCTCATTGGTTGTAATGTCTGTTATTTTGTATACTTATGGGATATATATATATATATATATATATATATATATATATGTTATTTTCAAGTAATTCATATAGGTATGCTGTAAAAACATCCATTAGCTGCATATCTAATTTATTACTTACTATCATGTCAATAAACGATCGAAAAGTAATTGCATCCACTATGGGAGCATATGTGTCCTCCTAGTCAACACCACGCATTTGAGAAAAACCTTGAGCAACTAATTTATAATCAACCGGTTTTATACCCTTGGTGTAGGCACTATTGGCCTAAACACCCAACATTTTAAGAAGGAATGTAACTCGGCATGGATAGCTTCTTTCCATTGCCTCCAACATTTTTTGTCGACATTCGTTCATAGATCAAGGCTCTGGATTATTCTCAATATTTATTTCTATATCTATAGTCACATTGTAAACGAATACATCATTTATTTCACTTTTATACCGATTTATTATTTTATGATCATCTTTATAACAAATTGAATTTTTAATATTTACAGAATATTCTTCCTCAGTAATTCTTTTTATTTTCATACAATAAGGGCTTCACATTTTTCTCTCCCTCCACATGGGAGAACCCCCTCTTCAAGAACTTTATTTTTCTCTCCCTCCACATGGGTGTCTATTTGTCTTCCACATTTTGATGTGGCTTATCTCTTACTTGTTTCTCTTGTATTGGGGTTTTAGAATTTTTAATTCTTGTAGGAGCATTAGCAGGTAATATATATGACTTGGTTACTCTTTTAATATCAGTGAATATATCACGTATCTCATTTGTAATATTCTGTAAGTGAATGTTCCTTTGAACTTTAATTTCATAGTCACCATTGTGAGGATCATATGTATGTAATTATGATACATTCTAATCAATTTCTTTCGGCTTACTTTAATTTTGCAGTAAGTACATCTCACGTTAGAGATTGTAAATACCATATATTTGAGGAAGAGTTATAACTAATATACGAATTAGTGGTGCTATTGGTACATATACTATACAAAAAAATATGTTTATATGTGAAATATCAGGCTCTTTTCCCATAATAAGTTGTTGTGGTGAATATAAATTTCTTGTAATGGGTTAGATCAGAATTGATGCTACAATGATAAGTGTTTGTTTATACATGTTTTATGATATCATTTTACATACATTGAGCATTATTTTTATCAGGTTTTATTGCTCATGAAGTGTATTTTTTGTTCCTTTGTGTAAAGAGGGCTTTGGAGGTGTGAAGTAAGCGAAAGAAGCAAAGATAGAGCTCGATGGCACTTTTCAAGACCTTTTTTGTGCAAGGCAAGGATCAAGAAAGAAGCTGTGCTCATATACATAGATGTGTGTTGATGAGTGCATTTAATATATAGAGATTTTCCCATTTTACACCCGCTATTTCTCTGTCCTCATATCATTATTTTCTCAATTCAGTGCTATTTGAGGTAATTTCAGTTGATTGTGCAGTTATCTAGGTCCCGGGATAATAACAAGTGCTTCTGAGCGATTTCAATAGAAAAAAGGACTTAGAAGAAAGCAGAGAAGTCAAGCACGGCCTAAGCACAGCCGTACTCCCAAGGTGTACAAATTACAGAACAAATTCAGTAAGAGTCTGCACGTTCTCAGGTCTCTGAGCATGGTCGTGCAACTATCAACACGGCAGTAACACGCCCATGTTCTATCCCATGCAAATTACAGCCTGATGTGCCGAAAGAATTTCTAATTGGCTGCAAACTGCACGGCTTGAAGCATGGCCTAAGCACGGACGTGCTAACATCGAGAGAGAGTGAAAACGCACTAAAAGTTAGGGTTTGA
This sequence comes from Dioscorea dumetorum, assembly GCA_902712375.1. NCBI lineage: Eukaryota > Viridiplantae > Streptophyta > Magnoliopsida > Dioscoreales > Dioscoreaceae > Dioscorea > Dioscorea dumetorum. The sequence continues at coordinate 863,181 of CACTHL010000635.1, forward strand.
ACACTTTTGGGCTTGGGCGAAAGACGGGCGAGTTGAAGGGCGAAGCTTGTACTGTACCTAATAAAATCGTGATTCTTGCAACTGGAACATATTTTTTTAAACCACCCATAAGAACCATATTCTGACTTTTATCCGGCGAATATCCAACAACAGCTCCATTGAATGAATAATAGATCCGGATCCCAAAAACAATAAAGCTTTAGAATAGGCATGAGTGATCAAATGAAATAAAGCAGCTCGATAAGTTGTCTTCATCATCAGGAGAGGACAGAGGGCTAATTGTAGGCCCAATTGGAGGCGAAATCCGATTGGCATCAGCACCCCAGATCTCAAGAAGAATGCAAGCAAAGAGGAAGTTCCTTGTTTTCCTTATTTTTGCTTCTCTTGTTATCTTCTGGTTGACTGAACCAATGAGGGGCTAAACCTATTAGGGTGCCCCGGGTTGGTGAATTGGTTGTATTAAATGCAGTTACATTTCATGCAGCATTTATGGATGTTTCAATATCTACTTGTTAGATTTTTGGTTGATTTCTTGAATGTTGGTTTTTGAGTGATTTGATTGTTTAAGTTCATGATTTTCACTTTGCTTGTATATCTCCTTGATTGATACAAGAAGTTGGAAATAGGCTCACACTTCCAATTCCACTATTTTCATCATCCACATTAGGGCAACAAGATTCTAGAACATAGATTGATTGAAGCAAGCCGGATACATGCTGTAACTCTAAGTTTCGTATTACACAAAGGCACTAACCCGGGGCCCCATTCCCCCTATTGAGCAACCCTTAAGTTTCTCCTCCTGTACTTTTTCTTCCAAAATTCTCCCGTTCCTAAGTTAGAGTCAGTCTTCCCAAATTCAATTAATTAGATATTAAGTAGTAAGAGAGTATTAGAAGATACACCAGTCCCTGTGGATTCGACTACCCGATCCTTTCGGGTACATTATATCAAACCCCAAACTTAAACGGGCACGTGGCAATCGCCATGACAACGAGAAGTGGGTCCCGCAAAGGCCCCATCTTCAAGTTGCCGTAAGCCTTAACACAAACCTGCTATACAGTTACAAAGCTAGAAGACAAGCTCAAGAATAAAATCACATTAGGGTTACCTTACACTAGGCACCCTAAACACACAAAGCACAACAACAATACAAGTCAGGGTTTACACAAATACCAAGCAAGTACAAATACAAGAACAACACATAAAGATCAAGTCCAGTGGATCCATAGAGTTACATGCACACTATAAACTAACCTAGACAAGCGAAAAAAGAAACCACTCTACCACCTGCGCAGCACAACCAAGTCCAACGTCACAGTCTGAGAAACAAGAATAAAGAAGAGTGGTGAGTAACAGATGTTACCCAGTGAGTGGTGACAGCATAGATATAATAGAGAAATAAAACATTTCAAGTAGTAAATTTCCACAATAATAACATATAATAGTAGTACTAAGCATTTAACATATAAATAAATAACACAAAGAATAGAGCTTAAAATGCGGGCTGGCCTAAAACAATTCCCAAGCCAATCGTGGCCGCGACTAGCAATGGGACCACCAAGGTGTTTTAAAACCCTTTTAAAATTTACAACTTTTCCTTTCCTTGGTGTTGGCCACTGAGATTCCCGTGTGGTGACCCCGGGTCTCTCAAATAAAACATGAATCAAACCCTGCCAATGGCCCTACGCTCCTCTTGACCAGTGTACCAGGGTTAACCACGCCACCTCTCAATAGACTGGCCCGTGGAAACCCCACACTGCAGTGTCGTACTAAGGTCCGTAGTCACCATCAAACCAAATACCACAATATAATTCTTGCCAAATTCCAACTCATGGGATTCATCATACAATGTTTAAATACGGAAAAGTACATCAACCATATCCCATTTGCATATAAATACATATACATGTAAGAATGTTTCTTTCAAAGTAAACACTTATATCATCAAATTTATGCTATTAAAACACATAAGGAAATACTGTAATACTCTTATTAAATCTATGCAAGTATAAACTTAACCACTTACTGCACTAGTCGTCTCGTCTCGAGACGCTCATCGATTGGAAGTTTCCATCCCCTTGGAGGATGTCTCGCCACCTAACAATCAAGCAGAGAATCCAAGAACCAATGAACAAAAGAATGGAAACTAAAATGCATACCAATGCAATGTTACATGTCAAACATGTAACTTTTAGGGTTTTTAGGGCAAAACGGCGTCATTTTGGACCCGATGACATCAGAATAAAGTAAACCTAGTTCCAAAGAGTTCCAGGTGAGAAGGGATTCGATTTGGATCAAAGAAATATCAGAAAAGGCTCAAAAGGTTCGATGCTACAGTAACATCAGTTTCGCTACAGTAATTTAAGTTTTTCCTGCAGTGAATCGGACATTATACAAGTATTTTCTACTGAAATATAACCTCTAACAAAGAAATTTCTTTACAAACAACCACAAGAATGGATAGCAAGAACAATGGCTCCATTTTGAGCCTAAAAATAACCAAATCCATGGGTATCCCAGGTTTTTAGAAAATTTTAAAAACAATGAAATACGAGGAAAAATACGGAATGAAACCCCTAGATCCATGCCTTACCGAATTCAGGAGTGAGGGAAACAGGGTTTTGGCACTTTGGTTCACCGGGAAAAGCTCGCCGGAATTTTACTTTTCTTTTTAAAATTGGGTGTTCAGCCGGTGAACTAGAAAACAAAGAAAAAAGGAAGAAGAAAGAAAGAAAGGAGAAGAAGGAGAGGGTCAGGTGGCTTCTCTCTCTTTTTTTTTAAAGGAAAAAGACCAACTTGCCCTTCTAATAAAAAGAATAAAAGTAAAATATGCAAATATGCAAATATGCAAAAGAATGACGGAATTGCCCCCGTTTTCACATGAAAGCTAATATGCAAATATGCAAAAATGGCACTACTACTAAATGACATATTTACCCCTAATGCATGCACAAAAATCTAAAGAGTTCTGAGGTCTAAATCAGGACAGGGTACAACACTCTACCCTCCTCAGAAAAATTCTGTCCTCAAAATTTCGGTTTACCAAACTCACTGAATAAATTAGGATATTTCTCTTTCATGAACCGTTCAGGTTCCCAGGTCAACTCCTCAATCTGTTCACTTTTCCAAAGAACCTTTACAACTAGTACCACCTTTTCTCGTAGCACTTTTTCTAGCCTATCAAGAATACGAACAGGCCTCACTGCACAAGTCAATTCTTCTCGAAGTTCAACTGGATGTGTTTCAAGTGTATGTGACTGATCTGGCACATGTTTCTTCAACAACGAAACATGGAAAACATTATGGATCTTTCTAACTCCGATGGCAACTCTAGTCTATAAGCCACAGACCCAATTCTTTCCAGTATCAAGAATGGCCCAATATAGTGAGGATTTAGCTTTCCCCTGCTACGGAACCGAATTACTCCCCTCCAAGGTGATATCTTCAGGAAAACTCTATCACCAACTTCGAACTCTAAATCTCTTCGTCTGTTGTCAGCATAACTCTTTTGTCGATCTTGGGCCACTTTTAACCTATCTTGAATTACCTTCACTTTTCTGTGGTTACTTCAATTAGTTCCACACTTTGCAACTTTCTTTCACCAACTTCACTCCAACAGAGAGCTGTTCGACACTTTCGCCCATACAAAGCTTCATAAGGAGGCATACCAATACTTGGGTGAAAACTATTATTATAAGCGAATTCCACAAGAGGTAGATGCTCGTCCCAAGTTCCTTGGAAATCAAGAACACAAGCCCTTAACATATCCTCAAGCGTCTGTCTGAGGATGGTATGCAGTGCTAAACCTCAAAGTTGTCCCAAGAGCCTGATGAAACTTCAGCCAAAACTGAGAGGTAAATCTCGGGTCACAATCAGACACAATTGAAATAGGTACTCCATGGAGTTTAACAACTTCACTTATAAATAGCTTCGCCAATTTCTCGAAGGAATATTTGGTATGCATGGCCAAAAAATGGGCTGATTTTGTCAAACTGTCCACAATAACCCACACAGCGTCATGATCCTAAAGAGTACGCGGTAACCCAACCACAAAATCCATAGTAATGTGCTCCTACTTCCACTCTGGGACATGCAAAGGTTACAATAGTCCTGCTGGTTGCTGATGCTCTGCTTTTACTTGCTGACAAACTAAGCATCTTCCTACAAACTCTGCAATCTCGCGTTTCATTCCAGACCACCAGTAATTTTCTCTGATTGTGCAGTACATCTTAGTGCTGCCTGGATGCACTGCGTAGGCTGAAGAATGAGCTTCTTCTAGAATAGCACTTCTAAGTCCTTCATCCTTTGGAATACAAACTCTTCCCTGAAATACAAGAATACCATCACTGCGAAGCCCAAATTCACAAGGTTCACCTTTTTCCGACTTTTGCAATTCTTTCTGTAACTCTTCATCTGTTCTCTAAGATTCTTGAATCTGCTCAGATAACAACGGTCTTACCACAAAAGTTCCCAACAGAACTCCATTCGGCACAATCTTCAATCTCATATTCATGTCTCGTAGAACTGCAAGTTGAGACCGATAAGATGTTGTTTTAGAAACTAAAGAAGTTGAAGTCTTTCGGCTTAACGCATCTGCTACCATATTGGCTTTCCCTAGATGGTATTCAATCACCAAATGATAATCCTTGATCAACTCTAGCCATCTACGCTACCTCAAGTTTAGCTTCTTCTGAGTGAATAAATACTTTAAACTCTTATGATTAGTGTAAATTAAACATTTCTCTCCATAGAGATAATGTCGCCAAATTTTTCAAGGTGAAAACCACTGCTGCTAATTCCAAATCATGGGTAGGGTAATTCAACTCATGCTTCTTTAACTGTCAAGAAACATAAGCTATCACCCTCCCATCTTGCATCAAAACACAACCAAGACCTTACATTGATGCATCATTTAACACCATGAACTCTTTACCACTAGAAGGTAAGGTGAGTACTGGCGCTAAAGTCAGAGGGTTCTTCAACTCTTGGAAGCTGTTCTCACACTTCTTATCCCAAACAAACTTTACCTCCTTTCTAGTTAACCGTAACAAAGGTGCAACTATCTGAGAAAAACCCTCAACAAAACGCAGATAATAACCTGCCAAACCAAGGAAACTCCGAACTTCAGACACACTATTTGGTCGTTCCTACCCAATGATTGCTTCAACTTTCTTTTGGTCTACACAAATTCCTTCTCCATATACCACGTCCTGGAAAGACAACTTCCCATAACCAAAAATCACACTTTGAGAATTTAGCATACAACTTCTCTTTTCGAAGAATTTGCAATACTGTACGCAAATGTTGTGTATGCTCTTCTTCAGTTGCCGAGTAAATCAAAATGTCATCGATAAAGACAATCACAAACTTGTCGAGATAAGGTCTGAAGACTCTGTTCATCAAAACCATAAAAGCAGCTGGAGCATTAGTCAACCCAAACGGCATGACTAGAAATTTATAATGCCCATATCGCGTACGGAATGTTGTCTTTGGCCCATCACTCTCCTTGAACTTTAATTGATGGTAACCAGACTGGAGGTCAATTTTTGAAAACACTATTGTCCCACGCAATTGATCAAACAAATCATCTATTCTGGGTAGAGGGTACATATTCTTAATAGTCGCCTTATTCAACTGCCGGTAGTCTATACACAGTCTGAAGGAACCATCCTTCTTCTTCACAAATAGAACGGGACCAACCCAAGGTGATACACTTGGGCGTATTACCCCTTTATCCACCAAATCTTGTAACTGAACCTGTAGCTCTTTTAATTCTGTTGGTGCCATGCGATATGGTAGAATAGAGATTGAAGCAGTACCCGATAACAAGTCAGTAGCAAACTCAAACTCTCTATCTGGAGGTAAGCCAACTAATTCCTCAGGAAATGCATCCTCAAACTCTTGAACAATGGGAATATTCTTGAGGTTTGGTTCAACAATTCTTGTATCCACTATATGAGCCATGCATACTTCACATCCCTTGCGCACAAGTTTCCTTGCTTCCACAGAAGATATCACACACCTCGAAAGAACTCTCTTTTCACCCTCAAGTACAATGCTAGGCCATAGGAGGTTTGTAAAGTCACTTCTTTTCTGAAACAGTCAATGGCAACTTTATGTCTGTTTAACCAATCCATTCCAAGTATGGCATCCAAATCTCGCATCTCCAATGGAATCAGGTCTGTAAAGTATATACCCTTCACTTTAATAGGACATCCCTGAAAAACTACCTTTCCGACAATTTCTTCACCCAGGGGTGTTTGGATCAGAAGCTCACAGTCTAAAGGAGAAACCATCCTATCGCCATGACATGAGAATGCAGTGCTAACAAAAGATCTCTCTGGCCCTGAGTCTATCAAAACATATGCATCATGCTGAAAAATGGATACAGTACCTGTAATCATGTTGGGTCTGCCCTCGACTTCCTCATTGGTCAAAGCAAAAACTTTGGTCTGGGAACGGGTCTGAGGTCGCGATGTTCCACCTTGTGGAATATTACTGACAGCAACTAACTTAGTTGGGGCAACATGTGCAGAAACAGTTGGTATGACACCCTTGAACTGACCTTGTCGCCTAGTATAAGGAGGTGTTGACCTTGGTACTCCACGGCCTAACTCTGGACATGTTGACTTAAGGTGCCCAGTTTGTTCACACTGGTAGCATCTGCATGGCTCACGGCATAGACCAGGATGAAATCTGTTGTAGTTTAGACATCTATGAACATTTCCAGTTGACTTTCCATCTTGCCCTGGTGGTGGCTTAACTGAGCTAGATCCTAAAAAACCTGAAGAAGTGTCTTCACTCTTGCTACGCTTGGAGACTCTTAAAAAGTTTGGGTTTCTTCTTCTGGCTAGATTCTCATGAAGTCGTTTACCTTCAATGACTAACTTCTCAGCCCTCAATACCAACTGAACCACTTCCTTAAAACTTTGATTCCCAGTAACTGCCATCTCTCTCGGATACTAAGATTCAGTCCTACCTCAAACTTGGAACACAGAGCTTCTTCACCACCAACTATTTCGGGTACAAAATTTGCCAAGTCCCTCAATTCTATTTCGTACTCTGCCACTGCCTTATTTCCTTGAACCAATTAATTTCATGTACTCTTGTCGCTTGTGAATAAGATGAAATCGAGTGTAGTATTCTTCATCAAACTCTTGTAGGAAATCTGACCAAATCAATGGTACCTCTGAATGGCTCTTAAGAGTTTCCCACCATATCCTTGCTCTGTTCTCTAAAAGTCTGACTGCAACCTTTAGTTTCAACTCATCTTCTATGCCCATATCCTCAAAAGTAGCAAGCAACCTCTTTAACCATTCTTTAGCAGCAATGGCATCGCTTGAGCCATCAAAAGTATTACACCCCAGCTGCCTTGCTTCCTTTAGTAACTTTGACAAAATTAAGCTCTGACTGATCTTATTGTTTTCTGTTGGTGCTTGTTGAAATGAAGGAATTGGGGGCGGTGGTGGTGGTACAGATACTGGCTCAGTACATGGCTGCCCCACAAACAGATTCCAATAACCAAGGAAATCACGATATTCTTGATATGTCGGCTGACGACCCTGGGTATCCCAATATGCCTTAAAGCTTTGGAGGGCCTCAGGTAGTGGTGCTACTTCTAGAGTTGTAGTATGAGGCACAGGGTTTGGAACAACAGGAGCATGCACTGATGCTGCCACAGCAGGCTCATGTCCTGAACTGCCCTCTTGCCTAGGGGAGTAGGAGGCTGGACAGGAGTGGGTTCCCCAGAAGGGACACCAGCTCCTCGACGAGTACGTTGGCATTGTGCTAGCATTCTAGCTGAAAAGAACAAAGAAAGAAACTTTTCAAACTTAACTCTTATATGCACTTATGCTAAATGCAAATCAGTTACTAGATCCACTGGTCCTCAAAGAAATCAACAGGTTTAGGATTTGAACCAAAACCAACTTAAACCTTTAGCTCTGATACCACTAAAATTGTCACGCCCCAAACCTAAACAGGCACGTGGCAATCGCCACGACAACGAGAAGTGGGTCCCACAATGGCCCCATCTTCAAGTTGCCGTAAGCCTTAACACAAACCTGCTATACAGTTACAAAGCTAGAAGCCAAGTTCAATAATAAAATCACATTACAGTTTCCTTACACCAGGTAGCCTAGACACACAAAGCACAATAACAATACAAGTCAGGGTTTACACAAATACCCAGCAAGTACAAATACAAGAACAACACATAAAGATCAAGTCCAATGGATCCATAATGTTACATGTACACTACAAACTAACCTAGACAAGGGAAAAAGAAAACCACTCTACTGCCTGCTCAGCACAACCAAGTCCAACGTCGCAGTCTGTGAAAGAAGAAGAAAGAAGAGTGGTGAGTAACAGATGTCACCCAGTGAGTGGTGACAACATAGATATAATAGAGAAATAAAATATTTCAAGTAGTAAATTTCCACAATAATAATATATAACAGTAGTACTAAGTATTCAACATATAAATAAATAACACAAATAACACAGCTTAAAATGCGGGCTAGCCTAAAACAATTCCCAAGCCAATCGTGGCCGATACTAGCAATGGGACCACCAAGGTGTTTTAAAACCCTTTTAAAATTTACAACTTTTCCTTTCCTTGGTGTTGGCCACTGAGATTCCCGTGTGGTGACCCCGGGTCTCTCAAATAAAACATGAATCAAACCCTGCCAATGGCCCTACGCTCCTCTTGACCAGGGTACCAGTGTTAACCACGCCACCTCTCAATAGACTGGCCCGTGGAAACCCCACACTGCAGTGTCGTACTAAGGTCCGTAGTCACCATCAAACCAAATACCACAATATAATTTTTACCAAATTCCAACTCATGGGATTCATCATACAATGTTTAAATACGGAAAAGTACATCAACCATATTCCATTTGCATATAAATACATATACATGTAAGAATGTTTCTTTCAAAGTAAACACTTATATCATCAAATTTATGCTATTAAAACACATAAGGAAATACTGTAATACTCTTATTAAATCTATGCAAGTATAAACTTAACCACTCACTGCACTAGTCGTCTCGTCTCGAGACGCTCACTGATCGGCAGTTTCCATCCCCTTGGAGGATGTCTCGCCACCTAACAATCAAGCAGAGAATCCAAGAACCAATGAACACAAGAATGGAAACTAAAATGCGTGCCAATGCAATGTTACAATCATCTCAATCAAGAGGCTATTACCAACTTGTTGGGCATGCAACTGGATTGGGATAAATTGCAGAATCACACGAATGATGACAACAATTCAAAGATGTGGGTATGGCAGCCAGTCACAACTGTTAGGGGCTGTTTGGTTGCATGTATTTCAAATTACAGTGTAAATCAAATTACTATATTTTAATTTACATCATGTTTGTTTGGTTGTCTGTAAATGAAAATACCGCATTTACTTTTCAAGTGTTTGGTTTGATGTAAGTTGTGGGTTAAAATCACCATGTAAAGTAATTGGCGAGATTACTTTTTTTTTCATAATTTTTTAAATTTTATATATTTTTTAATATTTCATCAAAAATCTATTTTATTTATTTAAAATATATTTTACTTACGGATTAAAATTAACAAAAATTTCTCAACCAACACCATTTAACCATATAACGATGCAAATATAATTTTCCACAAATAAAAATTTTAAACAACAATTAGATAAAAATCCCTACAATTTCGGCATGATAAAGAAATTTTTTTTTTAATTACAAGGGGTTTAATTAGTTGGGATTTCACAAATTTATTTTAAAATACTTATAATTATATATATTATACTATTTTAATCATTATCATCCTTGTTTAACGTAGTAGAAAAAAAAATCAAATTTAAATTTAAGCCGGTGGCGGTCGCCGAAATCTGGCTGGCCGCAGGAGCGGTGGCTGGAATTCGGCCGGCTACGACCGCTGAGGCAGTGGCCGGAATACGGACAGCCGGCCGGTGGCGGTCGCAGGACATTAGTCGACTGACGGCAGTGGTCGGAGTCCGGCCGGCCGCCCGGACGGTCACCGGGATGGTCGCCGAAGTCCAACTGGCCGGCCCACCGGCGGCGGCTGCCGGTGGCAGTGGGCAATTAGTTGAATAGTAGCATGAATAGTGTTTTACATTACAGCATTTTGAATTACGGCCAAATTGGCCGTAATTCAAAATGCAGCAAAACCTATTAAATCCGTAATTTGAATTACGGCAACTTTGCATTTACGGGTAACCAAACAGTCCATGTTACCATTTTACCTGTAAATCAAATTACATTATATCTACTTACGGTAACCAAACGGCCCCTTAGTAAAATCTCTAATGCGGTTTATAAGAGTCTTAATAGTGAGAAAGATCTTTGCAATCCTTGGTTAGGTTGGAAACTTTTGTGGAATCTTAGAGTGGCTCCTAAGATAAAGGTCTTCCTTTGGAAAGTTTTTCATAAGCGCTTGCCAACTTTTTAATATCTTTACAAAATCAATGTGGGTCCTTATAGAGATTGTTTTTTTGTGGAATGGCATTTGAAACTCGGGAGCATATTCTGTGGGAATGTTCAAAAGTTAAGGCATATGTTGGGCAGCAACTGGAGCCTTTACTGGTATGAATCTTCAACTCAAGGAAGGTTTCTGTGCATTGAAATGGCTCTGGAAAAGTTTAAATTCTCAAATTGATGATCACAAATTCAAAGCAGTCTTAGCCACTTGTGCTTGGTTTCTTTGGAAGGCAAGATGCCAGCTGAGTTTTAAATCGATAAATCCATATTTATCCAATATTCCAAAGACATACACAATGCAATGGAGTATTATGAGAAGCAATAAACTTTAATCAAGGAGTACTCTTTAACTATAAATTTTCCAGGAAACATCACTTTAGTAACTGATGCTTGTTGGTCAGCAGCAAGTACTAAATGTGGAATTGGCTTCATCATTATTGCTGATATAAGATACATTGTCCTTGCAGGATACATTGGAGCAAATGTTGAAGAGTTGATTGAGGATTTAGAGAAGGCTGACAATGGGTGTAAGGTGGCTGGGATTACGTCTACAGAAGCATGCACGTACCAACCCTTCATCATCACTCAAGAAGTCAACCTGATGACTTGCAATTGAAGCATGTGCTGAAGTATGGTTTAGTGAAGTGGGCCTTTGTACCAGCTTTTAATATGTTTAAGTTTCCTAGTTAACCGGTAGTTAATATAGCTATTTTGTTTTAACCATCAGTCAATGTAACTTTTATAAGTTTGTAGTACTGGTCTGAATGAAAGTAAGCAAGAATGAAAAACTTTTGAGTAACCTTGCATTCTTTCCTCTTTACAACTGAAACTCTCCTCTGTACACCTGAAGCTAATACACTGAACAAGAAGAACAGTGGTATCAGAGCTCATACCAAGCTCCCTCTCTACTCCAACACACCAAAAAGCCTCACCTGAAGATCATGGTTGCTTCTAATCTCCGACCGGTGCCAGTATTCGATGGAACAGAATATGAACTTTGGTCCAAGATGCTGCAAACTCTCTATCGTTCTCATGATTTGTGGTAATTGGGTGAGAATGGGATACCTGACGTTCAAGATGAAGCTAGACTAAAAGAGTTCAAGAAGAAGGATGCCAAAGCTCTGTATATGATCCAGCAGGCGATGGACAAACCGTTGCGGTCTCGAGTCACGGCAGCGGAGACGGCTCACGAAGCATGGGAGATGCTGAAGAAGCAATACAGGGGGAATCCAAGAGTGAAAGCAGTAAGGCTGCAGTCACTTCGACAGGAGTTTGAGTGTGTGAAAATCAAAGGTGGCGAAGGAGTGCAGGACTATATCCTTAGAGTAGGTGAACTTGTTACTCAGATGAGATCACTTGGAGACACTATATCTGAAGCCATGATAGTGGGAAAGATCCTAAGAAGTCTGAGTTCCAAGTATAATCATATCGTGACTGCCATTGAAGAATCAAACGACATCACTGAGCTCACGGTTGATGAGCTCACAGGTTCTCTTCAAGCTCATGAAGCTCGACTGGTTAGTCAAGCAGAGCAGGGTGAAGATAGAGTGTTACAAGTTCGGATAGAAGGTTCAGCCTCAAAGGAGGGTGTCCAAGGTGCAAGCAGAGGAAGAAGGAGAGGATTGTTTAGAGGTGGTGGTCGAGGACGAAGCAAAGGCAGGGGAGCTAAGCTGAAAACTCAGTCAAGTGAGCAAAGAAGCTATAGAAGCAATATACAGTGTCATGTCTGTAAAAAATATGGACATGTCAAGGCAAATTGTTGGTATAGGGATCGCTCGAATGAAAGAAGACCGAGTGGTGCAACTGAGAAGAAAGGGTCAAACTCGAACAATCTCTTCATGGGACATGAAGAAGAAGGACAAAGCTCAAACCTTTTTCTGGTGCAAGGTGGTAGTGAGAAGCCAGAAGAATCAGTTTGGATTGTGTATAGCGGTTGCTCAAACCACATGACTGGAGCCAGACGGTTGTTTCAAACGCTGGATGAATCTCTAAAGGGAACGGTGAATCTTGGAGATGATAAAGAAATGGCTATTGAAGGTCATGGAACAGTGATGATCAAAGCTCAAAGTGGACAGTTGAAGCTGATGAACAACGTACAATATGTGCCTGGACTGGCGTATAATCTCCTAAGTGTTGGGCAACTGCTCACACGAGGATATGATGTTAACTTTGAATGTAACTCATGCGTGGTGGTGGACCGGAGCTCTGGTGAAAAAATTATCACAGTAAAGAAAGCAAAGAACAACATGTTTCCTCTGAAGATGGTTGACATAGTCTGTGCAAACGTGGCAATGGAGAAGTCAAACAATACCCTGACGTGGCACAGAAGATACGGGCACGCAGGAAGTCAAGCACTAAAAACACTGAAGTCTAAAGACTTAGTGACGGGGCTGCCTCTGATTGGAGAAATCAGCACATGTGATGTTTGCTTGCGTGGAAAGCAAACAAGAATTCCATTTGGTCACGAAGGCAGGAAATCCAGACGGACCACTGAGAAGCTGCAACGTGTACATGCAGATCTCTGTGGTCCAATACATGCTGAGTCAGAAGGGGGAAACAGGTACTTTCTATTACTTGTTGACGACTTTACACGCATGGTCTGGATTTATTTTATCAAAACAAAGGATGAGGCACTGGAAAAATTCAAGATTTTCCAAGCACTTGTAGAACGTGAATCAGAAAAGAAGGTGAAATCTCTTCGCTCAGACAGAGGAGGAGAGTTTATCTCCAAGGAGTTCAATGAATATTGTGAGAAGGAAGGTATTGCACGAGAACTAACTCCTCCTTATACACCACAACATAATGGTTCTGTGGAACGGAAAAACATAGTAGTGCTGGAGAAGACGAGGTGTCTATTGAAAGAAGCAAGACTTCCTACTTCTTTTTGGGCTGAAGCAGCAGCTACTGCTGTATACTTGATTAATCTTTCGCCAACTGAAGCAGCACCAGAAGCCACTCCATATGAGCTATGGTATGGAACTAAACCTAATGTGAAACACTTAAAAGTGTTTGGGTGCTTGGCTTGGGTGCAGGTTCCAGCACAGACAAGACTCAAACTTGATGACCGGTCAGAGAAGTGTGTATTCTTAGGATACTGCACCAGATCAAAGACCTACAAGCTATACAATCCTGCAACAAAGAAGACAAAGTTTAGTAGAGATGTGATCTTTAAAGAAGACGAGCACTGGAACTGGGAGTCCTCTAATAATGATGGTGATTATGGTTGGGAGACTCTATTTCCGGTGGAGACTGACGATCAAGAAACACTGGAAGAAGAACACGAGGCTGTAGAGGCATCATTGAATGAAAAAACAAGAGATGATGATTCACCTCCAAGAAGAACAAGACAGATAAGTGATATTTATAATAGTTGTTCCTTTGCATTACTTACGTCTGATCCCACAGCATATGAAGAAGCTATCAAGAGTACAGATTGGCAAGATGCAATGAAGGAAGAAATTGAAGCAATTCAGCAAAATGGTACGTGGGAATTGGTAGAGAGGCCAACCGAGAAAAAGGTAATTGGGTTGAAGTGGATATATAAAACAAAGCTCAATGAAAAAGGAGAAGTACAAAGGCTCAAGGCCAGATTGGTAGCCAAAGGCTACAGTCAACAAGTCGGAATCGATGTGGAGAATGTGTTTGCTCCTGTGGCTCGAATGGAAACCATAAGGTTTCTTCTCGCACTTGCAGCACATAAAAGATGGCCGGTGTATCACCTGGACATTAAGTCAGCATTCCTAAACGGGGAAATTGCTGAGGAGGTGTATGTAGAGCAACCTCAGGGCTTTGTATATGCAGATAAACCTCACTATGTCTATAAACTAAAGAAAGCTCTCTATGGATTGAAGCAGGCCCCGCGATCATGGTACAGCAAAATTGACACCTATCTCAATGACCAAGGCTACAAAAGGAGTGAAACAGAGCATACACTGTACAAAAGGAATGAAGTCGAAGGCATAATTCTAGTATGTATATATGTTGATGACATACTATACTTGAGCTTATCTGAAGCACTGATCAATGAATTCAAGATGGAGATGAAACAGCACTTCAGTATGAGCGATCTTGGGTTGCTGAGTTACTTTCTAGGTTTAGAAGTGATACAAGACAATCTGGGTGTATTTGTGAGTCAAAGAAAATATACATTGGATCTGTTGAGAAGATATAATATGCACAATTGCAAGCCAATTCTGACACCTATGTGCACAAATGAGAAGCTCCAATTGAGAGACAATTCGGGCAGAGCTAATGAGAAGAAGTATAGAAGTCTCATTGGACAACTCATCTACTTAACCCACGGCAGACCTAATATTGCACTAGCAGTGGGAATCCTCTCCAGGTTTATGAATAATCCCACGAAGGTGCATGCAGGGGCAGCCAAAAGAGTTCTACGATATCTTGCAGGAACTATTCAATTTGGACTGAATTACACCTCTGTTAATGAATGTAAGTTAGAGGGATTTACTGACAGTGACTGGGTTGGAAGTGTTGATGATCGAAAAAGCACATCAGGGGTTGTATTTAACATAGGTTCAGCTGCAATTGGATGGACTTCAAAAAAACAAGAAGTAATTGCATTGTCAACTACCGAAGCTGAATATATCTCAGCCTCAGCAGCCTCTTACAAAGTTCTATGGTTCAGAAAACTTTTGGAAGAATGTGGGATGTCATGCAGTGATTCCACAATAATTTGGTGTGATAACAAGTCGGCCATATCTATTGCAAAGGATCCAATGCATCACGGAAGAACAAAACACATTGATATCAAATTTCATTTCATTAGAAAGTTGGTAAAGGATGGTATATTTACACTCAAATATTGCCACACTGATGAACAGCTAGCAGATCTGTTTACGAAACCATTGAACACACACAAACATCTTGCATTCAGAGAACAACTAGGTGTGTGTGATCCTCAATCAAGGGGAGGATATGTTGAAGAGTTGATTGAGGATTCAGAGAAGGCTGACAACGGGTGTAAGGTGGCTGGGATTGCATCTACAGAAGCATGCACGTACCAACCCTTCATCATCACTCAAGAAGTCAACCTAATGACTTGCAATTGAAGCCTGTGCTGAAGCATGGTTTAGTGAAGTGGGCCTTTGTACCAGCTTTTAATATGTTTAAGTTTCCTAGTTAACCGGTAGTTAATATAGCTATTTTGTTTTAACCATCAGTCAATGAAACCTTTATAAGTTTGTAGTACTGGTCTGAATGGAAGTAAGCAAGAATGAAAAACTTTTGAGTAACCTTGCATTCTTTCTTTTTTACAATTGAAACCCTCCTCTGTACACCTGAAGCTAATACACTAAACAAGAAGAACAAGGCAGATAATTCATTACATGCTGAAGCTATAGAAATATTAACTGCTTGGGAGCAGTGCGATAAGTGTGGATTGAAACCAGATAATGTGATGACTGACTGTACCACTTTAGTGGACTTGCTTCATTATGCTGACCCAACTATTGTTTGGAGAGTTCAAGAGATAATCAATGCCATCAAGTTTTGGATTCATCAATGCCCAGATATTAAAATCGAAACCATTCCTTGGGTGGTGAATAACTTTGCTGATAGACTAGCCAACGCTGCGCTGAGGAAACTCGAGCTCACTTTATTTCACAAGGATTGGAATTGCCTCGATGGATTCAAGATGAAGCCAAGGATGCGGGGCTAGAATTTTAGTTTTTGTTCAAGTTTTTTATCTTTATCTAGCAATTTTTGCTCCTTTGTCAAAATAAAAAAATTTAGGGAGTGAGTCCATGGATTAAAAAAAATTTAAAAAAGGCTAAAACCTTATTTTATATATATATATATATATATATATATATATATATATATATATATATATATATAATATTGAAGATATACATTTGATATATTGATATTACGCAATAAATTGATCAATCGGAACGTCCATGACTCCATTATATTAAATAATTATAAATTATAACTAAGTTAAGGATTGTGAGATCAAGATCTAACCATAAGTGCATCTCACCATCCACCACCCTCCAAACCGCTTCCCCTTGAGAAGGTACACTTTCAATGTCTTTGTGGGATTAACAATAATTTGCCATAATGAACATGCAATGTTTGTTTAATTTTATTAGAATGGCTTAAATATTTGTGTCGGCGGTTAATAATGTATGTTTTGTCTTTGATCTGCCCTAATCCTATTCAATGCTTTCCGTGATTAGTAGTTTGATTGGTTTTCTTCTGCAGATGTTATATGTCATTTTTTTTTCAATTTGGACGAATGAAAATGCAGGACCTGCATTTGGTTATTCAATGCTGGATTTTGTGGTGCAGGTTTGTTGGATGTTTGCAATGCAAGAAATTACATAGAGCTGTAAACTAATGTTAGAAAACTGAATTGCAGAATCTGCATCTCGCTGTGCAGTTAGAATTTGATTTATTGAATATACATCTGAGCACATTAATTTGATACAATCAGAAAAAAGAATGAACAAACATCTAGTGATCAATGTGATATACAAACAAAACTACAGATTAAAAAACTCCATACAAACATAAACCAGATGAAAAAACTTCATACCAAATAACAATCCAAACTTTGATTTGGATTCCACTGGAGCCACCACCCATTGTGACCAAGATCCTGATTTCATGCTTCCCAAATAGTTGTGTAGTGTGCGGGAACAAAACCAAGCTGGAAATGAGCAGCAAAAGAAATATATATGCCAGTGAGTGCTCGACCGGTGAGAGCTCTGCCCGTGTGGAAAGTGAAGGGTGCGACCCGACTTTCGGTGAGAACTCGGATGGTGGGAGCTCGATATGTGAGAGCTTTGCCGGTGCAGAGAGTGGGGAAATGAGAATCAGTGAAGAAAAGGAAGGGGGAATTCGGATCCAATTGGAAGGATCTGAAATTTGAGGCAAATTTTTTATTAATATCTTCGCTTTTCTTAAATTCATTCATTTTAAAATGCCATCGCAGCATAACTTGATGGCAAATGAGACTGACGTCACGGCCAAGGACTACATTGGATTGTTTGAAATAATAGAGGGGTTTAAAAAACACAAATTGGAGTAGAAAGAATGAACAAAAACATATTTTGACAAATATTAAGATTAAACTGAGAATTATACCTTCTTTTTTTATCACCAAAAGTTCCAACAGTACCAAAAAAAAAACAGCCCCCGAAACAACCCATGTCTTTTTTCTATAAAGCATGTAGAGACGTCCGGACTTGAGTAGGCGGTATCATCCTTCGGCAAATCTTTAAAAGATGCAAATGAAATGATTATTTCCTTCGTCCACCAAGAATAACAGGTGTTTGAGCACTTGTACTACTCCAAGATCCAGATACTATAACAGATTGCTCGCCACCTAGCCTTAAATGTCAATGACACGTATGGAACCTGACATTCCAGAGACAACAATAGTTCCTGTAGCAAATATCAAAGAATACCAAACCACAAAGAAGCAAAAATCCAGATTCCAGACGAATTAAAAGAAACAGGCATTCAGAAAAGTACAGTTGCATGATGCATTAGCAGTACCGACTTATTGACCAACTGTCCTCACTCATATAGGAATAAAACATGGGAGAAAACAAACACAAGACCAAACCAAAAACTTAAATCCTCATTAAAGAAAGCTAATTTAGTATTTGTAATCCTTCTCATGGAGGCTCTCCGATGCAAGGCTTCCTTGAGCAGCAACACCCTTGTATGTCCCGAGAGTTGCCTCTGAGTTTGCCTTGCACCTAGCTAGGAAAGCAGCCTGGGCCTTCTGCACATTCTCCTCTTTGCCTTGCCATGTCTTGAGAGTGCTCTGCTGCAATGCACGGCCAAACGAAAAGGAAAGTGACCACGGCTTCTTCCCCTTGAGCTTGTTCATCGCATTCAGATTCAAAGTTGCTTCCTCCTCACTCTGACCTCCAGAAAGGAAAACAATTGCTGGAACTGCTGCTGGGACAGTCCTCTGGAGAGCCCGCACAGTGTATTCAGCAACCGCCTCAGGTGCAACCTTCGCAGCATCAGAGCCCGGAGTCACCATGTTTGGTTTCAGCAGAGTTCCCTCCAGAAGGACATGGTGATCATTAAGTGCCTTGTAGCAAGCTGCAAGCACCCGCTCCGTGACATCTGCACACTGCTTGATGTCATGGGGGCCATCAACAAGGATCTCTGGCTCTACAATAGGAACGAGCCCGTTCTCCTGACAGATGATGGCGTACCGTGCTAGACCATCAGCGTTCAAGTTGATAGCTAGCTGGGATGGCTCGGTGGGGCCAATCTTGAGGACAGCACGCCACTTGGCAAAGCGAGCACCGGCCTCATAATACTTAGCACAGCGTTTGCCAAGGTCATCATGGCCTTGAGTTGTAGTCTCCCCGTTGGTCCCAGCAAGCTCAATGGTTCCCTTGTCTACCTTGATGCCTGGCAGAACACCACCTTCTTTGAGGACATCAACAAATGGTTTGCCGCTGGCTGTTTTCTGATAAAGGGTCTCCTCAAAGAAAATGACACCGCTAAGACATTCGAGGGCCCCAGGAGTGCAGAAGAGAAGTTCACGAAGAGCACGACGATTGGACTCGATGTTCTCCACATTGATGCTGGCTAGGCGCTTGCCAATCGTACCAGTAGACTCATCAGCAGCAAGAATACCCTTGCCTGGCGTACCAATGTAGGCAGCATTTGCAATAAGCTCATCTGCAAGAGAAGGGAATTATCAGATCCACCTTGAAGGGTTCAGGTTTCAAGCATGAACGAATGTGCAAGGGAAAATCAGAAATCAGACAAACTAAATCAAATTTGCCAGTTATCACATCAAGTTTTTAATAATTCAGTGAAGTGCAACCAAGCAAATTATTGTCAAACAGAATGTCAGTTGGCTCATTTTAGCCTTTTTAACCTTATATGTTTCATTCTCATCACAATTCAAGAATTTCTCTGAGAAAATTATTTAACCCAAAGAAAATATTCCAACAGACAAACAGGATACAACTAAAGACTTCATCTAAGAAATAGGCATTCATGTTAAAAACAAGTTCCAAGAATAGCTGAATAAATTAAACAATCATGTGGTCAAAGGCTACATATGATTGCATGAATGCAAGAACACTGTGCACAAACCAAACAGCAATCTAAATCTACCTAAGATATTCGAACAAATTTAAGGGTAGGCACTCAAACATCATTACACCCATGCCAAACCAGAGGAAAGAAGCAACATCAAAGACTGACCATACTTTAAACGACACAGACATACTTGAACAATTCAAGCAAAAACATTATTAAACAAATGTTAATTGTATGAACTACTTGCTGATTACGCTCAATCAGCATATTATATCAATCAACGGTTAGAAAAGAACATGCACAAAGTTTTCTTTCAATCAAAGGACATAACATAAAATGAGTCATGACCAATATTTACATATAATCACAATCCACAAAATGAAGACATATTGACCTTCATGCATAATTATATAAGCAAAATATGCCATGAATCAACAGAAACTAACAATTGATCAAAAAGTGTGCATTTTCAGAAACCTGACACAACGTAGTAGCAAACCATGATTCAAGCCAACAATATTGTATTCTGCAAACAATATTATATTATTCTAATAAAAATAAAAAATAAAAAAATGAAAAACAAGTTCATTTGGAATGAAATAGATTAAAAATAATCATCCCGGTTAAAGCATGTTACAAAACTGTCTACCCCCAAGCATAAACGAACAAAATATTTCCATAGATCCTTGCATGAGAATTGGGCTCACAAATCACAATATATAATCAAGATAGAGATCAAATCAAAAGAAATTTACTCAATCTTCACATGTAAAAAAAAAAATTGATCAATATTAGCATACCCAGAAAAGATTAAAGAAAAAAAGCTTCATAAAGACAAGTTAACCATCAAAGAAACAGATGACAAGATTAGATCTGAAGAAAATAACTGGTATAACTTCACAAACAAAAATAAACTAAGATTAGATCCAGAAATTGCAGTCATCTAAAACAAGAGAAACATAAAGATTACCATGGTATTTGCCACAGTAGGCCGACATCTCAGACTAGATTGCTGGCGACGAGAAGAAAAGGAGATGAGGAAAATGCAAAGAGAACAGGCTGGATGGAGAGAGAAGATGAAAATGGGAATGGGTATTAATGGAAAGCGATTAGGGCCTCGAGAACATCGCCGTCTGACCTGGGGCATGGTCCGCACTTTTGTGTTGAGCATATGGAACAAGGCCCATTGTATCTGTTTTAGCCCATTGAAAGCACTCGCCAACCTGTGGTCTGAAACGGAGCACCTATTCGTGGGGCATTTGTTTCGTCAAAAACATGAATGGTTCACCTAGAATCAAATTTTTTCAAAAATAATATTTTTAATTATTTAATAAAAAATAAAATTATTTCAAATCTCTTTATAAAATTTCATATGAGATATTTGTTAATTTTTTACATATCTGACCCCAAAAGAGATTTGACATGTGGCAACTTTTATTAACACTCAAAAACAATATTTCACTAGAACATTTACAAAAAAACAAAACTTCTTAGAGAAAACTGTGTGGATGGTGTGAGTTTGAATTTTTGTGCTGTAACATTATGTAATGCTGTAAAAATTACTATAAAAATACTGTGTACCGTTCATCCACTCCATATTTGATCTTAAGTGGGAAAAATATTTTCTATTGCAAGAGATTTACTATTATGAAATTTATAGTTCATGATATTTCATCTTGAGCGAGTGCATGATAAATCCGTAAGGTTGCTACCATAACGGTGCACCACATACCTACATATCCCTTTGATAACCCAATTTTGCCTTTTTATAAAAACATTTCAATTAAAAAATTTATTTAGAATTTATATTTTTAGTTTTTAGAATACAAATTTATTGATGAACTTTTTATAATAAATTTGAAACAGCCGGACTGGCTCACCCGAAATCAAACTACAAAATATTAACTAATTATTTAAATTTTCAAAATTTGTTGATATAGGATATTTGTGAATTATTTTATATGCTAAGATATCTTGAAAGAGATTTGCTAAGCAATTTGTTTTATTTTAAAATTAATGTACTTGCCTTTTCAATTTTGCCCTAGCCCTTAATAGGTGTAGTCTGGTATAAGATTGGAAGCATTCCTTTGTGAATGTGGATTACTTGTAAAACATATCCTAGGAATGATAAATTCAATAGTGGTTCATTCTTTATTTGGTTTACAAAAAAAAACTTTTGAAAATATATTAACATAGAAATATCTCATTCCCCAAATTTGTTTACATACAAGATTTCACATAATTTAAATAATTGTTTTTTAAAATTCCAATTTAGATCACCACTAGATGATCTACGGGTAAGTCATCCCAAAGGTGAGTGGATAGTATGAATTTGAATCCTTGTGCCATACTGCTGTGTAATACTATAGAGATTTCCATAGGAATACTATAACAGTATTTTCCATCCGTTGTTCATTAAGTCTTATGTCAAATGTCGGAGAAATATTCTCTATTGCAAAAGATTTACCATTATGAGTTTTACAGCCCGTGATATATTATCTTGGGCAAGCATGATAGACGGTCATTACACCACGTGGTAGCTCACACTTCATGATAAATCTATGGGGTAATTAAGCTATAGTAACTAGTTCACCACATGCTTAATTGTCTCTTTGATAACTCAATGTGGGACGACGCTTTCACCTTTTTCAAAAAAAAATTCCAATTGAAAATTTTATTTATAATTTATGCTCTTGGTTTTAAAATACAAATTTATTGGTTAATTGTTTATGATAAATTTGAAATAGCCCGAATGGCTCACCCAAAATCAAACTTCAAAATATCATAAAATAATTTAAATTTTTTAAAATTTTTTAATAAACATTTATAACTTCAAAAGATACCTCTAAAAATATTTGATATGCAACTTGTTTTATTTTAAAATTAATGCACTTCTCTTTGCAATTTTGCCCTTGCCCATAAAACTTGTAGTTTGGTACAAGATTGGAAGTATTTGCTTATAAATGTGGGTTACGGGTAAAATAGATTCTCGGAATCATAAATTCAAGAGTATTTCATTCTTTTGTTTGGTTTATAAAATGAGCAATGCTATGGGTGTGTTTGGTTCACTGAAGTCATCCCTGAAGTGGCTGAAGTGGGGAGTTCAGCTCCACTTCATGGCATTTGGTTCACTGAAAATCACACCGAAGTGCTGAAGTGCACACTTCCCCTCTTCCCCACTTCCCCATTTGACTTCCGGCTGAAATTTCCCGAAACCATCACTTCCCCAACTGACTTCAGTGCACGCGTTCACCACGTGCTTCTTACGATGCTCCTCCACTTCGGGCCACTTCATCCCGAACTCCTTAGGGTTTTCCATCCAGCCGCTACGCTCGCGTCCATTCACCAGCGAGCTAACCGCTGATCTCTCCCCGGCTTCCGATCCAAAATCTCCTTCCATCCGCCGGTGTTCTCTGTGGCGAAAACACCATGGTCGACCTTTTATGCCTCTGAGCTGGTTTTCCCCGAACGTCCCCGAACGTCCCTGCGTTCATTTGGTAGGCCCTTCTCTTCTGAAATATTTTTGCTTTCATTGTTTCGTTGTTTTTAAAGTGAGAAATGGCTAATTTTCTTCAAATCCCTAAACCGGTCTCCAGTTGGGTGTAGATCTCCGTTTGCCGGTGACTGTACATCTCCTTCCTTTCAGATCTCCATTTGCCGGTGAGTGTACATCTCTTAAGAGTGTTGGTTATCACTTCGTGTTTTCGTCAGTTATTTTCCCTAAAGTTATTGTGTAAATCCTCGACAGAATTCTTCTTGGGTGGAGATCTCTATTTTCCTAGATTTTGATCGCTTTTGCAGGTGAGTGTACATCCTCATTGTCCTATTTTCTCTTAGCTTTTCCAAGCATCAAACCGGTTTTGCAGTGATGAAGGATGCTCTGATCTTGTTGTTCCTCTTAGATTTTCCCCATTGGGATTTTTTTTCCTCTTCGATTTCCACTGGGTACATGCGATTTTTCACTGGGTTGTGCTGATCTTGTTGTTCTGATTTTTTTTTCCTCTACGATTTCCCACTGGGTTCATGCAATTTTTTACTGGGTTGTGCTGATCTTTTTGTGATGATATTTTTTAGTTCATATTTGACCTTTACTCTCTTAGATTTTTCACTGTATATACATGCAATTTTTCACTGGTTTTCTTGATCTTGTTGTGATGATATTTTTTAGTTCATAACTGACCTTTACTCTCTTAGATTTTTCACTTTACACATGCAATTTTTCACTGGTTTTCATGATCTTGTTGTGATGATATTTTTTCCCATTGCTGATCTTTAATCTCTTAGATTTTCCATTGGGTACTTGCAAGTCTTTTACTGGGTTGTGTTGATTTTGATGAGCTGATATTTCCTTCCATTGTTGATTTTGATGTTCTGATATTGTTGTGATGATATTTTTTAGTTCATATTTGACCTTTACTCTCTTAGATTTTTCACTGTATATACATGCAATTTTTCACTGGTTTTCTTGATCTTGTTGTGATGATATTTTTTAGTTCATAACTGACTTTTACTCTCTTAGATTTTTCACTTTACACATGCAATTTTTCACTGGTTTTCATGATCTTGTTGTGATGATATTTTTTCCCATTGCTGATCTTTAATCTCTTAGATTTTCCATTGGGTACTTGCAAGTTTTTTACTGGGTTGTGTTGATTTTGATGAGCTGATATTTCCTTCCATTGTTGATTTTGATGTTCTGATATTGTTGTGATGATATTTTTTAGTTCATATTTGACCTTTACTCTCTTAGATTTTTCACTGTATATACATGCAATTTTTCACTGGTTTTCTTGATCTTGTTGTGATGATATTTTTTAGTTCATAACTGACTTTTACTCTCTTAGATTTTTCACTTTACACATGCAATTTTTCACTGGTTTTCATGATCTTGTTGTGATGATATTTTTTTCCCATTGCTGATCTTTAATCTCTTAGATTTTCCATTGGGTACTTGCAAGTTTTTTACTGGGTTGTGTTGATTTTGATGAGCTGATATTTCCTTCCATTGTTGATTTTGATGTTCTGATATTGTTGTGATGATATTTTTTTCCAGTGCTGACCTTTACTCTCTTTGATTTTTCACTTGGTACATGCAATGTTTCCCTGGGTTGTTCTGATATTGTTGGGATGATATTTTTTACTTCATATCTGACCTTTACTCGCTTAGATTTTTCACTGGGTACATGCAATTTTTCACTGGTTTTGTTGATCTTGTTGTGATGATATTTTTTCCCCATTGCTGATCTTTAATCTCTTAGCTTTACCCCCATCGGGTACTTGCACGGTTTTTACTGGGTTGTGTTGATTTTGATGAGCTGATATTTCCTTCCATTGCTGATCTTTTCTCTCTTGGATTTTCCATTGTGTTCATGCAATATTTCACTTTAATGTTCTGATCTTGTTGTGATGATATTTTTTCCATTACTGTTCTTTTCTCTCTTGGATTTTCCATTGGGTTCATGCAATGTTTCACTGGGTTGTGCTGATATTTTTATATAACTAACCATCTACTTCATGCTTTCCTATTGATAAGCCCCAAATGATTGGTTCATATTCTGTTTTTTATAAACCAGTACCTGCAAATTGCAACTAATTTTTCTTCCATTTGTAAGAAGACAATTCTGAAACTTTTATAAGCACATGTTTAGACTAAGTTAGGTCATCTTTACTACATGTAATTTTTTACTAACTGGTTCTGATTGTATTACATGCTAATATCGGCAGTTAGATAGAAGCATGTTTACAATGTTACATACTAATTGTTGTTGTGTATATCTACATAGATATGGTTTGACTCAACTTCATCATGATGAAAATTTTTTCTTGTTGTATACATACAGCACATGTTTATTTTTGTGATCATCCTTGGTTGAGATTTTTTGTTTTCTTCTGCCATGCCCCAACTGCATTGAATGTGTGATTGTCATGTTAGGTTACATATGTGTACATAAATCTGTTTTCCCTGAACACCTACCATGATTAATTTTTCGCACTTGTCGTATATATGCACCAACCTATGTATAGGGAAACAATGTGGCCTGCCTTCAATGTTTTTTCATTTCAATTATGTTCGAAGTAGTCATTTCGTTTTTTTATAGCAATGTTTGAGCTCGTACCATTTTAGAGCTAGACGCCTTTATTAAGACATGCTTCTTATTGCGTTCATTTCAACTCCGTTCACCACCACCCCGTGTAGATGGACAATTGGGCAACGGAGGAGCGTGCGCGACCGTTGGCCGCGGCATTCGCGACAGTAGTGGTCATTGTCACTTTCTTAGTCGAGGAACTCCTCGTAGATAGGCCTCCTATGTATAGCGAACCCCCGATTTTCCGCGACCTCACCAGGAAAAAACATATGGAACGCATTCTCCGAAGTGGCCGAGATTACTGTGTCAGTTACCTTAGGATGGATGTCGGCCCATTTATGAACCTAGCGTCTATTTTGCGTGACAAGCACTTACTAGTAGACACCAGACATACTGCTGTTGAGGAACAACTTGCAATTTTCCTGCACATCGTGGGACATAACACTAAGAATAGGACAATGCGGGTTGAATTCCTTCGCTCGGGCGAAACCATTAGTCGATTTTTCAATATGGTTGTCCGGGCGATGTGCGCCATCCGTGATGAGTTTGTTCACCCCCCCAGTAGCACATGCCACACAGATATTGAGAGCAACCCAACCTGGTACCCTTTCTTCAAAGTAAGGCGTTGTTTCTTATGCATACAATGTTCACTTTAAAATCTCAAACTACAACATAGAATGCGACATAACAAAGAAATTTATTATGTAGGACTGCATAGGATTGCTGGATGGGACACATATTGATGTATCCGTTCCCCCGCAAGACATGCCCCGATTCCGCGGCCGCAAAGGCCCAACACAAAATGTGCTTGCTGTGGTGAACCCCGACCTAAAATTCACTTACGTGATGGCGGGGTGGGAAGGATCGGCAAATGATTTTACCGTCCTTAGGGATGCGATCTCACGACCACCCCCGGATGGACTTAAAATAATAGAAGGTGGGACTTATACGATGCCTTACGAAGTACATAAATTGAGTAATTAGTAACAAATTTTTACACCGTGTAGGGAAGTACTACTTGGTGGACGCTGGTTACACAACAATGGCAGGGTTCATAGCGCCATATCGAGGTGTTAGGTATCATCTTAAAGAACATAGTGGCCGGTCTCCTACAAACCCTAAGGAGCTATTCAATCTTAGGCACTCCATGTTGCGGTCTAGGGTGGAGCGCGCATTTGCAATCTTGAAGAATCGGTTCAAAATACTTACTTCACGTCCTTTTTTCCCATTCAAGACTCAAGTTAGACTTGTACTTGTCTGTTGTGTACTACATAATTACATCGCAGGGGCTGACCCGAACGATCAGTTTCTTAACAATACGAGCACAGAAGGTGATGAGCCACTGACGAGTTCCCAGGCCCGAACACGACGTGAACAACAACGAGAGAACCGACAATGGGTTGAGCTCAGGGATAAGATAGCAAATGACATATGGGCTACTTATACATCACAATAGCCGAACTTGCTACTCACTATTGCATTTACCGTA
Organism: Dioscorea dumetorum; assembly: GCA_902712375.1. Taxonomy (NCBI): domain Eukaryota; kingdom Viridiplantae; phylum Streptophyta; class Magnoliopsida; order Dioscoreales; family Dioscoreaceae; genus Dioscorea; species Dioscorea dumetorum. The sequence goes on from CACTHL010000635.1 coordinate 890,285, forward strand.
GTTATTGTTTTCTTTCTTTTCATGTGAACTGCGTTGATGGACATATCGTAGTTAAACTGTTCGTCTTCATGAGACCCTTGACAACATGTGTTCTATATGGTATTGATGCTTGAGTAACCCATTTTGGATTGGATTTAATTGTTTGTTATATTTCAAGAGAAGTATCTTTAGGACTTATAGCATGCCATGATTAATTTAAATAGAATGCAGGGTGCGTGGTTGCCATCTTTTGTATTACAAGTAATTTTTTTTACCTCTCCCTTGAAGTGAAGATATGTCAGGCCAAGATCGAACATGTGTCATTCCGACAGAAACAGCCGGCCAATCTAAGGGACCCGCGAATAAGCGTGGCACTCCAAACAAAAGATGGAAGAATGAATACGACGCATTCTTGATCCCGTTGTTGGTCGAGCAAGCAAAGAAAGGGCTGAAGTGTGATAAGTCATTCAAGAGGGTTGCATTCTCTTTTGCCGCAGTTGCGGTGAACGCTCGATTCAACACGGATTTCACGCCCGAGAATGTTGAAAATCATTACCGCACCCTTAAAGCCCGATTCGCTGAAATAAAAAAGATCCGTGACTTGAGCGGCGCTGGGTGGGATGAAGAAACAAAGACGATAACTCTGGACCCAACAGTTGCTCTCACGTATACTGAGGTAAGAAATGGAGCTCGGTTAGTTATTTGTGTATGCCTTTTTTTTTTAATTTGTTGCGATTAACCTTTTTCCCTTTAACACAAGGCACACCCAGCTGCGCGACCGTTTATCAATAGGCCGATCGAGCATTACGAGGGACTAAGGATCATTTGCGGTGATGACAGCGCAACGGGATCATACGCGGCTTCAATTTTTTCGGATTTCGCTGACAAGTCGGATAACGAACCGGATGAGGACATGAACCCTGACTTGGGTCCAATGGAACAACAAGGCGAAGAAGATGGAGACGCTGAGTCCATCCCACCGGTGGTTCGTAGCGCGGCAACGTCATCAACGCAAGCCGCGCAACGTGCGAGCAAGAGTAGCAAGAATGCATCGATGGTGATGGAACTCGTGAATGCAGTCGACAAGATGGCGGCCGCGATACAAAACCCGACACATTGGACGGAATCATTGCACAAGAAAGTCATAGAGGTGGACGGATTCGAAGAAGATGTGCTGCTGGATGTGTTTGACTACCTCGAAGAGCATGAGAATGAAGCTAGGCGATTCATGGCAAGGAAGATTGATCACCGAAAGGCATGGGTTCGTAAATTCCTTGATGGTGGTCGTTAAGTGGGAGACCCATCGTGCGCAATCGTAGCCTTTACTATCTTGGACAGTTTATATTTGCTGCACTCTTTCCCTTATTTACCTATGCTGTTATAACTTGTCATGGATTATCTTCACACTTGGATGCTACCTACTTGCATTGCATTGCATTTTTTTGGTTAACCGTTACCTTGACCTTGGTTGTGTGTTTGCATGTTGTTTTTTTTTTGTAGGTTCGATGGCGATGATGATGGTGTTTACACTAATTTAACTGAGGCGTCGCTCTCGTACGCAACGGCGGGGTGATAAGAGAATCTGGAAACGGGTTCTCTGTCGCAGCCTTGCGTCGTTGATTGTTTTAATCTCAATGCGTGTTAATGATGATTTTCAGTTGGTTGTCCTGTTTTACTCAAATTTTTCGCATTGGTCATGGGATATTTCAGTTTTGGTATTTCAAGTTCAACTATATGTGTCGTTTGTTTTTCTGTGTATTTGAGTGCTTTGCGCAGGTCACCTGTGTGTTTGGTTTTTTTTTGTTTTTGTTGACAGTAATTGTCTCGGCTGGAATTAGATAAATTTTTTTGGTATTGTCTGTTTACTTTCCGTGTGTTATGCGGTTTTGGTGCAAGCTATGGCGAGGCAGTTTGGTGCACGACACCAACTCTGCAGCCTAACTTGCAAATCGAGAGTCGTACACCAATGATTGTGATCCAACCAACTGAGCCATCAAAAGATCGTGTTCGAATTGCTGACAATGCGAGGAGTGCGGCTGATTTTGGGAAGGAGATCAAATCTCTCGCTGTTGAGGTGGAATCCGAAATTATGCACTTTGTTTTGATAGTGCATTTTGTTATGCACTTTGCTGATGGAAGTTAAGCAACGTCCAAGCTCCACAATAAATTTCAGGTTTAATTAATTTTTCCGTGTTTTTGTAATCACTTTACATTCGAAATTTGCAGAGATTGAATCTCATATGTTAGACTGTGTGCATGATATCAAACATTCTTGTTATAATGATGATGATTCTTATGATCACTGCATTGATGTTTTTTTTGTTTTTGTCTACCTTATTACTGCAGGATGGGGCATTGAACACAGCTTTGTTCAACAATGGAAGGAGTTGTGGTGCATGGTTTGAGATTAAATGTGTGAATGATGGCCAATGGTGTCTTCCTGGCTCCATGCTTGTCACTGCAACAAACTTCTGTCCATGTTTTGAGATTACAATGCAATGCCAGGATATTTCATGCAACCCACAATTGTATGATCATCTCTGAATTTGTACAAATTTGGTCTTTTTAAATGTTGTAGTTGATGAAACCCATAATTGTATGATGATATTTCATGCAATGCCAGGATTCCCCAATTGTGTTATTAGTAAGGATATTCTTAATGTGGAGTGAATCTAATTAAGCAATGATGAAACTTTCACTTTCTAATGGAATAATTAAGCAAGTCATAGTTAGGTTTTTAAAAAAAAACTTGCAATGGTTGGACCATTCACAATTTTCATTAACGAAAGTAGGCATTAATTAATGAAAGTAAACACGTCATTACGAGAATATGTTCAAATAATTAATCAACTTAATAATAAACTTTGTGAAAGAATTAATTAATTAATGGAAATTGTTAATCAAATTCTAAATAAACTAATCGCATCATGATTTCCTAATTTAATCAATTATATGAAATGAAGGAGAGCATATATTTATAAGGTTTCAAAACTAAGGTGTAACTTCAAAGTTAAAGTAATATATTCAAAGCCAAAAATACGTTGATGAATTACCGTCATAATTAATTTTAATTAATTCGATAATGTCACCAATTGCTTATAATGAGGATGTGTTAAAATAATTAATTAGTTAAAGTTGTGCTAATTATGGGAATGTGTTAAAATAAATAATTCTATGGATTGTGGTAACCAAAGAACAATAAAGGTCGTCTTAGTATCAATTAATTAAAAAAGATGTCAAAATATGAACTAATTAATTAAGCTGTTATTAAATTTTCAAATATATTAATTACATCATAGTTGGTTCATCTAATCAAATTTGGTATTTTTTACAAGGATTCAAAATTAAGGGGTAACTTCACCCCCATCCCGAAGTGGTGATCATATCCCCACTTCGATGTTACCAAACACCAGAACTGATGAAGTGGTCACTTCCAGATTCCTACTTCCACCAACCAAACACAGAAACTGCATTCGGAAGTCACATTTTCCAGCTCAACCAAACAGACAGAAGTCTTCACTTCCAGCCGATCTGCTCACTTCACCGAAAATGCCACTTCCAGACTTCCGCCACTTCGGCAAATCACTTCCGAACCAAACAGCCCCTTAGTGTTGTAACTCTATTTTACTGATTAGTTTGATAACAGACCATGCTTAGACAAGTTTTTTGCAATGAACACATGACCACAAGAATAGTTCTTTGTTCTTCATGAATTGAATTGATTTGTCCAAAACATTGTCAACAAAACATGGAACATGACACAACAAAATTGAACAAAAAAACAATCTAAATGACTCGCCAACAATCAATTGCTTGAGCTCTTTGAAGTTCCCCCATCATCATTCAATGAAGTTCTCTTAAGCGAATACTCACCCATCTCCTTCAATATACAGAGAACTCTGTGAAAAATACGTATGTTAATGGAAGACTTTCTTAGAAAAAAAGACAATAATGCAAATATATTTATAAGCTAAATTCAAGAGTGGATTAAAATGTGGCATAAATTACTCTAGCATGACCAATTTGATATCAAAATTCAATCTAAGAATCTAATGAACATAATGCAATAAACATATGACCTTTGAGAAAACAAACATATTGAACTGCAAAAGTTGATGTTCAGTAAAATAGATTAAGCAAATACGTAGATAGGACAAGTTGTTAGGCAAAGATGGTGCTAAAAGACAAGGCACAAGATTTTGAAGACAACAGGGAGGATAAGCCACATGTCTAGAGAACAAAACATGCAGCATTATACATAATTCTCTACCTTAAAAAAAACATTATTCATAATTCTATCAAAAATTCATGTCAAGGACATGAGAAATGAGACTTAAATCTTCATGTAATATAATTTATGCAATTTCCACCTACATCCTAGCCAAAGATTACCAAAATGCAGAAGTCTCACCACAATAGTCTCACCCAGCTTTGGTCCTGAACAATCACCCACTTGCAAATCATAAAAGCATAAGGAACCAATTCTCAGCAAAATAGAAAATGAAGACATACAGCATGCATGCATTAAAAAGGTCAAATAGGTGATTGAATGTTTCTAAGCGATTGCCTTGTACTGTAGCCCTGATTTTCTCTCTGTATAGTCGGGATATTTCATCTTTGTTTTCCCATTACCCTTCCCATGCAGTGCAGGCACTAGAGCAAACATTTCCAAGTCAATAGGCAAGATTAAAACCTACTAATTTCACCCGAAACAACTCATAAAAATGACATTTTTTCCAGGGATTGGTCCAAGAACAAATTCATTTATGGCATCAACAATGCTAACATCCATCTTCTTACATGTCATTAAAAAGTCATTTGATGCATTTACTTTGTCAAAATAAGAACATAGGGGATCAAGATCAGCAAAACAAATAAATAACATGGACTTTAGACAAAGATTTCCTTTCTTTAAACCCAAGCCCTAATTGAACAAATTTCATCCATATAGAATTAAAAACAACACCAATTTCTCAAAAAAGAAATTAAAAACAAAACAGAGAATTCAGCTCAGGAGAGAGAGAGAGAGAGAGAGGGGAAATCACACCTTAGAATAGAGAGATCTCTGAGTTAAAGCATTAGATAAATTAGGAAGAAATGAGAGTGATGAGATCCATGCCATTGGAATAGCTTCGAAGGTATCAGAACAAGAGAAATCGATAGAACGGCGTGGCCGAGATGGGCGCCAGCTGCTCAAGAAAAATGATGAGATACCCAGAGGGGGGGAGACGGAGGCGAAAAGAGATGTGCGGCGACGGCGTGGCAGAGATGTGCGTTGCGGCGGCGGCGTGGGGGCGGCGTGGAAATGGGCATGCATTACTCAAGAAGGCTGGGTTTTACTGTTTTTTATTTTAATATATTTAATGATGTGTATTAGGTGCCATCATGTGGGTTGATGACATGGATGACATGTCAGTTCGGATGAAATTTCGGGATGTCAGTTGCGTACATATAGCATTGCGATAAATATTCTTCAAAATATTAGTGGAGTACTCAGCCCAAGAATGGCCCACTTGGTCATTTTACCAAGTGGTGGACCCACACATAAAAAGACGTTTGGAGCTGTTTTGGTGGTGCGGTGTTCCGGCGCGGCGGAGCCCGCGGCCGAAATTTACACTGATGTGAAAATAATTAATTATGTACCGAGGCATGAGAACAGTGATATTGATCCACGTGTCCCACTCAGTGGCATTTTCGTAAATAAGTGTACACATATGTGAACAGAGACCTAGTTACCTAGGATATGATGTGGAGCACTGTCATTGGTGGTTCATCCACATGGCCCACCACGTGGAAGTGTCTGGTGTAGTACAATACAGATGGCATCATCCAAACCCTTGGATGCCATCAATACAGTGTTTAAAAGGATCTAAACCGTTGCTTATAAATTAATCACCGATTAATGTTAAATCATGTTCCTAATTCGCCAGTTTAGGGGATAAACACACTTATGAGATCATCAGCGTCACACGCTAACACGTGGCAATAACATTTCATGTAATTACATACATGTCCCGATGTTGTTTACATAGTTTAATAACACAGTACGAGTTAATCCATATGATTAGTGGTTCCTTCACCGATAAGGAATTGACCTGTTGACCGACAGTGGTGTACCCCACCACGTTTATGTGGCTGGATCGTATTGGCGCTTGTTTATCCGCGCCAGTTAATGCATCTTGATGCTATGGTCGAGGTCTAACATTAAGGTTCATCATTGAACGATACTCACGTGCTCGTAAACTGCTGGGACATTAACGTATCACCAATGTAGTGTGAACACATGTAACGCATTATCATGGCTCAATTATCCATCATGGATCACGATGTTCACAGTGAATCTGATCCGAAGGTCCTAATAAAATGGAATGATTAACATATTTATAAATGCATGCACGTCTAATACATATGAAACTTTACAATATACGTGCTGCATGCATCGAAGATGTGGTCTTGAAACCTGTCTATGAAGCTCTGCACAACATGTATGATGTTGTTGATCGATATGACTCCGAGTTCATGCAAGTAACGCATCACGTAGAACTTGAATCTCTCTAGGAAATTACATGACGACAGAGTCAACGTCGTCCATATGTGTACGTTGAACCAACACTTGGTTATGTGTAAGCATCTCCTCAGGTTATAGTTGAACCTGACTTGTATCTTGATGATATCATGCATGCATGTGCATGGCTGTGAGGGATGATCAAGTATTTTGAAATACAAAGGGTTTGGTACGTGCCATATGTAAACTCCTTTTCCCGCCTGTTCAGTGGTGACGGCCTGGGTTGTTTATCATCGGTAAACTATTTGGTAAATTGCATATATTCTCATTAACATGAAAATCATATTCCTAGTATTTCTATTCCCAAAGGTAATATAAAAGTCCGGGAATCAAATGGCTCCTAAGTTTATTCTTGTGCCTTGGGAATATTTTACAACCTATCCCCCAAGGAAATATAGATAACCATTAGTAGTTGGAATAATGTATACTTGGGAATAAATAGTTCTAGAAATAATTTCATAAATTTCAAACCAAATATGGGAATCACACTCTCCCTCCATTATATTCTCGTGAATCAAAAATTAATCTCCTATCAAATGCCCCTCACAATTATAGATATGTAAAATTAACACCTAATTACTATTTTAAATTTATTTTATTACTTGTCTTATTCATATTTTAATCATTATGTTTATTGAGGTTGATGAATTCTAATTTTTAGTTTTTCTTTTTAAATATATCTTATTTGGAAATTTTGTTAAATTTCTATTTTAAATTTCTTGAAAATTTTAGATTCATGGTATTTTGGCAACATGAACTCTGTACTATGTTAATTACTATACCCAACGAATTGCAATGATATGAGTTCCCAACCACTTGCAGCCATACTAAATTCTCACAACCTTCCTTTCATATAGCATTGTATACTGAATTAGAGTGTTAATGTCATTATTCTGGTAATAAATTTTAGTAATAAATTAAACATATGATCTAAGGTAGCGTTAGAATTATTGCAATGGAATGAGAGAGAATGAGATAATGGAGAAGGGGATGAGGGAAGAATGGTAGGGGATGGTAATAAAAAACGTGTTTGGTTGGACAGTTAATTCATTGGAATGGGAAAAGTAAAAATTGGAGTTGTGCTAAGATTACCTTTTTACTCTTTGAATAAAGAAATGATATTTATTTCAAATAATTATTATTTATAAAATAATGAAAACATAAATATTTATTTTATTATTATTAATTAGTGTTTAATTAAAAATTAATTTCAAATAACTATTAATTTCATTTCATACTTAAGAATTTTTAATTAATTATATTAATTTTTATATTATGATTACTAGTTGAACTAAATAAAATATTTTGGTCCCATACATACAAAGTTTATTTAACATTTTAATTTTTATAATTATTTACTATGATTACTAATTTTAATATTTTGGGACCCAAAAATTTATCTGAACTACCAGTTAAGTTTGATAACTGAAATGGTAATCTTTGAAAATGCAAGATTGACTTGTCTGCTTCTTTTTTCCTTTCCCCATCTATTAAGATACATTTGAATTTTCTCTTGATTCATTGTTTAGACAACAACAAATCAACTGCCCCCTGTGGCCACTACACCAAATACATCACCTGTTTTTAGAACAAAAACATCCTTAAATTAAGGAACACTTAAATTAAGAAACACTTTAATTCTACGCTAGCATATTTCATCATCATGCTAAACTGATACCGAACACACATGATGCAGGTGTGATCATTCACACATCACAAGCATAAACGCTGGGACTCTACATACACCCTAAATTATTCGACATATTATACATACAACAAACACAAACTACGTAGAGAGCACAACCAACACAACATAGATGAGCAATCAATCAACTATAGAGTAGAATAGATGAGCAAATAGCACAGGTAATACAAACTGAACTAACGAATAAATCCAAGTGCATGTCCAATTTCGATTGCAATTTTAAAACATGCATTCACAATACTAGCTCATTGTTCTTCAATGTCATTCATAAAGCAAAGAGTACTAGAAAACATTAAAAAAAAAAACTCCAACCACTAAAGTTGCACTAACAATTCACCAACCCACAAAAGGGAAAATATCACAAACGGCAAGTATGATCATGGGTCCAACACTTTCAGGTTCTTCCACAAAGTTCTATTCAAAATGATAAGATATGCTATTTAACTAGTAACAACATCGAACAAAAAACAACTTCTTCCCGTGCTCATCTCCTCATTCTAACACTTGCCTATCAAATGGATAAACCTGCAAAGAAAGGATATCGGAATGGAAAATAGTTAGTTGATTTTTTTTAATGGAAAACGAAATCCAATATACATATCAACCACAAGCAAATCTTAAAGCAAATAAACCAATGCCCAAATTTGCTCGAGACATGAACATATGAATGGTATGTAAAATAACTCATGCTACCAAAATAACATGTAATGAGTACTAATTAATCATCCATGTTACATAGCTACAATGTTAAATTCTTACCGAGATGACTCAAGCATTAGGTGGGCAATATGCATCCTTGACAAGAAAACCAGGCAAAAGCCAATGCTCTAAAACAGACTCAGCGGTGCGAGCCGCAGACTCTACTCTACTTGTTGTTGCCTCAGCCGATGTTTTAAATTCTGGGCCAACCAGATTTACGAAAGCACCAAAATTTATAAAAATTCTGTCCATTGTTGGATCCTTAGCAACACTCTTAGTTTTTCGACACCTAGATGTTGTTGAGGTGTTGTTATCAGATGGCATTGGTAATAGATCCTGTATCGGCTCTTGTGTGGGCATGGGTAGGTCATCAAAAGACATTTGGGATAAACTTGCACCTTCCTCGAGTGAGATGTCATCATCTTGTTCATATTGGGCTGCGTTATCCCCGATATCACCCCTATTGTTGCTGAAAGATCTATCTTTGGTGAAGACCAGTGCGAGATCATTGAAAAATGGAAAGGATTTGGCATACAATCCGACTGCTTCTTCATGAGTCAGCATTGTATAAAAACCCAACAATTAATGAAATCTTTACGATAGTGTATTGAATAAAAACCCCACTAGTAAATATGAGTCTTGTTTTTTTTTACCTTAACATACTCATCATATGCACTTTTGTCACACATGATAATGTTGTTTTCAAAGTTCCAATCAAAACCACTCAGTTGTAAGATATCGGAGATGACATTTGTCTTACTCCTTAAGAGTTTCACATGAGACTCAATGTTTGGTACAGCCTTCAACTTAGTTTGTGGAATCTTTTCTTGTTTCATCCTTTCTAACTGCATGAGATATCCACTCTGGAAGCCATTTTCAGCCCACCAAATAGCGTTGTGGAAAGATCAACCAAAGCATCAATGAGGGCTTTTTCTTCCTCGGGGATCCAATATCGTTTGTTCTAGCCCCTCCCTTTTGGTTGTTGTTCTATCTCCATAATAAAAAACAAACAAGGAATGATTCACATTAAACAACATGAACAAGTTTGTATTCAACATGACAATTCATAAACTTCAAACAAGACAATTACACTCAAGCCACATCTCATAAACATCCCCATCAAGAGAAAGTACAAAAAATTAGGGTAGCGTTAAACAAAAAGAAATTCAAAACTAGTGGTATCGTTGACCACTAAGTAAATGCCTATAATTCATATATACCATATATAATTTCCTTGAAGATTTCCTTAAATCATATATACTATAGAGAATTTCATTCAACCAAATCACAAACAATTCAACACAATACCAATATTGTCAAGACAAATGTAACCACTTATCACATGAAAATTAGTATTGTCTAACCAAATAGTACATAATGATCTAGTAATCCAAAATAAAGAGCAACACATAAAATGATTGAGCACATAACAATCCATTAACTATATCAACTTGATTGCCATGGTAACACGGCTACTATGTTGTTGGTGTCATCTTCTACATTCTCATCGGAATATGGAACATCAATTTCTTCTTCTTCTTTAGGATCTTTGGCCATCTCCCTCCTAATAAAATTGTGGAGTAAACAACACGCACTAATAATATTCCGTTGAGTGGTCAAACTATATAAACTTGGACTGGCTAGAAGTTTCCAACGGATTTTCAAAAAGCCAAACTTTATCTCAATAACGTTCCTTGCGCTAGAATGTTTCATGTTGAAAAGCTCTTCAGGTGTTTGTGGGTGACGCCCATCGGCCCATGAACTTAAGTGATACCACTTGCCTTTAAAAGGTCCAAGGAATCCGGGGCAATTTGCATATCCGGCATCAACTAAGTAATAGAAACCTAAGATATGAATTTGTTGTTAGACGTACAATCAATAAGAATGACAACATTAAAAACAACATAGTACATATAACTCACCATTTAGAACTTTTAAACCATTTGGTTTTGTAATGGCATTCCTCAGCACTCTGGCATCATGTGCCGAACCCTCCCAAATGGATAGGACGTATATAAGCAGCATATCTTGTCCTCAAAAGGCAAGTACATTGGTGGCAATTTCAGATTTCCATGATCTAAATCTTGGATGAGTGGCATTGGGTACATTCACCCGTATATGTGTCCCATCTAATGCTCCAAGGTAATTCTATGTGAGATAAAAGAAAACATTATTGTTATTTGTTCATGTAATACCACTACTAAAAAAAATAAAAAAATAACCTACTAAATTTTATTCATTACCTTAAACCATTTCTACTTAGGATGGTTTGAATTTTTTGGGACCGGTTCTAGTTTCTTTAGGAGAACACAATGGCAAAGAGTAATTGACCGCAACACAACATGAAAATACCAACTAATTGTTTCAGTCGATCGTGCAAAATCAAACTTGATTATTCCATTCTTGACATTGTGGGTTACAATGTTCAAAAACATTTAGACCATCTTCTAAACCATAACATTTATTATGCGCATAGTCTACCGGTTGTAGTTAGTAGTTCACACAAATTATGGAAACAACTTCAATCCATCCGTAGCTTATTAATGCATGTTATGTCCCTTTTAGAAATCAGCCACCTCAAATATTCATGTTGTTTCCGCCGCTTACTTGATGTTGACTCCATCTCATATTGAATTAATCGACTTCCATCACAACGTTGCCTTTTTGCACATACAACGATCATAATGTTTAAAACATTAAAGTAACACATGTACATCAGGAAATATAGTTTCATTTCATTAATGTTGTCCATATCTAAAATTACATGCCCATGTGTCAAATTGCCGTAAATCTAAATTGGTAAGTTAATAAAAAAACAATAACCTTATTCTAAAACATATGGTTGAGATAACCTCATTCTAAAGGCTATGGTGGAGTTAATAAACTCAAAAGACACATGCTGAACCAAATCAATAGGCATACAAACAAATGAAAAGAATTAAAAGGTTCCATAACAATGCACATTGATTGATATATTCTATATAACTCTTGTATTAAAAATAATTGCATAAATTTCTTAGAAAAACAACCATTTGAATGATCTATGGTTGCTTTCATTAGTGTATTCAATTAAATGAAAGAAACTCTAAATTCGAGTGTTGCACATAGATGCCAATAAAAGATGTTCAGCCCTCCAAATATAATCATTGTAATTTTGTAGCTTAACCAAAAAAGGCCCACAGACTTGTTCAAGAATTTACTTCTCTATCATAGAAGACTAATAAAGACGAATCTTATTGTTGTCTTCTGTGGACTTAGTAAAAGGATCCATAACAATGCACATTCAGATCTCAAACAAGTCCAAGTTTTTCCCAAGTAAAACAAAATGTAGAATTACGAGATAAAAAAATACACAAACAATAGAGAAACTTTGGTACATTTTCATATGAAAAAATGACCAATTTTTATCTCAATCTCATTGATTGATAGTTTGATCAAAACACAAGAAATCAAAGAAAGAAATACCCTAAACTAAGAATGAACTAAAGATTAAAGAAAAGTACAACAAAGATCAGAATAACATTGTTGAAATTTCATTCTGGAAATTCATACCTAAAGCAAACAACTAATCCCAAATGAATTCTCCAAACGTGTAAACTTCAAAATCTCCCCCCATTTACAACCTGATGAGAAAATTCCACAAAATCAAAACAATTAAATAACATCCCCAAAAAACTATGCACCAGCGCCGGCGGGATTGGATGGTCCGGTGATGGCGGCCCAGGTGTTGCCGACGTCAAACGGACACATGCTGGAGACAATGATGATTGCAAGAAGGAGAGCTCAAGGAGCTTGACTGGTCGCAGGGACTTGCAGCTCACGGATGACGATTGCAAACTTCTGATGGGGGCTAGGGTTTGGTTTTATTTTTTATATGATTCTTTTTTGTGTTTCATAAGGGCAAAATAATCATTTTCAAAGGGGAATGAACCATTTCCCCTAATATAAGGGGGAATGGTTCATTACCTGTGGAGGTTAATTAATGGTGACCCCCAAGGTAATAATTACCTCCAAAAAACCCAACCAAACACGGGTATGAGAATATGTAAGCAATGATTCCCCCAAGGGAGGAACCATTATTGCCAACCAAATGCACACTAAAAGGTTTCTAAAAGTAATTCCATCGCTTGAAGATTAATAGGTTACTCAATAGAAAGAGGAAATTCCCACTTAAAAATAATTATTCAAAACTTAGTTTTTGGCTTTGGAATTACAATATTATTAATTAAAATTTTAGAATGAATTTCTTCTAATATTTCTAATTCAATATCGGAGTAACTATCAAGTTCTAGGGAACAATCAAAGTTAATATGCTACCCTTTCAATATTCATTATCAACTTTTTTCTATTACATAGAAAACCAAAAATTTGTTCATATATTTTAAATTATGTAAATATACTTTGAAGTTAAAAAGATAGCATTGTCTGTTATATATAAGTAGAAAGATTTTTCAACAATCTTCCTCATTTCATTATTAATACTATTATCAAATTGTTTCATTCTCCATATGATATGCTGATCATGAAACTCTAGTTTTATTCATGTCAAATGTAATTTCTTTATAATAGAAGTCAAAGCATTCGCAAATCCTTCTTCTTTATATTTTTTCTAACAAAAGGAAGATGACCTAATAGTTAATCTATAACAACATTAATATACTTTTCTCTTAAATTTTTGACGATTGAATTAATAGCAAACAATATATGATATCAAATAGTCATGCCCAATAAATACTCAAAATTTCAAGCTCATATGCTACTAAACCATTAGCTTCATTTTTAGTTTCTGAATCTCCACTAACCTCTATTAGTTTCAATAACTTGTTTCTTATCTGTGGAGCTTGAAATCTAATACCTTCAACATTTTCAATGACTTTCCCAATTTGTTTGTGCCAAGGGTTTAGAAGTTAGATTGTGTATAATAACTTTTAAAATTTTCCACCATCTATTAGAAGAAGCAAATAATGCATACATAATTTGTATGGCCCAAAAAAAGAATTACTAGTATAAGAATAGGCCATGTCATATTAAACCATATTTAGATCATGACAATCACATGATATAAAATGATTTATGATTTATGATGTATATCTAAAAGTTCCTTTTGCATTCTTTGGTGTTTTCCTTTCATATTTGATTTATATTATATCCTTTGTCATGCCCTAGGCCTAACCCGGCAAACTCAGATACCAAAGAAACAATCACTCACCTATATACCGAGAACCCAATAGCAAGGGTGGTAACAGAGTGCGGAATCTTTGACCCCTTCGAGATCTGACCAAATAGAGACGGGATATATTCCCAGATTCTTTCCCCACTGAGCCTAGGATGGAAGGCAACTTCTCCCCAATTCATGAAATGGGGTAGGTAGCTCAGCGAGGATTCCAAACCCTAATAAAATTACATATTAGTTGTTTAAATTTTATATAATTATAAGAAGGTATTTTGTCATATTTGTATCAATTAAAAATTCTATCTTTTGATTTACATTGTGAAGCATATGATGGAGTATTTTTGGTAAGTTTCTATATGATAGTTTGTGTTTAAATTGAGGAATACTCTTTTATGGATATATTACAAAATATATATCTCTTACTATTAAATAATTTGTAAAAAACTAAATTTATAGTGTATTACCATGTGGAGACGAGGATGGCGAGACTATTCCACAATATCTTGGAGTCGGGATGAGGACTGGTGTGGTGTTTTAGCTTTTTTGAGCGTGCGTTGTTGTCCAAGCCATCTCAGATTAGTGTGTCTTGAGTTTTGGTGCATTGTAGGTCGTTTTCTGCTTAAAATGCAGTTCCCAAAGCAAGCACGGCCGTGCTTTGAACCATGCTTCTAACCGTGCTCTTATCGGGTCAAGTGTAGCTCAACTTATAAAGTGCACAGGCATAAGCAAGCCCGTGCTTACTGCAGTACTTCAAGAGCACGGTGGTGCTTGGCGCGAAGAAGCCGTGCTCTTCTTGCCCTAAAATTCTTGAATTGTACACAGGCATAAGCACGCCCGTGCTTTCAGCCTTTGCTATGGCAGAGAAGCTGTGCTCTTCTTGCCCTGAGTTTTCTTATAAAGTGCACTGGCATCAGCATACCCATGCTTCTGCCCGTTCTTGCATCATGATAAGTGGTTGTCACTCCTTTTGGGGGGTTGGGGGAAGCTTGGCCAGGCTAGGATTTACACGGCCATACTCTTGGCTGTGCACTTCCAGAGGTATTTAAAGTCCTGAATTGAGCCATAATTCTAAAAATTCTCTTCTTTTTCTTCCCTTTGTTCCCATTGCTTTGGAGATAAAGAAGGAGCCATTGCTTGAGCTCTCTCTCTACTCTTGGGTGAAGATCCTTTAAAAGTGCGCTCTTCTTCTCCCTCATCTTTCTTCTTGTTGCATTTGGCTTGAATGAGCATATTAGCACTAGGTTCTTAGATTTTGATCCTTGGCTTGGTGATGATGAATTGTGGAGTGCTTTGTTTGATTTCCTTTACTCTTTCTTGTTCAAGAAGTGAATGTGAAGATCCACCCTCTCCACCTTGCTCAAGCCTTGATTTCCTCTTGTTCTTGAAATTGGGCTATTATAGCATGCTGCTGTAACACCAAGAAATCCTTTGCAAAACTTTTGTTTTTCTGGGTGTATTGGGAGTTTATCCCCATAGAGATTCTTTGGAACCCTTAGAGCTCTGGTTCAGGCCGTATTCAAGCCTTGTTAGGGTTTCTTGGCTAGTAACATGAAGGAGTTCATGCTTGCTTGTTCTTCTTATGTTTTTCTCTTGGTTTTGAGCCCTTGTGGCATATGTTGGTGATAGGTGGTGAAAGCTTAACCTGAGGCAAAGAGCCAGTAGAGAAGTAGTGCCATTGAGAAGTCGATCTCCCTTGTTTATGACTGGGTTATGATTGCATTTTCCTAGTATAATACTATTTAAATATATTTATGGTATGATTTATATGAAATCCCTGGTTTTATCATGTTGAATTGATGATTTAATTAGTTTGGAAGGAATTCCCATACTTTCAATTTTACAAGCAAAATTCTTGATGTTTAATGAAAACGCTTATGACTATGTTGGTGCATTGAATTGAAATTGTCACGCCCCGTCCTGCGAGACCGACATGTGACAACCGCCGTGACAACCTGAGAAGAGACACTCACGCCACTCAACCCTTAAGTCGCTGCAAGGCTAACCAAAAACCTGGGGAGAATAGATCTAAACAGAGATTGCCAGGTTAAAGCATACAAAATAGAATACCAAAAGAAATGCAAAAGAAGCATAAAGATAGCGCAGAGGAAGTTACTAAACAAAAACCTGCACACAGGGTTCAAAGGAACATGTTTGGCATAACAATAAAGTTTCCAAAAATTTAGACATGCATACAAGCCAATCACAAAGGGCAATAAATACACTAGTGGATCCATGTCCTTATACAATATATATGTTCAAGGAGAGACATACATTAAATAAGAATGAAGGCTGGGGACAATGCTCAGCACTCCGGTCGGCCGCAACCGCCACTACTAGCGAGAGCCTGGAAATGTAGGGAGAAGGTGAGTAACCAGAGTCACTCAGCGAATGGGTTAACACAGTTCTATGGAATATAAAATACTAGATAACATGACAATACAAGCTTTTGCAGTGATACATATAGTCTAAAATGTTTCAGTGTATATATATATATATCAACATATACACAACTATAAGGAAAACAAATATAGCATAGCAAACCCACTTTGCTCAAATAAGGTTTCAACACCAAAGTATAGTGACTAGCAAAATACAGGTTTTAAAATCATAAAACACGATACTCAACACTAAATCCATTTACTTTGCATGAAACTCATTTTCTCAAAATATGAAGTTTTCAAACAAAATTACTTTTCAAAGAAGATATAAGTATTCACGTCTCAAAGACCTGATTTGTAAAATACATATTTTCTCAACATATGAACCTGTATCTCAAGCAAGTAAATGACTGTCTAAAACCTTCTCAAAACTCTAATCGTGACAGCGGCTAGGTTTAGAGCCGCCAAGGCACTCATGTCCTTGACATTGACCAAAATACGAACTTGCATCCTGAGCAAGCGAGTCACGGTCTAAAAACCTCTTTAAACTCTAGCTATGGTCGCGGCTTAGTTTAGAGCAGTCAAGACACTCACTGGGCCGTGTGGTAACTCTAGACTTCCGATATACGTCTAGTCAGGACTCTACGCTCCATCTAAAGTGGACAGATCAACCAGGTCCACCATACCACCTCTCAAGGCTAGACCATTGATCGGTCACCCCGTAGCAAGGGCAACTCGCATGCAAGGGTACGCTCGATCATCATAGTACTCGCATAAAGCGAGGTCGCATCCATAGGGACTTAGTTTATAAGTACTCACTCTTCTTATACTATCTAGTTAAGAACAAAACTTGATTTCGGTTTAGAAAAGGAAAATAAAATCAAGGCTAAACCAGACAAAAAAGAGCGAGGATCAATAAGAATAAGTAGTAACAGGATTAACTTTGTTAGGGGATAAGAAATAAAGCATGATTGCAATTTAAGGTAGGTTAACCAAGGGTAAATAGAATGGAGGAAATCAAAGATACAAGATGTGCTCTCCCAAGGCTCCCTAATGCCATGCAATAGAAACTAAGACTCCCATGTCAAGAAATGACAATGAAATACCAAACACTAGCGAAAGGTGTGTGACTCCTCTACTATCTCTAGTAGGGTTCATTAACACCTATTCATTCATGGGTGTTTTAATTACATGGATCTCTTGACACTCAAGTGATAACAAGATGGTGAGCTCTGTCTCAATACATCAAACCAACAAATAAAACATAAATGAATCCAAAACCAAAGGATAATCTACATTAAAAAGACAATCAAAAGATATAAAGTTTTCCCAACTACATTAGTCTTGGCACCCAAGGAAGTTAGCCTTCCATGAAGCCTATGTTAATCGATACAAAATTCATCTCTATCCCCGAAGCATAAACATCGAATGGAAAAACACCCTTCAATGGCAGTGGTGATTTTGGAGCATATGTGAGCTGCTATCGTCGCCAATGAATAATTTCCCCTTGACTCCTTCGAGCTCTTCTCTCAATCTTGCTCTGGCCTCCCTTCAATCACCTCCCGAAATATCCTCTTCTCTTAAGCCACCTTTTTCCCCAAAAAGAACATAACCCCTTTTTCTCATTAAAACAAACTATTTATACCTGGTGAGAATTGAACGGTGCATGAGCAGGTATACGGGCGTGTACTTGCCCGTGTATCTCTTAGGGAAGTCTGAAAAATCAAGTTTGTGAAATACACAGTCATGTACAAGACCGTGTATCCTTTCTTCTTCCCGTGTAACTCTTAGGTTTTTTCTTTTGCTTCTGCTCATGCTTTACACAGCCGTGTAACTCTTCCTTCGCCCATATAGCTATTTGGGATATGTTCCACTGTTCTTCAAATATACACGAGCATGTACTTCAACTACTCGACCATGTACTCAAGGTTGGGAAAGAGGAATGAGAAACTGCACTAATGAAACGTGGCATGCCCTTTTTCCTTTGAAGTTCGTCCGAAAGGTACACGGGTAAGTATTGTGCCTGTGTAACTCACCGCTTTGCATTTTTGGCGATTAATTGCTCCCGATTTCCTTCCTTTGGCCATTATTACGCTTAGCTTCATCTGTAGAGTACAATGGAGCAATTAAGTACCAAATATCAGCAAAAAACACGATGTAGGGTTCAATAAGTGCTACAAATGATTAGTAAAATATAGATGAGATAGCACTTATCAGTTGTCAGGACCCCCT
This sequence comes from Dioscorea dumetorum, assembly GCA_902712375.1. NCBI lineage: Eukaryota > Viridiplantae > Streptophyta > Magnoliopsida > Dioscoreales > Dioscoreaceae > Dioscorea > Dioscorea dumetorum. Next base: position 909,016 of record CACTHL010000635.1, read on the forward strand.
GCTATAGCAGGCAGGTTCCAACCCCATCACCAACAAAATATAACGAAGTGTGAATCAACATATTTCAAGTAATTCATCTTACAAAGTCCTCGTCCATGACAAATATCCACATATTAGCAATAAACATTGTTATCATAGAAATATAAACCAAGAGTATAACATGTATAAAAGTTTAATGGTTTATTTCCATCCGATGTACCAACATAACCAAAAGTATTTTCACCAAACATCAAGAGCATTGCTTGTAAAATAAAAGATGTGGAAATTTCTTTCAAATCATCGATTCATCGAGCGTTTCATTGATAGAACATAAACATAGAACCACTTTTAAAACTATTAAATAATCATTTTAACATGGTAAAACCAAGGGTATCATTAAACCATGCAATAAGCATATTTATATAGTAGTACACTAGAATGCACAATCATAACCCACTCACAACTTTGGAGAACTCCTCAATGGCACTACTCCTCCGCCGGCTCTTTGCCTCAGTCAGACTTTCACCACCTACACTACCACATGCCACAATAGCTCAAAACAAGGAGAAAGCACAAGAAAAAAAAACAAGCATGAACTTATCATGCTACAAACCAAACAACCCTAACAACGCTTGGGTATAGCTTGAACTTGGGCTCCAAAGGTTCCAAAAAGCCTTTATGGTGATTAACTCTCAAAACAACAAAGAATACAAAAGTTTAGCAATAGATTTCTCAGCACTACAGTAGCTTTGATTTCAAGAATAAGGAAAACAAGTTTCATTAAGGTAGAAAGAGGTGGATCTTCACATCCACTTCATGATACAAGAAAGGGTAAAATAATCAAAATGAAACAACGGGAAAGAGGAAGAAGGAGAGCTAAGATTCAAAAATTGAAATCCTAGGGCTAGCATGCTCATCTAATCAAAATGAAACAAGGGGAAAGAGGAAGAAGGAGAGCTTACCTTCAAAGATCTTTAGCCAAAGAAGAGAGGAAAGTCAAGCAACGATGGCTTTCTCTGGTCCAAAGCAAAAGGAACAAAGTTAGGAAGAAGAAGAAGAAGAAGAAGAAGAAGAAGAAGAAGAAGAAGAAGAAGAAGAAGAAGAAGAAGAAAAAGAGGAGAAGAAGTCAGAGGATTAGGGCTCAAGTTCAGAACTTTTAACTACCCCTGGGTGAACACAGGTTGAACACGAGCGTGCTTCGGCCTCATGCACCTTACAAGAAAATAGGGCTAAAAAAGCACAGCTTCACTGGCGAAGCAAGGTTGGAAGCACGGGCAGGAAGCACAGGTGTACTTATGCCCGTGCACTTTACAGAAAGATTAGGGCCAGAAAGCACGACTTCTCTACCCCTAACACCACTATGCTCTCACAAACACGGCCGAAAGCACAGGCGTGCTTAGTCCTGTGCACTTTACAGGTTGGTGGAAACAAAATCCACAACATCTTGCAAAGTACACGGTCCAAAGCATGACCATGATTGCTTTGGGAACTGTGTTTTAATCTCAAAATGACTGAAAACACACCAAAGCTCAAGACACAACTGTTGTCTAAATAGTTCAGACAACGACACATGCTAAGAAAAGTAGAAACACCATAGAAATGAATTATTTAACTTTTTGTATATGTTATACCCTTGGCTTGGGTTTATATGATAGTGATGTTTATCATCAATATGTGAATGTTAGTCTTGGACAAGAACACTGTGAAATGATTTACATGGCTTTCATTGATGATACACTTCTTAAAGTTTTGTTGGTGATGGGATTGGAACCTGCCTAGTGTAGTAGGGGGTCTCCTTTGGCCAGGCTTTAGAAGTGGCATAGTGGACTCGACTGATTCATCCACTTCAGGTGGCACAAAGTCCTAAATATACGAAAAATAGGAGTCCGGAGTCACCATATGACCCTCGTGGGTCAATGTCAAGGACATAAGTGCCTTGATGGCTTTGAACTTAGCCGCGGCCAGGGCTAGAGTTTGAAGAGGTTTCTAGATCATTATTTGCTTGCTCGAGATGTAAGTTCATATTTTGAGAAAATATGTCATTTTACAATTCACATCTTTGAGACGTAAATACTTGTATACTTTTTTTAAAAGTAAATTGGTTTGATGAAAACTTCATCTTTTGAGAAAAATATCTTTATGCAAAACAAATTTGATTTGATGATGAGCACCGTGCTTTATGATTTTAAAACTCGTATCATGCTATTCACGAGCTTTGAATGTTGAAACCTCACTGGAGCAAATGGTTCTTCTATACAATATATGGTTCTTTTATATATACATATACTGTAATGTTATAGTCTATATGTATTACTGCAAAAAGGTTGGTCTTGTCAGTTTATCGCTTATTTGGTACTCTATAGAATTGTGCTGGCCCATTTACTGAGTGACTCTAGCTTGTAGTGGCGTTGCGGCGGACCGGAGTGCTGAGCATCGTTTTCCGGTTATCTTTCCTAACCCTATTTATGTATGTTTCTTCTTAAACATATTGCTTTCTATAAGGACATAGGTCCACTAGTGTGTTTGCCACTCTTATTATATGGTTTATATGCTTGTGTAGCTCTTTGGAAACCTTCTCGTATTTATGGCAAGCATATTTCATTGAACCTTATATTAAGGTTTTGGTTTGATAACTTCCTCTGCACTGTCTTTGTGCTTCCTCTGCGTATTTTTGGTACTCGGTTCTGTATCTTTTGAATTTGTGAACTCTATTCAAGTCTGTTTGTTCCCAGATTGTTGTAAGTCTTGCCGTGACTCGAGGGTTGAGTAGCGTTGGTGTCCCTCCTCAGGTTGTCACGGCATTTATCATGTGGCAGTCCCACGGGATGAGATGTGACAACGGATATGGGGAGTGGCCTCCCCATCCTCGGCCCACTCAGCTATCACCCCTACCCAGTAGGTATGCTACACTTCACAAAATATCGCAAAATTTTAAGAATAAAAAACTAATATCGTAAATAATAGTTTGCAATAATAAATAACATATAAGTGGAATGATAAAAAGTTCGAAGTTAAAGAAGTTAAAAAAAATCAGAAACATAGCGAAGCCTATTTACTTCGCTAAATACTAATCACTTAACCCTATTGTGAAGAAAATTTAACAACACTATATGAGCTTGGTAGTCTAGTAACCAATCCAATAAAACCATTAGAATCATGTAGAGTTTTACAAGTCTCAGTAGAATCATAAGATAAAATAGTTTTTATCAAAGAACTAAGTATATATATATATATATATATATAAGATCTTGTAACAAGGATAATTTAACCAAAATCATAAGTTTCAGAACATAATAGTTATCAACATATGTCTCCTAAACTTGTTATTGTTGGAAAATATTGCATAATTCTACAAACATTCAACAGCATGCGGAAGTGAAATAAAATTGCGATATTAACTAGTTGATTTGATGAATACCCTAGTTATAAGTGAGATATTAAAAAATACCTTTCGATGTTTTAAATCTTTTTTTTTAATTGCCAAATTTGTTCTACGGATTATCCTAGATCTTCTAGTGTCAAACAAAATTCCAATGCCTCTAGACCAAACATTGGAATCCAAAAACAACCTCCTCTTCCTATCCATAATAGCGGTTAGGGTCAGAAAAAAAAAAAAAGAGAGAGATTGGAGTACTATTCTCACAATAGAGTAAAATTGTCTTCGACACCCCACTAGGTTAGAGAAGAGTCATATTTGTAAGAACTTCATAAAATATGATAAATAACATCTTATTATGGAGTTCTAAACATAAACATGATCATAGTGAGTTCATAAAATATGATAAACATTATTCTATTATGGAGTCATAATAGAAATAGGAGTCTTAAAACAATTAAGACAACTTTTGTCTTGAAGTCCTTGTCATTTTAATCTATTATCCGATCTAATCAAACTTTGATTAAAATTAAAACTTAAGACAAAATCTAACCCAATTTACAATTATACTTCATCCAATGAAATAAAATTATAAGTTGGCAATTTTACCATTATAGTCAAAATGAGACTGATTTTGAATTCCTTTAAACATGACTCTCTAGAGCCGTTTGGTTCGCGGTTTTGTGATAACGTTACCATGTGTTATGTGTTAATTTGAGAACATTACCATGTTTGGATTAAGGCCAATGGTAATGTTGATGGTAATATGAGATTACTGTAAGGGTTGGTACCCTTATACTTGGTCATTAGGCGGACAACTTAACATAGGCCATGACACTAGGGCACACATCCGCATGGATTGGGTAGCTCACGGTGGAGCACGAAATGTGTGCTGTGTGATGACCAAGAGCGGGTGAAATATCTCGCACGATCATGTGCTGAGACTGTGAGACGCGCACGCTAGACAGTGAGCGTGCGCGTGGCCTTTGAGCGTGATGAGTGCATTTTATACATACATTTTACTCATTCTATACCTACAATTTTCTTTAACCTTTAGCTATTATCTTCCTAGTTTAGTGCTATTTGAGGTATTTCTGTTTATTGTGCAGATATTTAGGTCCTGGAGCAATTTTAAGTGTTTTTGAGGAAGATTCACATTAAGAGGACTAAAAGAGCAATTTGTAAAGGCAAGCACAACCTAAGCACGGCCGTGCTCCTCAACCGTGCAATTCATAGAAACTTGAAGAAAAATGAAGAACCGTGAAGCACAGGCACAGTCCTAATAGCACGGGCGTGCAGATGGGAGCACGGCCTAAGCACGGGCGTATTTCAGCCCGTGCACTTTACGGCCTGGGGAGTTTTTGAAGCCACTGAAATCTTTTTTCTGCCCGTAAATTGCACGGATGAAAGCACGCCTAAGCACAGCCGTGTTCGAATCAAAACTTAGGCTAAAAGCACTAAAAGTTAGGTTGAAAACGGGCTTTTTGGTCTAGCCGATGGCTGGAGGCTAGGGGAGTAACATCTGCACATATTCCACTACTCTCATGAGAGGATTTGAGCGCCAATTATAGGCCGATATCAGTGGAGGATTCTCGTCAAGTTAGATCCTCGGAGCTCACAAAGATGCAAGCAAGAAGGGAGTCTTTGGATTCCTTTATATTTGTTTGTCTTTATTTCTTTGTTGAGTGAACCCATGAGGGGTTAACCCTCTCGGATGCCCCGGGTTATGAACTTGGTTGAATGATTGTATTGAATGCTTATTTTGTAATGCTTATGGAGTCTTAGTTTTCTCTATGTTAAATCTTGTGTTACATAACTTGATGTGCATGATTGCATAGCGATATTATAAACTTGGTGTGAGTTTTTGCCTTAGCGTAATTACTGTAGTGTAATTCCTACCTTGAAGAGCTTGAACCTCACAGCATAATCACTAACTCAATGTTTATTATAGTCATAGCTACAATAAGGCTCCTAGAGCACACATAGAGTTCTTAGATATACCTGATAAGTTTTGCAAAAGCTTGATTGCAATTCGTCACCAAGATATCAACCCGGGGCCCTACTCCCCTATCGATCTTTTCGTTAGAAATCTCCTCCGTCTTCTTCTTCTTCTTCTTCTTTTTACCCACGACCTAGGCTTTTAGTCTCAATTCAATCCCAAATCATTGATCGATTGGATACTGAGCAAAGAGAGAGTATTGGAAGCTATACCAGTCCTTGTGGATTCTACTACCCGATTAAACATTGGATACACTTTACTACTTGTATGACCCATGCACTTGCAGACACGCAAGGGCGTCTCAAAGTGCGTGGGGTAGGCGCGCCCATATCAAGAGTCAAGTGTTACAGACTTAGATTATTTAGAGAGTAAATCACTAACAAGTCTATATGCTAATCATACCGAGAGACTCGGATATTGATTCTGGTTTTGCCGAGAGTTTACGCAGGCGTATGCAATTGGGCACGCGGGCGGGAGCGTCGCCGAGCCAGGGGCAAGGATGGCATGTGGTATTACCGTGTGTGACCGGTATTGCTGTGCGCTGTGACCAAGGGTGGTTGGTTAAAGCTACACTAACGTCGGAGGGCTGCTCGCCAAACCTGTATTGGGCAAGGGGCTCAATTAACACTGGGGATTTGGGGTAGCTCTTGTAATAGTGTTTATTATGTCTTTGGGAGGGGACAAGACCTCTTGGTGAGGATCTTTGGCCATGATTGTAAACTTTTCTCATATCTAAAAGAGTTTATGTCTTTCTCTCTAAAACTGGTTTCTTGTGTCGTCTTCTTGTACCGTGGTTGTTTTCTAGTTTTGCTTACTTCTTTTATGTGTTGTGCTAGTGTTGCAAACAGGAGTTGTTTCACTGTTGTTCAAGCAAGGAAGGCTGACCTGCCACTTGGTGCGTGTCAAATGCCGCATGGTCGAAGGTGATCGGTTGAGGCCGTAATAGCTTGCATCAGAGACTGGAGTGACGCGAAGAGCATTTTGAGAAGAAGTACAAGTAGGGACTGTGAAGATGATGGCTAGCAAGAAGGATCAGTTAGATCACCTTGAAGAGACTGTCGAGCAGATGGAGAATGTCATTGGGAGTGTTGACAACCAGCTTGAGAAGTTGGCAATGGTGGTGGAAGACCTCGCGGGTGGATGGAGAGAGAGCCAGCTGACAGTTGAAGCTTTGAAGACGAAGATACAGTCATTAGAGGCCAAAATCACCCTACTCAAGGATGCTTAACGTCATACAAGTTACTGCGTGGGACACGTCCACGAGAGTAAAAGTCCGATAACCTTCCCCATTTGATGACGCACGGAGTGCCAAGACACTGGAGAATTTCCTTTGGGACATGGATCAGTACTTCAGAGCTACGAAGGTGCCGGGCCATGAATAAATTCCATTAGTGTGCATGTATCTGACCAATGATGCGAAGTTATGGTTGCACACTCGGCAATAAGATGATGCTCACACGGGCCAGACCACATCGAACTCGTGGGAAGAGTTGAAAAAGGAGTTGCGGAAGCAATTCTTGCTTAGTAACACTGCTTGGGTGGCTAGTTGAAATCTGAAGAAGCTACGGCAGATGGGCATGATCCGGGAGTACGTGAAAGAGTTTTCATCCCTGATGTTAGACATTAGGGACATATCCGACGAGGACAAGCTGTTTAATTTCCTTATGGGACTGCAGAATTGGACCCAAATAGAGATACGGAGGCAAGGCGCGAAGGATCCCGCCTCCACGATCATTACAACTGAAGCACTGATGGACTTGCGGACTATACCTGGAGGAGAGAGTGAGCAGTCCAAGTCTAGATTGAATTAAAAGAAACTAATGGAGAAAAGGGCCCGAAATGGGTTTTAGAGGAGGAAGCCTAACAACGGCAGGCAAAGTGAAATAGACCCAACACCAATGGGAAAGCAGCATGTGGTTCAGGCAATAAGGCAGGAGGATGTTTTATTTGTGATGGACCACATATGGCACGGGATTGCTCTAAACACGAGAAGTTGAATGCGTTTGTGAAATAAGTAGATAGCAATTCGGAGGACCCAGTAAGAGTGAGTCCTTTGCAATTGTTGGGTACCCTAAGAGCTATAAAGGGTGATGGCCCAGCGAACCCCCTTATCTATTTGGAACTGACAACGGATGGAAAGGTCATACAAGGAATGGTGGACACAGGAGCAACTCACACTTTCATCCAGAATGATGTGGCCACTCGATTGGGAATGAGCGTTGGTGCGCACACGAGCCGAGTAAAAGCTGTCAATTCTCATACACGAGCGGTGCTTGGGAAAATTTCTGGCTTGTTCATTTACATGGGTGGATGGCAAAGAAAGATTGACTTGCTGGCGGTTACGATGGATGATTTTAAGTTGATCATTGGGATGGAGTTCTTGAAGTCCATCAAAGCTGTCGTTGTTCCTCATTTGGGTTTTCTACTCATAACCGATGAGAAGAACCCATGCTTTATAGCTGGAGTGGTTGTAAAGGAGAAAAAAGAAAAGGAGGCGATGCTTTCTGCACACCAAGTGGTGCAAGGGTTCAAACATGGAGAAACCACTTATGTTGCTACTTTATTGGAAGTATAGGATGATTTGATGAATGAAACTACCCCGTGAACTCCCACCCCAGCGGGCAATAGATCACCAAATCGAGTTGATGCCCGGTTGCAAACTCCCTGCCTGGCACCCTACCATATGTCTCCTTTAGAGTTGACTGAGTTGCGGAAACAACTCATGGATCTTCTTGATAGTGACTTTATTCAGCCATCGAAGGCTCCATATGGTGCACCGGTGTTGTTCCAGAAAAAGTAGAATGGTTTTCTTCTACTATGCGTGGACTACCAGGCATTGAACAAGATACAGTGAAGAACAAGTATCCAATTACTCTTATTCAGGACTTGTTCGATCGGCTAGCCAAAGCAACATATTTTTCCAAGCTGAATCTGCATTCGGGGTATTGGCAAGTGAGGATTGCTGAAGGAGACGAGTCCGAGACGGCGTGTGTCACGCGTTATGGGTCGTTTGAGTTCCTTGTAATGCTTTTTTATTGACCAATGCTCCGGCGATATTTTGCCACTTAATGACTCAAGTGTTTTCGGACTACATTGATGAGTTTATGGTGGTGTACTTGGATGATGTTGTGGTTTATAGTGAATCCTTGAAGGATCACCTTGTTCACTTGAAGCAGGTACTATTAAGACTGAGGGAGCATCACCTGTATGTGAAGCTGAAGAAATATCATTTCGCTCAACAGGAGATCAAGTTCCTTGGGCTTATCAATTCTCTGGGTGAAGTCCAAATGGATCGGGCTAAGGTTGCGCCGATTTTGGACTGGCTTGCATCATCCAAAGTACCAGAGTTACGATCTTTTCTCGGCTTAGCCAACTATTATCTCCGATTCATTGAAGGATATTCAAGAAAGGTCGTGCCGCTCACTAATTTGCTGAAGAAAGACCAACCATAGGGTTGGACCGAAAGACAACAGGCTGATTTTGACAAGATTAAGAGTGCAATTGCATGTGAACTAGTCTTAGCATTGCCCAACTTCGATGAACATTTCGAGGTGCACATAGATGCGTCAACTAAGGCGGTTGGCGGTGTCTTTGTTCAAAATGGGCATCCAGTGGCGTTTGAGAGTTGGAAGTTAAAAAACGCAGAGCAGCACTATTCAGCGCATGAGTGGGAGATGCTCGCCATTGTTCAATGCTTACAGGTATGGAGAGTGTACCTTCTAGGTACTAAGTTTCTTATTAAAATAGACAGCATTGTCAATAGATTCTTTGATACTCAAAAAAAGGTGTCAGCTAGACAAGCTTGTTGGCAAGAGTTCTTGCAGGAATATGATTTTGAATGGCAGCACAAACCGAGGAGACACAACTACATGGATGATGCATTGACTCGCAAATAGATGGTTGAGTATGTGGCTGCATTGACGCAAGTGGAGAATAACTTGCAAAGTCGTATTGAAGAGATAGCAAAGGCGGACACTCAGTATGTGAAGCTGATGAAAGATGTGCAAGACGGAGTCTTATACGAGTATTGGGTGGAGGATGTGCTTCTCTACGCCAAAGGCAATCGACTTTATGTGCCGAAGGGAGGGAAAATTCGGTAGGAGCTCCCTAAGGAGCATTATGATATTCCATGGGTGGGGCATCCCAGTTTTGAGCAAATGAAGGCTTTGCTCACATGACATTACTATTGGTTGGATATGGGAGAAGGCATAGAAGCATATATGAAAACATGTTTCATGTGCCAACAAAACAAGTCGGAAAGAAGACGATAGGCAAGCTAGAAGTGTGAAACTACTCTTTGGCAGTTCAAGAGTTGGCGCAAGACTTCTTAAATTCAAGACCGACGAGGATGTCAGTTCAACTAGTGGTGGTGGTTTGTAAGGGTTAGTGTCTTTACACTTGGTCATTAGGAGGACAACTTAACGTAGGCCATGACACGAGGACACACAGCTGCTTGGATTGGGTAGCGAGCGGGGAAGCGTGAGACATGTGTTGTCTTGTAACTAAGAGAGGGTGAAATATCCCGCATGATCATGTGCTGAGATGATGAGGCGTGTATACGCTGGACCATGAGCGTGCGCGTGGCTGATGAGTGCGTGGGGCAAGCGCACCCATACCAAGAGTCAAGTGTTACAAACTTAGATTATTTAGAGAGCGGATCTCTAGCAAGTCTAAGAGGGTGGTACACTTAATCATACTGAGAGACCCAGATGCAGATTCTGGATTTGTCGAGCGTTTACGCATGCGTATGCAAGTGGGCAAGCGGTATTACTGCGCGTGACCTGTACTACTATGCACTATGACCAAAGGTGACTGGTTAAAGCGACAGTAATGTCGGAGTACACTGTAAGCTAAGTGGAAGTCCGGGACTTCTCGCCAGACCTGTATTGGGCTAGGGGCTCAATGAACCTTGAGGATTTTGAGTAGCTCTTGTAATAGGGTCTATTATATCTTTGGGAAGGGACAAGACCTCCTGGTGAGGATCTTTGGCCATGATTGTAAAGTTTTCTCAAATCTAAGAAAGTTTATGTTTTTCTCTCTAAAACTGGTTTATTGTGTCGTCTTCTCGTACCGTGGTTGTTTTTCGGTTTTGCTCGCTTCTTTTATGTGCCGTGCTTCTTTTGCTAATAGGAGTTGTTTCACTATTGGTCCAACAAAGAAGACTGACCTACCATTTGGTGCATGCCAGGTGCCGCACTGCCGAAGGTGATCGGTTGAGTCCATGACAATTACCATCTTTGAAATATTACTAAGGAACTTGGTAATCTCATTACCACCAAAATAGGTGGGTATCTTGGATTACCAAGGGGATGGTAATATGATTTTTTTTTAGATCATATATACCCCTTTATTTAAAATAATAAATTTAAAAGAACGCAAGGTGTGATATGAAAAATTCATAGAATTTTTTTTTTCTCTCTCACGCTAGAGTTTCCACAGGGTGAAAGTTTTTGGGTTCCAACCAAAGTGATTTGGATGACTAGATTCTATTAAGGTTAAAGGGTATTTTGAGAAATTTTACCAAATTGATTACCATAACTAACCAAACACGGTAATGAATTATTCCCGTTAATATGAGTTCTCGACCAAATATAGTAATATCAAATTACTACAACATTCCCATCCTTATTACCGAGGTAATCTTATTACGTGATAATATTTTATTACTGCGAATTAAACAACCCCTCAAGGTTTGTCCCGATTAGTAATGGGAGAATACCAAAGGATGTGGATGACACGTAGACAGCCCCATTGCCCAATGTCGTAGCCCAATCGAACACGAATGAATAGATCATTACGAACCTTTCTGATTATGATTACCATATATGTATAAAACTTTCATTCTTGTATCCCAATCGAGTGAGAGTCATGGATAATGTCAAACTCACTAAACTTGATCATATGCTATTAACCATAGTAGATTAAGATTACTAAACTAACCTTCGTATTCCACACAATTAATTTGATTGCTTTGGCCAAGGTCTTCTAATCTTACTTACATGTGACCGCATAGAAATACTAACTTGTTTACTTCCGAGAAAATAAATTCTTTCTTAATGATCACTCATAACTGCTACTTGTCCAACATAGCCACATTTCAAGATTGACCCTACCAAAGGGTAAACTAAGCCTAACTGCTCTAATAACATATTAGATTTCACAAACACATTATGATCATGATACCTCAAGTCAAAGGTCCACTCATAAGATCATAATAAAAAATCCTAATCATTGACAGTCCAAGAGTAAAACCCATGTGATTGGATTATAATGAGTCATGTCTTAATACACTAATCCCATTGATGTATTTATGAAAGATGCTCCCACTATCCCATAGTGTTCGACTAACATTCTTTGTCAAAACATATGTCATACAAATCATCAATCTTTAATGTCCAATTAAAGATTTTTTGATTTACGAACTACTTAAGCGTACAAGTAATCTTCTAGTGCTCTTCTCATCATCCCGTAATGAGTAGAAGGTTTAACTTAGCCCACATGGACTATTTTATTCAAAACTTATTAAAATGTCAACACAAGTTTTATATGAACATCAAAACAAATGATTATTATTAATAACAAAAAACATATAATACAAATGGAATGCCCTAATACAAATATCCTCGTTGGCATTCGAGGGCATATTCCCAATAGTTATATCTATTTATTTTACTTAGTGGTACTTGAATGAAAATATCAAAACATATTTACTTGACACAGGGCCGGTCTTAGAGAAAATGGGGCCATAGGCAAAATAATAAAAAAAATTAATTATTTTTATTAAATAATAAATTGCATAACAAAAATAAAAAAATATGAATTACTATTAATAATTACGATAAATAAAATATTAACCTGGAAAAAAATCTTGAGAAATCCTTGTAGTCCTTTATTTAATTGCAATGCATAAAAAAAATAAAATCAATTAAAGTTCACTTTTCTCATATGTTGAGACGCAAAATTGTCAATTAAATTTTGATATTGAAGTTGTGATACAAAATTGTTTTTCAATAGAAATAATGGTTAATCCATTTAATCTTTCTTGTGACATAATTGACCGATAAAAATGATTTTATTAACTTCAATTTTGAAAAACTTCTTTCGGCTGAAGCAACAGTAATATGTATAGTTATAAACAACCCAAGCATTTGGAAATGAGTTTGATTGTTTTTTAATACAATGGTGACATTTATTAGATGGTGACATTTATTAAGTTTTTAATACAATGGTAACATTTATTAACTTAAATAGTTAGATTCAAGTCCCACTACTAACTTTATTAATCCATTTAATAGATTATAGAGCCATGAGCCATCATAAATATTATAAAACCAAATTTATTATAAAATTTATAATTTAAAAAAACTTAAATTTAAAACCAAGTGGTCCAAGTCCCAATATTAACTTCATTAATCCATTAATAGATTATAATGCCGCCAAATTTATTAGATTTTGATATATCATGAATTAATTAAGATAAATTTTATTGTTTAAAAAAATTTAATTTCATAACTCTGTGGATAGATGTTAAATAATAATAAAAAAAATTTGTAAATATAATTAAAAAAAATTCTGAGGTCCTAAAAATTGTAGGCCCTATTATAATAATAAATTTATTGGATATTAATCATAAATTAAATTTTATAATTTAAAAACAGTTAAAATTTCATGAGATAAGATAATAATAATTTTAAATATATATTTTTAAAAAAAAACTCTAGGGGCCCTAAATATATCTTGGGGGCCTAAGCATAAGCTTTGGTCATCTGTCCCTAAGGGCGGGCCTGACTTGACATTACTAGTCCAAGTTGGAATAGTAGAACTTATTTATCTTATATTTGTCACCCAAGTAGGAATATGATAAGGATTTTTTTTCATCGACTACAAAGAAACTGCAGTCATAATTTTCAAAAATTCATATTTACGTTGCCAATGTTGACCTTTCTTAGCTAGGTTAGTACATAGTTAATTTTAAGACTAAAATACTCATCTGAAAAATATTTTCGAGTATTGAAGTCCGGAAATGTCAATGTCCTCACAATCTTGATTGTAATCAGCAGGTCTATGTTAAGTGAAGTGAGCCCCATGGACCCCACTTTTTTTAAAAAAATTATGCTATATGCATGTATCTTTAGGCATAGACCCCATGTTTGATATAAATTGGAACCCACTTCTCTTAAGAATGGTGGAACCCAATTATTTATAGCTTTATAATATGAGCCCTATTAAATATTAAAAGTATAACATCCATAAAAGCACTTAGCCAATAGTTTATTAATTAAATCAATTAATGTCAATAAAAACAATTTTCCAAACTTTGACTTTAATAACTGTTCACTACCTGTTTGCACAATTGCCCTAGCTTTGCCATTGAAATTGTGGTTGTGTAGGCGCTGGTGGTCGACGGCTCGGTTTCTCAGAATTAAGAATCCAAATTTCATATGATTTTGAGCTGTTCTATTTCCATCCAAACTTTGAAGAAGGGGATTGATTCAACAGTTGCTATCTCTCTTTCCATCTGTAAACTCACAAAGGAGTGGACTTTTGCTAAGGGCGTGTTGATTTAGACGTAAGTGAGAGGAAGTCAAGAAGTGAGGGAAGTGGTACTTATTTGAAGTGCCCTGAAGTGGTAGAAGTGATATGACTTCCGCTATTTCTTGTGTTCATTTTCCAGAAATTGTCTCTTTCATGAAGTGTTCATTTTTCCACTTCTGGTGTTCATTTTAGTATAAGTGGTGTAACTTCTGAAGAGTCTTTGGTAGTGGAGAAAGTGAGCATTATAAAAAACTCACTTCCTCCACTTCGGTGAAAAAAGAACATCAGAAGTGGAGGAAGTCAGTCCACTTCCTTCCACTTCAGTCCATGGATTCCTTTGATCTTGTGTTTATTCTATATATGTGAAAACGTTGGTGTATCTGATGATTGTGAAAATGAATCCCAAGATGGTTGAGAAAGTTGGAAACTTATTATTTAAATAGGTTTTTGCAGTGAAGCTTCTTGTATTTGCCCATTTTTTTAAAGTAAATTTATATGTTTGATTTTCATAATTGTCGTTTGTTAAAATTGTTCTACACTTTTATTAAGCTAATTATAGTTTTATAGTTTGCATATTCAAAATAGGTATAATTTTATTGTGATTATTTTCATATTTTGCACATGTTATAGATCAAATATTACTTACTTTGAAATTAAATGGAGTTTATATTTATTCAATTGATTAATTCCCAACCTATTTGAATGATCATTTGCATCTTTGGATATAAATATTTTATTCTAATTTCCTCCAATTCTATGGGTTTGCCTTTGTTGAATTGATCTCTAATTTGTTTTACAGGTTTACTTTCTATTGAAGTAGTGCTTGATTGAAGATTCGATCGACGGCTAAGAGTAGATCGATGTATTAGCTCGTGAAGACAAAAATTTAGTCTCCTCCATCCGTAAGAGTTTGACCTAATTATTTAATTTTTGGCCTAATCGTCAATCTTTCTTGGTTAAATTAGTGAGAGATTTTAATTAATGGTGCTAGTTGTTTTATTGTTTCAATTACCTACAAATGCAACAAATGTGTGGATCAAATTAATGGCTTGATGTAATCTTGAATTTGAAGATTTATTCTTGGACTAGATTACACAATAACACTGTTAGATACATTACTTTTGGTTTTTCCTCACAAAGTTTCACAATTTTGGTTGGATATATTCTTGAATATGTTGCTTGGTTAATGAACACATTGATTATAGGCTACATAATTTATATGTTTAATATATATTATTGACATATGCATCTACTCATAGGCTTATAATTTAATTGTATATTTATAACTTTTTATTAGTGAATTATATTGAGATATTACAAAAAAAAAAAAGCTCTAGCTACAGTTAGATCTAATGCTTCATTAGTTTTCCAGCCATCTGACATGGCAAATGAGCAAGCACTTATTCAAGAAAATAAATTTAAAGAACATTGATTCTAGTAAGAAAGTGAAAAGTACTCATATTTAAAAAGACCCTTGTCAACTTTGTTATCATGATTTTCAACAAAGAAAAATGGGAGGAAGATTGCTTGATTCAACCTTGGTTGGTTTGGTGGATATAAATATTGGTTGGAATATAGTATAAAAGAAGAACCAGCATTTAGCTCGTGTTGTTATCTATTTAAAATTGAAATTAAAAGTTAAGATGGCTCTGACTCTTTTGCTAGTGAAGGATTTAAAGCTTGGAATTAAAAACCAAGGCTTGATGTTCATGATGTTGCAAGTGCATATAATATAGAAGTTCAAACTTTCAAGATTTGATGAAGCAATCACAATCTATTGATTTTGCAATTTATGGGCAAACGGTTTGGATAAAACTATGTATTAAATATGATTGAATGCCTCTTTTGATTGCATTAGATTCCATTTAAGACAAGGAATGCCTTTCCGTAGTCATGATGAACATGTAAATTCAAGCAACATTGGGAAATGTTTTGAGCTTCTCCACTTTTATGTTAAATGTAATGATGCGTGGATAGTGTTGTATTACATAATACTCTAGGAAATCAAAAAATTATTATCCTTTCCATTCAAAAGACCGATCATGGATCAAGCAACCAGATCATGGGTCAATTGGTTGGACCGGATGGCCCGATATATATATATACACCAAGACTAATTCAAACAAATGATAATAACTACATCTTTTATAACATGATATCAAATAAAAAACAAAATGGTAAAAAGAGAACATCCAAATAAGAATACGAAAATCTAACAATATCACAAGGAAAAAAATTTAACAAAGTCACAACAACAAAAAGAAAATTCAACACAAGACTCACAACAGGCTCATGCATACATGATATAAAAGGTTTAGCAAATAAAGTTAAAAATTAAAAATTAAAAAAATTAGAACCGGGGTTAATCCGGTTCCAATCACACCGGCCAATTCGGCCGGTTTGACCTGGTCAACATCCAGTCAAAGATTAATGTAGAGCCGGACCGGACTGCAGGCCAGTTTCCAGTTTTACCTGTCCGACGGTTGGTTCGGTCCGTGTTCTAAAACATTGCATACCAGGATAAAAAAAAAAAAGCAGAAGCACATTGTCTTTTGGAACCACTAGAGTCATTTGATTTTATTTTTTGCATAGATTTAATGGTGGCAAGCATATTACAAATGAACTGATGGATGGGAAGAAAAATATTATAAAAGATGACACATGATGGATGGGAAGATTTGATGATGATGTGTCTTAGTTTTGCAATAAGATCAAAATTCAAATGCCGGACATGGTAAATGCGTATATTAAAGCAAGTGGTCGTCAAGCATCACAAGTTAGCAATTTACACCATTATCAAGTTGATCTATTTTTATGTTGTGATTGATATGCAACTTCAAGAGCTCAACAAGCATTTTAAAAAGGTAAATACTGAATTACTATTTTGTGTGGCTTGCCTAAGTCCAAGAAACTCATTTAGTGCATTTAATAAAGAAAAGTTGCTAAAGATGGCTGAATTTTATGCATATGAGTTTATGTTGTTGAGTTTGTAGCTCTCAAAATCAACTTGGAAACTATATTGTGGATGTACATGCGAATGAAAGGTTTGCTAATTTAAATGGAATAGAAGAGCTTTCACAAAAGATGGTAGAGACCAGAAAACATTGCATTTATTAACTGGTATATTTGCTATTGAAGTTGGGATTAATTTTAGTTGTGGCTATAGCTATGATTGGAGTGTGGTGTTACAGCTCTTATGGGGATGGTGCTAGCGCAGTAGAGAAGAAGAGGGGTGGAAGTCAAAAAAATGATAATTGGAGGAAAAAGGTGGAGAGGTCAGGATCAGGGTTAGAGAAAAGCGAATGTGGAGTTAGGTTAGGGTTTCGGGTTTGACGAATTTCATATCTAGATCCAAGATGATGTGGCAACTTTTTTCTATTTTTATGAATTTTTAATGATATTTTAATAATGTTTTTGTATTGTTTTAAACTATATTAGCAATATTGAACTTAAATAATCAGAGCCAAACCGAATCGACTAGTTTGATCTTCGTTGAACTAGACCTGAGAGATAGGACGGTTTGATACTGCATGAAAAACAATTAAGTTAAAAATCTATGGTAAACAATGTGAACCTAGTGGCTCAGCTAAGAATCGGATGAACCGATTTTGATCCGTAGAGTTTAGACGGATCAAAATATAACTGCTTTTTTATTTCGTGACCCAAAAAAAAGCAAAAGCAAAAATACAACTCCATGAAGGCCTCAATCGCAACATCTAGCAGTGGTCAACCTCTCCATGTTTATGGCCCGTTTGGATCGGAAGTGAAATGCCGAAGTGGTCGAAGTCTGGAAGTGCCACTTCCGTGGAAGTGAACAGTTCAGCTGAAACTATCCACTTCATTACTTTTTGATGTTTGGTAACACCGAAGTGGGGATATAATCACCACTCGGATAAGGAGGTAAAGTTACCCCCCACATTTTGAAACTTGCATATACATGCATTTTCATTTTAATTACTACTATTAAGTTATTAATAACTAATTATTTAATTAGATCATTAAAAATGTTAATTAGCGTAACCAATTAATATGTCCATCTAGAAAATTTGTCAAAATAATCCGTTTAATTATTTGTCAAATTTCAATAATGAAACAGAATGTTTTAATAACCGGCCCGGTTTTGAAGCCAGTTAGTAAACCAGTTCACGGTCCAACTGGTAGAACTGGCCGATTAAACCGGATTTAATAATTTCGAATTAAATAATTTTTTCGAATTTAAAAAGTAACAAACTGGTAAAAAAACCTTCCACAAATAACAAAATATTGCAAAGTTATTAACGAAATGGTTCAAGTGTTTTCCATTAAGTTACTAATAAAAAAATTTTAAGTGTGTTTCAAGCAAAATACGAATTGTAACACTTACAAATTATGCCAATTCCTGACTACAACCTTCATGTGATAAGCAAATTGCTTCAACTGATAACATGGACTTGAATTGGAACAAAAAAAAGTGAAATATTGCACACATTATTTTAGTTCATTATTTTAACAAAAACCAAGTTATAGATGGTAACAACATTGATCACAACCACATTGCCTTGTGGACAACAGTGCTTGCATGATTTCATCCGGTCAATGTTTGAGAACAAGTAATTACAGTAAATTTATCTGACTGAACTTGGGCACACAAGCGCTAGTTAATAAAAATATATAAACATGAAATGCCAATGTAGATGATGCGGATGCTGCCGTTGTTCTGTTGCTATCAATACTGTTTTTACCCTTCCTTCAGCTACATTTCCCTGCCAGTTTTGATCGTGCAAAGCACAGTATAGAGGGATTGGCACTGAATGCCATTTGAACGACATTGTGGAGCTCCTCATTGCATGTGTTCGGCACCTGTTCAAGATCAAGTAGGAGAACCATTTCTTCAGTACTAACCCTAGCTTTGTGATCTCACCGGCGTTAACCAGTGAAAGTATTTTAATATTGAATGATCATTAAAAACATCCCTCCCACACCACAAACCAAAAAAAAAAAAAGAAAAGGGTAAAGCATTATTTAATATCTATATTTTATATTTTTATTTATTAAATCCGGTTCGACTTCGTTAAACCCTGGTTGGGCCTCTCGACCCTTGAACATTGGCCTTCTCCGGTTCAAAGGTCCCATCCGGCTTGGACTACTTGGTAAATATTTATTTATCTACTCACAACAATTATGATATAAAATTTGTTCACTTTTGTTTTTTTAATTTGTAATTTCGTGATTACAATTTAATTATTAGCTAATTGATTATATAATTACTCTGTTAACGTGATCTAAATTTCACTAAGAACTAATTAGCTTTGATCACAAAATTAAGTTTTAATTGTACGATAATTAGTGTTTGTTTATTTTAATATATATGTCATATTTATTTTTTCTTCAATTTTGATATTTATATTCGCATTTAGTTAAGTTTTGAATTATATATTTATAATTTTGTGGTTATAATCAAATTACACGATAATACGTGTTTATTTATTTACTTCTAACGTGATATAAATTTCGTTTAATTTTGTTTATTAATACTTTCAATTTGGTGTTTAGATGCACACCATTCGCTAATGAATGCTCATCTAATTTTATTTTTAATGGACATTCAGTTTTATTTATTAAAATTTTTAAATTTGTGATTAAGATTTTAGTATTTCATAATCAATGCTGTAATTTTCATTTGTGATCCAAATTTTGAACAATTTTTAAATAACATTGACAAATTTCGACGAAATCGGAGTAGTGTGTGTGATTCACATATATAGACATATGAAACACAAGCCTGTTGCCCTAAATCGTACTTCGCAAAAAAGTAGACAGCTGCATCGAAATACAAATGCACACGATTGCCAATATATTTTTCATACGGCAAGTATTACATGTACAAACGCAACATACATTACACCACACAAAGAAGCAAAAAAGACTATCACTTTCCCCCAATTTGCCACATAACCACAAATCTGGAAGAACAATAACTGCCTAACATTCATATTGTACATAACAATTGAAGTGCACAACCAGTGTCCTGTCTATTATAGGATGGTACACATGGCTGCCTTAGCACATTTCAGGAACCTACAACTAAAAACTCACATGCCTGCATCTGAAGAATTCTTGGAACCCAACGGCCAACTTGTAGTCCACCAGCAGGTACATCGCTCAGGTCACATACTATTTGAAATTGCACATCATTGGCCGAAATTTTGCACATCTTTGCTACCAATCTCAGCATACACCACTAGAAATCAATCTCCACACAGACAAGACGAAGAAGGACCCAAATGGCATAAAAGGACCTACAAAGCCATCTACCAAAAACCTTGAAACAGACGACAAAATCCAGTATTTTGTGGGAAAAGAACCAACACAGCTGTTACGTTGAAAGAATGAAAATGAAAACCCCAAGTTGCTTCCTGGCAGCAAATGAAGGGGTTGCACCCCACAAATGCCTCGCCAGTGCATCTCGAGGTGCCCATAAGCAACAAACACCCAATTAAAATTGGCTTCTCAAAGTAAGGAAAAAATTAGCCAACCCAAATAAATCATCGAACCTACGATTGTCATAATAAAAAATAAAACCAACACAATCAGCAAAACACAGTACGAATTTGCAAGTAAGGGCTCAACAGCTGTGGCGACTGTCATACCCCACAGTTGCCTCGCCAAGCAAACTGAAGCTGAGAACAAACGACGAACAAAATGACTTCCTACATTAAGGGAAAATCGGAAAGCACCAGCCAACGATTACAAACCTGATCAAACTAAATGACAAAAAAAAAACACAAAAAAAAAGAAAGAAATATGACACAAAGAAAACCGGGGAAACCAATCCATCATAAGAAGTTCATGTCCAGAGATTGTCTTTAGCAGAAATGATTCGGCGCACGCACGTAGCTGCAAAGAAGAGGGTTGAACTCCCTTTCATTGCCTCGCCAGTGCGATGCACCAAATAACAATGCCTCAGTGCCAAATATCCAATAATGTTCTCATCATTGCCATGAAATTGCTACCTACAACAACAAATACACGAAGCACAAACCATAAGTAAGGTCCAGTAAACATCCGGTGAAACATACACCATAAAAAAACATGAGAAAGAAATTCACACTAACACAATCACAGGCAGGGTTAATTAAGCACAAGGAAGACAATTACATGAATGGAAATAGCTTACACCCATCGGCATTAAAAGAAGGCAAATGCAGTAAGGTGAGCAAAGAAATACAAAGATCAAACGATTAAATTCTGCATGAATAAAGAGTTATTTTTAAATTGTTAGAACCTGCCCAAAACCAAAAGGTGAGTACATACATATCTATATGAACTATTACTTGTAAACACGGAACAAAGCACCAGTCAAGGTATGAGCAACATACGACAATAAAGCAGAGAATGAAAGACGAAATTAAGCGCTCAGGAAGTAGATAATGCAAGTTCATGCCTACATGCAATACATGGCAGTAAAGCATAGCAAAATGAAGATGGAGGCAGGAAACACATGCATGAAGTTCAAAGCAACATAAAAAATGGAAAATGCAAGTCACTAGTCAGTACGATAAAGATATAATACGACTGTTGTAATAGCTCTCAAAGAGAAGGATCACACCATCTGGGAGATGAACCTATCAATCCAAATGCGCCTGAGGTCAGTGTCCTTCACGATGAAACCCCGTGCTTCATTCTCGTGCATATGGAGATAATCAAATGCTTCAGCAAGGTCAGCCCTTTGAAAACCATCCACTTCCATCACCTTACGATACCGGAGCTCAGCCCAATGGGTTGGGTTTTGTATTGCATCCGCTATCCGACCGACAACGGATATAAGTTCTCCCATCATTTCAGCATTCTTGGCACCTTTACTTGCCTGTTGGGTCCTTTGCGAAGATGACGTCGCAAGGCTGTTTGCAACCGGCGGAACAGAATTGTTGTCCTCGTCATCGTCACTGAGATTCAACACACGAGCTGACTCGACATTCTCATTGTTAATGACCTCAGTTTCAGATATCTCCCCGAAATATGAGAATAAAGATGTCGCTTACGACCCCGTCGCCCTGTCTTAACCGCATATTATTTTCAACCACTCATAGTTCTCTATTGGCCTGTTAATGAAAGGTCTTGCACCTGGGTGCGCCTGCGAGTAAAAATGTTTGACATCATGTCACACATCTGTCAATCATGTTAAACTTAACAAAGACTCGCATATTACCTCAACGTAAGTCACTGCTACAACCGGATCTAGCAGGATCGTTTTTGTTGCATTGTCCCAGCCAGCCCCGCTGAGTTCCTTTGCCTTCTTAATTTCAGCATAGCGTGCCTTAAAGGTTCGGTAGTGATTCTCTATATTTTCGGGTGTGAACTCCGTTTTGAACCTTGTGTTGACAACCACTGATGCAAAAACAAAGGCAGCACGTTTGAATGACTTATCGCATTTGAAACCTTTCTTTGCTTGTTCGACAAGCAGTTGGATCAGGAAGTTATCATGTTCGGTCTTCCATCGTTTGTTTGGGGTGCCACGCTTGTTGCCTGCAAGCCTCGAACAACCAGTGTCATTTTCACGATCATGCCCCTCCATTTTGCTTAAAAATTCCAACAAAGCGATAAGACCCACAATCCAAAATAATCATAGTGGTATGAAGCCATTCATAGTGGTAAACCCGGCGTCTACCAAGTAATATTTTCCTACAACAAATGACAATGTTCTATTAGGGTCCCTAGAGCTTCAAATAAGTGAATGAAGTATGTTTCCCACCTTCTATTATTTTAAGACCTTCCGGTTGTGGACGTGAGATTGCATCTCGTAAGACCGTAAAATCATTTGTCGATCCCTCCCAACCCGCTAGAACATAGGTGAACTTCAGATCAGGGTTCACCACCGCAAGTACATTCTGGGTTGGACCTTTTCGGCCACGGAACCGCGGTAATTCATGTGGAGGGATAGAAGCATCGATGTGTGTCCCATCCAAAAGCCCTATACAGTCTTAAGTGAAAAACAACAAAAATAAAAAATTGGAATATAATAGTGATGATTTATGAAATCCATTAGATTCTGTGTTTCAATTAAATGGGAGCGTACTTTGAAAAAAGGGTACCAATTCGGGTTGCCCTCAATCTCCGGATGGCAAACATTGGTTGGAGGATGCACGAAGTCATCACGAATGGCACATATGGCGCGGAGGACGTTGTTAAAATAACGGCTAATAGTTTCCCTGTACCGTAGAAACTCGATGCGCACCGTTCGGTTCTTAGTGTTATGACCGACAATGTGCAAGAATATTGCTAATTGTTCCTCGATCTGTATATTTTTCGTATCTACGAGTAGATGTTTATCGCGCATTATGGATGCGAGATGGAGAAATGGCCCCACATCCATTCTCTGGTAGCTAACACAGTAGTCGCGACCACTACTTAGAATACTTTCCATGTGTTTCTTCCTAGTTAAATCTAGAAACATGGAGGGTTCTCTACTTCTTGTCTTCCTATTTAAGTGAGTTTCTTGGAGAAAATAGACAACAATTACCACAACAGTAGTGAAGGCTGCCACCCAATTTCTCATTGTAGCATTAACCGACCAATTGTCCATCTACACGATGAATGAGTAGGTTATAGTCGTTGAGGATGATGCAAATTTATGAACGAACTGTATGACTTTCCCCTATTTCACATGCTAGGAAGACTACAAATGACACGACAGAAATTGGGGAACATAATCAGGTATGTGCAGGCTAAAACAGGCATGCATAAGTTGATTAAAAATGGCATCCTACATGTGCAACTAACCACATGAGGATCTAATCATACTAAAAAAAATCTGAAAACATCATAGGAAACATAGCAAAAGAAACAAGACAAACACCAAGCATAATATGGGGAAAATTAAAACCTATTCATTGGAGAACAACAACATAGGGAGATCTGAACGTGAAAAAAGATGTAAACATGCAATCACAGGTAACCACAGGAAGATACGAAGGTAAAAACAGATGTTAACAGCAAAAGAAACATACTCAATGGAGAACAACAACATTAGGAAAAATTAAAACCCTCTCAAAAGGCACATGAAAGCAATAACAGAAAAAAGCAGCTGCAAACTTAGGTTATGGTCAGTGTATAACAATAATAGCAAAAATAACAAGTAGAACCCTTTAAAGGCACAAGAGATCCCAAATAACACTGTAGAAATTGGGCAAATAAGGAGGATATGTGCAGGCTAAAACAGGCATGCATAAGTTGATTAAAAATGGCATCCTACATGTGCAACTAACCACATGAGGATCTAATCATACTAAAAAAAATATGAAAACATCATAAGAAACATAGCAAAAGAAACAAGACAAACACCAAGCATAATATGGGGAAAATTAAAACCTATTAATTGGAGAACAACAACATAGGGAGATCTGA
This sequence comes from Dioscorea dumetorum, assembly GCA_902712375.1. Lineage (NCBI taxonomy): Eukaryota > Viridiplantae > Streptophyta > Magnoliopsida > Dioscoreales > Dioscoreaceae > Dioscorea > Dioscorea dumetorum. The sequence continues at coordinate 933,288 of CACTHL010000635.1, forward strand.
ACGTGAAAAAGATGTAAACATACAATGACAGGTAACCACAGGAAGATATGAAGGTAAAAACAGATGTTAACAGAAAAATAAACATACTCAATGGAGAACAACAACATTAGGAAAAAAATTAAAACCCTCTCAAAGGGCACAGGAAAGCAATAACAGAAAAAAGGAGCTGCAAACTTAGGTTATGGTCAGTGTATAACAATAATAGCCAAAATAACAAGTAGAACCCTTTAAAGGCACAAGAGATCCCAAATAACACTGCAGAAATTGGGCAAATAAGGAGGATATGTGCAGGCTAAAACAGGCATGCATAAGTTGATTAAAAATGGCATCCTACATGTGCAACTAACCACATGAGGATCTAATCATACTAAAAAAAATATGAAAACATCATAAGAAACATAGCAAAAGAAACAAGACAAACACCAAGCATAATATGGGGAAAATTAAAACCTATTAATTGGAGAACAACAACATAGGGAGATCTGAACGTGAAAAAGATGTAAACATACAATGACAGGTAACCACAGGAAGATATGAATGTAAAAACAGATGTTAACAGAAAAATAAACATACTCAATGGAGAACAACAACATTAGGAAAAAAATTAAAACCCTCTCAAAGGGCACAGGAAAGCAATAACAGAAAAAAAGTAGCTGCAAACTTAGGTTATGGTCAGTGTATAACAATAATAGCCAAAATAACAAGTAGAACCCTTTAAAGGCACAAGAGATCCCAAATAACACTGCAGAAAGGCACATAAGCAAGAAAAAAAATCAAATGAAACATAGTGAGTGGTTGACAACAACAGAGGGAAAAAAACCCTTAACAACCACAGGAGAACAGTCCCAGGAAAAAAGATAAATATCAAAGGGAAAAAACATTGCAGAAAAATAGCAAAGGAAAAAAACATCAAAGGAAACATGGTGAGTGGAGAAAAATAGCAAAGAAAAAGAAAAACCCTTTCTAAGATACAACATATCTCAATAAACATTGCAGAAATTGTGGAAATAAACAGGTTGTGTGCAGGCAGGGAGATCTCAACATGAAAAATAAAACAACTCAGCAAACATTGTCAGTGGAGAACATTAGCAAAGGAAAAAAGCTTACAACTCTTTATAAGGCACAGGATGTGGCAACATATTAAAAAAACAAACCAAATAATAGCATAGTTAATGGAGAACAATAAGGGGAAAAATAAGCAGGTTTTGTGCATATTGACATAAGAATAACCAACTGAGAAAACCATATAACTCAAAATTTTTAAAACAAACGTAAAAGATGGCTATGTGCCTGCAAGTATGGATTGGACGAAATACAATGGGAAAACCAACCTTTAAAAAAAATTGAAAATGAAATCTTCCAGATCATAAGAAAGAAAAGAAAAAACATGGGAATAAAACCCATACCAGAAGTCGAGTCAAGTGCCGAAGAAATTAAAACAAAAAAAAAAAAAGAGAAAATCATATATGGGAATGAAATCATTCAGACAATCATCAAAATTTGCAAAAGAAAATATAAAAAAATAGCAAAAAAAAAATTAATTCACAAGTAGCTTTCTATTAGGGATACCCTCGTTAGTCGAAGAACTCTCTTCGCCGGAGAGCACTAACACCGAAATCAGGATCCGGTGAACCCTAGACAATGGCGACACTGGAGGAGAAGAGGGTAGAGATGGAAACCTAGGTCGGAGATCCAGATCTAAAGCCAACACCTAACCAAGGAGTGAAATCCAAACAATCAAACTCATGGCAGACGTGAACACCGAAGAAATTAAAGGAAAACGTATAAAATAAAATTTATCCATGAAATCCTTCAGATTTATCTCAAAAGTTGCAAAAAAAAAAACTCACGTACTTTGCTGGCGATCCCAAACAGAGAACTGAGGTGATGGTGACGACGGAGAAGAATAAACCCCAATTTGTTTTTCTCTGGAAACCACAAACGAAGCAACAACGACGATGGGGGAGAAGAGAGGAAAGTCGGGAGAACCAGCCGAATGGGTAACCATAAAGGTTGATGGGACACTTCAGCGAATTTGGAAAAAATCCCGGTGAAGTGGACTTCGGGGTTTTTTGAGGGGAAGTCGGATGGTGAAGTGGGTTGGAGTTGGAAGTGCCAAATCAGTGTTTTCGGACCCGACTTCGGTTAACCAAACATGGTGAAGTGGTTTGGAAGTCCCCACTTCCACCACTCTACCCCCAAATGAAACAAAACAAACACCCCCTTAAGCGTGAAACAAACATCCGAACGCGATGGGTGTGCTGGCTCGGCACACGGGTTTGGTGAGTCAACACAATGGGCTGGAAGCGGTTCCATGGGCTGTGTTTTCAAACTGAAACGAAAATGGCCTGCCACGTCCAGGTCAGACGGCGATGTTCTCGAAGCCCTAGTCACCATCTTTGAATGGCCACCCCATTCTCATCTTCTCTGCCCCTCCTACCTATTCTCTTTGCAATTTCCTCATCTCATTTGCTTCTCATTGCCAGCAATCTAGCTTAAGATGTCGGCCTACTGCGGAAAATACCATGGTAATCTTTACATTTCTCTTGTTTTTGATAACTGTTTTTTCTAGATCTAGTCTCAATGTTTGTAGTTTGTGAAGTTGTAATCTTTTTTCTTCAGATCTAATCTTACCATCTGTTTTCTCTGATGTTTGACTTGTGTTTATGATGTTTTTGTCCTTTGATCTATTATGGATATGCTAAAATTATCAATTCTTTTATATGTTAAGATTGGGTGAATTTCTATTGATTTGATATCTATCTTGATTGCGAATTGTGATTGGTGAGCCCAATTCTCATGCAAGGATCTACTTAAGAAATTTTGTTCGTTTATGTTTGTGTGTAAACAGATTTCTCTGACATGCCTTGACCAGGCTGATTATTGTAAATTTCTTTCATCGTAAATGAGCTTGTTTTCCATTTTTTATTTTTAATTGGAAGAATATAATGTTGTTTGCAAAATACAAAAATGTTGGCTTAAATCATGGTTTTGTACTACTTAGTGTCAGTTATCTGAAAAATATACTTTTTTATCAATGGTTTTTTTTAATTGATTCACGGCATATTTTGGTTGTATAAGTATGAAGGTCAAGATGTCTTCCTTTGTGGATTGTCGTTATATATAGAGATTGGTCATGACTCATTCTATGTTATCTTCTTTGATTTAAAGAAACATCATGTGAATGTTTTCTTTTAGCCATAGATTGATACAATATGCTGATTGAGCGAAATTGCCTTGTAGTTCATACTTCTAGTATTTGTTTAATAATTTGTTGCACCGATGTGATTTCTTATCTGGAAAATAGACAATGATTTGAAGGAAATTTAGCTTGAGTTGTAGAAGTATGTCTGTGTCGTCAAAGTATGGTCACTCTTCGAAGCTGTATGTTTCCTCTGGTTTGGCATGGTTGTAATGGTGCTTGAGTGCCTACTCTTAAATTTGTATATAAATCTTAGGTAGATTTAGACTGCTGTTTGGTTTGTCTACAGTGCTCGTTCATTTATTTGATCATATACAGCCTTTGAGTGCACCATTGTTTAATTTATTCAGCTATTCTTGGTGCTTGCTTTTAACATGAATGCCCATTTCTTAGAAAAAGTCTTAAGTCATATCCTGCTGCTCTGTTGGAATATGCTTTCCTGGGTTGAATAATTTTCTCAGATGACTTCTTGAATTGTGATGAGAATGAAACAGAAGAAAAAAACATAATGGCTAAAATGAGCCAACTGTCATTCTGTTTGGCAATAATATGCTTGGTTGCGCTTCACTCAATTATTAAAAACTTAATGTGATAACTGGCAAATTTGATTTAGGTCATCTGATTTCTGATTTTCCCTTGCACATTCGTTCACGCTTGAAACCTGAACTCTTCAAGGTGGATCTGATAATTCCCTTCTCTTGCAGATGAGCTTATTGCAAATGCTGCTTACATTGGTACGCCAGGCAAGGGTATTCTTGCTGCTGATGAGTCTACTGGTACGATTGGCAAGCGCCTAGCCAGCATCAATGTGGAGAACGTCGAGTCCAATCGTCGTGCTCTTCGTGAACTTCTCTTCTGCACTCCTGGGGCCCTCGAATGTCTTAGCGGTGTCATTTTCTTTGAGGAGACCCTTTATCAGAAAACAGCCAGCGGCAAACCATTTGTTGATGTCCTCAAAGAAGGTGGTGTTCTGCCAGGCATCAAGGTAGACAAGGGAACCATTGAGCTTGCTGGCACCAACGGGGAGACTACAACTCAAGGCCATGATGACCTTGGCAAACGCTGTGCTAATTATTATGAGGCCGGTGCTCGCTTTGCCAAGTGGCGTGCTGTCCTCAAGATTGGCCCCACCGAGCCATCCCAGCTAGCTATCAACTTGAACGCTGATGGTCTAGCACGGTACGCCATCATCTGTCAGGAGAACGGGCTCGTTCCTATTGTAGAGCCAGAGATCCTTGTTGATGGCCCCCATGACATCAAGCGGTGTGCAGATGTCACCGAGCGGGTGCTTGCAGCTTGCTACAAGGCACTTAATGATCACCATGTCCTTCTTGAGGGAACTCTGCTGAAACCAAACATGGTGACTCCGGGCTCTGATGCTGCGAAGGTTGCACCTGAGGTGGTTGCTGAATACACTGTGCGGGCTCTCCAGAGGACTGTCCCAGCAGCAGTTCCAGCAATTGTTTTCCTTTCTGGAGGTCAGAGTGAGGAGGAAGCAACTTTGAATCTGAATGCGATGAACAAGCTCAAGGGGAAGAAGCCGTGGGCACTTTCCTTTTCTTTCGGTCGTGCATTACAGCAGAGCACTCTCAAGACATGGCAAGGCAAAGAGGAGAACGTACAGAAGGCCCAGGCTGCTTTCCTAGCTAGGTGCAAGGCAAACTCAGAGGCAACTCTGGGGACATACAAGGGTGATGCTGCTCAAGGAAGCCTTGCATCGGAGAGCCTTCATGAGACGGATTACAAATACTAAGGCAATGAGGATTTTGGTATTTAGTTTTGTCATGTGTTTATTTTCCCCGCTGTTTTAGTCCTGAGTAAAGGACAGTTTTGTCAATAAGCTGGAACTTCCAAAGTGCAAATGCATCATGCTATTGCACTTTTGGAAATTCCTGTTCTTTTTAATTAATTGGTCTGGATTTTTGCTTCTGTGAGGCTTGGTATTTATTCTGTTTTTGCTGCAGGAACTATTATTGTCTCTGGAATTCCATACATGTTAGTGACATTTAAGACTCATTATCTGGATCCTAGATTAGTACAAAGTGTTTGACCCCTGTTTTGCTTGGTTGATGAATGGAATGAGTATATCAATTACATCTCTTAGACGTTTGCCAAAGAGTGACACCCTTTCCCTGGTCCGGACATCTCCATTTGGTAATGTACATGCATTATTATTATTATTATTATTATTATTATTATTATTATTATTATTGTTATTATTATTTATTTAATTTGATAAAATGGCTGAGTCATGTCCCTAAAGACACGGCACGTAAAAAAACACTGCACTACTTAAGAGACACTGTGACGGTGTGGTAACAGATGGAAAGCTCGTGGACAAAGACGATGGTTATTATTTGGTGGCAGTCCACCAAAACTTTTTTGGGGGAAACAATTGTAACGGTAAAGTTTTGGTGGAAACAATTGTAACGGTCAACCCGTTTTGACCATCAGGATTAACCCTTAACTCTTGTTTTGTTTAATCACTTCAGTCCAACTGATATTCCGGGATTCTCGGATCGGGTCGGAGGGAGTGGTTTGGTTTTCTTCTCTAAAACCTTGAAGCTTTCGGTGATTCATCATCATCTCTTGACGCCACGCTTTTCTCTTTCCCTTTCCTTTCCCATTGCAGCAGTTGCTTCTCTTTCTCTTGGCCCGATTTGGAAGTGTTATCGATGAAGATGACCAAGAGGATGCTTTCTAATGGTTTTACTATGCTTCTGTGTTCACTTGGATGTGATGTTTTGCCCTAAAAGATCTTCAAGCAAACTATTGCAGCCCTTGTTTCAGTGTTAAGTCTTTGTTGGAAAAAGGTCAGATCTGAGCCTCTTCCTTCTTGATTCCTGTGAGAGCAATAGTAGAACTTTTGTTAGAAAGCTTTGTTGTGTGTGTATTTGGGTTTTGGTTGTTGATGATTATTGGGTAAGTCTGGGTTTTGGAGTTTATGTGGTGGGTTTTTTTTTAGGTTTTGGTGAGAAATTGCCATTTAAATTTTGTGGTTTTGGGGTTGCATTTGTTTTTTTAGAAACCCCATTTTGAAATTGTTGATCGTCATGGTATATATGCTTTATTGGGGACTGGCCGAGATATGAATTTGATTCCATGTTTGGTGAAACTCTGGTTTGTAGTTATTAATTGTGATGGTATTGTTTCATTGAGATTGGAGGTGGTGCATCGTGATTAGAAGGCTGTGAATCGAATTTCATGGTTTGTAAGACCCTTATTTTTTAAAGTTGTTGTTATTATTATCATCATGGAGCTTGTCTAAGTTGAACTTTGATTGGAATTAGGAAGAAATGCCATGTTACACTTTTAGCTGATAATGTTGTAGTTTTAGCTTGGAAGGGTTTGCGGCTTTTGTGATTAGTGTGTCTGAAGAGTCTTAGGATCAAATGACGAGGTAGCTTTGGTGGTTAATGCTGCAGCCATTGGTGGATTCTGCATTCTCTTTGATAAACATGCTTGTCGCTTATGCGTGTTCATTTAATTTGATGTTGTGTGAATTCGGGTAAATTTATCTGTTTGATTGCGAGTTGGTGGTCCTAGTTCGTAGCTCAGTTGTTTTTTTTCATCTTATGAATAGGTCTGCAGTCTAAACAGCTGAGTTAGAGCGTGTGGTTGGTTTTAGCGAACCCTTAATTCGCTGGATTTAGTAATTACACCTTCGTAGCTCGGAACCAGGTAGGTTCCAGCACCCGTATAATATAACTCTGTATTTTGGTGGATGGTTGTATAATTGTCTAATTATTTTATTTTATTTATTTAGGATGTTTATACATTATTTTTGTTGGTATTATGTTTATTATTTTGCAACTGTTATTTATTTAATTATTTAAATTAATTATTCTGCAACATATTCACTTAGAAGGAGCTTAACATGAGGCAAAGGCTGTGGTTGGAGCTAATCAAGGATTATAACCTCAGTGTCCACTACCATCCAGGCAAGGCTAATGTGGTGGCTGACGCACTGAGTAGGAGGTATAATTATGGAGCCGCCGCAGATATGACTGAGCAAAGACCTCTTCTAGAAGAAATGAGAAGGTTTGAGTTGGAAGTTGTTCAGTCAAATTATGAGGTGTGCATGGCCAACATGCACATCCGGCCTAATTTACTGGAGAGAATCAAAGTAACTCAGATGCAGGATCCTAAGTTGTAAGAGATCGGTGCTAAACTCCAGCAAGGAATGCTATCTCAGTTTCGAGTGCACAAGGTTGGTACTATCAGATTTGGAGACCGGGTATGCGTACCCGATGATCCAGTTTTGAAAAGGGATATTTTGGAGGAGGCCTATTACTTGAGTTACACAATCCACCCTGGGGGTACAAAGATGTACAGAGGGCTCAAGGAGCACTACTGGTGAAACAACATGAAACGGGAGATAGCTACCTTTGTAGCACACTGTCTTACCTATCACCAAGTAAAAGCAGAGCATCAGAGACCGGCAAGTCACCTTCAGCCGTTACCGATACCTGAATGGAAGTGGGAACACATTAATATGGACTTTGTTACCGGCTTACCCCGTGCTCAGCAGAAGCATGAGTCGGTATGGGTGATCGCTGACCGACTGACTAAGTCAGCACATTTTCTGCCTTTGAGACATGGTTTGGGTCTTGAGAAGCTAGGAGAGTTATATCTGGGAGAGATTGTTCGACTACATGGTATACGTGTATCGATCACATCTTATCGGGATTTGAGATTCATTTCGCGATTCTGGAAGAGTTTACAGTCTGCTTTGGGTACTAAGTTGACTTTTAGTACAGCTTTTCATCCTCAGACAGATAGCCAGTCTAAGAGGACTCTACAGACGCTGGAAGACATGCTTTGAGCATGTGCCCTGGATTTTTCTGATTCTTGGGACCGCTTCTTGCCTTTAGCGGAGTTTGCGCACAACAACAATTTTCAGGCAAGTATTCAGATGGCACCGTATGAGGCACTTTTCGGGCGCAAGTGTCGATCTCCTATGTGCTGGGACGATATAGGAGAATGGAAGCTGCTAGGTCAAGAGTTGTTGCAAATTGCTGAAGAGAAAGTGAAGCTGATCAGGGGAAGACTGAAAGCCGCTCAAAGTCGACAGAAGAGCTATGTAGACAAACGCCGCTCATACTTAGAGTTTCATGTTGGCGACTTAGTTTTCTTGAGGGTTTCACCTATGAAAGGTGTTGTGAGGTTTGGAAAACATGGGAAGCTCAACCCACGCTACATTGGACCCTTTGAGATTGTGGGGCGAGTTGGAGTTGTTGTTTATCGCTTGGCCCTACCTCTGGTTCTAGCTCAGGTTCACAATGTCTTCCATGATTCCATGTTGAGGAAGTACCTTCCAGATCCTTCGCACGTCATCGAGCATGAACCAGTAGAGATTCAGAAGACTTTGTTTTATGAGGAGCAACCAGTGCAGATTCTTGATTACAGGGAGCAGTAGCGAGGAAGTCGAGTAATCCCTTTTATCAAGGTTAAGTGGAGCAACCACTCCAGCGATGAAGCTACTTGGGAGCGAGAGGCCGACTTCAGGGAGTGCTACCCAGAGTTGTTTGCTGACTCTTGAGGTGAGTTTAAAGGACTAAACTCTTTTAAGGGAAAACATTGTAACGGTCAACCCGTTTTGACCATCAGGATTAACCCCTAACTCTTGTTTTGTTTAATCACTTCAGTCCAACTGATATTCCGGGATTCTCGGATCGGGTCGGAGGGAGTGGTTTGGTTTTCTTCTCTAAAACCTTGAAGCTTTCGGTGATTCATCATCATCTCTTGACGCCACGCTTTTCTCTTTCCCTTTCCTTTCCCATTGCAGCTGCTGCTTCTCTTTCTCTTGGCCCGATTTGGAAGTGTTATCGATGAAGATGACCAAGAGGATGCTTTCTAATGGTTTTACTATGCTCCTGTGTTCACTTGGATGTGATGTTTTGCCCTAAAAGATCTTCAAGCAAACTATTGTAGCCCATGTTTCAGTGTTAAGTCTTTGTTGGAAAAAGGTCAGGTCTGAGCCTCTTCCTTCTTGATTCCTGTGAGAGCAATAGTAGAACTTTTGTTAGAAAGCTTTGTTGTGTGTGTGTATTTGGGTTTTGGTTGTTGATGATTATTGGGTAAGTCTGGGTTTTGGAGTTTATGTGGTGGGTTTTTTTTAGGTTTTGGTGAGAAATTGCCATTTAAATTTTGTGGTTTTGGGGTTGCATTTGTTTTTTTAGAAACCCCATTTTGAAATTGTTGATCGTCATGGTATATATGCTTTATTGGGGACTGGCCGAGATATGAATTTGATTCCATGTTTGGTGAAACTCTGGTTTGTAGTTATTAATTGTGATGGTATTATTTCATTGAGATTGGAGGTGGTGCATCGTGATTAGAAGGCTGTGAATCGAATTTCATGGTTTGTAAGGCCCTTATTTTTTAAAGTTATTGTTATTATTATCATCATGGAGCTTGTCTAAGTTGAACTTTGATTGGAATTAGGAAGAAATGCCATGTTACACTTTTAGCTGATAATGTTGTAGTTTTAGCTTGGAAGGGTTTGCGGCTTTTGTGATTAGTGTGTCTGAAGAGTCTTACGATCAAATGACGAGGTAGCTTTGGTGGTTAGTGCTACAGCCATTGGTGGATTCTGCATTCTCTTTGATAAACATGCTTGTCGCTTATGCGTGTTCATTTAATTTGATGTTGTATGAATTCGGGTAAATTTATCTGTTTGATTGCGAGTTGGTGGTCGTAGTTCATAACTCAGTTGTTTTTTTTCGTCTTATGAATTGGTTTGCAGTCTAAACAGCTGAGTTAGAGCTTGTGGTTGGTTTTAGCGAACTCTTAATTCGCTGAATTTAGTAATTACACCTTCGTAGCTCGAAACCAGGTAGGTTCTCGCACCCGTATAATATAACCCTGTATTTTGGTGGATGGTTGTATAATTGTCTAATTATTTTATTTTATTTATTTAGGATGTTTATACATTATTTATGTTGGTATTGTGTTGATTATTCTGTAACTGTTATTTATTTAATTATTTAAATTAACTATTTGGCGAAGTGTTTTATTTGGTATGTTTTTTTTGTTATACACTGGATTTCTGCGGTTTTCGGTGCATCTCCTTTCTTGGCAAATTACCCAGCTAGGAGGAGTAAATTATAGCCATGTGCCCGTCTTCTGTAGTAGCGCTACCATCCGACTGAGGTCAAAGATCCGGCTTCGGCCGTTGATATTCTGTCTGTTCTGTTTCGACTTCACAGTTGAAGATCCAACCTCGGGCTGTTGATTCTATTATTAGTCAGGGAGATGTACACGTCTTTGTTTGCATATGTTTTTTTTTGTATTTCTGATTATCTCTGTATTCTGCAATATCTGTATTACCTGTTATTTCCATGATCCTACTGGGCCCTTGTGGCTCATACACTCTGCGATTTCCTCTCTCCCAGGAAAAGATTAAGCTTAGGATCTTGGGTTCATCTTGGAATCGATTGCCTGGCGTTGGTTGACGATCATTTAGAGAATCTTTCTATGTGTGTGAGATTTGTAGCCTGTCTGTACTTTCAGTTCATAAATTGTATGTGCGGCGCTATATTCTGTAGGGCTACTAAAGCCCATACCTGTATTAGCTCTACTTTTGTTATTGTTGTATTTGTAGTTCTGTATTATTGCTGTCTGTGTTGTCTGCTGGGGTTGACTCTGACTAGGTTGGACATTTGAGGCCTTGCACCCAGTGGGGCCCAGATCCGTCGGGATGCGGCCGGTCTGTCAGCGGGCTTGGCCGTGGGGCGGGGGCGTGACAAAAATGGTATTAGAAAATTTTTATGATATCATTAGGGAGGAATTTTTCATAGTTTACAGTTAAGGCAAAGTTTCTTCTTTTTTATTTTTGGAATATTATTAAAATAAAAAATTATTAAATTATTTTTAACGCATCCATGAACCGTTGTAGAGTAAGTCATCAGCTCATCTTTTGGTGTGTGATAAGTAACTCCTTTTATGATAGCTTTTTTGTGGCCGAGGTCAGGGATGGGAGTAGAAATTCAAAGCCGGGGCAGGGATTATATCCCTTGGTGAATCTCCTCCCCCGTTGGCATCTCTAGTGACAAATCAAATTTGACTTCCAATAAGGTAAAGCAAAAAATATACTTTGTTTATTCTATTGTTTAGTTATTTCTCTATTTAATTGATCTCAGATAGAAAAACCACTTAGCAAAGTAGGCGCTTGTCTTGATCTTGTTTTCCTTTAAAGTTACACCTATCATTATGGTTGTTCTAATGGTAAAAATCAATAATGACTAAGAAAGCAGTATTTCCCACCATGATCTAGTCATTCTGAATAAGTATCAAAACTACAACATGGGCATGCAAACCTTTTCTTAGTATTCTAACCAAATAACATGCTCTAAATAGGAATATCATTAATAGTCCACATTAGAGCAGCATGCATCTGAAAAGTATCTTTTGAATGAACATCCTTTTGTAACTCATCAAATTATTTCCATGCACGGGCATTAGCTAGATGTCACAAAAGTCCATATTTATTTCTTTCATCAAAATTCCATCACATTAGACACATGGTTTTTCATCTTCAACCCATCTCGGAGCACAATAAATTAAACACATAGAAACATCTTTTCTATCTTTTCAAAACAACATACAATTATTTGGGCTAATTAACATGAATTTTCTCATACCCAAAACCTAGTTCGCTAATGTGTCTTTTCACTTCATATATAAGATGACTTAGGTAATTTTTGTCCCCTTGTTTGGTTCAAAGGGAGAGTTAGGGGGAGGAGAGTGAGAGGGAGTTAGGAGGGGAGGAGGATGGAAGGTTTGTAAAAATATTATGTTTGGTTCATTGGTGGGCTAAGGAGGGGTAATCCAAATTATTTGTTTGATTAGATGGAAGAATGAAGGGGAGTATAATGTATATTGACCAATTTGCCCTTTTTAAAAATATTTTTTATAATTAAATTTAAATAAGAAATATCATCTATTTCACAAAATTAAATTACAAATTACCGTAATTAGGATAACATAATTTTGAGATAAGAACTATAATCACCTATATAAAAAATTTAAAAATAATGAAATAATAAAAAAAATTAAAACGGAGGTTAATTACTCTGGGGTTGCACAAGGGTAACTATTATAATTTAATAAAATAGCATCATAGATAATCGTACTAATTTATTCTATCGATTAATATTAATATATTAAATATATTATCTTCAAAAGTATATATTTTTTCATATAAATAAGTTTTTAATTTAAAAAGAAAAATTAAAATATGGGCATTTTAAATAGGATATATGTGTAATATATTAAAAAAAAAGGGCATTTTGGTCAAAATAAACAATGAAAAACCCCACTCCTCCAAAAGACCCCGATTTGGAGGAGTGGGGTGTGGAGAGTTTGAGGGGGTGCATCACTTCTCCAAACTCCTCCTCCTCCTTCAAAATCCCCCAACCAAACAATCTCTACTCCTTCAAACTCTCTCTTAACCCTCCAAACTCCTCCGACCAAACAAGGGGCCTCAAGTTTCCCTTAGAGAGTCCACTAGATTATTGAATCTGGTTAAACTTAGTACACAACCAAAATATTAGAAAACATATGTGTTACATAATGAATATAAGCTATTAGGTAATACTTCAAGTATACAACCAAAATCTGGTGAAACTAAGTATTCCTTTACGGTCAGTGGTCACATGCTGAAAACTATTGACAACACTAGAATGCGAATTTTTCGACAATGCCCAATTGGAACAAAAGTCGAGTTGCCTAAAAGCAATTTGGCAGTCATGTCATTGCTATATAATTTGTGTGCTAACTTATTATATCATTACAGCATACAAAAACATTTACCTAGACTTGCAAAGTACAACTCAGTTATTCTTATGTTCAAAAATATCTTTGTGTTTATGTTGATCTTCACGAAAGTTGTACACTCACCTGTCAAGAAAAATTTATTCAACGTAGACCTACACATTCTTTCTCTTAGCAATTGCTATCCATGCTTCTTTTTTACTCAGGAAAAGATATCAAGATTTTCATCAATAACCAATATTTATATATCCTTCCTCTACCAAAGGACAATATTAAATTTGATGACAATATAATAATACTAATAAGAGCATGAAATTATGATAAAAAATTAGGAAAATTACTGTTCACCCCTCGGGAATTTCAAAACTACCTAAAAACCCCCTCCAACTTTTGCACACCCTGGACAGCCCCTCCGTTATAGTTTACTTCCCGTTTACCCCCTATCCGTCACTTCAAATGTGTCATTTGTATGAAATTCCATTTTTGCCCTTGAAAATGGTGAGAAAAAACCCGCCCGATCACATCACGTCATGTCCGCCCTTAATACATAGAATTGTGGGTTTTTTCCCCTTCATGCTGGCTTTTTGTGAAAGAAGGTTTAGAAGGCGAATTACATCTTCTTCTTCTTCTTCTTCTTCTTCTTCTTCTTCTTCTTCTTCTTCTTCTTCTTCTTCTTCTCATTTGGTTTGTTGGATTTGAGGTCTGCCCGTTCGCCGATATTATGGAGAGTTTTTGTGCTATTGCTAGATACAACGGGGAGGGACGAGTGCTGATGTTCATGGCGCTGACTACTTGGGAGTCAGTGTTAGCTGAGATATGTCAGAGATGGGGTCTCGATACTTCTTGTGTGAGGGTGAAGTTTATCACACCCGATGGACATAATACGGTTTGCCCGATAAAGAACGAGGTCGACTTCCAGCGCATGTGTCATGTTTTCTCCATCTTAAAAGGCAGTGTAGTTGATCTTGTTGTCGAGACGGATAGCACGCCATCGCATCCTACTGAAAACGAGATCTTCTCGTGGTAATGTGTTAGTCTCAGACATTTATGTAGTTATATATGTTAGGTATTGTTTAGTAATTCCCTTCTCTGTTTAAGTTAGACAAGTTACCATTTAATATTTGGTTTCCCCGTGTGTAAGTTGTCACGTTACTGTTTAAACAGTTTCTCTACCGTTTACATTATGGAGTATCTGTTTAAATATCTCTGTTAACGTTTAAACTTTGCAGTTACCGTTTAACAAAATGGAGTTTATGCTTAAATCCTGATCGTTTTCGTTTGAACTGAAATGTTGGCAGGAATTCAAAGTCTGGGAGCGCTTCTGTTCCACCTCATGGCGACCCTGATGGTCTTGCATGCGTACCTTCCTCGTCAGAACTACCTGAAATGCTGTCGTTGGATGTCGGGCAACGTTTTCAAGGCTTTGAACATTTCAGAGATGCACTTTCGTATGACGTGGGCATCGACGGCTAAAGAATTCGATGACACCGTCAATGAACTACAGGTCGCATAACCGGAAGCCTATTAGTGGTTGATTCATAAGTCGGACATGTCACATTGGTCCAATTATCTCTTCAAAGGCGAATGCTGGGGGGAGATGTATTCAAATGTCGCGGAATCATTCAATGCGTGGATCAAAGAAGCTCGTCATTTACCGGTGACGAAAATGGTCGACGAGATAAGGTGTTCGAATGTTGATCTTATGTACCGCTTAAACTTTTGCTTTATCATTTAACAAACATTATCTGTGTTTAAAATACCCTATCTTTTAACTTTCTGTATTACCGTTTAGTTTTTTATAATACTGTCTAAAACTATGACTTGCTGTTTAATTATCAATATCTTTACTTAAATTTCTTCAAAATTTATGATCTTCATTGTACAGGTTCAAGTTTATGCGCATGTTATGCACTCGCGTGAACTAGCGAACAAATGGGAGACCTACTCATGCCCGAACATACATTCAAAGGTTGAGGCACTTGTTGAGGATTGTCGAAGTCTTCATGTTGGTCGCTGTGTCGATGATCGTTACGAAGTGATTGACCAGTGCAGAAACTCTGTAGATCTTGCTACTAGAATTTGCTCATGTCGCAGATGACAAGTTTTTGGTATCCCGTGCAAACACGCTTGCGCTGCAACAATGCAGATGGACACCAACGTCCATCGTTTTATAAGGGCTACTTTACCGTCGACACTTACAAGCTGGCGTATAGAAGCCATATTCCCCATACCCGACAATGAGGGGTATACGGAGGAAAATCACGATCTGTGTTTGCGGCCGCCTGCGACGAGAAGGCAACCTGGGCGTCCTAGACGAAGGAGGATCGAGTCGCAAGTGTTTGAGGTCCACGTGTTACATTGCAGTCGTTGCCACGCGTCCGGTCACAATCGAAGATCCTGCAATGAAACCATCGCCGACTAACAGCATTGTGAAGGAATAATTTACTAAGGGAAAGAAATTTGTTTCAGTGTAAACGTTTGATAATTGAACATGAAGGTATATATTTAAACGTAGGGTCCGGATGTTAAACGGTAACTCTTATGCTTAACGGGTAAGACACATATTTAAACAGGGACACTAACAATCGAACGGGAATCATATTTTCTAAATGGTAACGCAAATATTTAAACCCCGACATCGTATTTTAAACAGAGAGCATTTTATTTTAAATAGGAACACTGAAACTTAAACGTTTATAATCGAACATTGATGCAAAGAATGCGAAGTATTAAAAAATATAGCCGTTACACGAACAACAGCATGCAGGCAACATACTTTACTCTCAGATGAGCGACGTCCGTTGCGGGTATCCATAATTTAAATAGTATATGTTTTTAAACATAGAGTGCTTCATTATCTAGCAATGAAACTGTCGCAGAATAGGTATTGCAAGTGAGCCCTGTTTTTAAACATAGAGTGCTTCATGATCCGTTGTGGGTATCCGTAATTTAAATAGTATCTGTTTTTAAACATAGAGTGCTTCATTATCTAGCAATGAAACTGTCACAGAGTAGGTATTGCGGGTATCCGTAATTTAAATAGTACCTGTTGCAATGAAACTATCGCAGAGTAGGTATTGCAAGTGACCCCTGTTTTTAAACATGGAGTGCTTCATTATCTAGTTCTATATGTTAATTATTATTTAATTATCAGAAGCCATATTTAATTATATGAGATGACTGTTTACAATCGGAGTTCTCCGTGTAACGTATTTCAATACTTTTTAACTTTTCCCTGCTCTGTTTAAATGTATAATTCTATTTGAAGTTACCGCTTAAGAAGTAGTTTTCCTGCTTAAATATTGCTCGGTTTTATTTGAACTGAAGTGTTGGTAGGCATTCGAAATCTTGTAATGAAATTGTGTTCAAGTGGACATTGTAGGTAAGTAATTCTTCAAGGGAAGAAATAAGTTTTGCCTGTTTACTTTTTATATTTAAACAGATGACTTACCAATTTAATTCTCGTTCTTTGTAACTTAAATGAGGTCAAATCAAGACGTTGAATGTTAAACGTAAATGGGTATTATCTACGAGAGGCACAAATGATGTTAAATGGAGACGTTGTATGTTACGCAGAGAAGCTTGATTTTAAACAGCGTCACTGATATTTAAGCAACACAGTTAACATTTAAAACATTTAAGTCAGTTACACAATAGTACATTCGTTCGACTAACACAGGTACGTAATCATGATGTGGCCATGTCATTGGGAAAGAATGAATTGAATTTAAATTACTGGCAAGAAGAGAACTTAAGTGGAGTATTCCCTCAGTGCAAATGTATTACTATGTACTCACGTTTAATTTGATATTCGAATTCGAACCGCCAGATGTCACCACATCGATAACTGTTATCGCCCTCATCGATAACCGATGGCAATTGCTTTCATTAATTTCATCGTGGAATTTGACAAGAGAATTCAAATGCCAAAGATTCAGATTTCTATTTAAACAAGCCTCTGAGACGGAGTTAAACATCCAGATATATCCAGAATGAAGAAAATGTATAAATCTCTCCTCAATAAGCTCTGCCAGAATAAGCGACTGCCCTCGCCAGAGTACTCCACCGTCAAGGAAAGCCCCGACCACAGCCCCGTCTTTGTGATGATGGTGTCGGTTGGCGGTACCTCCTTCGCTAGTGCTGAGCCTGCGACAAGTTTCAAGCAGGCCCAAAACCTTGCTGCTGAGTTCGCGTTAAAGCAGCTCTGTCCCCCGTTCAGTGGGAAGGACAGAGCTGCTCCGCCCCCGCTGTGTCCCCCGCTGTGTCACCCCCTGTGCCTGCCGATGTGTCCCCCGCTGCTCCCGCTGTGCCACTCACCGCCGCTACTGCTGCCCCCAGTACTCCAGCAAGGTCTTCCTCTTCTCCACATAACTCCATTAACGACGAGTTGGAGTGGTTCTTCGAAGACTTCCTCCACGAGCTAGCAACAAAGTATTTGCTGCTGCAAAACTAGAAGGAATCAAAAAACGAAGGCCCACGTCGAGAAGCTGCTCCAAGCTATCAAGGGGACAAAAAAAGGATAACTAATAGTTTTACTCCCCTGCGTTTTCATTTTGAAAATAAGACCCTTGTTTTGTGTTATTTTCTTAATGATGTTTGTTAAATGCAACATTGTTATCTTCATTTGAAAGTTTACTTATTTCGGCTGCAACTCAATAATCTTAAGTAGAGACACAATATTTTGATCGGACACACCTAATGTTAAACGGAGACTCTCAAAAGTAAACGGAGAACGTTAGTTATATAGTGTAACTCAATATTCACTACAAGAAAAACATGTTTTTGCGATAAATGTTTTTGCGACGGCTTACAATTGCGTCACAAAACAAGGTTTTTGCGACGCTAAAAAATCTTCGTCGCAAATAATTAATTTTTTGCAACCAACTTAAATATCCGTCGTAACCACTATAAAATTTTGCGACCAACACATACATCCATTGCAAAAACTATTACTATTTGCGACCAGCACAAATATCTGTCGCAAAAACTATAAGCTTTTGCGACAACCAAATGTTGTCGTCGCAAAAACTATAAGCTTATGATGTAGCAAAAATATTTAATTATAACTTTGAGACGCTATCTGCTAATTGCTACAAAAGATATTTAATTTGATGTAGCAACTTGAAAGCCACAAGTTCCAAGGGAAAAAAAATTCAATAAGGAACATATTTCATTATTATATACAAAGGGAACACCCCTAACAATGAAAAATATATATATAAATGGGTTGGTAAAATTCTCACTTTCCTTGTGAGAGGTCCGGTCAGAATTCAATTGCTAATATATATACACATTGTTAGGGTTTTTTTATTTTTTATTTTTTGATGTGTTATATATATATTCACATCAAAAAATAAAAAATAAAAAAAAAACCCTAACAATGAAAACCCTTCTTCTTCTCCATCTCCACCCACCCACTCACCACCACCAACCTTCTCATCGGAAAACCTAATTAATCGTCTCCTTCTTCTCATCGTCTTCTCACACAAAAAGTCCATCTCCTCATCGTCTTCTCGCCGTGTCTTCAATGCCGCTACCTTAAAGATCTTTGCGGCCCAACTTCCTCACCCCATTTCACCCTCCCCCTCTATCGTCGAGTCCTTCATCGGTCCTCATCACTCCACCTCTCTTCTCCGGCCACCGTCTTCTCTTCTCCCTCGCATCTCGTCATCTCGTCCTCATCTCTAGGGCATATAGAATTCGAGGAGCTTTCCAAATCGCCGAGGATTTCATCCCGCTTTCGAAGTTTGTCTTTGATCTTTAATTCTTCTCGTCCAGGTGATGCAATCTCAATCTCTTTCTTTGGTGTTCAATTCCCCTATTTTCCCCCATTCTAGTTGTTGATTGATGCTTGAAGAAAGATACTCTTATTTATAGGTATATGTTTTTATCAGGTAGAAGATTGGTTAAACAATATGCCTCGTAGGTAGGATCCATGATATTCACTCTTAAGACGTAAGAGATTATGTATATTTCAGCTCCTGATAGTGTTGAGTCACTGTGGGCATGCAATGTGCATGCAATTAGACATTAGATAGCCTTTAAACAGTCTTATTAATGGTCACCTAGAATCTAATGACAAATGCTTTAGTTACTGTTACAATTGTAGTGTTTTAGTTGTTATTCTGTCTTTCACATTGTCTTTCACAGAACAATTGGTTTGAATATCCATATTTGTTTCTTTGTTGCAGGGACACATCACAATTGTTAATTGTTGATTCTTAAGCACTTCACTTGATTGGAACTTGCAGGAATTTATCATTTATAAGGTTAGTTTGTTTTATGTCGTTTTTAATTGAAACAAACGCTATGAATTCATTGTTTAGACTTCCATATGATTCTAATTTGTGAATGATGCTAGTATACTAGTAACAAATTTGTTTAGACTTCCATATTATTCTAATTTGTAAATATATTTCTTTATATTATTATTTTTCAATGCATAAAAATTGAAACAACTAAATATGTTATATGTTAATCATATGCTAAAAGTTTTTTTTTAATGTTTTTGAATTTTGTAGAAATCAAAATGCCTATTGAGAAGTCTTGGATGAGTCTTTCTACCAGATCATGTATAGAATATTATAATGGGGTGGAAAATTTTTTTGAGTATGCATTTCATCATGTGAAAGATGAAGGCATGAAAATTAATTGTCCTTGTGTGGACTGTTGCAATAAATATCCATTAACTAAAGAAGAAGTACACATCCATTTATTATACAGAGGAATCATGCAGAGTTATACTTTTTGGTATTTACATGGTGAAGAAGATAGTGATAGAGTACCTTGTGATGAGGAATTATGTGAAATGGAAATGAAAAAGGTTGATCATATGATTGATATGATACATGACTTTTATCCCCATGTGGCAGATGACATTGAACAAAGTAGTAATGAACCCCAAGAGCCAAATGAAGATGCAAAACTTTTTTTCAAATTATTAGATGATGCTAAACAACCTTTATTTCCTGGTTGTGATAAGTATTCCATCTTGTCTTTTGTGGTGAAATTAATGCATATCAAGTGCATGAATTCTTGGAGCAATAATTCGTTTCACATGTTGCTAACCTTGCTTAAGGATGCATTTCCCATGTGTAAAACAATGCCAAATTCAAACTATGAAGCAAAGAAAATGGTAAGTAATTTTGGTCTACATTATGAGAAAATTGATGCATGCCGGAATGACTGTATTATCTACTACAAGGAACATTCATATGCAATCCTGTGTCCAGTTTGTGGTCTTTCAAGATGAAAACCAGATAAAGGTGGTGCACCCAAAGAAAAAAGAATTGCTAATAAAATATTAAGATATTTTCCAATTACGCCAAGATTACAAATAATTTTTATGTCCTAAAAAATAGCTAAAGATATGAGATCACATAGTGAAAAGCGCATAAATGATGGGGTCCTTCGTCATCCAGCAGATGCAGAGTCTTGGAGAAGTTTTGATAATATTTATAATGAATTTGCTTTGGAGCCTCGAAATGTAATGCTTGGTTTAGCTACAGATGGATTAAAAGCATTTTCATATAATCTTCCACTATGGATGTGCATGAAAGAGTCATTTTCAGTTGTAACTTTACTAATACCAGAGCCTAAAGGGCCGAGACAGGACATTGATGTTTATATGAGGCCAATGATTGATGAATTAAAGGATTTCTGGGAGCATGGGGTAGATACATATGATGCTTCAATGAAAGCAAATTTTCAAATGAAAGCGGCATTAATGTGGACTAAAAATGACTTTCCTGCATATGGTTATGTTTCTGGTTGGAGTACTCAAGGAAAGCTAACATGTCCTTATTGCAATAAAAAAAACATGCTATTATCAATTAAGAAATGCTTCCAAAACTTGTTACATGGGTCATCATCGAGTTTTATCGATAAATCATAAATGTCGTGAACAAACATCACAATTTGATGGTAAAAAAGATAAGAGAGCTCCACCAGAATGGTTAAATGGCGATGATGTCCTTAATCAACTTCGTCATATGAAGCAAACAGTGTTTGGAAAAGCAGAGAAGAGGCAAAAGCTTCCTAGGCAAGGAATCGAGCATAATTGGAAAAAACACAGTATATTCTTTACTCTACCCTATTGGCATAAGCAAAGGTTGCGGCATAATTTTTATGTGATGCATATTGAAAAAAAACATTTTCGACAACATTATTGGTACACTTATAAATATTGATGGTAAAACAAAAGATACATTGAAGACACGGTTAGACTTACAAGAGATGGGTATCAGACAATCATTACATCCAAAAGAAGTTAATGGCAAGATGGTATTCCCACTGCTTGTTATATGCTATCGAATGATGGGAAAAGAGCCTTGTGTCAGTGGTTGCAACAAATCAAGTTTCTTGATGGTTACTCAGCAAATTTATCAAGATGTGTAAATGTGAAAGATGGTAAAATTTCTGGAATGAAAACACATGATTATCATGTGTTCTTGGAGAGATTACTTCCATTAGCCCTGTGGGATTTATTACTTCGTGTTGTTTCTGATGCCTTGACGGAATTAAAGTTTTGCGCTCTAAAATTTTAAAAGCAGAAGATTTGGATCGGCTACAAGTGGAGATTGCATTAACACTTTATAAGTTGGAAAAAAATTTTCCACCTTCAGTTTTTGATATAATAGTACATCTTCCAATTCACTTAGCTTGGGAGGCTAAAGTTGGTGGCCCTGTGAATTACTGATGGATGTATTCTGTTGAAAGGTATATGCGCACATAACTTCTCATGACTTGCATTTTTTTAAACCAAATTCATTTAGATTTATAACTAGTGCTTTTTTGTTAGATATATGCACAAACTTAAGGGGTATGTTCGTAACCAATCACGACCTGAGGGATCCATTGCTGAAATATATATAGCTGAGGAATGCTTGACATTTTGTTCTCGATACTTGCATGGTATTGAAACAAAGTTTAATCGTCAAGAACGAAATTATGACGGTGATTCATTATCTAGAAATACCTCATCCTTCCCAATTTTTTGTATGCTTGGCAACCTTTTGGAAAAGCAAATATGCAAGAGTTGAGTAATGATTTACTAAATGCGGCTATTATCTACATCCTCCAAAATTGTGAAGATGTTCAATCATTTATTAGGTAATGTAACTTCATTTTTGTATGCATATTTATAATATGTTATTAATCAAATTAATTTTGAAATTTTTTGTATGATTTTTATAGTGAACATAAGAACATCCTCTCAGAAAAAGGAGTTAGAAATATTGATGAGATTCACAAATGTGAATTCTCATACTGGTTTCACAAAGGAGTAAGTTAATTATTTTACTGTAATATTTGTTCCCTAATTCTATAGATCGAAAATTTATTAAAATTTTAATGTACAATATACTACGCAGATTGGTGATGCATATAATGAAAGTGATGAAGGAATAGATATAAATATGCTTGCTTTGGCACGGGGTCCTGAACGAAGAGTAATTTGCTATCCAAGCTACAATATCAATGGGTTTCGTTTCCACGCAAGAGACCGAGATGAAAACAAAAAAACTCAAAATTGTGGCGTTATGGTTAAAGGAGAAGGAAATAAAGGAGAGTTGTCATATTATGGAATAATATTGGATATAATTGAACTTCGTTATATAGGAGGGAACAAAGTTACATTATTTAGATGTGACTGGTATGATACTTCTCGGGAAGGTATTGGTTATAGAAAAGATCGTTATGGGATTGTTAGTGTCAACACGACAAGAAAACTACATATAAATGAACCATTTGTTTTGGCGTCTCAAGTGACTCCGGTTTACTATATTAAAGGATTGAAAGATCCTACATGGGCTACTGTCAGCAAAATAAAACCAAGAAATCTTTATATAATTCCAGAAAATGAAGAAGAGCCGTATCAAGTAGAATATGTTGTTTATGATGTATGTGAATCACATTCACAAGATGATTTTGAAGATATAGATTGGAATAAGCATGGAGTTGAAGATATGATAGTGGAGTAATTGAAACTCTTCACATATTTATTATATACCTTTTAACATTCTTCATTTTGGTGAGTCATTTTACCTATTTTGTATTTCTTACTTTGATCTTGATCTTGTTATGTTAGCATTAATTAGTATAATTTCTGAATTATCATTTATGTTATTATCTTTTTTTTCCCTTTTATTTTCATGTTTGTATTAAGAATTGATATTTGTTTTTCTTTTTTATATTATTATATTGAAGATGGCAAGGAAAGGAAAAGCACGAGTTAGAAATGATTCAAATTCAGAAACACAAAATAATCAAACTCCAAACCAAGTTGATGATGAAAATGTTGAAATTAATCTTGGCTATTCATTACCATCATCTACTCGAGCTTCAAATGAAATATGTTCTTCTTCAGAACCTCGAAGTAAAAGACATAGAAAAGGTAATGAAATAATATTTTTAATTTATATACTTTATCTATTGAACTCTAAATATTTTTAAATTCATGAATGACTTTGTTGAAAAGTTAATGTGAGAGGAAAGGCTAAAGGTGTCAAGTCAGGAGAAGGAATTGAAGTTGAGATATATGACAATAGGTAAAATATACCATCGTGTAACTACTCATGAATAAATTGTTGATTTAATCTTTTTATGGCCAAAATTATTTTCTATGATTTGGAAAATATCTTGTTATAGTTTTGTAACTTCTATCATTTAGACATCTTAATGTACTGAATTATTTTTTCACAAATATACAAGATTATAACACCAAAAGCCATTAGTGAA
This sequence comes from Dioscorea dumetorum, assembly GCA_902712375.1. Lineage (NCBI taxonomy): Eukaryota > Viridiplantae > Streptophyta > Magnoliopsida > Dioscoreales > Dioscoreaceae > Dioscorea > Dioscorea dumetorum. The sequence continues at coordinate 957,004 of CACTHL010000635.1, forward strand.
ATACATGTTCTCTTCCATCAAAAAATTAACGGTCCATGGACATCTTATTCTGAATATCCGAAATCAAAGCTAGATACTCTTTTTGCTCGATATTTGGCCGTGGGGTTCTCACATAATCAACTAGAAGAAGAAGTGAAAAAAGCATTTGAGAATTCAGTAAAGTGTCGATACTCTGATTGGATGTTGCGTATAAGGAAACCAATTTTCGAGAAGCATGAAACCCGAGAAGATCGTTACAAACACCCACATTCTTTCATTCCTTCTAATGTGTGGAAAGAAATGGTAGACAAATGGATGGGAGATAATTGGCAGGTTTAATATATATATATATATATAAATTGTTTTAGGTTTTTAATTCTATTAAGAGTAAGTGAAATTCTAATATTGTTGGTATGTATGCAGCACAAAAATGATAAGAATAAAATTAATCGATCACAATCTCAAATCATTCATACTACTAGCAGAGTTTCGATGGCAAAGTATAGAAGTGACATGGTAACTAATATTTTTGTTTAACTATTTCATATTTTCTAATGGATACAAATTTTATACCTTTCAAATTGATCATTTTTTTATTACCTTAGGTTAAAGAGACAGGGTCAAAGCTAGGCCCAATTGATTGCTTTAAAAAATTCCACACTAAAAAGGATGGAGAGAGTTGGGCTATTGAGAAAGCAAAAGATCTATGGGTATAAATGTCTTTTTTTATCGTTTAATTCTTAATATTGTAATGAGTGTTTATAATTATATTTTTCAATGTCAGCATCAAATGGATAATATTAGGTCAACTGCAACGTCTGAAGGTTCAATAGTAAATGAATGGGAAATATATCGCGATGTTACAGGAGAACCTAGTCATGGTCGTGTTCTTAGATTAGGTACGGGTATTCAAGGGAAAGATGTGTACGGTAGAAGTTCCTCTCAAACATGTAGCAAAATATACAAAGAAATTCAAAAGATGAAGGAAAAGAATGGGAGGACCGTTTCAAGTAAATGGAGTCTACAATTGATAAATTGCAACAACAAGTACCCGTTATGGTTCAAGCTGTGTTGCAAAGTTTGGGATTATCTAATATACAATTAGTTACACAGGTATAATAATATAATTTAATGTTTTTAATTATTGTCTTTATATGATTTTTAGATTGTTGTTAATGTAGTGTATTATTATATGTTATTTTAATTTATTATCTCACATTCTCTTTCCACTTATGTTATCTTATTCATTTTCCTTTAATGCTATTATGTTTATAGTATATACAAAATCCTATAATTAATTATCTCATCACTAATATTATTTAATACTCGTACCAAACCTATATGCATCTTAGGCTTTAATGCAAAATTTTCATTTTAATAGTGTACTATTGAATTTTAAAATGTTTGCATGTATTATGTTTGTGTATAGGGAGGTGGTAATCATCTTAGGGATGTGATAGCTAATTCTCAAGAAAATGTAAGAAATGTTCATCATGGCAATGCTAATGAAAAAGATGGCAATGAGAATAGCTTGGAGGAAGATTCCGAAAAAGATGATGATGACAATGAAAATGAAGAGAGTTGTGAAGATGACGATGATGATGATGATTAAAGATTTAAATGTTTTGAATGTTTCCAATTCTTATTGGATTTCATTTTTCAAACTTTTATTGAGTTAATGTTTTGTAAAAGTCTATAACACTTAATTCTTCACACGTATTTAGTTTTATGTTTTGAGCTTTTATTATGTCACTGTTTAGTAGAATCTTATAATAATTAATTTTTTTAGACATGAATCGATATTAACCTATTATTAAGTTCATATGTTAAATTGAGTCAATATTGTGGTAAATTGAGTCAATATTGTGTATGAGCTTGTTGTTATATAATTTAAATTATATTGTAATATAGGATTTGAATTAATTAGGTGCATGCTATCCTTTTTTCCATATAGCATTTGCGACGACTTGGTCACAAAAAGATTTATTTGGATGGACACAAAGAAATATTCATTTGCGACCAACACCGATTTGTCACAAATAACACTTATTTGCGACAACACAAAGTTAGTCGCAAATAATAAGTTGTTACGACGACATATTCTTTGTTGCAAATAATATCTTTTGCGACGGCATACACTTTGTTGCAAATACTACTTTTTACGACGGTTTAATCTTTATTGCAAATAATACCTTTTGCGACGGCGTACTCTTTGTTGCAAATAATATCTTTTGTGACGGTCAATATGTCATCGCAAATAACACTAATTGCGACAAATAGTTGCCGTTGCAAAAACATTTTGTCGCCTTAATTCGTCGCATTATTAATGTTTTTATAACTAGATTTTAAAATTTTTGCGACGGCTTTTTGTTGTCGAAAAAACTAGTTTTTGCGACAGTTGGTTGCAATAACTATCTTTTGCGATGGAAGCGGATACGACGACATGCGACGGCGAAATGCCGTTACAAATACCCTTTTGCGACGACATTTAAGTTTTTGCGACGGTAACTGGTTATAGCAAAAAGTAGTTTTTCTTATAGTGATTTCAACACAGACATCGTCGTTTAGACATAGATAAATGGAGACAATGTCTATTATATAGAGAATATGTATAGTCAACAGAGCCAAAGAAAGTTAAATGATGACTCTAGTATCAAACGATGTCACATATATTTAAATGGAAACAGGAGGCTTTGACGAGAGAACCTAACATTAAATGAGAACGCGGCATATTAAACGGGAAACCTTATCATTAAAGCGTAACTCAATGTTTCAATAGAGACAGCGTCGTTTAAGCAGATGTACTTAATTTTATGCTGAAACCGTCGTTACAATTGCAAGTCAAGCAAAGAATGCGAAGTATAAAGACATACAGACGTTAAACAAATGATAGTATATTTACATTGGAAAGTCTGCCACCTCAGTCGCGAACACTGAGTTGAATATAAAATAAAAATTAGGAAACTGATACGTATTTTTTCGTTAACTCTGGTTTCAAGTTATGTGGTTTCAGTTGCAGCTTGGTTAATGTTATGCAACTTCGTTCAAGGGAGAAAATCTGTTTTATTGTCACGCGTTGATATTTAAACATAGACTGAATGCATGTACTCTTGGTTGTTATTGTCGAGCACCACGACATGGAAGTGGCCATTCATGATTATGGGAAGGATGGCAATGTCAACGTTATGAACGACTTTGGTGGCATCTTCGATCATAGCTAAAGTCGTCTCATGTGCGTCTTCCTGCTTTGACATAAATAATGAAAGTAGTCATGTGATAAAGGCGCGCTTCTTGTAGGGATATGGTACTTTGGTCAGTGACTTTTATATTATGCACACGAAGGTGCCCATCACATCATCTGTCACCATCTCCTTCCCGTCGATTAGTAAGAATAGGTTGGCCAGTGTGGTGCTGACATAGTCATTCCTCCATACGACGGCCCTGCGGTTAAACGACAACAGGTGTAATTAAAACAAAACACAAAATCTTAAGTGGTAACCGTATATTATTAAACGATAATATATATAGTTAAACAGTACCGCGGAAAGTTAAATGGTAAAGTACGATCGTAAAAGGTAACCCACATACTTAAACGGAAAAGAAAAAACGTAAATGGGAACATCTGTATGTAAACAAAAATCTAAAAACTAACACACTTACATGTCCATGGGGAAGTTGAGGAAGATCATGATCAACTCCTGCTCGAATACGGTGAGGCGCGATAAACCAGCGTATTTTTTCTTCTTCGGAACGAAGTCTTTCCGAACTTCTTCATATTGTTGGTTGGCAAGGATCATCGCTTTCGTTTTGTTTTCAGTAACGTTCCCTTTCCCCTCGTCAACAGCTTTGTTAGGTTCATCCTTAGATATTTTTTGCTGTTGCAGATGGGGTACTGTCGGCCGCCCGTTGCTCCGTGTGCAGGAGTTCCTTCACAATAAAGGCAACGGTCTTCTTAACCGCGGCCAAAGCAACATCATCAAGGGGAGGCACACCCTCGGCTGGGTCTTATTCTTCAGGGATTGTGGCCACCTCACTCGATGAGCCACCGTCAGCCGCCGGCTCCACCGGGACGGGGATTTCGGAGGCATCCTCAAACGCGGCAGTGGCAAGGGCGTCGACGATCTTCTCCACCGCAAAGGGGCACGCCATCAACAGCAACGGACACAACAACGACATCAGCCGCTGATGGTGCTGCCATTATTTCATCGTCGGCTGGTGGTGAACAGAGAGGCCTTATTATTTTCGCCTTTTTTGCAAGCCTCTTTAAACGTGGCCGAATTGGAATGGCTATCGCGATAAAGTCGTCGTCACCCAGTTCTGATGCTTCCTCCGTCTGGGACACTTCATTTATTTGGCCAGATGATGCAGTCGATTGAAACCGTGACTCCAATGCCTCAACCCGAGCGACAAGCTGGGGTAAAGCGTTCATCATCACCTGGCACGCCTGCAAAAAAGCAGAAGCAATTTCATGGCCTACTGCTGTGGAGGGGGCTGCCGCGGTCGGGGGGGCTGTGGCGATCGGGGGGGACTGTCGTTGTCACGGCTGGATGGGGGGTGTTGCCGTCGGGCGAGGTAGGGGAGGGCTTACCCGACGCCGAGGATTGCGTGTTGGGCTGGAAGTGGGGGAACGGCGTCGTCGAGCACGCACGGAAGAGGCTGCCAAGGTCCCCACCACCGGTGTCAAGTGGCATCTGCTGTTGACTAGGTTTACCGCCATAATCACAATACTGCAACAATGACAACATTTGTTAAGCCAAGACATCTGCTGTTAAACAGAGATATAAGTTGTTAAGCGGAAAGCTCAATTATTAAACAGAGATATGAATAGTTAAACAGAGACCTAAGGTTTTAGACAAGAACTTATTTCTTACATGGAAACCTTATTTTACAAACTGCAACCATATGAAATGAAAGGGAAACACACGTTGTAAACAATACACAAATAAAAACAACCTAAAACTCTTTCGATGATCGTGGACACAGCCGAAAATGTAAGACAAACCAACCCCCTAGCCGGCAAATCTGCCTGCAGACCAGAAAACCCCCAGCCGAGAAATTCCCCCACATACTTCAGTGTCTTCCGATAAAAATAGATAAACAAAACAAAACCGACGAATATCCCTGTGTAACAGAGTTGTTCAAATAAGAGCCTTACTTAAAACACAACTTCTTCAATACCTTGAACTGCAAACTGATGAAAGTGCCGAATGATTGCCACGAGTGATTCAGAGTTTTGAGAACTGAAGTTACGGATGATGTCCACGCAGAGACAACTTCGGAAATGGAAAACCCTAGGAGGCGCGGTCGAGAAGAAAGGCGTATACGGACGTGTCTTGGGATCACCCTAAAGGAAGATGCCACACTTTTCAAAAGTTCTAGTGTAACAACTTCCCATGCAAGAAAGGGTAATTTCGTCCATAAAATTCAAACATAACTTCGTTAACCTCCGTTGAAAAGTTTGGGGGGTTGAAAAACATTGACTTTAAAAAGAAGGGATTTTTAGGTATTGTGAAATTAACGGGGTGTTTTTGGCCATATTGCAAACTTATGGGATTTTTTTTGTAATTTCCACTAAACAATTTGAGGTCATGGAATATTTTTAAAAGAAATTGATTGGTGGTGGCCTTAAAGAAACCTGAAAGGGAATTAATCATTTAAACTTGATCATCGGCTGAGAAAACAAGTAACTTCTAACTAAAATGTTGAATGGCACAAAACAATAAGAATATTTTAATGGGGAACTTTTGCTACCTTAAACCCAGTGTAAAGGAATGGGATCTCAAAATCAAAGCACACGACCAACCGTAATTATTTATATATATTTCAATTATAAGCTATGGAATCCCAAGACTTGCCTTCAATTATAAGTTTCTTTAGTTGATTTCCATGTACGCACTGATGAATATGATTTCAAAGGAATTTGGATTCCACAAAAATGTTAGAATATTCAGGCTATAAGATCTTCATCAAATTCAAATCGAGAGAATATTCAGGCTATAAAATCTTCATCAAATTCAAATCGAGTGGTGTTTATTAACAAATGAATATAATTATATCTTGAAGATCTAAAAAAAATATTACTAGAAATAGCAGTAACTGGTTATTATATATATGAGTAATGCTATATAAATCGAACCGGTCGCACGACCAGCCCACACGACTAATGTGGCTGGTTACGTGGCGACCGGCTCTTATTTTTTTTTTAATATAATTAAAAAAAAAACTAAAAAGAGGGGAATCCCCTCTCGTGACTGAACCACCTACCCTCTCCTCTCTCCCCTCTCTCGTGATTGCTCCACCGATCCCGGCCGCCCCCTCCTCTCTCCTACACCACTGATCCCGGCCGCCCCCTCCTCTCTCCTACACCACTGATCATGGATGCCGCTCCTTCCTCACGCCCCCGATCTTGGTGCTCTCTCTCGCTCTCTCTCCCCTGTGCCCTCGAGTCGCTGCTCTCGTCGCCGCGCCCGGCCGGTCACCGCTGCCCTTTCTCTGGCGGCATGACCGTCGCTTCCCTATTCTTTCGCGTGCCTTTTCTCTCGACTGCCGCTCCCCTCCGCCATCGACTCTCCTCGAAGTCAGTTACAGAAATCCTATTATGTGAAAATCCTAAATTTTAGAAACCCCATTTCAAGGGTCATAATTGTTATTGAATTACTCTTTTAAGGTTCATAATTTCCACTAAGAAATATTATGTGAAAATCTTAGGGTTTTACAAATTCCATGTTATTAAATTTTTTTTATATTGTTGTATGATCTTGCTTGTGAATGCATTTTTAATATATTGAATTCCTATTTTAAGGTTCATAAGTTTCACTAAAAAAATATTATGTGAAAATCTTAGGGTTTTACAAATTCCATGTTATTAAATTTTTTTTATATTGTTGTATGATCTTGCTTGTGAATGCATTTTTAATATCTTTGTTATTGTGGTAGTTGTTATTTAATTGTCTAACTTGTGGCATACCCTAATATAATACATCCAAGAATTCTTTCAATTAGTTGTGCTATATATCAAGTAGTCATTTCTTTGACAACCTCTTTCCACCAAAAAATGAGTGTGCATGTTTTTCTGGAAAATATGATTTATAATCAGATATTTATTTTAAAGTAAATTCTACATTCCTTTGATAATGCAAATTATTTATGAATTTATTGTTTGTCTAATTAGTGTTTAGACATATACCTAAACCAAGAATATGGAAGAAGTGGTACTTGGGTATTTTGACCAAGGAAAAGATAATGTCGAAGTTGGATGTTCAAGTCATGAAATACATGCCAAAGAAAAACCGGTAGATTTGGATTTAATTGAAAATGTTGTGCCAAAGGCCGGTATGTTGCTTGATTCTGAAGAAGAAGTTTATAAATTGTATGTCCATTATGCGCGGCGTGAAGGGTTTAGCATCAACAAAAAAAGCACGAGATTAGGTGATAATGAAAAATTGAAATACTACACGCTAGCTTGTGCAAGAAGGGCAAGCGAATATCTACTTCAAAGAACGCCTTCAACCCAAGGCTATCCACCAAAGTAAATTGTCCCGCAAAGATTAATGTCATTGTAGGCAATGATGGACAATTTACCATTTCTAGTGTTAATTTGGAGCATAATCATGCACCTAGCCCATAAAAAGCACGTTTCCAAAAGTGCAACAAAAAAATTGACGCACACTTGAAACAAAGGCTTGAATTAAACAACCAAGCAGGGATAAGTCTAAGCAAAAATTTTCATTCCCTAGCAGTTGAAAGTGGGGGTTATGAAAATTTAACATACACTGAGAAAGACTGTAGAAATTATATTGCGAAAGCAAGGCAATTAAGACTTGGCGTTGGAGATGCCGCGGCACTTGGAAAATATTTCTCTCGCATGCAACAAAGAAACACAAACTTTTTCCATTTGATTGACATGGATGAGGATGGTCGTTTGAGGAATGTCTTTTGGGCGGATGCGAGGTCTATAGCTGTGTATGAAGCTTTTGGTGATGTAATTTCTTTTGATACAACATACTTGACGAATAAGTATGACATACCATTTGCTCCGTTTGTCGGTGTAAATCATCATGGACAGACAGTATTGTTTGGGTGTGGCTTATTGTCTAAGGAAGATACAGAAACATATGTTTGGCTCTTTAAAACTTGGTTGGAGTGTATGTTAGGCAGAGCTCCTAAAGCAATTATTACATACCAGTGTATGGCTATTCAGGGTGCAATAAGATTGGTTTTTCCAAATTCCCAATACCGCCTTTGCCTTTGGCATATCATGAAGAAGGTTCCTGAGAATCTTGGAGGTTTAAATGAATACAAAGCAATCAAGAAGATTTTGAAACGCATCACGTATGAAGCATTAGATATTCAAGAGTTTGAAGACAAGTACTTGAAGATGATGGCAGACTATAACATTGAGAAAAATGAATGGTTGAATTCTCTATTCAAAATTCGTGATCATTGGGCACTTGTATATGTTAAAGGAATATTTTGGGCTGAAATGTCTACCACTCAAAGAAGTGAAAGCGTAAATGCTTTTTTTGATGGTTATGTTGGTCCGACGACTTCACTGAAGCAGTTTGTTCAGCAATATGATAATGCCTTGAAAAGTAAGATTGAGAAGGAGAACAAAGCTGATTTTGCTTCATTTAACTCATGTTTTCCATTGATCACTGATTGCTATTTCGAGAAACAACTACAAGAAGCATACACAAATGAAATTTTTAAATTGTTTCAAGATGAGTTGCGATGAATGATATATTGTAATCTTACTCTCAGTAGTTCATATGGGGCAATCCGCTCATTTCAAGTGTCTGACATTGTCAAAGGGAAAGAATGTGCATTTAGAAAGCCAGTGATATACAATATTTACACTAATGAGGAAGAATTTGAAATTAAATGCTCTTGTCAGCTGTTTGAGTTCAAGGAGATTATTTTATAGGCATATTTGCATGGTGCTTATTGAGAAGAATGTGAAAGAGATCCCTTCCAGGTATATTTTACCACGATGGAGGAAGGACATCAAACGCATGCATACATATGTACTAAACTGTTATGATGATTCTGAAACCAGTAAGGAAAAACAATGGTACAATAAATTGTGCTCTCAATTTACTAAAGCCGCAGAACTTGGAGCAGAGTCAATTGACAAATACATCTTCTTGATGAAATATGTGGATGAGGCAATTGAGAAGTTGATGAGCAGTACAACTTGCAAAGAAAATTTTACACATATGTCGTTGGAGGCGAATGATATGCCACACCAAAAATTTCTGACTCCTTTGCAGGTGCGGAGTAAGGGGCGTCCACCATCGAAAAGGAAGAAGTCAAAAGTTGAAGAAATAATAATCAGAAACAAGAAAAAGGTATTTAGATGTAGTATCATATTCCTTACTTCTTTAGATGGTTTTTTATTTTTTGAGCTGCACTTTTCTTTTTTTTGTATATAACATCCATGTTAGTATTGGCAGAAGGCACAAACAAAGGAAGATGTAGCAGCTCAAAAAATTACACAAGATGATCATTGCACACAAGAGAGCGTGGTAATTCTTTTGTAATTGTCATTAGTGTCCAAATTAATTATTTCAATCGTTTAATTTTTTGTAATGATTTGTTTGATTATAATCTGTTTTCTTAGGTGAATTTAAATTCTATATCCATCAATCTAGATATGCTCCATGGTTCTTCTCTAGGTTTTACAAGGCAATGCAATGACCTCTGATTAAGGTGAGTTGTTACTCGTACATATTTATTTTTGTATTCAATTATTAGCAGTTTTTTTTATTAAGCAAGGCAGTTAAGTGCAGCGACTGTTTAGCAATGAGATCTGAAGCTGAAGAATATATTTTGGACTCCAAATTAGAATTTTTTTACTTCTGATGTATTATCTGGATTTGCTGTCATGTGCAGGATTTTGTTCTTTTTTTTTTTTGGGTTTTTGACTGTTTGGTAGTAGTTAGTTTTACTAGATGATGAATTTGATCTTTTTTCTTAGCTTAAAGATGTTAAATGTCAAGAACTTAATGGTCAGTTGTTCACTGGAGACTAGAGAAGAGTTCAAATTTGTATAATTAGGGTTCCTAATTGGTGTCTGAATTGAGTTACAACAGAGGATTGAAAAAAGGAAGGAAATATATAATCGGCCTATTATTTGTCAGTAAATGTAGTTTGTTGATGTTCCCCTGATCGGTTGTTTAATTCTGATTTGCATGCAGCTTCATCCAGTTGTGATGGTGATTGGTTTCTTAATCCTTGGAAGTGAAGGTAGGGACACTATGGTTATTCAAAACTTTGGTGTTCTATGTTTACATGGAAATTAATTTTTATTCGTACAGTGGTTATTCGGGTTTGTCACCTACTTCTTTCCTGGCGGTTCACAAGCCATTCGCCATGCGGCGCTGCCATGGCACGCATTATTCGGGCTGTTTGTGTACATACTGGCACTAGCTGCTGTTGAATTAGGCTTTCTGGGGAAGCTCACCTTCCTTGAGAACGCGGGACTACTTAAGTATAGTGCCGAGGCCTTCTTGGTGAACTTCACAGTCCTTGTTGTCATTCTGCAGGGTGCTGCTGTTGTTATCTCCGCTGCAACTCCTTCCCATTCTGAAGACCCTCACAATTACAGCATCATATTAGATCCTTAGAACCTTATCACTGTTTATATTTTCATTTCCCGACTCCATTGTGAGTACCGAATATCCTATCTATGTACTATGTGTAAACTCAATATTGCCTTGTTAATTTGACAGTCTATATACACTTGTATTATATAATCGAGTGATAGTTATTTGACTGTATTAGTTATTTTGTCATAACAGTCTTGTGTATGCAAAAAATATCCCATTTTGTTTATACGAGGTTTTTAATTCCATTTTTGGTCAATGCGATGCAATGCAGCGTCTTCTTCACATCCAGGCAAGCATTTTTTCCATATAAATAGAGACTCTATTGAATATCAAAACCAAAAATGAATTTTAATCCGATAGAGAAGCGGAAAATGTGGAAATTAACTATGTTTTGACAGAAAAGAAAAGTCTCAAGCTGAGAAGCAGCTGAAAAAAAAGTCTTGATTCTCAATCCTCTTCCCCTCCTTGTGTTCCAAAACATTCCTTCTGTTCTTTTTCTTCAAAGATTCATTGTCTGAAGCTTTGCCACCTTGTTTCTCAGCATCAATGCCAGCAGCATTCATCTTCATCTTATGCTCTCTTCTTCTCTGAATCACGCACTCCTCTGAGATATAAACATCCATATATAACTCCTCAAACAAAAAACAATCTTAATTAGCACAAAACAAACCTTGCAAAACTTACAAAATGCTGCAAAAAGCATGCAGTATTTAAGAAGGGGATAAAGCGGTGGAATTCAATGGGCAAGCAGTCAATTGTTTTTGTATTGAAAATTAACAAACCATGTGTGCAGCAAAAGGGATTGAAGAACATGAAGTTCATGAGAACAAAAAAACCAACAACCCAGCAATTGCAACATAAGCAAAGGGAGTGCATGCATGCTTTGCATTGCTTTGCTAATTCAATGTCTTAGTAGTTTCAAACTATTGATTGTGGGGAAGTGAGCCAATGTCTTACAAGCATAAGCAATAATCATATACCCAAAATAAAAGAAAGTTCTGAGAAATTTTTCTAAAACAACTCAATTTGGCAAAAAAAAAATCAGTAAATTCCATACAACAGAGAAGATTAAACGCATTCGTACATCAGAATAATCATTCCCATGATCAGGGGCACATATTATAAAAATCACACGGTAATGCTCACAATCATGAATTGGGAAGACAAAAAATTAAAAAATAACAAATTACCAACATGAACACATATCACAATGTTCATCCCCAAACATTAGAATAAAACAATAATCTGGTGATTAAAAAGAACTCAATTCTGCAGAAGAAATCGGAAAAAGCAAGCTTCAAAGAAATCTGATAACTGCCAACTCAAGTTTTTTGACTTGAAAGACAAACACCCATTAGCAGCTCTAGAAATGCCAATTTGCTCTATAAAAAGTGCCTTCTGCTATATGTTTATCTAGGAGAGCATCTTGATAAATAACCCAAAATAAAGTGGAACAACAAAACCGAATGAATGGATAACATAAATTAGTCAGCATTATGCCAAGACGATAGGAGAGGGAGTGGCATAAATCAGGGGGCTCAGATCTTACCCCTCTAATCTTTCACATGGAAAAACCTAAATCAATGGCTGCAACTATAGTTGCCACGCCACCCAATCTCAACACTCTTGTATAGGGCAAATAATCATGGCCAAAAGAACATCTAAAAGAGTAATGCTATATAGAGCGAACCAAATACACAAACCAGCCACATCGACCGAATGAAAAACACAAATAAGCAACGAGAATGAAAAAAAGAGGCTCGGATTCAACATTTTCTCTCACCTTTCGCTTTCCCTCAACAACAATAAGAGTGGCGGTTGCCCTCGCTAGGCCATCCAAGCTACTACGCCTGTCGTTATAGAGAGATGAGGGCACGAGAGATTTTTTTAGGGCACCATCATTGCCTCTATACCTGACTTCGAGGAGAGCCGATGGTGGAGGGGAGCGGCGGTCGGGAGAAAAGGCATGCGAAAGAATAGGAAAGCGACGGTCGTGCCGCAAGAGAAAGGGGATCGGTGACCGGCCGAGCTCGGCGACGAGAGCAGCGACTCGAGGGCACAGGGGAGAGAGAGCGAGAGAGAGCACCAAGATCGGGGGCGCGAGGAAGGAGCGGCGGCTGGGATCAGTGGTGTAGGAGAGAGGAGGGGGCTGGCGCGATCGGTAGAGCAATCACAAGAGAGGGGAGAGAGGAGAGGGTCGGTGGTTCAGTCACGAGAGGGGATTCCCCTCTTTTTAGTTTTTTTTTTAATTTTATTAAAAAAAAATAAGAGCCGGTCGCCACGTCACCAACCACATCAGTCGTGTGGGCTGGTCGTGCGACCGGTTCGACTTATATAGCATTACTATATATATATATATATATATATATATATATATATATATATATATATATATATATAGGAACGGAACCAACACTTATTAATAGGGGGGCTGAGGGCAAAATGTCAAAAAACTTTTTTAGTCAACATAACAATTGTATTCGATACAAAATAGTGAGATATTGTGACATTTAATTAAAACAATCACAAAAACTTGAAAATATCATCATTTCCGACTTAAAATTCTTCATTTGTTGATACATCACTCTTTATTAATCAATCAAACATATAACATACATCACATTATAATATGAACCTTTTTCTTAATAAATCAATACACAGACATACACACACAGATATATATATATATATACCTGCAATATTGTGACACTACATTAAAGTTCTGAAATATACTGCAGTTTTCTCACTCTAGATCTCTGTGTTGACTGTCTGTTTGCCAATATCTTATATCATAACAACACACAGGCAGATATATATATATATATATATATATATATATATATATATATATATATATATATATAAGTATTTATTCTCTCTCTCTTTTTCTCTCTCTCTCTGTATATATATATATATGGAGGTAGCTGAGAGGGGCTGAAGCCCCTGCTAGCCCCCCCTTGGTTCCGCCCATGTATATATATATATATATATACAGGGAAAACAATGTCCGAACTCTTAAAAGCATACACATCTATACATATTTTAGCAATACATGCACAAAATCAACATGGAATCCATCCATAACGAGTGTCCAATGGAGTGGTTTGAGACACGGGAATCATCAATTATAACTAACAAAACCCAAGGCATAATTAATTAAATGAGTAAACTAATTAATTATGTTTGTATGTATATATAATACTTTTAAATGCCTCCAGAAAAAGAAAAACAAAGGTTTTCTTAATCTCTGTAATATAATATGAGTTCATCAAAGAATGAAAATCTTGGATTTGGGTGAGTCCATGAAAAGAGAATAAGACCCACTCGTGAAGTGATGGCACAATCAAGAGAGGATCTAAAAGGACTAATGACCACTTCTCCTTTTTTTTCTTTTTATAAAGATTGGTGGAAATAAAAAACAAAATCATATGTTAAAAAAAGAAAGAAAATCCAAACAGTTATGGTTTACCCAATAATAAAAAGTTGCATGATTGAAGTGAAGAAAACAAATGATACTCACAAGAACTTCAGTAGGAAAACCGAAGGAGACACGTAATCTCCGGCCTGGTTTCAACCTCCACGACCATTCAGCGTGTGAGTGGAGCCATCCTTGCCGTAATTTTTGGGAAAGAGTTGTGGGTTTTTTTTTTTTTTGTGTTCTTTTTCCTATTTACATAATAGTATATATTATTTTGTAATATTGGCTTAATTTGGTTTTAAAAGTATAAATCCAATTATAGATATAGTTCAAGTAATTAAAGGGGGAAATCTTTTTTATGGCAACATATAGTTAGAAATAAAATAATCCAACCTATTGACCATGCATATATGGAAGGCAATGAGCTGTAATTTTTTTTTTTGGCTCAAAGTTTGTGTTGTATTACATAGTATTTGGATTCAAAAGTAGAAAGGAGAGTAAAGGAAGAAAAGAGAAATAAAAAGAGAAAAAAGATTGGTTGAACCCTTGTTTAATTAGATAATCAAAGTTTCTTAAGGGAGAGTTGTTTAATACACCTTATTCAGTTAAGGAGGGAAAAGAAAAGAAAATAATAGATAGCAATATGATTTACCAATTATACTTTTATTATTAAATAAAAATTTATTATTTTTATTGGAGAGCATCTATATTAATATCTTATGAAAAATTCACATAATAAAGAAGTAAGATATGTGGAATTAATAACAAAGAATCAAGAGTCGAAAATGATGTATAGGAATTCATGTGCGTATGTGAGAGTTGTGACAATGAGTGTGTGAGGAGGTTTATCGTATCCACAGGGACTGAAGATCACTAGCAATGACTCTAATTTTGTTATTTAACTAGATTTTAGATTGGAGAAAAGTAAATTGCTAAAGACTCGAGAGAAGAACTCTAAGTGGTAAATTGAAAATTCAAAAAGGTGATTAACAATTTGATGAAACAAGGGCCAAATAAGATTTCACTTGAGAATCGAATATGAAAAAAAAAATAATTGAACCTAACATAAATTGAACTCAAATGTTGGTGGACCGAGGGGATTCAAGAATATATCAAATGCTCTCTCGAGATGCCTTAATACCTAATCCTATAGTACGGCAGATTGAAATCTCTTTCTAATCTACTTTCATGCAATTGTATGGAGAACTAGGAAACCGCTATCTAGGATTAGAATTCTTGCTATAACGATCCTAATTGGAAGAATTCCGACCGCCTATCTCTGGTACAGAAATCTTTTTCTATAGAAAATCTATACACAATGAATCTCTCTATAAGTATTGCGCAATCAAAATGAAAAAGCTATTCTCATTACTCTAAATCAAGCATGATAAAAACATAGATGAATCAAACCGACAAACAAGAGAAATCTATATTAAAAATAATATTAAAGTAAAATCATCCAAAGCTACATCAAATCTAAACACCGAAGGACATTTAGCCTTCCATTGGTGTAATGTTCAATACAAAGTAAGAAGAACAATGAAGTAGATTAAGTTTCATGAAAAAAACCCCTTCAATGTCTTCAATGATGGTAATTAATGTAAGCAAATGTCGTTGCCATGAATTATTACTCCAATGACTATCTTGGCCTCCCTCCTCTGCTCTATTCTCATTCCCAAAATCTAGCCGTTGTTCCAAGTGCCCCTCCCCTAAAAATTATTTTATAACCCTAGTGCCGAGTAAATACATGGGCATGTATACTGGCGTATATATATCTGGATTGTGTACTTTAAGTTTCAACACAATTGTTGACAAATTTTTGAAATCTCTCAAACCTGGGAGTTACACAGGTAAGTACACAGGCATATATTTTGCCTGCATATATACTTTTTAGAAATTAAATTCTGATTATCTGAGCTTTACACTGCCAAGTACACGGCGTGTACTTTCTTCTCTTGCCCAAGTATCTTTCTGGATACTCCCATTTATTCTATTTTACTCTGTTTTGCTCCCAATTTTGTACTTTGGCTCGAATTGTATTTATGTTGGCTTGAACAAATAAATTGAATAAAACTAAGTACTAATTCACTCTCTATAACATTTTTATGGATAATTTTAAAGAGCATACAGTAATATAAGAAGTGGTATAATCTAGTACTTATGAGGAATGCCATTTTCTAAACAAAATGGTTAGCCCTATGTAAACCCACAATTACAGTAAAATTAAATTGAAAAAAATTGAAGAAGAATTTTGTAAAGTGATGTTATGTACTTAATGAAAGGAATTGAGAGTATCAGGATCTTTTTAAAAGTAATAAATTTTTTAGACGATCTCTTTTCCCGGTGACCGAAAATCAAAAGGTTAAAAAAATGAGGTTTTAGAGGATTTTGGAGGATCAAACCTAACTCTCCCTCGGTTTTTATTAAATTAAAAAACATTATCCAAACAAGGGGAAGACGCACTTTGACCCTCGTATTTCAAATTATCTTACACTATAATGTGACATAGTCAAATTATATTAAATTTTTAGGAAATTGTAGTATATGAATTTAAACTTTCAAATATTAAATTTAGCTAAATTTGAGATATTTAGAAAATGAAGTGTGGTATATAAAATTCTTCTCTTCTTTAATTTTTTATTTTATATTCATAATTATAAGAATCACTCTATATTATTTTTCATAACACTGTAAAATAAAATCTAACAAATTTTGGATAATCAAGGAGCTAATGGTGAATTTTCCGAACAATCAGATTACTTTCTCCTTTAGAATGTGATGCTTTCTTTCAAGTATTTGGGCCACAAAATTGGACATGTTTGTGAAATGGGTATTGGAGTGAGACCAAAAATGTACACAAAATTAGATATGCAAAACCTAAAAAAAGATGAACAATTTGAAGGAAAATAATAAGAATCTTGAAGATTGAAGGATTGACAGAGGAAGTTGTTAATTTAAAAATTAACCCAATGAGAGACTTATGGTGACATTTGCAAACATTGCACGAAACAAAAATTGTTATACTCAATCCCCATATACAAATGTTGAAATAATATCCGTATTAAAACTATTGATGAAGTTCCGCAAATTGTCACAATAAATGTCGGAATATATAACTACTGAAGTTTCTCGGAAACATCAACAAAATATACTAACCGCAAAAAATGCAACATATGATGGACATTTGCTGCAAAAGTGGATATAGATTTATTCCTACATGATTTTATTATTTTACGACATATGACATTGGAATAAACGTTTTTTTTTGTTGTGGTGCTTCTCCTAATATGAAAATAGTTAGCAATAATTTTATAAGCTTAACAGTCCAATTAGTAATCCACTAAAATGATTGGTGTCAAAAAGTTAATAGAAATTTAAATTTCAAGTATAAAAAGATAACAAAATATTGTATGCGCATATATCGAAAGACTTGAACATAGTGTCCATATATAAAGCCCGTATATCAATGTTACAATAATTATGGAGATACGGGTTTTGTAATACAAAGGGTTAACAAAGTGCTGATCTAGAACAAGACAGAGGTTGAAAAGTATCTTTCAAACTTACTATAGTCATTTATTTTATCTTAGCGATACCCAAATTAGAATATCATATGCCATTTATTATACTTTAACAGCGCTCGAGTTGGAAGCTATTATTATTTCATCCACTACTACTTGACATGAAACTATAGTCTTAACTAACAAAAGTCATGTCAACATTGCCAATATTGACCCCCCATTAATCAGGTTAGTGCATAGTTTATTTAGAATTTAAATCATGAGCATCATATAGATTGCATTGCCAATATGCAAGCGAACAATTTAGATTCGCAATAAAGATTTTTCTAATTAGGATTGCTATCTCTCATTCTATGTGCAATCATTTTGAAGAGCCACAACACCCCATCGTCCTTGTCACTGGAATTAAGTGCATGTATGCTTCCGCTATCTTTTTTTTGCTCCCAAACACTGTTTAACAAGAAGATTTTTGGGCTTTGTAAGGATTATCCCCATCCAATTCCATTCCTTCAACCATAACAAATATTTATTTCAGTGCCTGAATTCAATAAATTCATTCAACTTTGTCTCTTTGACCATTATGGATTAATTACAAAAAAAGGCCATATATATATAATGCATTAACTATCAAAAGGATAAAAAATCCAGACAAAACCTTTTTATTCTAGACATAGACAGTGATATATTTTCTGGGCAATCAGTGCCTCTACAGAAGGATGAACATATCATGTCTAGGTTCTGCAAGAAACATTCATAATGGCCTTTATAAAGGTAACCGGATTTTACATAAAATGTCTGATCAAGTAGAGTAGAGCTCTCTTTTATGTCCATCAGTTCAATCACAACGCACGTCTTTATGTGCATCCGCGGGAAGAACCAAACACATGCACGGCCGCTAACTTCAAGTTGGTGCGCCAGGTCACTACTGTTCATGCGTCACTAGGGTTGAGATTTGTCTTTAAATCATCCAACCATTATTGCTATACCTAGTCGTATGATGATCACAACTAATTCAAACATAATAAAATCAAATAATTAAAAAAAAAGTTAAAAAAAAAAAAATCACTGAAAGTATAAGCATAGTGGCAACATATGCAGTTATACAATAGGAAGGTCTGCTGAAGTAGGGCCCGAAGGAAAGGGAAATAAAAGAAAAAGGCTCTTCTTGGGCTCTGAGTCCAAATGGTCAGCAATCAGTATCACTGTGCAGGGGTCATCCTTTCAGTTCACAGAGTTCCAGTCTATGTCTCACCCTATTCACGACACGTGGTCAACTCTCACTGGCTCATGCATTCACTCGCATCTGTATATATAGAGCACTCCCCAGTGAACTTCGTTCTCTTCCTCAGGGACACGATCCGCCCCTCTCGCTCTCTCTCTTTAGCCCCTCCATGAATTCGATGGACGTCAGCATGACGCACCACCAGTACCACCTCCCGGACTTCACTCAGCTCCTCACCGGACCCATCTCCGGCGTGCAAACTCACTTCTCCGCCGCGCTTCTGCCTTCTCAACCTCACGCTCAGAGTCTCACTGCTGGTTCTGGGTTGTTTGTGTTTGGAGAGGAGCGTGGTGGGTCTTCTCAACCACGATGGCCTCGCCAAGAGACGTTAACTCTCCTCGATATCAGGTCTCGCTTGGATCATAAGTTCAGAGAAACCTCCCACAAAGCTCCCTTGTGGGATGAGGTCTCTAGGTATACAAATATCATCTTTTCTAACTTTTTTTCTTCTTTTTTTTTTTTTTTTAATTTTTTAATTAATGGTTCAAGTTTTAGATTATTAGTTGTCTATCATTAGTGCATGTCCATGTAGTTTTAGAATCAGAATAGCTCACAAACGTCACCGGTTCGGCTCAGTCATTTCATAAACATGTTGAAGTTCCTTGTAACTTGCCTTAAAATAGCTTCGTTTTGTATAATTTAAGTTAATTATTATTTCTATGGTTTTGTGATCATAGGTTCGCTCCTACAAGTTCATCCTGAAATAGTTTAATTCAAGATAGTATAATACAAATATGTTACATATAGTGATCACTTTCAATTGTTAACACAAATAATTCAGGCTTATTGGTTAAATGGATGAGATTGCAGTGTAGCTGTATGCCCCGGGAATTTTAATTTATTTTAAAATAATTAATGGGAGCTTAAAAAGTTAAGGTGGGCTCACCCAAGCTCAGCTTGTTTATAGGCGCGCGCCTATGTAGGGTCGCACCATTTATATTTGGACCAAGGATTATATGAAGTTGTATATTCCTAAATAATTGATTTAATTATCCTAATGTAAAATTTATTTTTTAATTTAATATTAGTATGTGAAGATATCTTTTTGGGAATAATTACAGTACTGTATTTTTCATGTTGTTTTCTTAGTTACAGAAAATAATCCAAGCCAGTACAATAGCATCTAACATATATTATTATCATCCAACATAAATTATTTGAATAACAAAACAATAAAGTTCAAGAATAAATAAATGTCCACATTTGCATTTCGGAGAAAGGAGCTGCGCTTCATTGATAAGAGACTTGGTCTTATTAAGAAGGTTTTATTTCTTGCAATATTGCAGGATAATGGCTGAAGAGTATGGGTATCAAAGGAGTGGGAAGAAGTGCAGAGAGAAGCTTGAGAATTTGTACAAGTATTACAAGAAGACCAAGGAAGGAAAGGCAGGAAAGCAGGAAGGGAAACATTATAGATTTTTCAGACAGTTAGAGGCTCTCTATGGAGAAAAGAAGCGTTCCATCAAGTCTGCAGCAGTTCAAGCTCCACAATCAATACCTGCTGATCAGAGTCTCAACTTTTCCACTTCAACAGAATATAGTACTTCATCCACTGATGGAGATTTTGAAGAAATCATAGAAAATGTGAATGAGAGGAAAGAGAGAAAAAAGCATAAAAGATCAGGCAGGAAGAGTTGGAGGTTGAAGTTGAAGGAGTGTTTGGAGCAACAAGTGAGGAGACTGATGGAGCTTCAAGAAGCATGGCTTCAGAAAATGATGGGAACTTTGGAGCAAATGGAGCAAGAGAGGAATTCAAGAGAAGAGATGTGGAGGAAACAAGAAGCTGAACGATTCAGCCGAGAACAAAGGGATTGGGCAAGCGAACGTGCATGGATGGAAGCTCGTGATGCTGCACTGATTACTGCATTAGAGAACATCGGACATAAAATATCCAAGTGATGAGGATGGTGAAAACTGGATGAATTCTAGCTATACTGCAAGAGTTTTAAAATTCGTCATGGACACAAAGAGATGAACTTCTGTCAATGGTTTTGTAATCTAAGTTTTTTCTTTTGGTTCTTTTTGCTTATCTGATGAGAATAGTTAGTTTGATCTAATTATTAGCTCATTAAGACATATCTAAATAACAAATGGAAACACTAGGGTTTATCAAAAAACTAACATATATAAAGCAGAAAAAATGAAGATTTCATTGAAATTGAACATATCAACCAATTATTTGTCACAGTCAGTGTACTGATTGACTCACTGATTTCATTCATGTGTTTATACCAAGAAAATTTGCAACCTTGTAAACTCAACAACAATTCTAGCATACCTTGAAGCCTTTATCTAGGGGTTCGGTCTGTGTTTCTCTGTTAATTTTCAGCAAACTTGTAGTGACCTATGAATCGAATAAATCAACAGAGAAGTACAGCAATGATTGGCCAACGGTCTTCGTAACTTCTAGATAAATTAGGATTTGTTTGGAGTAGAATAGAGGGAAATAATGCCATATATTTAATTTGATTGTTGGGGATTCAGTAACTCCCAGAGATATAATTGTGTAGATGACCATGTTATAATACGAGGTGATAAGAAAAAACAGTAGAAGACGAGTGGAAGCTTTGTTTACAATTGACGGGTGAGAAGTTACAAAATGTACTTCTTCTACTTTTTAAGTAAGGGTGTGTTTGATTTGGAAGTGGTTCACTGAAGTGATAGAAGTCTGGAAGTGTGATTTCAATTGAAGTGAAATTTTCATTTGGAAGTCTTTAGTTGCATGTGTTTGATTGGGGGAAGTGTTAAATTATAAATTATTTTTTTTTGTCTTTGTTAAGATGAGAAAAAAATAAGGTTCACCAATACATTATTTTAAAACTTTATAATATTTGATGTAATATAATTTTTTTTAAATTAACATCTTAATTTTGTTGAACAATAAAAAACAATAAAAAAATAAAAGAATAAAAGAATAAAAATAAATTATAAAAAATTATAAAAAATAAAATAATAAAAGATTTATAAAAATACAAAAATGGGTAAAGTGGGCTCCGAAGACCCACTTCAGGAAAAAATTTCCTGAAGTCAAAGAGTGAAGTAGGAGGTTTTGGAATTAGCTACTTCTCCTATTCGGTTTCTACTTTAGTGAATCAAACAAGAAAAAATGTTACATCAATTCCCATTTCAGTCACTTCGTTGAACCAAACACGCCCTAACACATTGTGAAATAAGATACACCATTATTAATGACAAGATAATGAAAAGTTTATGATCCTCATGAATTAAGGCATACACAACTAAAATGTATGGTTTAGAAAATCTAGTAGAAGTAAAGTGGACAATAAAAAATATCTAAACACCTGTAAGCATATGCCTGAAGATATAAAATATTACGAGTATAACATGGTTTAGTCAGCTTCAAAATTAAAAATTATAATAAGTATGTTGAAACTGAAGAAGAATTATTAGTGAAGAAGATGAGTAAAAATAGTCTTAATTAAAACGTTAACTCAACCTCCGAATTAGCACTGAGCCTGATTACCTGGGAAAGGAAAAGAAGAGAGAATGAGTAACAATGTAACTCAGTGAGTGGACCGGCGATAAAACCTTTCTAGTGCCTTTTTCCCATAAAGAAAAATGAATGAAGAAGTAGAGAGAAAGTGGAAAACCGAACATAGTTCTTTTCTAGGGTATACGGAAATTCAAATATAAACCAAGGAAAACAAACAACCAGATAATTACAATTCGCTAAGTCAAAGAGGACTTGAGATGGTTTTTAAATCGATTAATGCAGTTATTTCGGCTACCACAAAACATGTTTAAATCTAACGGTGGCCACAGTTAGATTCAGAACCTGCCAAGATTATTTCTTGATAGTGACATATATATATACATGCCCACCTTGGAATTAGCAGCTGGGCATCCAGTATGGTGACCCATGGAGCTCAAACTCCATAAATCATCCGCTCCACATTTAGGTTTCCTAACTGGTCTACCATGCTGCCTCTCACTAGGCCGGCCCGTGGAGACCCCTATTATAGTAGGCAGAGCTCTATGCTACCCATCACCACTGAAAACATGTATAACATTTCCCATTAGCAAGATAGAGATAAAACTCACCATGAATAGCATGTTCATATCACAACTGAAATTTAAAGAAGCAACTCATTCACAACTTGCAAGAAGATAGCTTCCAAACCCAAGGTGCTCAGGGTTTTCAGGGTTCATTAAAACATGGGAAAGGCACAAGAATCTGAAAATAATTCATCAGAATAAACCTAAATGTGAGAGGCAGCGTGGTACCCCTAAAACATGCATGAATGCCTGACTAGACTCGAGGTCTAAAACATGGCAAGGTTTCACATTAACAAAAAGTTTATTCACCAATAGAAGAAGTAATAGAACAATATTATCCTAGTTATCAATGGGAAAAGATTTCCTAGAAATTCCTTTAGATATGGATAATGTACACTTTTTGATTGAATGTAGGTATAAATATCTTGGTTATCCTGAATTAGTAAAAGTAAAAATATATTTTAATAATGAAAAACTTTTAACTGATAAAGAGGAAATTTTTTGACAATTAGAAGAAATAGATATAAATGACTTTAAAAGAAATTTTCCAATAGCAATAACCAAGTAAGTTCCAATAATAATCAACTATGATGATTTACATATGAATGTACAAAGGACAAGAAGTAATAATGAAGCAAGTTCCAATAATAACCAAACATGTTCATTTAGTCCAACAAGATTAACATCCACTGAAAGCACTTCTAGGACAATACAACCCCTAAGGCAGTAAAGTAATTCATGGTGGTCTTCTCCATTCCATGTGTAACAGTATGGAAGTTTTAGCTATTAATGAAATATCCAGGTCATGTCGTTGCTTTCTTTGATGGACCCCAAGCCAAACTCTGTAAGAGAGGATCGGTTACTTGATTAACTTCATTTTCCACCTAAATCCCAAAAAATGTTAATGAAAGATTTCATTATTTCTTAGTACAATTTAAACATGTCTGCATCATTACTCACAAAATTTTCAAACCATTTTTGCGAAATGCTTAACAACTACCTTATCTATGGCATCAGATGGGTTCCCTTCCAAGCAGGTGATAAATATCCTAAGAATGTCCATTCAAACAAGAAATACTTACATATCAAAATTAGATCTTGAACATGTACATATTATAAAATTATATTTGTAAGGATTGAATAATAACTTACTTGTAATATGGATATACTTCCGGACAATTTCGTAACACATAAGTATGTGCTACATGTAACTCATCTTCAAATAACCACCTAATTTTTGGACGACCTTGGCCTCGACCAGTATAATTGAATATCGAGAAAGGTGGAAAATCTCATTGCTACAACCCTCATCATTTCGTCACAGTCTCGTCCTTCTACACGATATGTGAGGCTCAAAGTAATGCTCTAGAAAAATGTTGATTTCTTGAGCAATATATGCTTGGCAAATTGAACCCTCGATGTGTGCTTTATTCTTTAATGTTTTCTTTAATTCTTTGATAAACCTACACGTATAAAAATAGTAGAACTCTATATAAATTGCAAAAATAAGGAATTGAAGACACCAAAATTAGGAAATGGCATGTATTACCTCTCGAAGGGGTACATCCATCTATATTCAACAGGACCTCCAATTCTAACTTCATAGGGAAAATGAATAATGACATGTTCCATGGAATCAAAAAAAGCTGGTGGAAATATTTTTTCCAAGTTACATAAAATTACTACAACCTTTTCCTCTAACTCAATAATTTTATCAATATCAACTGTAGTAGAACATATTGTGCGAAATAACAAACTTAATTCTATCAAATATTCCAAACAAATGATGGCAACAATTCTCTCAAGGCAATCGGAATGAGCCTTTGCATAAAGACGTGACAGTCGTGACTCTTCATGCTAATCATTTTCAATTCATAAATGTCAACACACCTTCTAAGATTAGAAGCATAACCATCTGGAAACCTTAATTCTTGAATCCATGCACAAATGACCCTCTTCTGTTCTTTTGTCAAGGTATAAAATGCTTTAGGAATAGTTCAACTTGAAGAGTTTGAAGGAACTGCTATCTCTTTTCGGTCACAAAGAATACCAACATCTTTTCTTGCATTAATATTATCCTTACTCTTCCCTTTCACATCCATAATTATGAAGAACACATTGTCGAACACATTTTTTTCTATATGCATCACATCAAGATTATGTCGGAACATATTATTTTTCCAGTATGGCAAATCCCAAAAAATACTTTTTTTTGTCTACTTATGTGTTGCTCCATATCCTGGAGGTGTGTTAATCGGGTCTTCCATTGCTGTTGGAAATAGCATAACCTGATTAAAAATTTCCTCGCTTGATAATCTTTGTGGTGAATTATTTTTTTCAATTGACCACGTATGAAAGATTTCTTGTCCTTGCGGTATGCATAAGTTCGTGGTAAGAACATCAGATGCCAATCAAAATAACTTGTCGTCCTACCATGTTGCAGATGGAAAGCATTCGACTTCTCCATACAAATTGAACATCCCAAAACCCCGGTAGTACTCCAACTAGATAGCATCCCATATGCAGGAAAATCATTAATTGTTCACAAAAGTGCAGCTTTCATGAGAAAATATTCATTTCTTGAAATATCGTAAGTCATTTCACCAATTTCACACAAATTATTCAACTCCTCAATTAAAGGTTGTAAAAATACATCTATGTTCTTTTTCGGATTCTTAGGCCCTGGACAAATTAGTGTTAAGAACATATAAGGTCTTTTCATGCATATTCATGGTGGAAGGTTGTAAGGGGTCACAACTACTGGCCAACAAGAATATGTTCTCCCAAACTCCTCATGCGGTTCAAAACCATCAGCACACAAACCCAAAAGAACATTATGAGGTTCTTTGGCGAAATTGGGATAAATTCCATCAAAATGTTTCCATGCTTCACCATCAGATGGATGATGCATTACTCCCTCGTTTCTTTCATGAGTAGCATGGCAAGTCATGTGCGTTGCTGCAGCACTAGAAGCATATAACCTCTGCAATCTTGGAGTTAATGGTAAATCTCTTAATATTGCTTGCGCAATCTTTTTATGCCTGCCATTACCAGGTAGCTTGCGTCGACCCTTTATCTATTTATACCTCGGTTCATTGCAGAACTTGCATGAAATGTGCATGTCATCGTGTTTCCAATATAACATACAACCATTTTTGCAAGCATCAATTTTAACCACAGGCAGCCCCATTTCATTCATGGTTTTCCTGTGATGGTAACAATCAGTTGGCATTGTATTATCTGAAGGAAGAACCTCTCTAATTGCAGTAATCATAGCCTTAAAATCAGTCTCAGACATATTGGCATCAGACTTGATAGATAACATTCTAGCAACAAAAGACAATTGAGAGTGATTCTCACAACCTTCATACAAAGGTTGATCAGCAACTTTTAACACATCAAAAAATCTATCAGACAATTGACTTCTCTCACTCCCCTGAAAACTTGAAACTGGCTCATCTAATAGTGGTTGTACGCTTGGACCTGCTTCATTGTTACAATGAGATGGATCCCGTAGCGGAACATGAGAACGGAAACAATCATATACCATAATTTGATTCCGAGTCATCTGCCCATAGTCACCCCAATGTGTCACTTGTTCCACAACACTATCCTGAACATCATTTTGCTCCTCACTAGTTGGGAACAATTCTTCTCCATGACAAGCCCAATTCCAATAACATTGTTAAAGCCCACGGTGATATAAATGCGTAACGACATCATTTGGGTGAACAAACCGTGTATTTATGCACTTGAAACAAGGACACCTAATATTTTCTCGATTCTTATATGAGTCATCTTGATTAATTGCGAAATTGATAAATTCATCCACCTCGGCAATAAATTCGTCAGTCAATCCTTTTCGTCTATGTGGATTTCGATTATACATCCACTGTCTTGACAGCATTTTTGTCCTGCAACCACTACTTTTAATTAAGTATTAGGCACCATTTGTTAATTCCCATACTATGTATACTAATACATATGTGCGTAAATAATTTTAAAAGCATGTAAAACAGTAGACAATATATACATGCATGAATCAATATTAAATATAACAAGAGATCATTTTGTTTATTTATTTTATCATGTAGTAATTTAAAGAGCTTACATGTCAGTTGAATCTCACCATACACATTTACTATTCATATTTATTCATGCATGTAGTAATCTAAAGAGATCATTTTATTTATTTATTCAAATGTCTCAACGTATTGCAATTTTTTATCTAAGTAGACTTATATGTACATGACTAACACAATGACAATCAAAATAACTACATCAACTGGTGAAACTTTGCTTGATAAGCAGTTACTATCCAAATATAAGTAGGATCAGATTGTAACCCGAACTTAGTGAAACTTTAAATTTTGCTTGATAGCTCTAACGGGTTGATAAGACTTCCAAAATTACTATACAATACAATACCGGATTACAGATTTCTTTATTTAGGTCAAAGACGGAAGACAAACAACTAAAGCAGTATTAGAATCATAATATAACCATAAACTAATACAGTTAGTTCTCTGAGGTCATATTCTCTCCACAAGAAAAGAAAGCTTAGTTACAAAAAGGTTTTCCATATTACAAGATAAAAACAAATGGATATGAAAGAGATCACAACATAAAGCCACTGGTTCTCTTTGTTCAATATTAACATGGAACACCCTTCCTGTGGTCTCAAACTGGGAAGTTCTTATTTTCTCAAGTATTTTAGTACGTTAACATATTCTAACTACCAGGATATGAAAGTCTGGAACAGTGTTTGCACGCCAAACTGAAAGCAATAATTTCATAAAACATCAACACCTAACCTGTTGAAATTCAATAGCAGAAAAATATTTAAAACGCCAGCCAGCCAATATACCTTGACAAATCCAAACAAATTTGAACTCACACATATCTATCATGGCATCATCATACTAATAGTTAAAGTTGAATCAGCTCCAAACTTTTTCCTTCCTCTTAGTCAATGAAAAAAAGCATATACAATGCGACCCCACACCTATAAATCTTGACATCATGATACGCATAACCAAGTTTGAATTACCTTCCTCATGGTCAATGTCAAAATCATATTTGAACTCACAAAGATCAATCTTGACAATATCAACGCAATCACCAAGTTTGAATTACCTTCTGATTTTAACCTTCCACCTAGTCAATAACAAAATCCTATCAACTTTTAACTCAAACCTATCATCAGTAAAAAATGTATCAATTGCCAAATTTAAATTATCTTCCCCCAAGCTCCAACATTACACTCTTCATGGTAATTGGTATAGAAACAAATGACCATTCCAAGCACCGGTTTTAATGATAATTCCCTTCAGGAAAAGTAATGTGCTCTTTTGAAGATCAATTCCCAACAAACAGTAGGTAAAAAATCCCACAGACTCGGTGGTGACAGATTTAGTAGAGTTAATTCAGAGGGTGACAAAACAAGATGTAATATAGCATGCAAACGTGAAATAACTAATTGTAATTGAATCATCATACATAATAAAAATGCTTCTGCAAAAACCTATTCTTGCATATAGTCAACAACTTTACCTCTATAGCTCTTTGGATGGCACTGGCGACCTCAAATTCTAGTAAACCAAAACAGAATCCTTGCGGCTGCATGTCATATGGAAAATGTCTATTAGATCAAAACTACTTTCAGGAAATCTAAACAGATTAAAAAAAATGTAGAAAGAAGGTTAATTAAGTGAACTTGTGGCTTCTAACTTGAATAATACCATTAGGCTTAATGGGCCTAAACTTCTTGAACTCCTCCTCAAGTTGGGTAGATGTGGCATTCAGAGGTAGACTTTTGATGTATATGGAATGACCATCACCTAGAGAGAAGAAAATAAGTTTTATAATGATAATAAATATCCAAAATAACAAGTAACAAAATCAAGATGAAAACCGAATCTTAGCAGCAGTTTGTATGTAACCTTCGGTCTCCTGGATGCTACTGGTTTCAGTAGTGCCAGAAATAGCAGCAGGAATTTCCACTGCAGGGGGTGTCTGTCTTTATGTGATAACAGGAACTTGCCTAAGAGTTGATGTTGAAGTAGGAAGAGATTGAACTTTCACCTACAACAGGCACCCGATAAAGAACACATCAAATTTTTAAATCAAGGCACTTTAACAAAGAAGCCGGTATATAATCAAATAACCCACAAAAACAATAATGAACTGAAAAGTGTAATCAAATCACACCTTCGATTGGATCTTGAGATCACGGCGGCTTTTCCCCGTCTCTCCCTCTTTCTTTTCCTAGTGAAACCCTAAAAACAAAAAATGACAATCAAGGTAAAATTGATTACTCACCAAGAAGATGAAAATTATTTTAGAGGAATTGGGGAAGAATTAATACAAAGAAAGAAGAAAAAACCTTGAACGGCCTTGCCCTATTTCCCCCTCTTTTTTCCTATTTCAATGATGGTCGTATAGCTATTTACAAATCTCCCTATTTCCCCCCTCTCTCTTCCTATATCAAAAATCGCAAATAGGTTTCAAAAAACGTGCAAAACATTAAGAATATTGATAAAAATAAATAAATTAAATTTTAATATAATTTTTATTTTAAAAAACACAATTTCTTAAAATTGTCATTATATATAAAAACTGAGTTAAAAATTAAAAATATATTATACTAGTGCATGTTCAAGAAGATTAATGATTCATATATATATATATATATATATATATATATATATATATATATATATCAAACCACTTATGTAAACTAAGTCAACATAGATTATAACAATTAATTAAAAGTCATGAGGCAATTTTCAAATTATATATTTTGCTATTATACCTAAATCAAAAACAAATGAAGGAACATCATCATCGTAATTAATTTAAGTTTGCACAGTCTCCATGAATTTCTTGTCATATATTTAACTCATTAAAAAATTTTATTAAGCCAAATATTTCACTAAAATTAAAATATATTATAAAAATAATAAATATTATAAAGATATATGATATATATAGCAATAATTTCAAATTTGTTATTAATATATATTTTGTTATTTATGTTTATTTGCTATTGAGTTAATCGCAATATTTGTGCATGTACACAACAAATAGAATTTTTTATTAAAAAAATAAAAATTGTGGCAATGAATTTGACAAAGCATTTCCAAAACCGTGCCAAAAACCGTGACAAATATTCTTATTTGTCACGGTTATTGGCACGGCATTGGGCAGACCGTGCCAAATTCGGTGCAACTACATTTTGTTTCTAATTATTGTTTGACATATAGACGAAAATTGGGATTTTATACCTTTCAATCCATGTTAATTTTATATTTTGTTATTTATATTTAGTCGATATTGAGTTAATCATAAAATTTGTGCATGTAGACGGCAAATATAATTTCTTATGAAAAAAATAAAAAATGTAAAAATGAATTTGACAACCATGACAAATAAAATTATTTGTCACGGTTTTTGTCACGGCATCGGGCATGCCGTGCCAAATACCGTGCCAAATATTTTTTTTTTTGGCACGGTTTTCTCAAAACCCTGCCAAATACCGTGACAAAAGAATAAGTTTCTAATTATTCTATAAAAAATTGATTATAATTGAAATTATATCATCAATAATTTGAGGTTCTTTGCATGGTGGATGGTTGTGATATAGATAAGACGAGCGAGTGTAATTAAATAGGTATTAGTTTTTAATGTTTTACTTGATGAAATATTCACTAGTTTATTTGGGTTATATTTGTGCAATTTAACTAGATGGAGATGTTTCATATGCATCCATGCCGATTTTATATTTTGATGTTTATGTTTATTTGCTATTGAGTTAATCGCAATATTTCTGCATGTACACGAGAAATAAAATTTTTATTAAAAAAATAAAAATTGTGTCAATGAATTTGACAAAACATGTCCAAAATCGTGCCAAAAACAGTGACAAATATTCTTATTTGTCACGGTTATTGGCACGGCTGATACGCCCTTGCGTATCCGCAAGTGCATGGGTCGTACAAATAGTAAAGTGCACCCGTAGGGTCGGGTAGTCGAATCCACAGGGACTGGTGTAGCTTTGGATACTCGTTGGATTTCTAATATCTAGCCTACTCAATAGTTGGTTTGAGATTTAATTATAAATAAAAATAAGAAAGTGAGGATAAGCAGAAGAGAGACAGGGTTAAGGTGATAAGAGATCCAAACAAAAGAGTAGCGTCCCGGAGTAGTCCCTTGGTGTCAATTATACTCGAATTCTCGCAAGGTTTATCAGGTGCATCTCAAGATCCCTATGTTCTAGAGTCTTGTTGCACTAATGTGGATAATGTAAATAGTGGGATTGAGAGTAAGAGCCAAATTCCACTTCTTGTATCAATCAATGAGATATACGAGCTAAGAGGAAATCAAGGAATTAAGCAATCAATGCAACTCAACAACCAACATTCAAGTAAACAACCAAAGATCTAACAGAGAGAATTAGAGACTCCATAAACATTGCAATAAAAGCATTCAAATACAACAACTACCAAATTCTTAAACCAGGGCACCGAAGAACGATTAGCTCCTCATGATTCTACAAGAAACACAAGGTAAATAACAAGAGAATGAGAAGAAATTCAACAACTCCATTCTTGCTTCACAATGTTCGTCGGAGAGTGTCCGATGATGATCTTGCCAATGCTCCTCCACTCATACGATGATCTCTTGGTCCGGATCTAGCCCTTGAAGGTGACTCTTTACTACTCCGCCGCCTCCCCCAAAGGGGAGAAGAAAATCCCCCAAAAAGCCCCCCAAAAGAAACCCTAAATTCGGCCTTAAAAGTCATTCCCGATGCAAGCACGGCCGTGCTTAATTCAGCACGCCCGTGTTGAGGCCATGCTTCAGCCCATGTAGATTGCGGGTTTCTAAGTTCTCGGTGCTACAGTACTCGTGCTACAGTACTTGTGCTATAGTGCTCATACTATAGTGATTTCCCCGAAAATTTGCCAGACTGTAATTTGCACGGGGTGGAACACGCCTGTGTTGAGGCCATGTTGGCATTGCACAACCGTGCTTAGGGCATTCTGACCGTGTTTTCTCGTGCTTTCCAATTCCTGTGAACTGCACGGCTAAGAGCACGCCCGTGTTGAGGCCGTGCTTGGCATGATGAACTTCCTTTTAGGTCCTTTTGATGTGAATTCTCCTCTAAATCCCTTTTACTTGCTCCAGGACCT
Source organism: Dioscorea dumetorum (assembly GCA_902712375.1). NCBI lineage: Eukaryota > Viridiplantae > Streptophyta > Magnoliopsida > Dioscoreales > Dioscoreaceae > Dioscorea > Dioscorea dumetorum. Next base: position 989,019 of record CACTHL010000635.1, read on the forward strand.
AAATATCTGCATAATAAACTCAAAATACCTTAAATAGCACCGAACTAAACAAGTAATAGCAAAAGGACAAGTAAATATCGGGTGTAATGCATATGAAATATATATATAAAATGCACTCAGCAAATACCCCCACACTTGAATCATTGCTTGTCCTCAAGCAATAACTTAACTTACAATAAAAGGATGAGTGCATGACCTCTGATCTCAGTAAGATAAGGAGTTTCTAAGATTAAGGGAGATTCTAAGTAGGAAGTGTATATATCACTTGAAGGCTTATGTAAAAGTTCACTCTTACTCTGTACTTCCCATGTGTGTGTGACCTAAAACAGTGCGCCGCATGTGGTTTTGAAGAGCTTTAGTTAGAAAGACCCTTAATTTTTAGGAACTGACTCCTAAACTGGGTAGTAGCTCCATACACCCTAAAGGTAGCCATTTCACCTGGTAGATCATCAAATATGACATTTATGGTGCCTAGGATCCGACTGCTCAGATGCGGCTTTCACTTCATTTAAGGTGATAGCTCTTTCTACCATCTTGCATATTATTATTCAAAATTCGATAGGGCATCCCAAAAGGGATCCGACTTTTCGATTTTTTTTTTCTTTTTTTTTTTCATTTTTGAGATTGGAGTCAAACATTTTTTTACAAGCCTTGAAACTAGACCCTCTTCTAAAGAATGTGGATGCACAAAATTTGGTGAAGTGATAAAGCCTTAGGTTTCCAAAGTAAGAGTGAGTTTATCCTTAAGTTCAAAGAATGTATACTAACATACTTATTGTCTCCCTAGCTTAGGAATTCCTATCCAAAAATTCACAGATCGTCCTAAGTCATGCATCATCACAATAAGCACAAAGATAACCCTCCCCCACACTTGAACATTACATTGTCCTCAATGTAATCAATGCATGCAAAAATAAATGCCAAAGAGGATAAGTTGAATAAAATAGAGGAGAGTTAATGAGGGCTTTCCTGGAACCAAAGAGTGATGATGCCATTCTCAACGTGAATAGTTCACTCATTTCCCATTTAGCATACATTCTATAAAGCAAAAAGCTTACACAAGTGAAGCTCAAGAAACAAAAATAAAAATAAACTAAGCAAAAGAAAATAACAGCAAGCAAGGACAGTAGAACAATTTCACAAGAGGCTCTACTTGCTAACTGTAAGCGAAGAACTCATTGCCAGCGTCGCTCAATCGAACTCAAATTTAGTGGTGTCAAGGTCATCAGAACTGGCGGCATCAGTACCGCTCTAACGGCTTCCCTCCCTCTTTGAGTCATTTTCTTCTTCTGTGTCAGAGACATTAGATCCTCTGACTCCTAATCAACAGCACAACGACCGTTCCTAAAAATAAAACAATAGGTTTGAAAGGGAAGGGAGCACGGGCGTGCTTTGGCCCATACTTCCACCCGTGCATCTTAAAGGAATTCAACAACAAACAAGAAAAGAAGAGCACAAGCGTGTTCTGGGGAACATGGTCACTAGCACGGGTGTGTCCATGCCCGTGCTTCTTCTAGACCTCTATTTTAACAATTCCTGCAAAGTGCACGCCCATAAGTACGTGCGTGCTTTGCTTGTGTTCAGCCCAGAAAAGTCTTTGTACACCAAGTATCCTCAGATAAAATGAAATTACCACCAGTGAACAACAAGCTCAATGAAACAAAAAGAACTAACTAAAAGAAAACAAGAAAACATAACAATCAAAATTACTTGAATTGCCTCCCAAGAAGCGCTTGTTTAACGTCACGAGCTTGACGTACCTTTTTTTTACCTTAGGGAGGCTTGAAAAGGGTGTGCTCCTCCCTTCTGTAGCTTGCATAGCTACTTCCCATAAACATTTTTTTATCTGGCTGGGGATGTACTTCAATTGGAGGATTGAACGAGTGAACTTTAGGCCTCCATGGCAACAAGTTGGACCAGGAATTGTTTAAGGTCCGCTCAGTTGCGTCCTTGGATGGCTTGAACCTCCTACCCACATCCTCTTCAATTCCCACATCCACCTTGTGTTTTGTAGGTTGATGAACTTCCAGGAAGGCTACCTATGTCATTGCCTTGGGAGTTGCTTCGTTTACCTTTTCAACTTGAAAGAGACACGTCTTTAGTAAACCTTCTTCTTCTCTTGCCTCCTCATAAACATGTCGCCCATTCAAACATTCATCATTCTCGAATTTAAGCTCCACTTCCTCCAATTGATTCTCTGCAACAACTTGTTTTGCCTCTCCTACTTCCTCATTGTTAAGGCATGCTTCATTATCATCCTTAAACGGAACCTCCTCAATCGATTGCTCAGTTTGGATATCTAAGTTGCAAATGGGACCTTGTTGATTTGTAGGTGAAATTGCAAAAGCTAGTAAGCTGGCTTCGGTGTTTTGGATAAATTTAGCCACCACGTCTTCCAAACTCAATTCACCTCCTTGTGATTGTTCATCTAAAGGGGCCTCAGATCCCTGAGCATAGCTTGCCAATAGGTTTTCTAGGCTGGGCTCTTGCTCTTGTGGTGGATTTCCAAACTCAAAAAGAAATTCGTCCACTTCAATCATTGAAAATTCCCTGCCCGAGATGGTATTTCTGTTATCATCCTTCCCATTACCCTGTATCACCTCCATTGGCATCGGCATGGCTTTTTCCAAACTCTGCATCTCTCTTTGATTCACTTGGTATATAGGATCCCATGAATTTACTTCGCATTCCCATTGTAATAATTTTTCTTGATAAGAAGATATGACCTTTTCTAGGCTTGTAGCACCATGGAAACCCTTAGCATTATTGGCATAGTCATTTTGCCCATATCGAGATAACATATCCATCAAATTCTGTTCAGGTTGGAGGTAATTCGTATGATGGTAAAAAAAAGAAGAACAATGATGGTGTCCTAAAGCTGCTAGCAATTCTTCCATATCTTAACCCTCTTGAGGTAGAGAGTGCCTTCAAAACTAATTAATCAAAAATCAAAACAAACAAAAGAAGAATAATCGAGTGAAGTATATACCGACGAAAAAAAAATGCCTAGACTACTAGAAATGAAAACTTTCTCAAAAGTTGCCAGTCCCAGGCAACGGCACCAAAAACATGATATGCCCCTTGCGTATCCGCAAGTGCACGGGTCGTACAAGTAGTAAAGTGTACCCGTAGGGTCGGGTAGTCGAATCCACAGGGACTGGTGTAGCTTTCGATACACGTTGGATTTCTAATATCTAGCCTGCTCAATAGTTGGTTTGAGATTTAATTATAAATAAAAATAAGAAAGTGAGGATAACCAGAAGAGAGACAGGGTTAAGGTGACAAGAGATCCAAACAAAAGAGTAGCGTCCCGGAGTAGTCCCTTGGTGTCAATTATACTCGAATTCTCGCAAGGTTTATCAGGTGCATCTCAAGATCCCTATGTTCTAGAGTCTTGTTGCGCTAATGTGGATAATGTAAATAGTGGGATTGAGAGTAAGAGCCAAATTCCACTTCTTGTATCAATCAATGAGATATACAAGCTAAGAGGAAATCAAGGAATTAAGCAATCAATGCCACTCAACAACCAACATTCAAGTAAACAACCAAAGATCTAACAGAGAGAATTAGAGGCTCCATAAACATTGCAATAAAAGCATTCATATACAATAACTACCAAGTTCTTAAACCAGGGCACTGAAGAACGATTAGCTCCTCATGATTCTACAAGAAACACAAGGTAAATAACAAGAGAATGAGAAGAAATTCATCAACTCCCTTCTTGCTACGCAATCTTCATCGGAGAGTGTCCGATGATGATCTTGCCAACGTTCCTCCACTCATACGACGATCTCTTGGTCCGGATCTAGCCCTTGAAGGTGCTTCTTTACTACTCCGCCACCTCCCCCAAAGGGGAGAAGAAAATCCCCCAAAAAGCCCCCCAAAAGAAACCCTAAATTCGGCCTTAAAAAGTCATTCCCGATGCAAGCACGGCCGTGCTTAATTCAGCACGCCCGTGTTGAGGCCATGCTTCAGCCCATGTAGATTGCGGGTTTCTAAGTTCTCGGTGCTACAGTACTCGTGCTATAGTGCTCATGCTACAGTGATTTCCCCGAAAATTCGCCAGGCTGTAATTTGCACGGGGTGGAACACGCCCGTGTTGAGGCTGTGTTGGCATTGCACAATCGTGCTTAGGGCATTCTGACCATGTTTTCTCGTGCTTTCCAATTCTTTTGAATTGCATGGCTAAGAGCACGCCCGTGTTGAGACCGTGCTTGACATGACGAACTTCCTTTTAGGTCCTTTTGATGTGAATTCTCCTCGAAATCCCTTCTACTTTCTCTAGGACCTAAATAAGAGGAGTTTTACCAATATTATTTGAGCAAAAAAGAACCACAAAGCGGAACAAACTATAAAGCATCTAATTCAACCAATCTGCATAATAAACTCAAAATACCTTTAATAGCACCTAACTAAACAAGTAATAGTAAAAGGACAATTAAATATCGGGTGTAATGCATATGAAATATATATATAAAATGCACTCATCAACGGCATCGGGCAGACCGTGCCAAATTCCGTCCCAACTACATTTTTTTCTAATTCTTTAAATTATTATAATCAAATTAATAAAATAATTAAATAATATGAAAGTGACAACTTTTTTAAATTATTTTATTAATAATTTTTTAGTTGTCATTTTTTCTTTATCTCACAATCCCTAATTCAATTAAAATTTATAATTAATTAATATAATGAAATCATGGATGGGATGGTTGCACTGATCTATTCAATTGCTTAATGTTCATACATCAAATTTATTATTTTCAATTGTATATATATTTAATATAAATAAGTTTTCAACTTAAAAATAATAAATAAAAAGCTTTTTTTAATTCATGGAAATCACCATCTCAATTTCAATCTCTAACTTTTCATTTAGTTAATAAATTATTTACAAAATTTAGAAAAATTAAAAAAATTGCAATATAATTAATATAAGCTTACGATTTTAGTTAATTTTTATACTAATGTCGATTTAATTATTAATAGTTTGGTAATTAAATAAATATATGGGCTTTTACTTTTTGTTCAATTTTTATTTACTTTTACTTTAGTTAATTAATTATTTATTATTTCCTGGTCGGGGCGGGGCGGGGCGGGGCGGGGAGGATATTCCCCGACCCTAGCCCCGACCCCGACTGGGAATTTTTCTACGGACCGGGCCTCGATCCCTGAAAAAATTCCCCGACCATGGCCCCGTTGGGGTGGAGAATCGGATTTCCCGTCGGGGCCGGGGCGTATTGACATCCTTTTTGGAGTATTCATCTCTTCATTCCATGTTAATTTTATATTTTGTTAAATTGTTTTTTTAGTTTTTTGTAATATTTCTAAAAGATCATTTTATGTTGGTTTATTTTGTCACTGTGTTTGTTACGGTTTTAACCGTGAAAATATTTTTTTTGTATTTGCCACGGTTTTTGCCTCGGATTGTAAGTACCATGCTAAATACCGTGACAAATTTGTCACAAACAATGGAATGGAAACAATGACCGTGACAAACTTTGTCACGGTTTTTTTCCCGTGCTAATTATTGTCACAATTATTTTTCCGTGCCAATACCCGTGAAAAATTTGTCACAGTTTTTATTTCCATGCCAATGTCCGTGAAAATTTTGGCACGGTTTTAATTCCCTGACAAAATTACCATGCCAAATTCATGTTTTTCTTGTAGTGCTTGGCAAGTTATCCTGGTTTCTTCACAATTAATATTGTACAATGCTTTTACTTTTTTGTAGATTTGGAAGCGGGAGGTTTTGAAGTGTCTGGCTCAGTCTGGAATTCCATACACTATTAATATAAAGTATTTCTTTCTTGATATTGCTTTGAGATAGATGCAGTGAATGATATCTTGGGCAAAAAGGCTCTGTTTGGGACTTTTTGATTGAAATGCAAACATAATCAGGCAATTATTTTAAAAAGTTTATTTACATTGCATCCATGCTATTCATTGTTTGTCAGAACTTCAACTGCTGCATTATGATGCCAATTAGCAAAGTAATATATTTGGGTATATCAGTATCAATGTATCATGCTGGTACTTTTTTCTAGTCATGTTGGTATTTTTTAAGGATAAGTGGCAGCATAATGGGTCTAGTGAGAATACATATATTTTATTATTTAAGGCATGATTTCTAGCAGGTTACCAAGAAGTCTACTTGTTCATTTCACAAAGGTTGAAGATTTTGTTATACTTTTGGGAAAAAAATGAATACTACCGTGCAAATTTTCCCCATGTATACGTGAGGCAGTTGCATTTGAAGCCAATCACAATTCATTAGCTTTTAGAGGTTCAGTCCTACATTTACCTTGTAAAATATGCATTTAGAACATAGGAACATGCATGCATGTTATGTGCTTATGGACATGGAAAAAAACATTCTTGCATGTTGATAATATATTCATGTTTTAATATGTTCTTAACAGAGGAAATAAATGGCCTTTCGCTTCTATTCATTGAATATCAACCTCTGGATTGTGAGCTTTATATATATAGAAAAGGAGTTTATTGCAACGCTCACTTTCAATTCAGTGGGAAATCCAAGAGGATGTTTATGGTTTTGTTCGTGTTGTTTTTTTGGTGGAAAATATAGTGCCTTTTTTTAGGTTTGTTGAAGCTTGATCCTCTCAATTATGATCACCATTCCATTTCCTATTTTTGGTTTCCTTTTCTTTTGATATTTCTAAATTTGGCTCTCAGAGGAAATGACTTCAAAAGAACAAAATTATTGTCCTGGCCATTCTTATGATTGGTGGTTTTTCATATATCTTATTATTTCATTGGTCATTATCAACTAGTTCTCTTATACTACACAAAATTTAGTACAGCATGGGTGTATTGATTGTACCCATATTATCCTATTCTGCATGGCAATGCAAGAAATTTTTTTTCATTGCCCATATATTCCCATTTTATGATTGTACGTGCGTGTAATTGTATTGGTGATGATTTACTAATTCTCTTACACTACATCCTCTTATCCTATACTGCATGACAATGCAAGAATTCTTAGGTAGCGTTTGGTTAGACGTAATTGTAAATGCAGAGGATTTTCAATTACAATGTAATTGAAATTACATGAATTTGGAAGTACAGTAATTACAAAATCTGGTGTTTGGTTATATGTAACTGGAATTACTGTACTGCAGAATTTGGTGTTTGGTTTGATTTATTTAAGAAATGTGACCACTTAGGGTGTGATTACCCCAAACACCTTTATAAATACCCATTTTTTTTGTTTTTACTTTTTGTTTTTGGAATGGAGATTATTTTTTAATGTAATTATTATATTAATCAATTTAAATAATAAACTCTTTATTATTGTTATATTATTCTCATTTTTAATTGTTAGTTATATTTATGTAATTGTTATTAAATTTTAATTGGTTAAAAAAGTTTTGTTAATAAATCTATTTTTAATGATGATTTGTCTAATAATGTTTTATTAATTTGTGTGCATGAAAATAACCCTAAAAAACAAAACTATTTTCATTAAATAGCTTACTTAATATTTTCAAATAATATTAAAATTTTTATTAAATACATTGTATTATATAAATTTAGTAATATTAAATTATCTTATTTAAGATTTTCATGGATTTGCTACAGTGAAGTAGTTGGTTTTACGCCCAAATCGGGCGTAAAACCAACTACATCCAAATTCTCACTATGTGTAAACTCAATTACATCCAACATTTGCAAATACACTCAAACAAACACCAGATTTGATACAGTGAAGTAATTACAATTACAGGTAAAAGCAAATACACCCAAACAAACACACCCTTAATTTATGAAATAGTAATATTGAGTGTGTTTACTATGATTAATGAAAGATTTATTAGAAATCATTGTGAATATTATTAAGGTTTTAAGTCAATTATCAACGGAAGAAAAGGTGTCTGTTCATATAGAGATGAAGATGCACATGAACAGTCTATATATATTCATCTCATCACATCTAATGTGTTCATCGGATGATGTTATCATAATGATCTGTTTGAGTACAAAAACTGAAATTATCATTAGTTGAAGGATCAAAATCATTACTTTCTTTTGATTTAGGTTTTATATTTCAATAAGTTAGCTTTAAAAATATATTTATGAAAAACAATATTGAAACAAGTATTACAGAATTGGTAATAGTCAGTATTATATTTAGTTGTTTATTTATTTTCTTTGGGTAAGATACTTGGAAATATTAAGAAGAGATGCTGTCAGGATTTATAAATCAGCCGACATATAAAAGTGTCTCAAATTTGTGATACATTTTGCAACAATTTCGACACAAAAACTAAAACGTCACATTTCATATTAAAATGTGTCGCAAAAGAAAGACCATTTGTAAACGTTGCAAAATGTGTCGCAGATTTTCAAGGTCAAGAGTAACTATTATGAATAAAACATGTAATTTAATTTGCAACGCATTTCGCGACACATTATTTGCAACAACCTAACTTATCGCAAAATGTGTCGCAAAAATTAAACAATAAAAAATTATATTTCCCCCAACCAAAAAAACGTGGTTTGATTTATTGGTAAACATAATACAACTCGCCCTTATTTACCATAATTTTGAGATAGGTTGAGTTATGAGTATCACTGAAAGAAATTTATGCTATAGCAACTAAATTTAGCTGCGGATTTATAAATTAGCCGCTCTAAATCTCTACAGTGACGGATTTTAAAATTCACCACTTAATAGCATATTAGACTTACGGTGGTTGATTTTTATATTCACCGCTATAGATATGTTTTTAGTGATAAATTATTGAATTAGCTACTATAGGCATAAGTTTATTTATTGTTTTTTAATAATAATTTTTATAACGGTCAATTCATGTATTAGCTGCTCTATATATATATATAATTTGAAATTTATATTTAAGAGAGAAAAATTATCTCCACTACTTGTTATTATTTATTTAAATAAAAAATACGGATAATGAACAAAAAAACCCTCTAAATTTCATATATTCACAGACCAACCCTGCACTTTTCAGTATGAACAAAACATCCCTCCTTTTTGGGATGATTTCCATCCTGGTCCCTGCATGGCATAACGCCGTTAAAGCTTCAATGGATTGACGGTTATACCCCTACATTAACGCGATTATGGGCGCGAGTACGGCGGTGCGTGTTCCGAGACATTTCAGGGTTTATGATGTTCGTTTGGCTTCTTTTCACCTTCTTTTCACCTTCTCTCATACCAAAGCGACGAGCATGTAACGAACCCCGTAGCTCCCGCACCGACGGCGCAACGACCATCCGATTGCGGTTAATCCCGACACACTATTATCCGGTAAGATTAGTATGGTTTTATTCCCTTACCGTCGGTTGTAGTTGAGGGTTTTGTGCTTTGTAACGGTTCTTTGTTTATATTGCGGAGTTTTCGTTTACGGTTTAAGGTTTCTCTTTAGATTTGAGGCATTTTTTGGCCGAGCGCCGTTGTATGTAACGCAGATATGGCGTCCAACCCGGTGAACGGCGAGATGCTACCTTGCGCCCGTCGTGGATACTGCGGCCCAACCGAGGCGGCGCATGTCACAACGGCAACTGGAGATGGTGAGGAGGACACCATTCGGCCATCTCATGGAGGTGGAGGCGTTCTTTGCAGAGAGGGGGTTGCTTGATGCCATATTGCGGCGATACGACCACGAGACGAAAATGTTCGGAATAGGGGTGAGCTCGGTGAGCTTCCGACCGGAAGATGTTGCCATTATCATGGGACTCCGGGCGGACGGGGATCCGGTGCGGTTCAAGAAAAACAGAACACCGTCGATTTCGAAGAGAAATGCATGTCCAAGGGCTTCGAAAGGACCCGAGATGCTATGAAGGCGTCTCTTCTCGGAATGGTCCGGACAAAGGGGGAGGAGGTCAACTTTGTGAAGCCGCTGGTGGTCTACCTCATGGGGACGGTGTTGTTCCCGAACACCACCATGTCGGTCCCGCCATGGTCGGTCGACTATGCTTCCAACCTCTCCTCGCTACGCAGTACGCGTGGGCGGAGGCCACTCACGGGTGGATCATGGAAGACCTCCCCAAGACGGCCACCCGCGTGCGATCAAGAGCTAGGGGGGAGCATATTGAAACGGGATACATGCGCGGGTGCACCATCGCCCTCATCCTCTCGGTTCTACGAGGTCACCGGAACAGGGCGAGAGGGCCCGGGTTGGGAAGACTCCCCGGATTTTGTGTTACGGGGAGGGAAGTTTTAGGAAACAAGCGTCGTTTGGAAAAGCTACTCTCATCCATCGATGAGAAAGAGGTATGAAGTCTCTGTTTCCGTTTACTTTCAAATGTTCCCGTTTAGCCTCCGACGTTCCCATTTATGTTTTCCAAGTTCTCATTTATAATGGCGAGATTTCCTTTATATTTCAACGTTTCCGTTTAGGTTATAGAGTTTCGATTTACTTTTTGGTGTTCCCGTTTACTTTTTAAGCGCCGTTGTTTACGATCGGACGTTCTCGTGTATGATTTTATTGTTCATGTTTATCTTTTATGTTCCCATTTATCTTTCTGAATTTTCTACTCTCTTGTTGACAGTTTTTCCGAGCCGACCGTCGACGATCCCGGACAACAAACGTTGGCTTTGGTGCCCGGCCGAGCCACCGGTGGTGCGTCCAACAAAACGTGGTCGGTCACCGGATCGACGTAGTATCTCCCCCCGTCGCACTCGTGTTCGTCGCGTGGAATGGGTGTCCCCCTCGGTGGCAATTGAAGACGATGTAGCCACCCGGCTACGGCGGGCCATCGAGACATTGTCGCGTGACGTCCCGGCGTCGGCTTCCCGGGTGGATGTGATCGAAGGACGCCTTCGCATCGTTGCACCATCTTCGGGAGATCCCACGGCGGAGTCCGGTTCGATGCTATCTCCGGTAATCGCACACCCGGCGAAGAAGGTCGCCACTCGACGCTTTTCTAGGCGTGTCTCCCGGCGAGGAGAACAGCAGCCCGTTGGCGTCCCGGAGAGCGCCATAACTGTTGCAAGCCAGAAGACGACCTCTCTGGTGCCCACCGGCCCGAGGACGAAGAGACTCTGCCGTAAGGGCGGACCGAAGCTGGACTGCAGACGAAGTCCACCGGTGACCTCATCCGGCAATGATGGCTCCGATGCGGTCGACGTCGACAGCATCATAGCGTCTTTGACCGATATGAAAGGTAAGATCGTTATCCCGGCCTTAGATGTTGAGAGACCGGCGGTGGCATCCGACAACGCCGAGAGGCCATCCTCTTATGTGGACGGCATGGACGAAGAAAATGCGACTCCGTCCACCGCTGCCGCAGCAGCTCCAACCCCACCCCCCACGGCGGAAGAGGAGGCTCAACGGCGGTCAACCACCCCTGACGAAGGTGCGGCCACCGCCACAGATGAACCCCCAGCTGATCTCCCCACTGCGGTAGAGGCGGCTCCACCGCAGCCCTTTGAGGCGGAAGAGGTTTCTTCACCGCAGCTCGCCCCATCGGAAGAGACAGCCCCACCGCGGCCCCCGACGGTGCGCGCAGACGTCAGTGCGGGCACCATTGTGGAAGAAGGTCCACGACATCCCCCCCCAACGGCTGAGGAAGCCACTCCCAGCCAGAAACCGTGTCAGCTTATTGTCGACGTTGACACAGTGGCAGTCATTGAGAAACAAGGGTCAGAATCCGTCAAGACTGCCTTTCTCCCCAAAAATAAACGGCCGACTGCATTTCATCGCCTGAGTCAGGTGGAGCAGGCGGCAATGGGAATGTACCTCAACTGTAAAATTGACAGTGAGTGCAATGCGTTTTCGTTTCCTTCTATGCGTTGTGGTTTACATAATATATTGTTCCCAGCTTACTTTCGGATGTTTTCCTTTACCGTGTATAGTTTCCGTGTATTGTTTACATGTTTGCGTTTATGTTTCTAGGTTCCGGTTTAGATTATATATGGTTCCGTTTAGGGTTTGGAGTTTTCATTTACGTTTTAGTTTTACCGTTTAGAATACGGACGTCTCGTTTACATTTTGTGTGTTTTCGTTTACATTACATGCGTTTCCGTTTACCTTTTCTCCTTCCCGTTTACTTTTTAGTGTTGCCCTCTAATACTCGCGATGCCGCGTTTAGGACCATCGTCTGGAAGAACGACCTCTCCTTCACGACCGGGAGACCACTTGTACACCTTGGTGGAGGGGGTCGTCGTGCCCGATGATGTGCTTCGGACGTTTGGTGTGTCATGATCATGGAATCATGCAAGCGAACGCCCTCCACCTACAAAAGACGAGGTGCTTTGTCACCCGACCGCTGGCGCTTCTCATGTCACGAGACGGAACATAGTGCCGAGGTGGCGCTTACGTTGGTCGAGGCGGGCACCGCAAATTTCAACGAGGTGAAAATTATTCTCGCTCCCCATAATATTCAACACACATTTCCACCTCATTGTACTCGACAAAGAGGTGAAGCAATATCTCGCACTACACCTCTGCGCAGAGCCGCACATACGACGCCGACGCGAAGGCCATGGTAGGGTCTTACGTCTTCTTCGTTGTCCGTATTTGTTTCCTCGTTTTTTAAAAAACGTCGGACGACGACACTCACACTTTTCCTTCGTTTCCTTTTTTTTACGCGCCACGAACGAGAGGGAACTATTCGACCGCTGTCGGATGTTGAGGTAGGCGACACCGGGACGGCGAGTTACCCTCTTGTGCACGTCCGCGATTGCCCACGGCGAGAAACCCGACGGCGTGGACTGCCGCCTTTACACAATGCGGTTCATCGAACAACTCCTCAACGGGGAGAGTCTTAGTCCGCCTCACTCCGACGTGCCACTTCGCGTCTGCAGCGCAGCCCGTATCGTCATGGACGGCATCGCAAGGGGGAAAGAAGATGGCAAACAGAGATGATGTAATTGATATTCGTTCATACAAGTGTGTTTATTTGCTTTGTACATACATTGCGAATGTAAATATATTTTCAATTACATCCCATTGTTTTCCTTTACACAGTGCCGTTTCTATTTACAATACGGGGTTTCCGTTTATATAGTAGAGTTTCGGTTTACATTTCAGCGTCTCCGTTTACATCTCATTGTATCCGTTTACATTTCATTGTATCCGTTTACATTTCATTGCGAGTTGATGAAAATTGATACAAAAAATTCCCTCCCCGCACATTCTCTATAGCTCATATTGAAATCTCTTGAGATTCATTGAATTTGATTAGGGTTGGTAAAAATCTCACTTTCCGTTTGTATCCCAAGTGTTGTCCATTACACAATGGCGTTTCGTTTACAATCAAAGGTTTCCGTTTACATCGAAGAGTTCCGGGTTACATTTTAGTGTCTACATCAAAAGGTTTCCATTTACATTTCAAGTGTTTTTGTTTACATCAAAGGGTCACGGTTTATATTCATGAGTTTTCTTTTGCGGCTCGTCTTTTCGATTACATCAAAGTGTCGATTATGTAAGGGGGGGGTCTCAATCCGCGATGGGTGCGCCGCACGACCGCCGATTGTGACCAACCTCGCTACACCCGCCGCACTTGAACTCACGTACGAAGTGTGTTGCGATTCGATTCTTTTCCTTTTTGGGCGCCCTGGTTGCCTCTTCGTGAGTGGTGGCCGGATGGCCAACGGACGAGAGTCATCTCGTTGGTCTGTCATTGTCGGGGACGGGGAAAATTGCTTCCGAGTAAGACGTCCGGTACGTGTCGGCGGTGAAGTAACTGTCAACATATCTCGTGAACGTTTGCATCGGTTTGCATTATAGCCGCGCGCAGCGTGCTTACACGGGATCCCGTATATACGCCACCGTCGGCACGAGCACGTCCTTGCGGACAGAGTTGACGGAGAAGCTATTCCGTTCGACTACTTCGAAGCGTCGCCTGTTGATCTCCCAACAAGTAGTGTACGACTTTGTTCCACCACTTCTTCGATCTTGCTTGTGTATGTCGGGGCACGAGATAGGTCTCCCACCGCCGAGATTGTTCACGCCGATTACACAAGCATGTTCATGAGCTTGAAGCCGGTGTAAGAGGGTAGTCGATCAACCGGACGTCGTCGATGAAAGGTAAACAATAATAATAACAAAAGCAATGAAAAATCTAAAAGTCAAAAAGGTAAACGGGAGCGTCAAAACGTAAACGGAAGCCCACACACGTAAATGGGAACAAGGATACGTAAACGGAAACTAGAAAAAGTAAACCATGTCTCACATAAGTAAATGGGAAACCGGAAATCTAAACGAAAACCCGTAAACGTAAACGGAAACAACAACAACTACGTCGAAAGCCGACAAACTAAACCGAAACTCACGAAGTAAACCGCAAATAGGAGAACTAAGCGAGAGCCAGTGGAAGTAAACGAAACGCTAACAAGTAAACCGAACGGAGGGATCTAGACGAATTATTACCGGATGGAATCAACCATATTCGTCACGGGAAGATGTCTTGCCTCCTTAATCCATGCATTGAACGATTCTCGCGACGTTTGAATACATCTCGCCCCATCTTTCGCCCTTGAACATGTAATTCGCCCAATGCGTGATGTCGGATTTACGGATTAGCCACGGATGAGTATGTGGGGATGCGTTGAGAAGGTCGTCCATCGCGTCATTGAACTCCCTCTCCGTGCACGCAAATGCAATCCTAACAATGATGGACCCAACATAACTCTTTTAATGCCTTCCCGACGCCGACGTTTGCCTTCATAAAATTTGCCTCCAGGTGCCCGAGGCAAGACGCGTGCGGGGATGAGGGGAAAACCCTTGCGACTGCGTTAATGAGACCCTTCGACCTATCTCGAAATAAATGTTATGATCTTCGTGTAGTGATCGTCCCCATACAACACATCACCAAGCTTGGAAAGAAACCAAGTCCAGTTCGCATCCGTCTCGTTGTCAACAATGGCGAATGCAACGTGAAAGAAACCGTCGTTGGCATCCTTCCCCGTTGCACCAAGCAAGGTGCCTCCGTATTTCCCTAGCAAGTGCGTCCCGTCGATGAAGAGCAAGGGCCTCGCAACCACTCGGGAAACCCACAACGCACGCGTTAAATGCAAAAAAGGCCCGTCTAAAACGATCGCCCTCATGGTCCACTTGTAACCACGCTCCCGGGGATTCGTCTCTAAAACTTTCCCGGCATACCATCTCGAGGAGATCGTAGCCGGCGACTTCACTACCGTGGAGAACACCCCGGGCGACCTCTTTCCCCAACCAAGCTTGCTTGTAAGACAAGTGAACGCCATGCTCGCGCATTATATCACGTTGAATATCGACGGCCCCGTAGAGAGGGCGATCCTTCGGCCTCTCGCATGACCCGCGCGCTTACCCATTTTTTAGAAGCTTTCGGGTGAGAGGTGGTGCCGATACCTCCGCCGCATGTATGTGCCGAGCACATTGTCTTGATCATAAACGTCTCTTGGTTCCCAAGCTTCGATGCGTGGACACGCCATTGGCAACCGGCGGATGCACATTGGACGATTACCCTCCGCTTATCGTTCTTGACGAAGATAAAGTTAAAGTTCCGGTTTATGGCGACACTTCGCAGCGTGTCTTTGAAATGATCACCATCGCAAAAGCGTTGCCCGACTTCGAGACGTGCACCGGCGGGTTGGTCTTCGACCATAGATAGGGCACCCGACGCTTTTGGTTGGGACGACATTATGTGTCGGCTAACCGGTAGGCTTTCCGAAATTGAATCCCCGCTCTCCGGTGCACACAAGGATAACGTAAACGGCGACGGGTTAATGGAGAATCCCAAATGCAAACGTAATAGTAAACGAGAACGCCCAAACGTAAACGAAAACTTACAATGGTAAACAAGAACTCCAAAAAATAAAACGGAACTCCCGGAAGTAAACGAAACTTCTAAAAGTAAACGTAAACGGATAATAGTAAACAAAAACTCCAAACAATAAAAGGAACTCCTAAAAGTAAACGAGAATCGCCAAAAGGTAAACACAAACGCACAAATATAAACGATAACTACACAAGGCTAAATGGAAACTCCAAACACTCCGCTTTGAATGCACGTAATCGCTTGATTTGAATGCACAAAAAAAGGTGCAGGTGTTTACGAAAGTAAGGAGGAGCCCGGGGTATCTTCGACGGCATCGTCATCGTCGGTTGATGTGACTATAAGATCGACCGCATGGCAATTGAACATATGGTGAACGCGACACATTCGGCGAAAATCAATCTCGCATTCTATGGGGCGAGACCGTGCGATGTGCATTCGGGGTGACAAACTTCACACAAACACTCTCGATTTCGAGGCTCCATCTTTCACATATCTCCTGCAAAGACCGACTCCCATGAACTTAACAAAGTGAACTGCAAGCACTCGACCCTCGCCCTTGTATCGGCTATTGCGCAATAGGTGTCCATTGAGTCGCGATGCACGAAACCCTCAAACTGCCATGCATTACAGACACACAAATATTCATACCTTCGGCGCTAACAAAAATGAAAAAGAAAAAAACATCCTCTCACCACAGCCTTCAATATGAACAAGTACACCCGCTCGAACACTCGGTGGGAGAGAGAGAAACTCGGCGGACGACGGGGGAAGAAGACGAAGTATAGAACCCTCCTTAGCGAAGCACGCATTATAAGAGAAAAGTCGGGCCGAAAAAGCCTCGTTTTCCTTTGGCCGAACACTTTCAAAAATGATGACAAGACAGGGCGGGACCTTTCCCACCAAAACCAAGGGGCAAAGTTGGTATTATGTAAAAAAGCTATTGACGGAGTTGGACGGAGGGACTGAAAAGGAAGGTAATTTAAAAAGGAAGGATGAACAGGTATATTCAAATGTCAGAGGGACTGATCGGGATGTTTGCAAACGTACAGGGACTTATAATTAATTTTCCCTAAAAAATATTACCAGAATTGTTTTTGCCATAATATATTATTTAAAAAATAATTAGCGGAAAACAAATCTTTGCAAGTAATTTGAAAATTAAAAAACAAACCGTTTCACCTCCTCCTTCTAAAATAAAATTAAAATATCAAGCACTAGTTAGCAAATAAATTATTACGGGGAGCTCGTCGCAATTATGCACTTTGAACAGTAATTTGAAAATAAAAAACCAAGCAGATCGCATTTCCAGTTGAAAGTAAATTTTTAGGGACTTCTGAACAAATAAAATAGTCTAGAGGGTGTGTCTGCAATTATGCTCAAGAATAAAGGGAACTTAAGAAAAACTATTATAAATATCAAAGGGTTATTTGAAAATAGAATCCAACTTTATATCACTTTCGCGTTCTCAGTTCTCGATTGCCTTTCATCACCCACTCGTTTCTCTCTTTTTCGCCTCGAAACCCTGATCTCCGGCCATGAGCTTCTTCAAATCCGTCTTCTCTGATCCCAATCCCGGCCAAAATCCCACCGAAGATGAGCCCTCCGCCAAGGCCTCGGCTGGAGGCAGTGGTGTGCGTGGAGCTTCAATGGGCTTATGAAGACGATATCCACCAAATCCGAGTCCGTGATCCAGACCTACCGGTGAGATCTCAAGAAGGAGACGGCGGTCCTTCGGGAAGCTGCTGGTCGCGCCGTCAAGAAGCTCCCCGATCCCCCGAGGCTAGCGCTTCTGTCGCGCAGGAGTCCCTCGAGTCCGTTGGCCAGGCCATTGACGATCTAGGAAACTCTGTCTTGCGCCGCACCGCCGAGATCATCTCTCACGGTAAGGAGGATCTTCTCGTTGAGGATGGACACCCTTCCGATTCCTCATAGCAGACAAACCCTTCTTCGAAGAGATATAGTAGAGTTGAGGCGTAGGTGCTTGCGATCCAAGAGAATCCGGCGGCTTTCACGGACGAGCCCGAGGATGGGGATGAGTTCAAGAAATGTCTTATTTATTTGTTCTTTGATTTCCTTCCTTTATTGTCCAACATGTAATCAGGTTCATAAACAATAATTTTAAGGATATTGTTATGATCTTTGGAAATCTTAGTTATACTTGTAGATTAGGTAGGACATGGTAGCCCTCAGTCATTTGCCAACCTTATTTGCTGTGGATTTAAATCAGTTTGATGACTAGTTAATTTTTGTTTACCTAACAAATTTTTAGCTTGTTGTACCCACTGTCTTCAGCAATATGCTTCAGTACCAGTCATCACTTTCTGATGTTCTATGAGGTGGATGTGTGTGTTCGCTTTCATTTAAGTTTTTATGAACCTTTCCCCTTTTTCTTTTGACAGTAAAGAGAGGCTATGTGGGTGCTTTGTTTCTGTACAAATGATGTTAATGGTTCTTTTTATGTGATGTCTTTCTCTTCTTTCTCGTGGATACGGAAATGGACCGTCAAGAAAGTCAACTCACAGCAGGTAACTATACTGTTTTCCTTCATCATGTATTCATGTTCTCTTAGAAAACTTATATTGCATGATTCTTAATTTCTTATACTTTCCCTTTATTTTCCATATACACTTTTAGTTATTTTCTCTATTTGTTACTGCATTCAAGATACATGTTTTCTTCATTGCACTTGTGTATTATGATTCATCTGTGATTTAATATGTCTAGGAAAAAACAATATTTTGAACAAAGGAAACAACAACAACGGGTGCCTGGTCTAGAGAATGATTCTGCAAGAAACAAACGCACCAAGTACTATGAGGAGCCGAGGTCACTAGGCATTCATAGTTTGATAAATTTGGAAGCTGTTGCTTGGCAAGGGTACCCGAATCAGGCCAATGGTAAGTTTGATTCTACATATATGCTTATATTGCATTCTCTAAATTATATTGTATCTGAGACATTTAAAATTGTGCTGATGTCAATTAGGCTCTTCTTTACATGAAACACTTTGTGTTTACAAACCAAAATTATGCCTGAGAAATTCTGTATCAGTTCCCCATCATCTGTTAGTTGATGCAAGTGCCTTTAGGTTTTCATGGGTTTCATATGGTTTCATCGGACTTTCCTTATTTATTAGCCTCAAAACACAAAATTGTTGTTATTCACTTTGTTATTTACTCCAAGTAAAGATATCCCCATCATATACTTGTTTTGATTGCCCAAGCATGGTATTTAACCAGCAGGATTCCTTTAAATTCTATTTGTCATAAATCACTTACATTTACATTATAGTGGCCCAGTGATTGGTGGCCCACAAGTGAAATCTCATACATCAAAGATTTCCCCTACAATCGTATTGAAGAAAATCATTAGCAGATATTCTCATGATTCACATGAAGCATGTAAGTCAAGGCATTTTCACTCACTAGCTATAATTGTAGAAGTAGTATGGTATATGACTTATTTAACTTTGACATATGATGTTCTCCATAATTATTCTCAAACTGATATCTCTGTTGGCAAGGCCTCTTCTCCGGAAGGAGGGCTTGCCACCAAATCCTATGTGCCAATCTAGGATCTCAAAAGTAACTTTCTTGTCAAGTCTGACGAAACAAAATATGTTGATTCCTATTTCATGAGTCTGGTTGCCTGATTGCTGTTTGATGTATTTTTAGGTCTTGAAGCAACTAGTATATCTCCGAAGAAGTGAGTTTCACAATTTTTTTTTATTAGTTTTTGCTTTTATATTTCCAATGACTAAAAAAGCTTTGTCATATGTATCTGGCAGATTGCCTGAAGCCAATGTTTCTAACAATGTATCACCTGCCAATGGAGTTAGTTCAGATATTGACAGGGTGAAGCCACTAGAATGCCCTAGTAAATCCCTACCCATCGACGTTGGTAGTGTACCAAATGGTGAAGTTCAAACTGGTGAATGCAAAACTTGCTTGGAGGTTTTATTGCAGTGATTTTTGAAGTGTATCATGTTTCAAGGGTTATAGTATTAAGGATTTTTTGAAAAAAAATACTTAGAAGAGTTAGAGCATTTGTGAGAAAATTTAATTCTTCATGCAGATATAATATTTTATTGCATTTTGATATTTTTTTGTCTTATTCTTTCCAGAAGTTTTAGTTATTGACTTCTCAATGATGATAGACCAAGAAATGATTTCAAAGAATTTTCCAGAAGGTTCACATATTGCATTTTCTATAGAAGGTATTTTTTTCCATCATTCAGAAATTCAGCTAATATGCACAGTTCTTGACTTTTGATATAATTTTTTCACTGTTAATTTGAGGAGGAAGTCCATGCATACTCTAAAGGAGATAAACCAGATGGTGTTAGAGGGCTTAAAATGAGGAGATGCCCTTCTTAAGCTCAAACAGAAGAGGAAATTGAAGATGATGAATTGGAAGCGGGAGGTATGCGCAAATTGCTTGATGGTATGAAGTGATGTTTTATATTAGTTTTCTCTTTGATTCTGCACTTGTTTTGAATAAAATGTGTTTGACTAGATTTTTTCCTAGAAGAATGAAACTTTTGCTTAGGTCTTTTATTACATTAGTTCTGAAGTTTGTAACGGCATTTGTATCTTTACTTGTTTTGGATAATATTGTAGTATTTTTTTAGCTTTATTTTGGTCTTGTTTTGGTATCAATCTTGTTTCTTTGTTTAGTGTGAGGTTTCAACAAATTTTTTTCAGTTTTTCTTTTCCTTTGTCTCCATGATTTTTTGTAAGACAAAATTCTTTCCTTGAAGTTCCTGACAACAAGTAATGATTGACAAATGACAATGATTTGGGCCATAGTGAAAGAGTTTTGTCTCTTGATCTTTGTTTTTCCATTTCCATCTGTTGAGTAATTCCTGTTGGGTTGCCTTTTTATGTGCTTTGAACACTTGGAATTTCAATTTAAGATCTTCTCGCTTGTTATCCTTAGAACAAGTTTGGAAAATTCACAAATTCTGGTGCTTTTATACATATTAAAAACCCAATGAAATCTCCGCCATGCATTGACTGTTTTGCTGGCCTTAATTATCATTTGTGTTTGTTCACCCGTGAGCAGTTTTACACTTTTTTCCATTAGCTTTCTATGGTATTATATGGAGTAAATATGAAGATATGTACATATAAACAAAAATATGAAGATAAATACATATATACACATAGATGCATACATATACAAATAATAAAATTTTAGAAGTTTACTTGCAAGTATTATATGGAGAATGTGATTGTAGGGAAATGAGACAAAAGCGTGTTGCATCATTTTCCCGTCCATCTACCAGGCATGTAGCCCCACATCCTAGGCAAACTACAAGTTCTCGAGGCACACAGTTTTCAACCCAGCATTAAGATAAAGGTGTCAACAAAATTACAACAAAATAAATGTGACATTTTTGGATTGTTATTTTGGGATTTATATCTTTTTAATGTCATATTAGATGTTTGAACAATTATATCTTATATTAGATATTTTTCTATTGTACAATTTGTTTTAAAAATTATTGTAGACGTTGTTGCAATGTGTTGTGAATTATTTTAAATTGGAAATTAAAACAGGTTTGCAAAATCTCTTCCAAAAATTGTTGCAAATATGTGTAAAAAATCTCACACTATTGCGACACATTTTGCGACATATAATCTGTTTGTAACACAATTTCCAACCGTCAAAATGTGGACAAATTTCTAACAGTCAAAATGTGGCGCAAAATTGTCGCAAAAACGTCACACAATTGCGACACATGAAATATGTTGGGTTAAATTTTTTGTAGGTCACTAAGTTTTAGACTTATTTCATTAAGGTTACCATATTTCAATTTGTACCAAAAAGGTTACTAACTTTCGATTTTTTCTCTGGGAGGTTACTCGCGAGTAACCATATCATTTCGGCTGACGTGGCTACCGGAATTTGCACAGTCAGCATTACTGTGCCACTCACCATGATGCTATGTCACCCATATGGCTAGGTAATGGGGATTAAATTTTTGGTAGGTTACTAAGGTTTGGAATTGTTTCATTAAGGTTACCAAGTTTCAATTTGTATCAAAACAGTTACTACAATTTGATTTTGTTTCTCCGGCAAGTGACCCGCGAGTAACCACATCCATCCTGCTGACGTCTCGACCAGAAAAAACACAGTCAGCCTGATGAGGCCACGTCACCAGGTGGCAAATGCTGATGTGGCACCTGGTGACGTGGTCTCATCAGGCTGACTGTGTTTTTTCCGGTCGACACATCAGCAGGATGGATGTGGTTACTTGCGGGTCACCTGTCGGAGGAACAAAATCAAATTCTAGTAACCGTTTTGATACAAATTGAAACTTTGTAACCTTAATGAAACAAGTCCAAACCTTAGTAACCTACCAAAAATTTAACCCTTTATTTTGCCACCTCAGCATCTTAGTAAGTGGCACAGTAATGCTGACTGTGCAAATTCCGGTAGTCACGTCAGCAGAAAGGATATGTTTACTCGCGAGTAACCTCCCGGAGAAACAAAATCGAAAGTTAGTAACTTTTTTTATACAAATTGAAACATGGTAACCTTAATGAAATAAGTCTAAAACTTAGTGACCTACCAAAAATTTAATCCGAAATATGTTGCAAAAAAATGTCGCAAATCGTTGCAAAACTAATTGCAAATATTGCATTATCAAATCATTGACCGCGACGATTTTTGCTACGGTCTACGATGTGTCGCAAAATTTGCGACACATTATGAAAAAATGCCCCAAAAATTTGCGACATCTGAAATGCGACACATTTATGTGTGTCGCAATATATGTCGCAGATTGTATTTTGCGACACATTTATGTGTGTTGCAAAAATATGTCGCAAATTTAGTTTTTGTTGTAGTATATTACAGAGTTGGTAATAGTCAGTATTATATTCAGTTGTTTATTTATTTTCTTTGGGTAAGATACTTGGAAATATTAAGAATAGATGCTGCCACGATTATTTAAGATGGAGAAAATACGGTTAAATTAGTTATAGTAATTAAATTTAACAGCTGATTTATAAAATAGACGTTGTAAATTTCTATAGGGATTGATTTTTAAATTAGTCATTATAGATTATCACCCTCATCACATATACAATGGTTAATTTGTACATCAGTCGCAATAAATATATTTTTAGAAGCAAAGTTTTGAATTAGCTACTATAAATATAGTTTTATTTATTATTTTTAACAATAGTTTTTATAGCCGCTCATACATTGTGACCATAGAAATTAAATTTTAAAAATATCTTGTGGTAGAAACGTTATCTCCTCTTCTATTTATCATTTATTAAAATAAAATTAATTCTCACAAAAATTTTTCTCACAATATTTTATTTTAAAAAACTATTAGAGACTTTCGATTATTAATTATTATTTTTCAAAAAAAGTTAATTATACATCATATTTAAAACATTCCACCTAATGAAATTATTTTAAAAGAGTTTGAATCAACATTGTTTCAAACACTATTAATATATGTAAATTTGTTACCAAAATTTTATATTATATTAAAATATAATTATTTTCATATGAAATGATTGGTTAGTGCATCAGTAGCAGGATATATATATATATATATATATATATATATATATATATATATATATATATAATTGGAGATACAATTTTTTAATACATTATTAAAAGTCAACATTGACATTTGAAAAAAAAATTATAATGCACACCCTTATTCCACACATGTGTTAGGGTTAAATTGTCAAAAGCATTTAAAGGTGAAATAAAAAATTTGCTTAAATAAAACTTCTTAGGGGCTACTTGAAAACAATATTTCTATTGTGGAGATTTTTAAAACCCCAATAGAATTAGTGGTTGTTTAGTTGGCGGTAATGTAAAAACATTGGCAAGTGTTATGTGGTAATATGAGAAATATTACTATGTTTGGATTAGGACCAATGGTAATGTTGATGGTAATATATAAGAGATTACTGTAAGGGTTGATGACCTTACACTTGGTCAGCGGGCATACAGTATCATATAGGCCAAGCCACGAGGGCGCACAGCTGCGTGGATTTGGTAGCGCGTGCGGTTGGCGCGACGCGTGTGTTGTGTCGGGACCAAGGGCGGGTGGAATATCCCGCATGATCATAGGCTGAGACCGTGAGGCGCGCACGCATTGGACCGTGGGCGTGTGCGTAACCGATGAGCGCGTGGGGTAAGGCGCGTCCATACCAAGAGTCAAGTGTCGCGGGACTTCATCATGTAGAGTGTTGGATCTCTAGCAAGTCTAGGCGGGGTGGGACACTTGATCAGGCCGGGTGACTGAGAGCTGATTCCGGATCTGACAAGGCTTTACACAGGAGTATGCAAGTGGGCACGTGGTCGGGAGCGTTGCCGAGCCAGGGGCGAGGATGGCACGCGGTATTACTGCGCGTGACCGGTACTGCTGCGCGCTGTAACCAAGGGTGGCTGGTTAAAGCTACAGTCGAGTCAGAGGACACTGCAAGCTAAGTGAAGTCAGGGAATTCACGCCAGACCGGTATTGGGCATGGGGTTCAATCAACTTTGGATTTGGGGTACCTCTTGTATTAGGGTCAAATGAGTCTTTGGGAGAAGACAAGGCCACTTGGTGTTGGTTTTGGCCATGGTTGTAAACATTTCTCAATTTAAGAGAGTTTTATGTTTTTCTCTCTTAAAATGGGTCTCATGTGTCGTGTTTCTCGTACCGAGGGGTTTTCTGGTTTTTTTTGCTTCTTATTATTTTCGCTGTGCTTTGTACTGCAAACAGGAATTCACTAACTGTTCTTGCAAGGAAGGCTGACCTGTCGCTATGGTGCATGTCAGGTGCCGCATGGCCGAAGGTGATCGGTTGAGGCCATGACAGCTGGTATCAGAGCTACGAGTTTGTGGCTTGAAGCAAAGCTCGAGAAGACACACAGGTGAAGACGGTGGAGATGGCGACTAGCAAGAATGATCGTTTGGATCGCCTTGAGGAGACAGCGGAACGATTGGAGAACGTCGGGAGTGTCGATGATCAGCTCGAGAACCTGTCGAAGATGGTGGAAGATCGCGCCAGTGGATATCGCGAGAGCCAGATGACTGTTGAAGTTCTGAAGATGACTGTGGAAGTCTTGAAGACGAGGGTGCAGTCGCTGGAGGCCGAGGTCGGCCAACTCAATGAAGCTAGCGCTTCACTGGTCTCGTGGGAGGCGCCCATGGGAGTGAAGGTCCCCGAACCTTCCCCATTTGATGGCGCACGGAGTGCCAAGACACTGGAGAACTTTCTTTGGAACGTGGATCAGTACTTTAAGGCTGCAACAGTACCGGGCCATGAGCAAGTTCCGTTGGTCGGGATGTACCTTACTGGCGATGCAAAGCTATGGTGGCGAACTCGTCAGCAAGAAGACGCTCAGGCGGGTCGGACAAGTTCCAACTCGTGGGTCGAGTTGAAGAAGGGGAATTGCGGGAGCAATTCTTGCCTGGCAACACTGCTTGGGTAGCTCGTACAAATCTGAAGAAGCTACGGCAGACAGGCACTGTCCGGGTGTACGTGAAGGAGTTTTCATCCTTGATGCTGGATATCAGGGACATGTCCGAGGATGACAAGTTGTTTAACTTCCTTACGGGACTCCAGAGTTGGGCCCAGATCGAGGTACGGAGACAGGGCGCGAAGGACCTCACCTCCGCGACCATAGCAGCTGAAGCACTGGTGGACTTGCGAACCTTACTCGGTGGAGAGGGTGAGAAGGCGAAGTTCAAATCCAAAGGCAAGAAGCTAGTGTAGAGAAGGGCCGGAGATGGGTTCCAGAGTAGGAAGTCCAACGGCCAGGCTAGATGGAATAGACCCAGGAATGATAGGAAAGCAGCGAGTGGTTCTGGCAGGACAAGTGGATGTTTTATCTGCACTGGACCACATATGGCAAAGGATTGCCCTAAACGCGAGAAGTTGGCCGCGTTTAGAAATGCACCAGAAAGCGACTCGGAGGACCCAGCAAGAGTGAGTCCTTTACAACTGTTGGGTGCCTTGAAGACTGTCAAGGGTGACGGAGCGGTGAATTCTCTGATCTATGTGGAGCTGACCCTGAATGGGAATTCCATACAAGGGATGGTGGATACAGGCGCAACTCACACTTTTATCAGGAAGGATGTGGCGACTCGGTTGGGACTGAGCGTGGGGACGCACACGAGCCGAGTGAAAGCAGTCAACTCCCAGGCACTGGCGGTAACTGGGAAGATCTCTGGCGTAACCGTTCACATGGGTGGATGGCAAGGGAAGATTGATCTACTGGCGGTCACATTAGATGATTTTGAGTTGATAGTGGGGATAGAGTTCCTCAAGTCTGTGAAGGCCGTTGTTGTTCCACATTTGGGTGGTCTTCTTATAATGGATGAGAAGAACCCATGCTTTGTAGCGGGAGTGGCTGCAAAGGAGAAGAAAAGGGAATGAACCGATGCTTTCTGCGCACCAGGTGGTGCAAGGGCTGAAACATGGAGAGCCCACATATATTGCTATTTTATTAGAAGTGCAGGATGATCTGGTGAGTGATCTACCCTCAGCTGTGGCTGAAGTCTTGACGGAGTTTCAAGATGTGATGCCGCCGGAACTACCCCGTGAACTCCCACCCCGGCGTGCAATAGATCACCAGATTGAGTTGATGTCGGGCTGCAAACCCCCTGCCCAGGCTCCCTATGTCACACTTGGAGTTGACAAAGTTGAGGATATAACTCACGGCGCTTGATAATGGCTTCATTTAGCCATATGGCGTGCGCTGGTGTTGTTCCAGAAGAAGTGGGAGAGCTCTCTTCGACTGTGCGCGGACCACCGAGCTTTGAACAGAACACGGTGTTTGTAGTGAATCCTATGGTGGATCACATTGTTCACTTGAAGCAGGGATTATCAAGATGGAGGGAGAGACAACTGTATGTGAAGTTGGAGAAATACCATTTCTCCAGGTGAAGTCCGTATGGTCGAGCTAAGGTGGCGGCGATTTTGGACTGGCCTGCACCGTCCAAGTATGGGCCGAGAGGCAGCAGGCTGCTTTTGACAAGATCAAGAGTGCAATTACAAGTGAACCAGTCTTAGCATTGCCCAACTTCGAAGAACCTTTTGAGGTGCACACCGATGCCTCAGACAAAGCCGTTGGCGGTGTCCTTGTTCAGAACGGGCATTCGGTGGCGTTCGAGAGTTGGAAGCTCAAAAACGCGGAGCAGCGCTATTCGGCGCATGAGCGGGAGATGATCGCCGTTGTTCATTGCTTACAGGTATGGAGAGTGTACCTGCTAGGCACCAAATTTCTTGTCAAAACAGATAATATTACCAATATATTCTTTGCTAGTCAAAAGAAGCTGTCGGCTAGACAAGCTCGTTGGCAAGAGTTCTTGCAGGAATATGACTTTGAATGGCAGCACAAACCGGGGAGGCACAACCAGGTGGTGGATGCGTTGAGTCGCAAGCAAATGGTTGAGTACGTGGCTGCGTTGGCGCAAGTGGAGAATGACTTGCAAAGTCGTATTGAGGAGGTAGCAACGACGGACAGTCAGTATGGAAAGCTGATTAAAGATGTCCAAGGCGGAGTCGTGCGCAAGTACTGGGTGGAGAATGGCTTCTCTACGCCAAAGGCAACAGACTCTATATGCCGAAAGGAGCGCCTTAGAGAGCATCATGATGTTCCATAGGCGACACATCCCGGTCGTGAGCGAATGAAGGCCTTGCTCACCAGATATTATTATTGGCCGGATATGGGCGAAGACATTGAAACATATGTGAAGACTTGTTTCGTGTGCCAACAAGACAAGTCGGAAAGAAGACGGGAGGCCGGTCTTCTCCAGCAGTTGTGTATTCCGGAAAGGCCATGGGCGTCGATTTCCATGGACTTTATCACCGGATTTTCTAAGGTGGAAGGGATGTCGACAGTGATGGTGGTCGTGGACCGATTCACAAAGTATGCGGTATTCATACCCGCACCGGTAATGTGTTTGGTAGAGGTGGCTGCTGAGCTGTTCCTGAAGCATGTGGTGAACCACTTTGGGGTACCGGAAGACATCGTAAGCGATCGAGATGCCCGCTTTATTGGGCGGTTCTGGACGGCGTTGTTCGGGTTGTTGGGCACAGAGTTGGAGTTTTCAACAGCAAATCATCCGCAAACGGATGGATAGACGGAGAGGATCAATGCTCTGTTGTAAGAGTATCTCCGGCACTATGTTTCGGCTTCGCAGAAGAATTGGCTAAGTCTGCTTGATGTGGGGCAGTTTAGCTACAATCTTCATCGGTCTTTATCAATGGAAAAGAGTCCGTTTGAGCTTGCATATGGATACCAACCTATTACTCCTTCAGAGGTGGCGAAGAGGAGGACAAGAGGGAAATGTACTGCCGGGTATCATTTTGCTATTGATCGGCAAGAGATGATGGAGAGTGCTCGGGATAGCCTCGCTAAGGCGGCTCACCGGATGAAGAAGTATGCAGATCAAGGGAGATGTCCTTTGGAGTTCCAAGTAGGGGACAAAGTTTGGTTGAAGCTCACTCCACAGGTGTCGAAGAAGTTACATCGGAAGGATGTACACAAAGGCTTAATCGCGAGGTATGATGGGCCTTTCACTATTGTCCAGTTGCAGGGCAACGTGGCATATCGCTTGGATCTCTCCGATCGGCTGAAACTCCATCCAACTTTTCATGTGAGTTTCTTGAAGCCATGCCACGAGGACCCCACGGATCCATCGAGGGCGAAGAAGAGTTGGGCTCCGCCGACTAGTCGCAAGGAGTTCAGCAGGATGGCTGAGCGGATCCTAGACCGAAGAGTAGAAGATCAAAGCAAGAAGAACCGCAGGGTGTTCTTTCTTGTCCAGTGGAAGGACTTGCCTATGTCGGAGGCAAGCTGGGAGCATGATACTACTCTTTGGCAGTTCGAGGAGTTGGTGGAAGACTTCTTGAGTTCAAGACCGACGAGGACGTTGCGTTCAACTAGTGGGGGTGGTTTGTAAGGGTTGATGACCTTACACTTGGTCAGCGGGCATACAGTATCATATAGGCCAAGCCACGAGGGCGCACAGCTGCGTGGATTTGGTAGCGCGTGCGGTTGGCGCGACGCGTGTGTTGTGTCGGGACCAAGGGCGGGTGGAATATCCCGCATGATCATAGGCTGAGACCGTGAGGCGCGCACGCATTGGACCGTGGGCGTGTGCGTAACCGATGAGCGCGTGGGGTAAGGCGCGTCTATACCAAGAGTCAAGTGTCGCGGGACTTCATCATGTAGAGTGTTGGATCTCTAGCAAGTCTAGGCGGGGTGGGACACTTGATCAGGCCGGGTGACCGAGAGCTGATTCCGGATCTGACAAGGCTTTACACAGGCGTATGCAAGTGGGCACGTGGTCGGGAGCGTTGCCGAGCCAGGGGCGAGGATGGCACGCGGTATTACTGCGCGTGACCGGTACTGCTGCGCGCTGTAACCAAGGGTGGCTGGTTAAAGCTACAGTCGAGTCAGAGGACACTGCAAGCTAAGTGAAGTCAGGGAATTCACGCCAGACCGGTATTGGGCATGGGGTTCAATCAACTTTGGATTTGGGGTACCTCTTGTATTAGGGTCAAATGAGTCTTTGGGAGAAGACAAGGCCACTTGGTGTTGGTTTTGGCCATGGTTGTAAACATTTCTCAATCTAAGAGAGTTTTATGTTTTTCTCTCTCAAAATGGGTCTCATGTGTCGTGTTTCTCATACCGAGGGGTTTTCCGGTTTTGCTTGCTTGTTATTATTTTCGCTGTGATTTGTACTGCAAACAGGAATTCACTAACTGTTCTTGCAAGGAAGGCTGACCTGTCGCTATGGTATCAGAGCCTTGTTTAATCCTTTTGGAATTAGTTATTATGGAGGTTTGTGGCTAAAATCTTTACTGGGTTTTTCTAATAAACTATAGCTCTATGATGGGCTAGGATTTTGGTTAACTTCTTTTCTTTCTTTTTCTTTGGTTTATTTAGATTGATACTTAGGGGCCGTTTGGGTCCCGGATTGTGAATGGAAAGGAGTGAGGGAGTAATGGAAATAAAAGGGAGTGGAAGAGGATTGAGAATGAAAGATATGTTTGGTTGGTAAGGTATGAGAGGGTAGTTCCTTGGGAATGGGAAAAGTAAAAATAAAAATGAAGTAACTTGATTTTTATACCCTTGAAACAAGTAAATAATATTTTATATAAAATAAAATGTTAAGTTAAATAACGACTATTTTTAATTATAAAAATATTTTGAATATCATTATTTTTAATTTTATAATTAAATATTTGAATTAAATATATTGACTTTTAATTATTATTTATTATTAAAACTATCTATTTAATTATTATTTGATTTGTATTATTATTTTAATTATTAATTATTATATTTGAATAAAATTATTATTTGGGAAAATTGATGTTCACCTTTCGTGAATTTCAAAACTGGCCAAAAACCCCTTCTTTTTTTTGCACATCCCGGACAGCCCCTCCGTTATAGTTTGGTTCCCTTCTACCCCCGTCTGTCACATGAGAGGGGTCCGTGTTATGAAAATCCATTTTTGCCCCTGCAAATGGTGGCAAAAAACCCCGCCCGATCACATCATGTCATCTCTCACATTTACGCATACATATGTGAGCTTTTTCCCCCTTAATGGTTTCTTGTTCGCATAGAGAGCTTATAAGGCGAATTACATATTTTTGTTCTTGTTCTCTTTTTCCTTCTGCTAAGTTGGTTTTTGAATTTGAATTCCTCCGGTCACCCGATATTATGGACAGTTTTTGTGCCATTGCTAGATACAACGGGGAGGGACGAGTGCTGACGTTCACCGCGTCAACTGAATGGGCGTCAGTGTTAGGTGAGATTTGTGAGCGCTGGGGTCTCGATGTTTGTCGCGCGAGGGTGAAGTTCATCACACCCGATGGACATAATACGGTTTGCCCAATAGAGAACGAGGTCGACTTCCAGCGCATGTGTCATGTGTTCTCCATCCTCAAAGGCGGTGTAGTCGATATGGTTGTCGAGATGGATGACGTGCCACGGCAGCCTTCTGAAAACGAGTTATTGTCGTGGTAATGCGTTGTTCTAAAACAATTATGCAGTTGTACGTCAGTTAGTGTTTAATACTACCATTATCTGTATTAAAGAATGAATTATCCGTTTAAATTTGGAGTCTCCGATTAATTTATAATGTTTCTGTTTAACCTATCATATACCGTTTACATTATTACATCTCTGTTTAACTATGTCTGTTAACGTGTAAATATTAACTTCTGCGTTTAACTAAGTGGAGTTTATGCTTAAATTCTGATTGTTTGCGTTTGAACTGAAGTGTTGGCAGACATTCGGAATCTGGGAGCGCTTCTGTCCCACCACATGGCGACCCGGATGGTGTCGCATGCCTGCCATCGTCATCAGATCAACATGAAGTGTTGTCGTTGGACGTCGGACAACGTTTTGATGGCGTTGAACATTTCCGAGATACACTTCGCAATTTTGCTATCAGTCGGAATTTTGATTTCAAATTCGTGAAGAACGAAAAATACCGGGTCACTGTGGAATGCGCGGCCGGTGGATGTCAATGGCGCGTTCACGCATCAAAGGAATATAATAGAATTACCTTCAGAATCAAGACAATGGACTCGACGCACACCTGCGGTGGTGGAATTGGCTCGGCGTCACACCCGAAAGCGTCCAAAAAATGGGTCAGCGCACGAGTGATTCAGAAGCTGAAGGACCGGCCCTTGTACAAGGCCATCGACATTCAGAAGGACATGTTGCGGGAGCATGGTGTCCACATTCCATACAAACAGGCTTGGCTGGGAAAAGAGCATGCCCGGGTGATCCTCGACGGCAGCGACATCTCCAGCTACGATCTGTTGCTTTGGTACATCCATAAGGTGGCTGAGACAGACCCCGGCAGCATCGCGTTTGTGGAAAGAGACGGTGAGCGTTTTAAACGTGCGTTCTTCTCTTTCAGCGCATGCATTTTGGGGTTCAAGCGGGCATGCAGGCCGCTGCTGTTTGTCGATGGTACTCACATCCTTGGAAAGTATCGGGGTACTCTCTTGGGTACCACAGGCAAGGATGGGAATAATGGCTTCTTCCACGTCGCCTTCGCTATTGTCGACAACGAGACCGACGCCAATTAGACGTGGTTCATTTCCAAATTAGGTGATGCTTTATACGACGAAGGAGACTACCAAGAGACAACTACATTCGTTTCGGATAGGTCAAAGGGCCTTGTGAACGCTGTTGCGAGAGTTTTCCCTTCATCCTCGCACGCGTACTGCCTTCGGCACTTGGAGACCAATTTTACGAAAGCCAATGGCAGAGTTGGGAAGGCATTGAGGGAGGAGTGCTGGTCCATATGCTTTCGTATAGCGTGGGCAACGGCGGCTAAAGAATTCGATGACACCGTCAATGAACTGCGGGCCGCATCACCCGAAGTGTTTCAGTGGTTGATTCACAAATCCGACATGTCACACTGGTCGAATTATCTGTTTAAAGGTGACCAATGGGGCGAAATGTATTCGAATGTAGCTGAGTCGTTCAATGCGTGGATCAAAGAAGCTCGACACCTACCGGTAACGAAAATGGTCGACGCTATAAGGTATTCGAAGTTTAAATACATGTAACGCTTAAGCTTACCCGTTACCCTTTAATGTTCGTTATCTGTGTTTAGCATGCACTGTCCGCAGTTTGATACCGTCGTCGGTGTTTAACATTCACATTAACCGTTTAGTCCGGTAGAATCCTGTGTAAGATAACAAATGTAAATATCATTCTCTCTGTTTAAATATCGTCGTATATGTTTTTCTTCTTCGATCTTTAGTTTATTACTGTTCTATTTACTCCGATGTAGTTGTGTTTAAATATTCATATATTCGCGTAACTTTCTTTAAGATATCCGATATTCGTTGTGCAGGTACAAGCTGATGCGCATGTTATGCACTCGCCGTGAGCAAGCGAACAAATGGGAGACTTTCTTATGCCCGGACATACATTCAAAGGTTGAGACGCTTGTGCAGGATAGCCGAAGTCTTCACGTTGCTCGCTGTCTCGGTGATCGTTACGAAGTGATTGACCAGTGCAGTAACTCTGTAGACCTTGCCAGTAGAACTTGCTCATGTTTATGGCATCCCGGGCAAACACGCTTGCGCTGCGATATTGCTGACGGACAGCAATGTTCATCGTTTTATTAGCGATCACTTCACCGTCGACACTTACAAGTTGGCGTATAAGGAAGCTATATTTCCCATACCCGACAATGAGAGGCCCACGGACAACAATCGAGATCTGCTTTTGCGGCCGCCTGTGACGAGAAGGCAACCTGGGCGTCCTAGACGAAGGAGGATCGAGTCGCAAGCGTTTGATGTCCGCGAGTTACATTGCAGCCGCTGCCACGCGTCCGGTCATAATCGTAGAACTTGCAATGAAAGTGTTGCCGATTAGGCTTCGTAAAAGGATAATCTTTAAAGAGCACACATTTATTTGGTTATGACGCCCTGATATTTAAACACAGAATAACCGAATTTCGTTGTATGCACTGAATTTTTAATCGCATAAACCTAATGTTAAATGGTGACACAAATTGAAGCGTACGATGTGAATGTTGAACGGGAAATCTTGGTAATAAACGATAACCAATAACGTTAAACAGGCACATCGCTTGTTGTCATTCTTTTGTATTTGAACTTCGGGAACGAATGTAAGATTGTGACGCATAAACAGAGACGTTCTATTTAAACAGATACGGCGGCGAGTTTTACACATCTTCGGCGAAATGTTTAACGGAGACGTTATATGGTACACATAGTGGTTAAAATGTTACACACAATGCTTGATATTTGAAGAGTTCATTGTGAGTTTAAAGCATGTATTGAGTCCGAATTAATGACGACAAGACGTCATTAATTCGAAATCCCAGTACGAATGCTAATTCATTACTATTTATTGGTGCAATTACATTTGAATTCAAATTCCACACGTAAGCATCAATGCACGGACTACGTTAGGCGAACTTCCGTCCCCTAGACTTCTATTTAAACAATAAACGGAAATCAAAGGCACACCCACATATTACACACAGAGAAAGAAGTATGTACAAGTCCCTTCTCAACGAGCTCTGCCAGAGAACCCGCCGGCCGTCGCTGAAGTACTCAACCGTGAGGGAGGGCCCCGACCACATCCCCGCCTTCTTGGGCACGGTGACGGTTGATGGGACCACTTTTTACAGCCCTTACCCTGCGAAATCAGCGAAGGACGCCCAGAACACTGCGGCCGAGGTGGCGTACAGTGACCTCCGTATTCTATACCCTGCGAGGATGAATACGCCTCCCGCTGCTACCGCCGATCGATTATGTGGAGGTAAGTCATACCGTAAGATTTCTGCGTCCATGTTTGAGAAATTTATTTATTTTCTAAATTGCAGTGCCTCGCACCACAACGCCTTCAGATGCAGCGCCTTCACTCACCCGCGAGCACTCCAACAGCGAAGAGTTGGAGTGCTTTCTGGAGGACATGCTCGTCGAACTTGCGGAGAAGGAAGTCGTCCTCTCCGAAAAATTCGACCGAATAAGAATCCGCACGGCCCAAGTGAAGAAGCTGATCCAGGGACTGAAGCCGAAATGATAATGTTTTTTTCAGTTTTTAGATGTATAAATTAGTATGCCTACGCTGGTTGTAATAGAACTCCGTTTCAACTAAAAATTTTTTGAAGGAAAGAAATTTGTTCCCCTGTTATGTTTTGATCTTTAAACCGATACGTGTATATTTGAACATCTGCACTAAATTATAAACGTCGACGTCTGTAAAAGGGGGGCCACAATATTTAAAAAGCGCGAGTGTTTGTAAATAGTGAGAATAGTATTCACACAGAGTCCTCGATGTGTGAAGAAGACAATTCAAACATACACATCGAATGCTAAGTGAAGACGCATGCTAATAAGCAGTGACATACAATGTTAAACAGAGAGAACCCTCGTTCTCGTTCGTCGATAGTTAACCGCAGATATCGATAGTTAAACGGTAAAGTGTAAGGGCAAGTGATGACGGTTATATTTAAACAATGATGAGGAGTTTCGCCCAGTGAATTCGCAGTCATAGATTAAATACCACATTGCTGTTTACAAAATAGGTTCAAAACCAGAAAATTTGCATTGGAAAATGCTGAAACGTCGCATGCATAAATGGAGTTGAATTTACCCTAGTTACGGTATAACGTAGTCAGGGAAACCATGCAATGTGAATTTATTATTAATTACTACAATTTAATGTTGAAATGCGAGTCAATAAAGCGTGAACGTAACCGATGCCATTTACTATATTCCATTTATTTCACCGAAAACCAATGGCTTTTTTTTCACAAATAGTTAGGATTGTATGTAAGCATCAAGCCGAAACAAGATACAGACGCAGATATTATCCACATCCCACAACAATGTTTAAGTCACGTCTAGCTGAATTTTGCCAGATGACACGCCGGCCCTCGCCGGAGTACACCACTCTCCGTGAAGGCCCCGACACCAACCCCGTCTTCCTGGCCACGGTGACGGTCGACCGGACCCCTTTCTCCGGTTATTCATCTGCGGAAAGCGCCGAGCAGGCGAAGAACATTGCTGCCGAGGTGGCGTTCAAGCAGCTGTGTCCTTCAGGCAGCGTGGAGATTACCAAGGCCCTGGTTGCTGACGATGACGTATCTGACGCAGGTACTGCATACTGTAAGACTTGTCAGTTGATTGTAAAAAAAAAAAGAGCCACCTTCCATACGTAAACCTTCAACTATTCATTGCAGGGCCTTCACGACCCGTCGGGGATTACACCAGTGGTGAAGAGTTGGAGTGGGTTTTCGAACACCTGGTCCGTGCACTAAACGCAAAACTTGAATTAATAAAAGATCGAAAGGCACATTTGGAAAAGATGCTCCAAGATTTGAATGACAAGAAAAGGGGGGAGTAAGATTATGTTCGAGTTGATGTGGTTTGTAAATTGCGCCATCTAAATGGAGTTCTCTATATTTAAACAGAGTCGTCTGAATCCAAACGTAATCATTAATATTTAAACAGCGTAATCTATATTTAAACATACAAACCTAAACGGTCATTTTTGTTACTGACAGCGTGAATCATAAGCCAATATTAATTACTTTCACCATTAATTATGAAAACTAAAATCAGTCTGACATCTATCTCAAATTCATGTAATTTCCGTTGCGAGAAGCGTAAGTTGTGGATTTTTGTTAAGCAATTATTGTCACATGGAATGAAATAGCAAACGGAGACTCGTACAATTACACGGGGAGTCTAAAGAGTGAACTGCACGAACTATAATTGAACTGAGCTAACGAAGTTTAAACGGAGAGCAAATCATTTTGGCAGGCCTTTATATTTCAAACTTTACACCGACTGTTAACCAGAGACTATTACCTTTAGCGCACAACTAATATGTTTAAGTTAGGATAATGAATTACATGATAATGAATTACACAAACGTATTTTATTGTGATGACTGATATGTGACAATAGCGACATGAAATTTTTTTACCTCAACGTTAAACGTTAACAATAGCGACAAGTAAAACGAAGGATTCGAAAGTTAAACGTTATTCTTAATGTGAACGGTAAGTCTTAAAGTTAAACAGATACGTAAACGGGGGATAGACATTCTGAGTAATACATGCATTCGACGAAGTGTGGTGAGTTAACATTGGGAAAGTGTGCATTGGTTAACCCGTCGGTGGGCGTTACTGTTATCTGTTACGATTAATATTGGTTTTGGAATTCAAACGTCGAGTAGTTATTGGCATCAGACTCGAGAAATAGTTCGAACGTCCGTTGAATCCATTTGTATTTAAAGAAGAATCGGAAACAAGAAACGCACCCAGATATTACTCGCAGATCTAACAGTATGTATGTGCCAATTCTCAACGCGTACTGCGAGAAGACGCACCGCTCCACGCCGGTGTACTCCACAACCAGGGAAGGCGCCCCGGGCGCCTCTGCTTTCGTGGCCTCAGTCACGGTGGATGGGACCACGTTTTCCAGCCGCAGAACAGAGAGAACAGAAGAGGCAGCCCAGAACATTGCTGCCCTGGTGGCGGTCTACGCGCTATGTCCCGCGTATCTTAGGACGAGGGGTGCGCCCCCCGCTGATGTCGATGGTGTAACAACTGGAATTACTGCATATCGTACGGTTCAGCTATGCGTCTTAAGAAATATTTCTCTAAATCGTTGATGTCTTCTTTGCAGGGGCGATGACCTATCCCCGGGAGCGGTTCCTGGAAGATTTGGTCAGGGATCTGACGGAAAAAGCAGCATCTCTCTCCGCAGAACTCGAGCGAGTGGTATCCCATAAGAGGGATGTGGAGAGGCTGCTCCGGTACGCCAAAATGTATAAAACGGAATGACGGTTTTTGTCCTGCTTAGTGTAGTTTTCATCCATCAAATAAGAACTTTGCTTAATTATGGGAACACTCTCTCATTCCGAAATTTTAAATTCGTTGTTACCCTCTCATAAATGTTAACCGTTGCGGACGCATGTTAAACAGCCACGCATGAAGTTTAAATGGAAAACAATGTTCCTTAAGCAAATACTAACCCTTCGTGCGCATGACATGCACGGTTTAAATAGAGACGGACGCGAGTAAACACTATCATGAAACGTTTCGTAGGGAATGGTAATATTCAATGGGAACGGTGATATTAAACCAGTGACGGCAAATGATAATCACAGAATGCCTTCTTGGCCTGATAATTCTAAAATTTAAACGGATACAACAACACGTAATTGGTGACACACTGTAAAAAATAACTCCGTACTTAAGGACCCATATCGCGGTTGATGAAGACATTTAAAAAGTTACATATAATATGGTCTCTTACCCTTAAAAACAAACAGAGCAACTAGAATAGGGTCTCACCCGTCAAACAATAGCCGCCATATTAAACCGGGACTGTAGTATTAAACATGTAACGAGAAAAGTTAAATAGAGAATACTTTGTTTACCTGATAGCTCTGCATTTTAAACGGAGACAACAACACGTAATGGGTGACATACATTGAGAAAAGAATTCCGTCCTTACGGACCCATAGCGCAGTTGATGGAGACATTTAAAAAGTTATGTATAATAGGGTCTCTCACCTTTAAAAGCAGACAACGGAAGTAGATTACGGTCTCTTTCATTTAACAACAGCCGACATGTTTTAAACAGGGTCATAGGGAGTTAAACGTTCACGACTAATGTCTAAACAAGGAGTGTGCGAACAACCCGGTCCCCTGGTGTTAAACGGTAACGGTGTATATTGCACGGAGATCCGTATTGTTAAAGTGTAACTAAAGTTTTTAATAGTGACAGCGTCATTTTTTACGGAAGTACTTAATTTTATAAAGCAGCGACGACTCTCAATCGGTACCATAAAATTTTAAGCAAAAAATGATTGAATATGAAACAATAACGAACATTATTAGATGTACATTGAAATTTCTGCCATGTCGCTGGCAAAGAATGAATTGAATCAATTGAAATGAAAACAATTTCAACAAAACTGTTTTACTTCCCCACAGCTGGACCCTCCCCGCGTTGCTTGATGCCGGATGCTCGTCCCTCCTTAAGTATGTGGGCAGCGTACTTCAATCTCAGATAGGGGACGTCCGTGTGCGCTATCCGCAGCTTTTCACCGCGGAGCAATTGCTCGATAAACCGCATCACGTAGACGGCGCAGTCGACAGTGCCTTTCTTTTGACGCGGTGTGTCGTCATCGTGAATAAGCGGGTACTGTGCCGTCGCCGTCGTGCCGTACTCCATTTCGAGACAGGTGTTGAATAGTTCCCGCTGTCGCATTATACAAACCGATGTTAGAACAGAAAGCATCTATGTCACTCTGACAATCGAAATCTATATCGCAGAGAGCTTACTATTGCTACCGCGTCTCTATTGTACTCTTCACTTGGGCATGAGGTGTAATGCCTGTACTCTTTCTTGTTATTGTCGAGCACCACGACATCGAAGTGGCCATTCAAGA
Source organism: Dioscorea dumetorum (assembly GCA_902712375.1). Taxonomy (NCBI): domain Eukaryota; kingdom Viridiplantae; phylum Streptophyta; class Magnoliopsida; order Dioscoreales; family Dioscoreaceae; genus Dioscorea; species Dioscorea dumetorum. The sequence goes on from CACTHL010000635.1 coordinate 1,027,733, forward strand.
TTATGGGAAGGATGATGATGTCAACGTCATTGACGACCTTGGTGGCATCTCCGATCAAAGCCAAAGTCGTCTCATGTGCGTCTTCCACCTTCGACATAAACAACGCCAGTGGTCGAGTGATGGAGGCGCGCTTCTTATGAGGATATGGCTTTCTGGTAAGTGTGTCTTGTACGATGCACACGAAGGCGTCCAACACATCATCTGTGACCATCTCTTTCCCGTCGATCAGAACGAATAGGTTGGCCCTGGTGGTGCTGACATAATCATTCCTCCAGACGACGGAACTGCGGTTAAACGGCAACACATGCGATTGATTAATAACACATAGACGTTAAGTGGGAACAACACATACGTAAATGATAATGTATAGTGTTAAACAGTAATATCGTTAGTTAAACGATACATTACTAGGTTATATGGTAACGACTGTAATTAAACGGAAACGCAACAACGTAAATGGGATGATCTCTATATAAACAATAACATCTACACTATCATACTTACTCGTCCATGGGGAAGTTGAGGAAAATCTTGATCAGCTCATTCTTGAATATGTCGAGGCGCGATTGACCAGCGTATTTTTTCTTCGCCGGAACGAAGTCTTTCCGCACTTCTTCGTACTGCTGGTTGGCGAAGGTGACCGATTTCTTTTTTTTCTCGGCGACGTTCCCTTCGCCCCCGGCAACAGCTTTATTGGGATCATCCGTAGATGCTTCTTGCTGTTGCGGGATCGCGCCTACACTGGATGTGGCAATGTCGGTCGGCCGTTCCTCCGTGGGCAGGAGCTCCTCCACAATAGAGGCAACGGTCTTCTCAACCGCGGCCAAGGCAGTCTCATCAAGGGGCGGCACACCCTCGGGTGGTTCTTCTTCTTCAAAGATAGTGGCCACCACCCTCGATGCGCCGTTGTCGGGCGCGGCTGCCGGCTCCACCGCGACGGGAAGTTGCGAAACTTCCTCAGACGCGGCATTGCCAACGGGGTCGACGATCTCCGCCACCGGGGCGGTGAAGTCATCAACTGCAACGGTCTCAACAACCGCATCAGCCGTTGGTGGTGCTGCCATTGTTTCCTCCTCGGCCGGTGGTGGACACACAGTCGGTATAGTTTTCTTCGCCTTTTGTGCAAGCCTCTTCATACGTGGCCTCGTCATACGTGGCCGTCTTGGAATGGCCTTCACGACGAAGTCGTCGTCCCCAATTTCCAACGGCTCATCTGTCCCGGGCACGTCACGTATTTGTCCCGACGGTGCAGCCCTTTCAAATGAATCAAACCTTGCCTCCAATGCCTCAACCCGAGCGACAAGCTTGGGGAAAGCGTTCATCATCACCTGGCATGCCCGCATAAAGGATGTAGTCACGTCGTCGGCTGATGACGTCGGTTGGGCTACCGCGGTCGGGGGGAGTCTGGGGATCCGGGTGACTGTCGTTGTCGCGGCCGATGCGGGTGTTGCCATTGGGCGGGGTAGGTGAGGGCCTATCCGACGCCGAGGGTTGCATGTTGGGCTGGAAGTGGGGGAACCACGTCGGCGCGAACGGATGGAAGGGGCTGGCCTCTCCACTTGCAGTCGTGCAAGTGGTTCCCGCGCAACAGCATCCCTCCGCCAATTGGCCCCAACAAAAGTCTCCTCCTCAGCATTCGCCGGGACCAGCTCAGGAAACTAACATATATAAAGAAAACAATCTCAGACAAATCATTCAATTTGATCCAAAACAAACGTATTTAAACATTTGACATATATACGTAAACGATATGGCACACATTTAAACGGAGTATAACAAGGTTAAGCGATGACACCAAGCGATAAACACAAACTACATTTCTTACACGGATAAGCCTATCGTTAAACATTAACTGCTCTTTGTAAACACATTAACACTGATTTATTACCTCTTTTCCTTCGAGAGCTGACCAACTGGTTTCTATCGTCGCGTGCTTTCGGTAAGTACTTTCGCAGTAGCACAGCACCCTTGGGGTCTTGCCAAAACGGGCTTTTTTGCCGGTTCCGGTCACCTCGTAAAACCAGATGGTCAGCGCGATCGAGCAACCCTTAATGTACCCCGTGTTTACCTTCCTCCCCTCGCATCTGGCTTGCACTCGAGCGGCAGCTTGTGGAACGTCCTCCATAAGCCATTTGTGCGTCGCCTGCGCCCATGCGTACCGCCCCATGCTAGGTAGATCGTAGACATAATCAACGATCCAAGTGGGCACCGAGCATGAGGTATTCGGGAAGAGGATTGTCCCCATGAGGTACGCCATCAAGAGTTTCACAAAATCCTCCTCTCCCCCCTCTGTCCAACAAGACGCTCAAGAGTGCGCCTAATGGCGTCTCTGTGTCTGTCGAAGCTTCTCGATAAATATCTCCCTTCGAAAGCTGACGGTGTCTTCTTCTTCTTAAACAGGACCGCGTCTCCGTCACAGCGCAGACCCAGAACGAGAGCCACATCCTCAGGCCTGAAGCTCAGCAGACTCGCCCCGATCCTGAATTTATTGGTGCGGCCATCGTACCTCTGCAGACGCGAATCGAGAAGGGCCCTCTCTTGGAATACAGCTTCCACCTCAGTGAATGCCGCAAACGGTGTCCTTCGAATGATCTCCCAATGTCGAGAGGTCATGTGGACTTTCAATTCGGCGAAGGTCTCCACCACTGGTGTCAAGTAGCATCTCCCGTTGACTAGGTTTACCGCCATAGTCACAAGACTGCAAAAATGACAACACTTGTTAAACAGATACATCAAACGCTACACAGAGACAAATGTTTTACACGAAAAGCTCAACACTTAAACAGAGCGATGCACCGTTAAACGGAGACAAACTCTTTTAAACACGAACTCATTTATCACACGGAAATCTCTTTTACAAACTGCAACCATATCAAATGGAAGGGGAAACGCACATTGTCGCATTACACAAACAACAACAACCGATATCTCTTTCAATGATCGTGTGCACAGCCGAAAACGCTAAACCCTAAACCCTAAAACTCTAACCCTAAACCAAAACCCAAAACCCAAAACCCTAAACCCTAGAAACCCCAGCCGAGAAATTCCCCCGCACACTAGAACCACGTAAAACAAAACCGACGAATATCTCTGTGTAACAGAGTACTTCATATAAAAGCCTTGCTTTAGACACAGCTTCTGCCATACCTTGAGCTGCAAACTGATGGAAGTGCAGGATACTTGCGCACGGTGGACTGAAGTTACAGAGGACGTCGAAGCAGAGAGAGCTTCGGAGAGGGAAAAGCTGAAGAAAGTTAAGCAAAGAAGAAAAACGAACACTACTCTCTGCCTCTCTTGGGATTCCCATTACGAAAAACCCTCCACTTCCTCTCTAACCGGCTTAATGATTGCACCACGATTTCCCATGCAAGGTAGGGGCAATTCCGTCCGTGAATTTGAAAAGTAACTCCGTTAACCACCGTTTCATTTTTTGGGTGTTTGAAAATCATTGTCTTTAAAAGGAAGGGGTTTTTATGGATTTGGAAATTAACGGGGTGTTTTTGGCCATTTCCCAAACTTTGGGGGTGTTTTTGGCCATTACCAGTTATTATTTTAATTGTTAGTTGTTATTATTTTACTTTAATAATTATTTATTATTAAAATTATCGATTTAATTATTATTTGATTTATATTATTATTGTAATTATTAATTATTATTATTATTTTAATTGTTAGTTATTATTATTTTACTTTAAGTATTATTTATTATTAAAATTATCTATTTAAATATTATTTGAGTTATATTATTATTTTAATTGTTAGTTATTATTATTTATTTCATTATTATTTAGTATTAAAATTACATATTTAATTATTATGTTAATTAATTATAGCTTTACTTAATAAATAAGTGGCAAATTAATAATTTCACTATCAAGGAGTGGAGGAGGAATGAGCAATCCTCTCAAAATTGGGAGGATTGCCACTCCCCATTCAATCCCCTATCATCCCTTATCCAATCCTCTCACTCTCATTGATAACCATCCAAACAAAGGAGTGGAATGGGAGTCTGTGGAATGGGAGAGTAATGACTCTCATTCCACTCCTTACAAACAAACACCCCCTTAGTTCATTTAAGGAAGAGAGCATGAGATTTTTGTTAATCTGAACTCAAGGGATTTTTTTTTTTAGGAAATGGGGTTTTCTATGTCTTGATTGTTACTACCGAAGAGAGGCTATGAGTGTAAGTCCTTGTTACTTTGTAATAAAATTAGGACATAAAGACTCCTACATGTTTCTTTGGGAAACTCTTTGACCATAAGTTAGCAAGGGATCTCGTCCACTCATCCCAAACTTCATTAAAGAATTAAGGACTATATGTAATTGGTAAGGACAATTAAGAAAAGCTTGTTAGCTAAAACTTAGCCATATTTGAAGGGTTATAGAATTGGAAAGGCTTAGGTTTCTATAAGGAAAGTTCTTCATCACTTACGATTCATGTTTAATTTAAAAGCAAATTAATATAAATATACATATATACAAATTCCTATTGAAAAAAGTGGTTAAAAAAACAAACAAACAAAAAATCAATTATAATATAAATTTTGTTGGCTTCAATGGTACTCATTATCAATCAATCAATGGCTTTATCACTAAGAATTGTAATATTTATGAATTAGTTATATTAGCTTTTGAATATTTCTATAATAATATAATCTTCTTTCAATGATGGAAGATAGGCTACGATTGATAGAAGAAAGAGTATTAAAATAAGTAGAACTAAGTTTTAAGAAAATAACAGTTATAGTATAACATCTCAATAAGCTAGAAACAATACTTTAAAATATATATTATCTTAAGGGGTCGTTTGGTTCCCGGATTGGGAATGGAAAGGAGTGAGGGAGTAATGGAAAAAATGGGAGTGGAGGAAGATTGGGAATGAAGGATGTATTTGGTTGGTAAGGTATGAGAGGGTAGTTTCTTGAAAATGAGAAAAGTAAAAGAAAAAAAATATAGTAAATTGACTTTTACACATTTGAAAGAAGTAGATTATATTATATATAAAATAAAATGTTAATTTAAATAACTAATATTAATTATTAGAAAATCTTTTGAATATTATTATTTTTAATTTTATAATTAAATATTTGAATTAAATATTTTCACTTTAATTATTACTTATTATTAAAATTATCTATTAAATTATTATTTGATGTATATTATGATTTTAATTATTAATTACTAATAGAGAAAATTACTGTTCACCCTCGCGAATTTCAAAACTTCCTAAAAACCCTTCATACTTTTGCACACTCCGGACAACCATTCCTTTATAGTTTACATTCTCTTTTACCCCATATCAGTCACTTTAAGTGGGTCCATATTATGAAATTTAATTTTTGCCTTGCAAATAGTGGAAAAAATATCGCCCAATTTTATCATGTATGACTTTTTATGCATACAAGTGTGTATTTGTTTTTTGCCTTATTGTTTAATTGTCCCAGTATCTGTTTAACTCAATTGAGTTGTCATTTAAAAACTGTCTTCTCCGTTTAAATTATTATGTTTCTGTTTAAATATTTGTTTTAACGTTTACATTTTATAGTTATCGTTTAAAAATTTTATGTTTCTGTTTACAATCTTCATCACACTAGTTAACTATGAAACAACCTAAACATTTTAATACCCTAAAAAACAAGCTAAATCCATTATTGAGAATTAATATTCTTTCATATGATCCACCTATCTATATATATGCAATCAAGTGAAATGGATGTTAAATTCATGTTCATGAATGTTAGAATATTTGATAGTAATTCATAAATGATCAAAATCTTATTATATAATAACATTTATTGAATTTTAAAATTTTTTAAATAAAACATAATTAAATTTTGGATGTTTATCCAAATATCTAAAATAAATTCAGCAGTATTCACAAATTTTTAAGTAGAAATATAAGTTTTTAAACGGAAACATCAATTCTTAAACAGAGAGATATCACTTGTTAAACAGAGACCCAGTTTCTTAAACAGAAACTACAATATTTAAACGGAGACATTTTTTTTTAACTAAAACTCATTTTTTAAATGAACATTTCATTTGTAAAACTGCAGCCATTAACTAGGTTTATCGCCATACTCACAAGCCTGTGACAATAACAACACATTCAGCAGTATTCACAAATTTTTAAGCAGAAATTTAAGTTTTTACACAGAAACCTCAATTCTTAAACAACGAGATATCACTTGTTAAACAGAGACCGAGTTTCTTAAACAGAAACTGCAATATTTAAACGGAGACATACGTTTTCAAACATAACCCTCATTTGTTAAACAGAGGTATCATTTGTTAAATAGAGACTGAGTTTCTTAAACAGAAACCGCAATATTTAAACGGCGACATACTTTTTTAAACAGAAACCCTCGACCCTTTTCTTCCTCAATTTTCTCAACATGATCACTGATCTCTAACCCATAAACAACTTTCCAGTAGCACTCCCAACCTCACCACCACGAACATCAACTACCATCGCCACGCCATCACAAGATTCATCTTTTTCCAGCCGATCAATATCACCAACCTCTCCATTGCCAACACGAACTCCCGCCACCACTTCACCGCACTCCAAACTTCTCCCTTATACCATCTCCATCTTAAGATCACCCCCATCTTCCTGTTGACCATCAATTTCAGCACTCTGCTGCTTACCTCTGGCATCATCGCCGGCATCAGCACGATCAGCTTCTTCCATAGCTGAAGGGTCGTGGCTAGGGCTTCCACCGGATCAGCCAGGGATGGTTCCGGGGAGGGGGGGTAACCCCGGGAGTTGAGATCGAGGCCACATGCCTCATCCATGGACCAAACCCTACACTATGTTGGAGAAGAACGAACCTTAAGAAAGAGACACAGAGCGAGAGAGGTACCTGAATTGGGATCATCGGTAATGGAGATAGAGATTGGGAGGTGTAGTTCGTTCGAGTTCAAACCGGCAAAATGATTAGAGTGCCACAACTTCCCATGCAAGGGGCAATTTCGTCCATAAAATTCAAAAATAACTTTATTAACAATCATTATATGCTTTGGGGGGTTAGAAAATATTATCTTTAAAAGAAAGGGGTTTTTAGGTATTGCGAAATTAACGGGTTGTTTTTGGCCATATTGTAAACTTAGGGGGGTTTTCTGGTAATTTCCACTTATTATTATTTGAATAAAATTATTTTTTTAATGGTTAGTTATTATTATTTTACTTTAATTATTATTTATTATTAAAATTATATATTTAATTATTATTTGAGTTATATTATTATTTTAATTATTTATTATTATTATTTGAGTAAAATTGTTATTTTAATTGTTAGTTTTTATTATCTATTTAATTTTTATTTAGTATTAAAATTATCTGTTTATTAATTATGTTAATTATAATTTACTTATAAAATAAGAGGGCAAATTTGTTATTTTACCCTTAAGGAGTGGAGGAGGAATAAGCAAGCCTCCCAATTTTGGGAGGATTGGCACTCCCAACTCATTGCTCACCCAATATTCTCTTACTCCACTACAAGAACTCTGACCAATATCTACAAAAGCGATTCGAAGTGGAAACTAATTTAATCGTAGAGCAACCTTATTTTCTACAAAAATAAATTGTAGCTCCACTTGTAGATAATTCCTCGTAGGTAAATCTATTTCTCTACGAATCTGTGTTTTCGTCTGCAAAAGTAATGTTTTATCTACGTTTGTTGTCGTAGAGAAAGGAAAGATATTTCGTCGTCAAGTCGAGAAATTGCGTAAGAAAATCCAATTTTAGCTATGAAAAAACTTGTAGGGGATTGTCATTGCCTCCGTGACGATTATTGAATCGTAGGCAATGATTGCTCTTTTTCCTACGATTAGTAAATAGTAGGTAATGAAAGGAATTTAGCTACATTTATTTTCGCAGAGAATAGTGATGTTTGTATGGTAAAAGCTTTAATGTTTCTCTATGTTTTTCTCAGAAATTGTAGCAATTAATTTCGACCCAAACGTGTACCTAAAAATATTCATTTCAAAGGTTCCAATCCATACATTGATGTACATATACTCAATTGAAGAAATAAATGTTCAATATAACCATTTTCCTATAAATATCTAATTGAAAATATTAATCAAAACATTTCTTCATAAAAACTATTTGCATAGTTATTAATGTCAAGTACCAAAACAACAAAAAATATCAATGGTAATTAGATCTCCACCACTTGCATATTAAAAGAGAATAACCCATGTCATTTTGTGAACCACTTCTTCATTAATAGTGTCTAACTTTTTGCAACAAAATTACGAATAAAAGGATTACCAACCATATTAACAATTTAAGTAAATAATTCAAACTTTAAAGTCAAACAAATTGATAAATTGATAAATATCAAATATGACAAACCTGAAATAAGGCGATAACCATGTAATAGTCAAGATGATTGATTTCTTTCTCCATCTTCACTGCACATGAAAAAAAATGAACGTCACAAAACTTTACTAAGTTACAACACGTTATAATAAATATAATTACGTAAATACTTTTGACTATTTTCATCATAGTCATCATATTTAGCTCCCATTATTTGCCTCAACATTAGGTGGTCTTTTGCCAATTGAACTCGATTCCTTTCATTCTCACGAACTTGACTTCATATCTTTCTTTCCACATATTTCTCTCTTCTTCAAGATCTTTAATGGACTTGCCATGTCCACATCTTGAAACATTTGGTTTTGGACCATAACCTAACCCCTTAATATAACCATATTGATTGCCTAGAACCTCATCACAAATTTTGTCAACATCAATATCTTGATTTTCATCAATTGCCTTCTGTAACTTTTGTTGCATTGCACTCTAAAATTGTAATAATGAGTACACGTCAAAAGTTCGAGAATTTAAATGAAAATCCACATTGATACGATAATAAACTCACATAATTAGCATTTACTTCGGGTGAAGTCCATCATTGTCCTTCTTTATAGTGTGTCTTTTTGTACAATTCCATCCTATGACACTCGTGTTGCTCTCCTGTTTCATCATCTTTCCTCATCTATTTTATAAAAAAAAAATACAAAGTAACTATGCATAAATTCTATATTACATAAGATTAAAGATTAAGTTCGTAGCTTACAAGCTCATGACGAACAACTACGAAGGATTTGGATCCTTGATTGTGAGGTGTTTTCATATATGATCTACTCACTTTTGCTTTTTTAGCTTTCTCCTTAGTTTAATCATTAATCAAATACACTTACCTTAGTTTTATCATTGTCCCAATAATCACATAAATTCTCCCAATCCTCTTGAGTAATAAACTCATTGGGTTTCCTTCTTTTTGCATCCCCACAGCTTGAAAATGTCAAATAATGCTTCTTCAATGATTGACGATGATCTCTAATTCTGTTTTTCAGTATGTCAACAATACAATCAGTTATCCTTGGATTTGGCTCAATGCCAATAACATTCAATTTCATCTACAAAAAGCAAAGAAATTTATTAATACAAGAATTTATACAGTACGTATCTTACTTAATATAACCCATACCCCAAGACGATCAAATACCGGTTTGATGTGCTCCTCCTAGTTAAGTTTTTTGATTGATCATGGACGAAGTAAATATGTCCATGGAATAATACCAATTTCATTTGATAGCTTCGCAGATTGCACTGCATCCTAGGGTCTACCTTGATCTATGTCTATATAAATAGGAAGCATATTTTTTGTTGAATTCACCAATTTCTGCAAATTACAACCCCGTGTCTTACCTCTACAATTTTTCTTGATCACACTAGAAGCTATGAAATTGAAGGAAGATACAAAAAAGAAACAAAATTAGCATCAAATAAGCGAGCACAATTACTTGCTAATCACACTAAGCTAAATTAAAATATAAAACAACATTACCAAAAGAACTAACTTGAAGTGAAGCATTAGAAGATGGTTGCGTAGACGAGACTGATGGAACCATAGGCGATGACACTTGTTGTGAATCAATAATTCTTTGTTCTTGTTGCAAACTATTTGATTGAGAAGCTTTTGAAACTTTATTACTTCACTGACATCCTGGAGCCATATTTATGTAATAAATATAAAAATTGAACACATTATAATAATTAAAAAAATAACCTTCTAGTCAACGGAGCATATTCATGAAAGGTATCATTATAGCTAAAACATATTTGTGCAATTGTAAGCAACATAAAAAAGTGCAATAAAAAATACGTATAGCAACTTTCAACATTAAAACTTGCACAAAATTAGCCTCTGTCGATAGGTATAACTAATCATCACAGTCACCGTTATCATTGTCATCATTATGATCATCATCACTACAATATTCAAATAATGTATCATCATAATCATCTTCATCACTACACACATCCACATTATCGGCAATACTGTTTCAATCATTTAAGAGATAATTAGATACATCATTTTTATCCACAATGTGAGGGTTAACATCGTATCTGTAGAATGACATGAATTGATTAGCAATATCTGTTGCTTGCACTCCAAGTCCATGAGCCTCCTTTTTTTGGTAAACAATATTGTCAGAGTTCTCATTTTCGTCAATGTCCATCCTCTGAACGTCCATTTCTTTCACATAAAAAATGTGACGATGTCTAAATTTTTGAATAACTTGCCAATCTTTACCCAATTTGGTATCAGTTAGATAGAAAACTTGTTGACCTTGGCAAGCTAGAATAAAAGGATCATTCTCATACCAGGTTCCACAACATTAATGCTTGTAAACATACCATCTTTCTTGACACCCTTTTGTTTATCACCAACATTAAACCATTTGCATATGAAAAGTACAACTTGTCGGCCTTTCACATAGTCGAACTCAATAATTTCTGATATGATGCCATAAAAGTCAATGATATCATCCTTATGATTTCCCTCAACCATAATTCCACTATTTTGACTTCCAATAGTGCTATCTCGAGCATTCGTATGGAATCTCACTCCATTAACAATGCATCCTGTATACTTCTTACAACATATATTTGGTCCACATGCTAAAGAATATAATGCCTATGTTGCTTGAGAGTTTTCACTATTGTGCAATAGAACCATTTTCATAAAAGAAACAAAAAAGATTAGTAAAAAAAATAACTACTTGATTCACCAAACTTAAATATTACGTGACAACATATAACATGAGAACAAGTACTTACACGTCTTCTAAACCAGTCCGCAAAAGTATCTTTATGCCTTAGTTCAATATTCAATTCACTATCTTGTCTTAGCTCTTCTTTATGCTCTATAGCAAATGAATGAATTTCCTCACAATTCTTCAATATGTACCAATGGGCCATATTAATCTCCATTTTATCCAACTCAACATATTTTCTAGCTCCAAGCAATCTCAACCTTTGTGAGAAGACAGATAAGCCACCACCTTGATTTGAATCCACATTACGTTCACCCTTATTAAATTTTGTTTCAACTCCTTGCAAATACATTGAACAAAAAGTTAAGCACTAATTAGCTATATATGCCTCTACTATTGATCCTTCTGGCCGAGCTCGATTTCTCACATATCGTTTAAGAGTAGCCAAGAATCTGAAATAAAATTATATGAACATGTAAAGAAAGTAACTCGATAACTTAATAATGTGATTGCAAAAAGTTTACCTCTCAATAGGATACATCCATCGAAACTGAACTGGGCCACCAAGCTTTGTTTCATAAGGTAAATGAACTACTAAATGCACCATTATGTCAAAAAATGGCGGTGGAAAAATAGTTTCCATCATAAGGTAAATGAACTGCTAAATGCATCATTATGTCAAAAAATGGTGGTGGAAAAATAGTTTCCAATTTACATAAAATGAAGACAATATCTTGTTTCATTTTGTCTAATTCATCCAACCTCAATGTCTTACAATATAACTGCATAAAAAAATCTCCAATTTTAGCCATTGCAGTCACAACCTCTTTACTACGCTCTGAAGCTAGCACTCGAAATCCAAGTGGAAGCAATCTTTGTATTAAAACATGGCAATCATGGCTCTTCAGTCATGATATTTTCCCATCATGGATATTTACACATCGAGAAATATTAGACGCATAGCCATCTGAAAATTTTACTGTCTTCAAAAATTCACAAAAAAGAACTCTCTCCTTCTTTGACATTGTGTAAAATGCTTTTGGTTCTACATAAGAACCAGACGTTGTCTTTTTCAAATGCAAATCTTTTCCGATTTTCATGTCCTCCAAGTCCAATCGTGCTTTAAAAGTGTCTTTTGTTTTTCCCACAATACCGAACACTGTACCCAAAATGTTTCCACATATATTTTTCTCAATATACATCACATCAAAGTTATGTCTTAAAAGCAAATGCTTCCAATAAGGTAAGTCAAAGAATATACTGTTTTTTGTCCAGTTTAACTCACTTAAGCTGCGTTTCGTTTTTTTATTTTCTGGGTATTTCCCTGGTATGATGGCTTGGAGTTCCTCCAATTGATGCAAAATATCATCCCCTGATTATGTTATAGGACATTCTTCATTATTCGGTTTACCATCAAACTTTTTACTTCTACGCCAACTGTGGTCATGTGGCAAATGTCGATGATGTCCAATATAACAAAGTTTACTACGCAGCCTTTGCGAGCAAGTTTGGTAATTGCATACTGGAGATGCCATATATCCTTTAGTGCTCCATCCAGACAGATTTTCATAAGGTGGAAAGTCATTTATGGTCCACAGAATGGCAGCACGCATTGTGAATTTGTTTCCAGATACTGCATCATATGTTTCCACTCCAACTTCCCAAAGTTTCTTCAAGTCATCGACCAAGGGTGGCATGTATACATCAATATCTTTACCAGGTGCAGTAGGTCCTGGAATAAGCAAAGACAATAGAAAAAATGACTCATTCATACACTTCCATGGTGGAAGATTATAAGGGTGTCAAAATTACTGGCCACATACTGTAGGTACTGCTCATGTTACCAAATGGATTAAATCCTTTTGTTGCCAACCCAAGGCGGACGTTTCGACAATCTTCTGCAAACCATGGGACCTCTGCATCCAAGTGCTTTCATGCCTTCGAATCATTATCCACACATTTTTCTTCATGCTATCTCATATCAGCAGCAGTATTCTTTGATATAAACAACCTCTGCAACCTTGGTATGACAGGAAAATATCACAACACTTTGTGAGGAATTTTCTTTCCTTTTCCATTATTAATTTTCCATCTTGTTGTGCCACAAATAGGACAATCTTCCCTATCCACATTGTCTTTTTAGTACAGTGCACAATCATATTTGCATGCATGAATAGATATATACCCTAAACCCAAGTCTCGTAATAGATTTTTTGCATCATAATAAGACTTGGGTAGTGTATTGCCTTCAGGCAAAGCAACTTTTAGCAATTCAAGCAACATGTCAAATGACTTATTGCTCCATTTATTATAAACTTTTAAATGGAGCAATTTCACAGTAAATGACAATTGTGAAAATTGGAAGCATTCAGGGTAAAGCCGTTGTTGAGCTTCTTTTAACAGTTTGCCAAATGCATCATCTCTCATTGTGTGGTTGTGAAAAACACCATTGTCCCTTGCACTCTCCAAATGATTAACAAAATTACCAAGATCAACTAACATGTCATTCAAACCATTATCTTCTTCTTGGTCATTGGAAGACATATCACTGGCATCAAAATCGGTTTTATTCCCATCATCATGTCTTCCATATGTATGGCTAGACGGTTCTCCATGATGAATCCATGTCGTGTAGAATGTATCAATCCCTTTAAGCAATAGATGCTCATACACTTGATTATGATTTTACTTATACACATTCAAGCAATCTATACATGGGCACTGAATATCACAATCAGTACCCAATTTCCCTTCCACATATTTTATAAAACTCTTCACCCCTTCGACATATTGAGATGACCATTTTCTAGCATGCATCCGATTCTTATCCATGTTTCTATAAATTACCAAACAAAAAAAAAAGATGTTTTAGATTAAAAAAGTAATTTAAGAATTAAAGTGTTGTTAAACTTACGAGAAATGGAAATGCTCATTTTGTCTGGTGCTATTATATTATGAAAGAAATAGACTTAAACAAATGAGACATTCATGTGTTTCTTTGAAAAAATATGTCGGAATTACAATCATGCCATTGTTATGGTTTCCTTTGAATAATTATAAAAGATATTTCACCAAGAAAACTTGACCAACAACAACAAACTTAGTAAGGATGTTTTGTAATAAAAGAGAAGATGAGGATTAATTGTTACATTATATAGATCTTGTTAGATTTACTTAATTAATTAATTAATTAAAGTAATTAAAGAAATGTTTAGTGGTAGCACATACAACTTAGGACATGCCATTAGTGTGTGGGGAATACTATGTTTCTTCAACAACTCCATTTCATCTCCTTTTGTCCTTGTGACTTTTTCTTTCACTTTAGAGTTTAATTAATTAGTTAGAGTTAAAAACATGGAATCACACATTAATGAAAATTAATTCTTCCCGATATATAATAATAGTTCATCAATAATTAACTAGACTGGGCGTGACAGCCTCCAACTCAATTAATTAGATAGACAACTTTCGGTGACTAAATTAATGAACAATTATAACTAACTCAATATGTTGCATATGTATACAAGTAATCCAAACCATGATGCATTAAAAAGCGATATTGTATATATATTTGGCGTGTGGTTAAGTACACTATATATATATATATATATATATATGACAAGTGAAATTTATTGATAAAGCAAATTAATTAAAGATATAATTAAATCCTTGCACATCATGATCTGCAATCAGCACATGACTAGGTTGGGTCTAGCTAACCTTGAAAGCTAAAGGAATTGTTGATAAAGCAAATTAATTAAAGATATGACTGCTCTAGTGCGCAGCAGGAATGGACCACAACAAATGAATGGTAGGCCATGTGAATAGACTACATGGCTCCAAACAAACATGCTAAACACTAGTCTGCTGTCTTTCATATATATGTTTTTGATACACGTGAAGGGTTAATTTTAAGCCAACAATTAATTGTTAATTATTAATTATTATCAGAAGAAGTATATACGTAATTAATACCTTTGCTTATTATTAAGTGACAGACTACCAAATCACATGAAGCTGGCCGTAAATTAAGATGCTTAGTTACTAGGTCTCACGTGGTGATTAATTTGACCTTAGTTTTTTCTAGTTTAGTTAATACATGGTCACATGCATGATGCTGGAGATATGCTAATGGCTGACATGTGAGTGGGCTTTCCTTGGCACTTCATAGTTGTAAGTTAATAGCTGTATTTGTGAACACATCAGATTGCATGGGAAACAAATATAGCCATCCACACAATTACATAAGAAAGCATTTTGGTATACTATCACATGGTATACTAAGAGATTGTCCATACTGAACCATCACATGGTATACTACTTGCACCATAAAAGCCCTTAAACATGGTATTCCTAAGCACTAAGTATCAGATTCGATTCATTTTTTCCGCTTCTAAAAGCCTTTTTCCATAAATACTTCAATAAGCAAGTTTAGTTTTGTTTTTCCCTTTCATTGAAATCTACAAACTTGGCACTTAGTTTCATTGGTGATTAACAATGCACCCTAAAAATTCATGTCCTCCAAAATAAACACTTCTCTAAAGAACATCAAACAAACCTAATTTTTGGAGTAAAACAAGCATTAAAAACAATAGTTTAAGCACTTATCGGTAATTAAGAATTTGGTTTCTATTCATCATCACAAGGAAATGCTAAATTACAGAACACACAATAAAGTTTGTCCTTCTAGGGTTTCATTTCCTTCATTACAAGGAAACTAATAAAAACAACCCAAATTAGATGAACAAAATCATGACAAATTAATACCAAGAAGACATGAAACATATATACCTGCAATGTGGGTCGCTTATACACTAATTGCACTGAAAACAGCTCCTATATGCCCCTGCAACATCAAACCACAGCTAAATCGTTGGGCAAAGAAAATAAATCATAGAAGAACATTTTCAAAGCGACAAAACCCTTAAAAGACCCACCAAACCAAATTCCAGCAAAACCCTAGACTATTCTGAGAATGAGAGCAAAACCTAGGAGAACCTTCGAAGCATCCGCGGTGGAATTGAAAGAATTTCACGCTATTTTCAACTCCTTCAATTCCTTCGATGGTTCGGCTCCGAGAGAACAACGAACGAGTGAGAAAGAAGGGGTCACGGCGCTGAGAAGAAAGAATGGTTGATTTTCAAAAGTTTTGGCCATGAACGCATCTCGAGGCAATAATCTACGGTTGTCAAAATGTGCATCTGAAACTTTTGCATACATTGACATATTAATGCATACATATAAAACATATTGCTTCTCATACATTGACATTTTAATACATACATGTAAAAATACAATAGAATTTCACATGTTTTACATGTATTATTACATAATTCCTTGTAGTTAATTATATAAAAATGTAGGTTAAACATTTTCACACAACAAACCATTTACTATGAATTATGAAATTACTAAAATATAGATGATGAGACATACTTATACCTACAGTTTCATTGATAGATGAAAACAAAACTATTTATTATATTTTAGAATTTGTGGCCAAAAGTATAAATCCTTTTTTCTACGATATATTTCGTAGACATTATAAACTTTGTTTTGTCCTACGTTTTCATGCGTAGATAAAATATCACTTTTACCTACATTTTATAAATCGTTGGGACAATTATAATTTTTTCGCTATGATATATTTCGTAGGGTACAATGTTTTCTTTTACCTACAAAAACTAATTGTAGCTGCTAAAATTATTCGTAGACCATGATCTTCCCGCCGCTGAGAAATATTTGGCGCCTCATAATGTTTAGTTTGCCCTACGAAATCTGTAAATCGTAGATAATATAATTACTTATAACTAGTGCCTTGGGTCTATGATATATTTCGTAGACAATAGTATTTTCCTTTCCCTACAAAACGTAATTGTAGCTACTGCAAATAATCCGTAGACCATGATTTTCCCGCGGATTGGAAATATTTGGCACCTCATAACATTTATTTGGCACTGCGAAAGTTAGAAATCGTAGATAATGTAACACATTTAGCTACGAAAGTGGCTATGTAGCAAAAAAAACCCTAGAGAATACCCAATTTTCTTGTAGTGCTCTCATTCATGAGCATCCAAACAAAGGAGTGGAATGAGAAAGTAATGACTCCCTTTCCACTCCTTACATCCAAACACCCCGTAAAAAATCATTAGAAAATATGAGAGATCCACAATCTTCTCAAATAGAGGAGATTAATGAGTTATGTAAGCTTATGAGAAAAATTCAAGTTAGACCCAAACAAACTAAAAAAATATTACCGTATGCACTATGGACTAATGAGTAATTGAGACAACCTCCCGAATGCCGATTAAGATTTCCTAAAACATTCTTACAAAATACTTAGAATTATTGAAAATACATCTTCCATAATCACCACATCTTTAAACTCTAATAGCATAGTAAAGACTAGAAATACAATTAAGAGGTTTCCATTATGTGGAACTTATCATATTAATAGAGTAGAGATAGTACTTTCACCACAGGAACAAGCACGAAAACTACAAGAATCCTAGAAATGCCGGATAAGCTTGAAGGATTTACACAAATAAGATCCTTCTTAGGGAAGCTTAATTATGCTAGGAACCTTATCCCAAATCTTAGCCAGTTAGCGGTACCACTTTATATAAAAACAAAACAGACTGGTGAAAGAAGGCTTAATAATGAGGATATTAAATTAGTTCAAAAAATAAAAGATATTGTTAGAAAAATCAAACCACTCCAATTACTACCACCTAATGCTTATCTCATCATTGAATGAGATGGAAAAATAGGAGGATGCGGAGCAGTCTTAAAATTCAGACCAACAAAAGAAAGTGCTATAAGTACATAATAGATTCATTGTATGATAGTGGAACATATCAAGCTCCAATACAAATACGGATGCTGAAATTTTAGCTGCCATAGAGGCAATGAAAAAATTTAAATTATTTGTAATATCTTCTTTACAATTCACATTAAGAATTGATTGCCAAGAAATCATAGCATTTTATCATAAAAAGAAGAAAATAAGCTATTTTAAAATAGTTGGCTTAATTTTATAGATTTTATAGTAGAAAATGGATTTAAGGTAATAGTTGAGCATATTAAAGTGTCAGATAACTTTATTGCTGACCAGTCGAGATTGTTCATGAAAATTTCTCAATAAGAAACCCATGAGTTGACCGTCTGAATACTAGGTACGGCGACTTCAGAAACCAGAAGTTTCCTCTGAGTTATCTAATATGGTGGGACCTATGCCGCACTTACATATAGTAATAGCAGCCGAAAGCTTGTTCCTCCATATAATGCAGACTGTGGCCACAATGCTAGTGGGATTATTGATACGCCCCTTGCGTATCTGCAAGTGCACGGGTCGTACAAGTAGTAAAGTGTACTCGTAGGGTCGGGTAGTCGAATCCACAGGGACTGGTGTACCTTTCGATACTCGTAGGATTTCTAATATCGAGCCGGCTCAATAGTTGGTTTGAGATTTAATTACAAATAAAAATTATAAAGTGAGGATAAACATAAGAGAGACAGGGTTAAGGTGACAAGAGATCCAAACTAAAGATTAGCGTCCCGAAGTAATCCCTTGGTGTCAATTATACTCGAATTCTCGCAAGGTTTATCAGGTGTGTCTCAAGATCCCTATGTTCTAGACTCTTGTTGCCCTAATGTGGATAATGCAAATAGTGGGATTGAGAGTAAGAGGCAAATTCCACTTCTTGTATCAATCAACGAGATATACAAGCTAAGAGGAAATCAAGGAATTAAGCAATCAATGCCACTCAACAACCAACATTGAAATAAACAACCAAAGATCTAACAGAGAGAATTAGAGACTTCATAAACATTGCATTAAAAGCATTCAAATACAGTAACTACCAAGTTCTTAAACCGGGGCACCAAAGAATGATTAGCCCCTCATGATTCTACAAGGAACACAAGGTAAATAACAAGAGAATGAGATGAAATTCATCAACTCCCTTCTTGCTTCACAATCTTCGTCGGAGAGTGTCCGATGATGATCTTGCCAACGTTCCTCCACTCATACGACGATCTCTTTGTCCGGATCTAGCCCTTGAAGGTGCCTCTCTACTACTCCGCCGCCTCCCCCAAAAAGCCCCAGAGAAACCCTAAATTCGGCCTTAAAAAGTCATTCCCGATGCAAGCACGGCCGTGCTTAATTCAGCACGCCCGTGTTGAGGCCGTGCTTCAGCCCATCTAGATTGCGGGTTTCCGAGTTCTCGGTGCTACATTACTTATGCTACAGTACTCGTGCTACAGTGGTTTCCCCGAAAATTCGCCAGACTGTAATTTGTACGAGGTGGAACACGCCCGTGTTGAGGCCGTGTTGGCATTGCACGACCATGCTTAGGGCATTCTGACCGTGCTTCCTCGTGCTTTCCAATTCCTGTGAACTGCACGGCCAGGAGTACACCCGTGTTGAGGCCGTACTTGGCTTGACGAACTTCCTTTTTAGGTCCTTTTGATGTGAATTCTCCTCTAAATCCCTTCTACTTGCTCCAGGACCTAAATATCTGCACAATAAACTCAAAATACCTTAAATAGCACCGAACTAAACAAGTAATAGCAAAAGGACAAGTAAATATCGGGTGTAATGCATATGAAATATATATATATATAATGCACTCATCAATTTTTCATGTTCTGTTTTATGGGGAAAGCTTTGACATCTCATCTCAAAAATGTCTAAAGGATCTATGTTTTCATTTCATACATACTTACATTTCCTTCTCTTCTTGGCAGATAACCTTCAATGGCAAACAAGTGTAAAGCCTCATCAACTCTACAAATGAACTTTTCTGTAGATCTACTCTTAAATTTGCCCATTTTCCCTCTAAATTCACCTCTTGAATTCTGAACCAACGCAGTCCTTAACGTTCACCAACATGTAATGATAGATAAACTCTGGGCCAATCGCCATGACCCCGAACCATTCTTTCCTCTACTTCATCGGTTAGCCAAGTTTTTCCACAACATCAATGAAGAAATTTGCCAACAACATATCCCCCTACATTCCTCTTCAAAAGTTCCTTTTCCTTTTAAGCTCAAACTATTGACTTGTTGACCAGAAGAGAAAGATAAAAACTTTTGAAACTAAAATAAGAATCAAGAAAAAAGAAATGGTGAAGCTCACAGAAGCATCCAAAAAAGTACTTAAGGAAAGGATGAGCTGCAACAAGTAATTTTTGAAGATAGAAAAGAAAATCTTAAGACATTGGAGGTCTTTCAGGAAGAAATAGAAGAAGTAAAGCAAACAATCTATAAGAAGGTCCTTCATTTTCAAGAAGAAGAATTGATAACAGAGCAAGAACAATTACAAGGCATGTTAACAAGAGACATCCTCCCGCTAGGATTAGCTTTGGCTGGAATATCTTTCAATGGGATCCCACACTAGGACCATGCGTGTAAATGTGACCAGTGGTTTACTATCTTCCGATGCTCCATAGATTTGTCAACATGGAGAGACCTGGTTATGAATGAAGTTCCATTAAGGCTACTGAAGCTTCTACAACATGGTCTTATAGCAAGAATCATTTTAACAGATCCGGCATAGGTAATTGCTTTGGATCCTCATTATAAACTATGCTATGTCTTAAGGAAATTGTTCAAAACAATCGGTCAAGGTCAAAGGTACATTAACCTTGAAGTCAATTCGATCCCGTTGCCGTTTCAATCAAATTACCCAGATGAAGCCAGACATTTTCTAAAAATAACAGTTGCTAGGCATCACCGACCAGTTCAAGAAAGTGTAGATGCCAGAGGTGTGACAATAATCTTAAGCCACACAGATGTAGTACAACATCTACAATTATGGAGGGCATGTGCCCTCACAAGCGACTGGAGGAGGACAAGCCCCACATTACAGCCACCCGAGAGGATTCATTTAATTTTAGAGAATTCAACAATAAAGGTATACCTCGATCTACACTATTTTCTAGTTTACTGCCATTTCCCACATTTGCGTAGGCAGCAAGAAAGACTGGAATATCATATGAAGCATATGATGGCATGGACACGTCAATTTTGTTTTGGAGATAATGGACGCCTAAGTGTTCCAGATCCTACCATGGTGGTTCCCTTTATTTTGCCATCAAGTTCTCTAGAGGAGCTGCTACAGATAGATAATGAAGTATGTCTTGATGACATATTAGATGACTTTGCTGTACATAATCTAGATAATATGATGGTATTGTGGCCACAGTCTGCATTTTTGGCAGCTAAAATTTTTTCCATTGCCTTTATGGCAGCTAAACTTTCAACATCCATACTTGTAACGGGCGTTTGATATGTTCCTCTATCATACCTACTAATCTGTTATGTACTTGTAGCACTTTCTTTTGTTGGTCTGAATTGTAAGACTGCTCCCCATCCCCTTATTTTTCCATCTCATTCAATGATGAGATAAGAATTAGGCGGTAATTTTAATGATTTGATTTTTCTAACAATATCTTTTATTTTTTGAACTAATTTAATATCTTCATATTAAACCTTCTTTCACCAGTCTGTTTTGTTTTCATATAAAGTAGTCCCACTAACTCGCTAAGATTTGAGATAAAGTTTATGGCATAATTAAGCTTCCCTAAAAATGTTCTTATTTCTGTAAGTCCTTCAAGGTTATCCGGCATTTCTGGGATACTAGTTGAAATATGAGGTTGTAACACTATTTGTCCTTATCTTATAAGGAAACGTATAAATTCTATTTTTCTTACAACCAATTTTCATTTTCTTTTCTTAAAGAACAAGGCTATTTTGCTGATATTTATCAAAGAAAAATATAAGATGCTCTACGTGTTGGGTTATAGTTGGACTGAATACTAAAATATCATCTTTATATGTAACAATGAAGGGATAAGATTTAAATATTCTATCCATCTTTCTTTGGAAGATTTGTGGAACATTTTTTAAAGCAAATGACATTACTTTCCAGTCGTAATGGCCATTATTTGTTACAAATGTTGTCTGCTTCTACCTTTCCTCTGCCATTTTCACTTGTTAGAATCCACTTTTTAAATCAAATTTACTATAAATAAAAGTATGCTTTACGTTTTGTAATAAAACTTCGTTACTTGGAAGTGGATACTGATAATCCTTTGTATTATTATTTAATCTTTTGCAATTAAATGTCATTCTACTATTTCCTCTTACTCTTTCTCTATCCCTATTGACAATAAAAGCCTTAGTCCTATGTGGACTTGTGTTTTCAGAAATAATACCTAACTTGAATAATTCTTTAATATGCATTTGAAATTCAGCCTGCTCATAAGGAGTAGCTTTAAGTATTATACAAGTAATTCTTAATTCAGGATTAATAATGTTTAAATGACATTTTTCAATAGTTTTATCTATATGCAAAATAAGATTTTTCTCGTATGATAAGTTCCTGTTTTAATTTAAGCAGGATAAACTCAATTTTATTTTTTTAATGGTTCTAACTCATGATAATCAATCTACATTTCACAGTGATTATCGAGAATTTTCTTAGGTAATTTAACTAAATTTCTAATGTAATGAGTTGTATTAATCAATTCTTCTTTGTTAAAAACGGTTGCTATATTGTTTTATTTTTATTGAATGGCTTTAGCCATGTAAACAGTAAAGTATATTTTTTATTATTAATATGAATATTGCAATTTACTAGTTTAGTAGTTAAAGGAATTGAATTTCCAAAAGCATCATTAACTACTTGCAGGTCTTAATACTTTTTCTCTTTATTTTAGAGGTAGCGAGGCTATTTGAAATATAATTTTTACTAACTCCTGTATCTATTATTTCAAATATAGGAATTTTAAATCCATTCATAAATTCTAAAATAAAGTCACAATTTAACAAATTATTATTCATATATGTAGTATTGATCTCTTAGACTTCAATTTCATCCATATCTTCCTGGATTGCTATACATTTTCCTTTTTAAAGAATTTCGTAATGCTTGAGTTAGTTTTAGATTTTCTTTTTCTAAAGAATGAATTCTTTTGAATAACTGATCAATAATATCTTTATCACTTGTACTACCTCTCTCTTATTCTTCGATAATCCTTTCTTGTTGTTCAAATGAAAATTAGAATATTTTTTATACACATGCTCTACATAATTATAATTGACATTTAAAACATGTTACCCTATGTCTCAAGACATGATACATATAACATTTATCACATTTTGTTTTTTGAAATTAAACCTAAATGGCTCAAACTAATGTTCACAGTCTAGAAACTATTCAATAACATGATACTGTTCATATAAATATCTAGGATTTTGATTTAAATCATAAAGAAAACCATTCTTAGAGTTACTCATTACTTTTTAAAATCCTTCTCATCTCCTCTGTTTTGAGTTTTGCCTTCAACTTTCTTGATGTT
The DNA here is from genome assembly GCA_902712375.1 of Dioscorea dumetorum. Classification (NCBI taxonomy): domain Eukaryota; kingdom Viridiplantae; phylum Streptophyta; class Magnoliopsida; order Dioscoreales; family Dioscoreaceae; genus Dioscorea; species Dioscorea dumetorum. Next base: position 1,051,177 of record CACTHL010000635.1, read on the forward strand.
TTTATCTTGAATAAATTCAATGAGTTTTTTTGCATCATTTCCAGTTGATAATAAAAATCCTAAACTTACAATCATTAAGTCTACTACTTCTAATTTTTCTTTTATATATTTTCTCTGTAATAAACTCTATGAATTCTTCACAGACTAATTTTTCTTATAACTGAGCTTGTAAGGGGTTATTAAAAAATCTATTGGCTGTTGTCTTGCTACCATAAATTTTCTTTGTTTTTGGATTAAGCTATCCATTTTCTAGAGTCCATTCTGGTGTGCCATATGTTTCTTCAAAATCTATAAGATTTCCTAGTTCTATTATGTTTTCTACTTTTATACCTCCAAAAATACTGCACATATGTCACTATCATTTTTACAATCACTCCTATCTAGGCTAACAATATCATATTCATTAGCTAATTCTAATTCTTGGAAAAGGCTAAGATTTTCTTTATTTACAGTTTTATTGTTGCAATCTCGGGCATAATGTCCCTCAATTTTACAAACATAGCATTTACACTGTTTTGGTGGTTTATGCTTTTTAAATTTTTTAACATGATTGTATCTTGGTCTTCCTTTTCAATAATATTGACTACGCGAAGGCTTTTTCTAGCTTTATATTTTTTATGAATTGCAGGAATATAAATTTTGTTGCAATAACTATAACTAGAAATTTGTTTTGTTGCTGCAGCCTGAAGACATTTATTTTTTAGATAGTCAAAGGTAAAAAGAATAGCTAGCCCTATACCTGTTATATTCATTCCCTTGATCTGTCCAAGATTTATCAATTAAATCTCCTAATGGCTTAGGTAATTTACTAAACCATTTTTTTGTTAATTCATTAGAGCCAAAATCTCTCTTCTTTTTTTTTGCTCCTAAGGTAATATAAGTCTGACTAAATTTTACTTTTTCAGTAAAACTTGAGATCTGTAATCTTTCTACGTCTCTTACAGCAGCATCCTGCAGAAGTATATTTCCTCTTGCTGGATTTGTACCTAAAAGTATTTGTCTTATTTCATGAGTGACATTATAAGTATTATCAGTTATTTCTATTATAAAATTTGTTATACTTACATTATCTGCATTATGTAAAATTCTTTCTACTACATTTATGGCGTCTGATTCCCATCTGTCTATGAGCTCAAGTCATTTTTGAGGATAAACTGCACTTAATATTAACATGCTACCAGCATTATTTTGTTTAGGCATGCTTCTAATGACTTCAAATGGATAAGATTTTCCTTTACCTTTCCTATATGTCTACTCAGGATAAATGGAAAACTCATAACTACTAGGTTGTTGAATGGGATGTGTTGTTTTAGCATATCGTTCTGTATATGTTAGTGCAAGCGGAGTGCTTTCGGTATTAGTACTACTATCGGGGCATTCTTTGTCTACTCCCTCTAGATTCCGTATTCATCATAAGTTCTTGTAATGCTACTAACTCATTCTTTTGAATAATATCATTAATATCAATTTCATCTAATTGTTTAACAAGGTCTTCTTCACTTTCTTCTATGTATAGTTCTTCTATTTGTATTTCTACTTCTTGTTCTATCTTCGACTTTCTTGGCCAATCCGGATAAGGATACCTAGAAGTAATTAAAACCTTACATTATTTATATCGGTTGGCATTTCTTCAAAGTCTACTTTCCGAGTCATATGCTAAATAGTATAAATCCATTTGTATATGAATTGGTGGATGATCTAATTCTTGATCAGTATAATTATAATATTTCATTAATTTTAAATCACAAGAATTCATTGACTAATTATAATAAGTTTCTATAATATCATACTTCAACTCAAGTTCCTTTTTCCACTTTCCAAGAAAAGTATATGTTGTATTCTCCATTTTACTAATAAATCTAATGTCAACTTATAAATTTTGTTATTGTTTGCAAAGTTTCTTTGGTTGGGAACATGCGATGTTGCTTTTAAATGTGTTTTAGCTAATGTTTTTTTAATAGTAAAATATCACTGGACTTCTAACAACCGATGATATTTCTTCACATATATTGGCTCATAAATTGTAAATAGTATATGGTCTCTATATGTAAATGTTTCAAATTTTTGTAGATAATAAGTAATATTTTGATAAATGTCTGTTTCTAATAGATTTCTCATCTTTAACAATAACAAGCCTCTATTTTTTCTAATTTTTCAATTAATTTCTTTTCTTTTTCTCATTATCCTTTCTTTCTAACTTTTGTGCTTGAAGAAAAAATTCCTTTGTCCTTTCGGTAAATCTAATGTTAATAAATCAGAAAATGTTATTCTTCTAATTTTCTTGTTAAAACAAAATCTTCTGCTTTTTGTAACCAGCACCATTTTTCAAATAAAATTTTCGTATGGATAGGTAATATTACATAACCTATATTAGGAATTAACTTTCCATACTGCAATCTCAATTTAGTAATTGGTTCTTCCATAGGGGAATCTAAAAGATTTTTCATTTCTAATTTTTAACAATAACATGATTCTATTTGGTCATACTGACGTTTTAACGGAATTTGTAAATATGCTCAATAAGCAAATTCTCTTTCTTCTTTTGAAACCACTTCTTTTTGTTGAGAAGTTTGTGCTCTTATGAGTCTATTATGAAAATATTCACCTTTTTCTATTTATCTTTCGATAAATAAACAAGCTCATACTAACCAATAATATTTTAATTTTAAGATCTTATCTCTCAAGTTAATAGTAGGATATATATTCATTTCTTTAGAATATTGTCTTCTTAAATTTTGTAATATTTGTAAATATTTAGGATATAATAAATGTTTAATATTGTTTGCTCATCGGTGTCTGCTTCAGAAGTATGTGCTTCTATAGCTAATTATTTATTATATTTCATAATTCTAAAGCTGAGTCTACCATCTTAGTGTTCAAAATATTCTGGTTTTTTAAGACCTAATGTTTGTTCAAACATTGGAGCTATGCTCCATGCTTGACCTGCCAGAGTTTCTGGATCATAATACTTTGCTGGAATTGCTTTAATCCCATGGCTTCCTAATATATTTGTAATATTTTCTATTCTATCTGTCTTAAGAGTATACTTTATGGTATTGTTTTTAGAGATTTGGCTTGTAAAAGCCTTGGTGATAGATAAATTTGGTTCAACAGTAACCATATTATAACCCTTAGTTTTTATTACTAACTTAATATATTTATGTAAAGTTCCTATGGAAACTATATAATCAAGCGTCATATAAACTACTTCAAAATTATTATTCATGTTTGTTTCCATGATTTCTATTGCTGATTTGGACATGGAATCTAAATGCCTTGCATCAACTAAACTTGCCATAACTTTTGTTCCTAAATATTTTCTACGCATACCTATAAATCCTAATAATAACATTCCTAGGTACATAATTGTATATCGTTCTTGACATAGTTCTTTATAAGCTTTTTCTGATATCAAGTCTAAAACTACTTGAGATTCATCATTTGGGCAGCTAACTTGCACTTCATCATACTATTGTTAGATTTTATTTTCAAAATCGAAAAACCCATGTTTATACAAATGTTTGCCAGGTAATAATGAGATATTGGATTCTTGTAGTTTCCGTGCTTGTTCTTGTGGTGAATGCACTATTTCTACTTTATTAATATGATAAGTTCCAAATAATGGAAACATCTTAATTCAATTTCTAGTCTTTACTATTCTATTAGAGTTTGGTGATTATGGAAGATGTATTTTCCATAATTCTAAGTATTTGCAAGAATTGTCTAGGAAGTGGATACCGATCATTCTCTGCATTATCACTTAATCTTTTGTAATTAAATACCATTCTACTCTTTCCTCTTACTGTTTCACTATGTTTTTTGGCAATAAAGGCCATCGTATGCTTTTATTGACGAGTCCAGGCCATCGTATGCTTCATATGATATTCTAGTCTTTCTTCAACCTAAGAAAATGTGGGAAATGTAGTAAACTAGAAGATACTGTGGATCGAGGTATACATTTATTGTTGAATCTTCTAAAATTAAAGGAATCCTCTCTGGATCTTTGTAATGTGGGGACTGCCCTCCTCTAGTTCATTGTAAGGGCACATGCCCTCTATAATTGTAGCTATTATACTACGTCCGTATGGTTTAAGATTGTTGTCACACGCTAAGAAGGATCTTATGTAAGCTTATCGGCTTTTATAGGATACTACGTACGTATTGTAGCTATTATTTGTCCTTGTCCTATAAGGACACTTGAAAATTCAAATTTTTTTACAATCAATTTTCGTTTTCTTTTTCGAAAGAACAAGGTCATTTCTTGACACTTGTCTAAGAAAAATATAAGATGATCTTCGTGTTGGGTTATAGTTGGACTGAATACAAAATTATCATCTATATATATATATGTAACAATTAAGGGATGAGATCTAAATATTCTATCCATCTTTCTTTGGAAGATTTGTGGAGCATTCTTTAAACCAAATGGCATTACTTTCCATTCATACTGGCCATTATGGATTACAAATGCTGTCATTTTTTGGTTTTCCTCTGCCATTTTCACTTGCCAGAATTCACTTTTTAAATCAAATTTACTATAAATAAAAGTATGCTTTACTTTTTATAATACAACCTCCTTATTTGGAAGTGGATACCGATCATCCTCCATCCATAAATCTGAAATAAAATCATAGTTTAACAGATTATTATTCCTATATGTAGTATTGATTTCTAGGGCTTCAATTTCATCCATATCTTCCTGGATTACTATACCTTTCCTTTTTTCAGAAAAGTTCTGTAATACTTGAGTTTGTTTTAGATAGAGACCTGGTTCCTTTAGGATAAGTGGTGACTGCTCTAGTCTTTGAAACGGAATGGCGCTCCAGGTAGTGGTTCCGATTCGGAGACTATAGGCCCCCAAGTGTTCCAAACCCTACCCCAAAGAAAAAAAAAACTTCGCCATATTTGAAGGGTTATAGAACTGGAAAAGCCTAGGATTTTATAAGGAAAGTTCTCCATCACTTACGATTCAAGTTTAATTTAAAAAAAAAAAGAGAAATTAATATATATATATATATATATAGACACACACACACACACAAATTCCTACAGAAAATAGTAGTATTTAAATTCCTTTCGGAAATACTAGTTAAAACAAAAACAAAAAACAAAAAACAAAAATCAATTATAATATAAATTATGTTAGGTTTGACAGTACTTATTATTAATCTATTAATGGCTTTATCATTAATAGTTGTAATAATTTATGAATAAGTTATATTAGTTTTTGAATATTTCTATAATAATATAATCTTCCTTTTATGATGGAAGATAGATCAAGATTGATAGAGGAAAGAGTATTAAAGCAAGTAGAACTAATTTTTAAGAAAATAATTGTCATAGAGCAGCATCTTAATAAGCTAGAAACAATACTCTCAAATATTGATTATGTTAAGAAATTATTAGAAAATATGAGAGACCCAAGGCTTTAGCCACTATCCTCTTTGTACAGGGTGTGTTTTCTTAAGGGTTTGTAATTTGTTTTTCTTTGAGTCATTATATGAAAAGGATCCAAGACTTTAGTCACTATCCACTCACATGGAAAAAACTGTCATTGATTCCTTTAGGATAAGTTAGTGGAAGGAAAATGGAGATGCCAAGCTCATGGTAGGCTAAGATGCTTACTACTTAATAACTTTACTTGAATTTCCACAAGGTGTCTATGTCATAAGGAGGGTGAGTCATTAAGATTCCCCTAAGTGATAGTCTGAGTCATCCTCCACTAGTGGATTAGTTTGTAAGAGTCCAGAAGGATCCTCTCTTAGTCTATATAAGGGACCCTTTGTCTTATTTGTAAGGATCATTTGAGATCCACCACTTGAAGTAAATACAAAGTTTATTTTCAGCAACTCTTTTCTCCGCCTCACTCCTCTGATCTAACTCACCGTAGTTCTCATACTATTTTGAGCCTTCTCCCTCCCTTTTTCCCCATGCCGTACGACCTGCTGTGCGGACACACGGAGCTCACACGAGAGGCCGCACGACCTCCTCGTTGGGGCCATTTTGCGGTGTTTTCGACTCGGTTGTTCGTCTTCTCATCACATGGTGTTCGGGGGTCTATATAATCTTCAAAAATAGTTTTTAAGGCTCCGAAACACTCATAAATTTGCTTATGAACTCCGAGGGGTTCTTTGATGTCTTGAAATGCAAATATAACAATGGCGTAAATGGGCATCGGTGTTGTTTAAAATTGCACGAAAGTGGAAGAAATAATGCAATATAAAACTGTGAATTTAGACACTTATCAAATACTCACACACTTAAATGTTTGCTTGTCCTCAAACAAATAAACATAAAGATCAGTAATGAATGATAGGTGGCTAAATCCATCACCTCCATCTTCGACAGCAGAAAAGACAATAGCATAAATAGGACTCAAAATGCTGTTCCAACAACACAAAGGGAGAGATGTGTATCAAGATGTGGCAGGGATCGTGATGTATGTGCAACCCCTTTATTTTGTACCCTATATTCCAGGTGAGATTAACAACATCTTGAGAATCACTCTCAATGTCATACAACACCACACACAATTGTTTTTGGCTTTGGCTAACCTGATGCCGAGCTAGATTGGATTTGGGATCCATAGTTCTTTTTTCATTTTTTTTTTACTAACGTGGCTTGTATAGAGATCTTTTCTGAGGGGTAAATATGCTGATTGAGCACCCCAAACGTAATTGGATCACTACAGATTCACATGAACACGCTCGTGCTTTAGTGGCTTTTCACAAAAATAGTTATCCACACCTTTGAAAGTTGTACATTATTTTTAATGTACACAAATCAACAGTTCAAAAGAGCGTAAACAATAAACATTAAAGAAAAGAAAGGGTTTTCATGAACTTCCCGAGTCTTCAAAAAAAAAATCGATGAAGTTCATGAAGTTGGGGTGCTTGATGTCGGTCCAATGAAATTGCTGAAGCGGGGTGTTAAAATAGCTTTACGTCATCCTGAGGGACAAAAAGAAACATTACTCTAGAGCATCCATTGAAAACAAAAATAACAATTCAAAACAATCAAACAAGTTATTAAAGCAAGAAAAAGTAGAAGGTTGGGGAGCCAAGGCCAAACCAAATGCAATATAACGAAAAACAAACAGAAAGCAACCACAGCAAAAAACATAAAAGATAGATAGAGAAACGATGTGTGTTCATTCCCAATTGGCCTAGTTATCATTACCCTGTGGTGGTGCTAGTGCAGAGGTAGAGGGAGCTGCAAGGAAAGTAAGTCTCTAAATTAAGGCAATAATATCATGCTGGCCCTAAAGAAGGACTGCCATGTCCTCTCCCTAGCATTGCTAAGTATCACGTGTGTTATGAAGTTCACGACACAAATCTACAAACTCCATAGTGGCTAGAGGATCGGTGCACTCTAAGGGGTGTGGTGGCCGGGGCGGTAGTCTCATCCTCGGGTCACTTCTCGGTTGCCGAGCGAGTACAAATGTTGTTCCTTTGTTCTCCACTAGCCCAATGGATCGAAGTGTCTGAATTCCAAGTGGCGGTATCCCTCCAACGTGCTCTATCGAGCGCACATGATCGAATGCGTTTACACCCCTCACAAGGCGTGTGATATAAGATCCCACGAAGATCTTGCCTAGTTTGGGGTATTGTTCCTGTCTTGTAATCAGCTCCGCAGCGATGAGTCCGATGCTGATTTGGTAATGTGAAGCATGCTATATAGTACTAGCAGATTTGCTCGAGTCACAACTCCGATGTTGTCCCCTCATCCAGCTATCAACTGACTTATGACTGCATGGATATATCGTTATGCTAGGTCTGTGATGCGTGACTCTTTCTTGGAGTCATCATTGCCATCCCTTGTGATAGATCTCCAAAATCGAGAAGGGGTTGACTAACGTTGGAAAAATTGAGTGGCAGTCTCGGATAATCAAAGCTCTCAGTGAAATTCTTGTTATAAATTCCCAAGTGCACCAAAAAATCCGCGAAACTCATCGAATACTGCTCGTCGTGGAACTGAAACTTGACTCCGCCCGGTCTACAGAATCGCACCATGCTGGTATCTACCTTAAAGGTACTGAGGACTTCCAATGTGGGCTCTCGGTAGATGGGCTCGTCAACTTTGAAAAGGACTGCCCAATGATCGAATACTACCAAGCCTCCTCACTGCGTCTGATAGATCCAACTTACCAATAGCTTCCCAATTAATTGTCCTAGTTGGGGAGAACAGCTTCGTCTGCATGCTATTATAGCGCTCTTGGAATCAAGTCTACACAAATGTGGGCGCTGAAGACGAGCTAGCGCCCAAGTGGAAACGGTTCGAGACTAAGCGTTTGACATTTGGCATTGTCCTACTAAACAAGAATGTAGGGAATTAATCCTAGCTTAATTCAACAAAAATTATCTGAAAGAATCTCTTAAAAATACCACCAACACCCACACTGTGCCGATCAACATCCGCAGCCCAGGACGTTCAGCGACGTGAGGGCCACACGCCACGTCGTTAGGTAAAATCCAACCACACCACTCGCAATAACATGGTATTTACTTTCATACACTTAGGATTTTTCACATACAACTCATATTCTACTCCAAATTATGATAGCTTATAATTTATTATAAGAAAAATCAAAGAAATGAGAGTGAAAAAGCATACCAAAATTTAAAGAAAAATATGGGCAAACGACGACGAAACTAGAGTGGAAAACGTAGATTGGCAATTGAAAAACTTAGAGCAGACAAGAATAATTTAATTTCCTCTAAGATTTTAGCCTTTAGAATGGTTTTTGAGGAAGAGAAATGGATGAAAGATGAAGAAAAAGGCAGAAAAGGGGGGACAAGGATGACACTTAGTGTGAAACCCGCTCGGGGTGGGCAGAGGCTCATGAAGCTGGCGTGTGGCCCACATGCTAGCCCGCACAAGGCAGGTTGTAGCTAGTGCGGGCTCTGTGCGGCCCTCACGGAGACCCAGACAGGCCAAGTGTCATCCTTGGCCTCCTTCCCCTTCCTCTTGTCCCTCTTTTTATCCCTTACTCTTCATTTTTCGTCCATTTCCTCTTCCTCAAAAACAACTATATAGGTTGAAATATTGGAGGAAGTTCAAGGATTTTTGTGCGTTCTAAGCTTTCAATTTCCGATCTACGTTTTCCACTGATTTGCCCATATTTTTCTTCAAACTTTGGTATGCTTTTTCACTCTCATTTCTTTGAATTTCCTTGTTATAAATGATGAGCTATGCATGCTTTGGAGTAGAATATGAGTTGTAAATACCATGTTATTGCGCGTGGTTGGGTTGTTTTTGACCCAACCTGCGCGGAGTGCTGGCCACACGCCGGTTGCATGTCCCGGGCTACGGGTGCAGATCAGCCCATAGCGTGGGTGTTGGCGGTATTTTTTTGGAGATTCTTTCGCATAATTTTTGTTGAATTAAGCTAGGTTTAATTCCCTACATTCTTGTTTTGGAGGACAATACCGAATGTCAAACGCCTAGCCTCGAAGCATTCCCACCCTGGAGCTAGCTTGTCTTCAGCGCCCACATTTCTGCAGACTCGATTCCAAAAGTGCTATAACAGCCTGCAGACGAAGCCGTTCTCCCCAACCAGGACAATTGATTGGAAAACCATTGGTTAGTTGGGTTTATTAGACGCAGTGTGGAGGCTGGGGTAGGATTCGAACATTGGGCCACCCTTTTCGAAGTTTATGAGCCCATCTACCGAGAGCTTACATTGGAGGTCCTCAGTACCTTTAAGGTAGATACCAGCATGGTGCGATTCCACCGACAAGGCGGCTTCAAGTTTCATTTCCACGGTGAGCACTATTCAATGAGTTTCGAGGACTTTTCGGTGTATTTGGGAATTTATGACATGGATTTCAACAAGAGCTTTGATTACCTAAGACTGCCCTTTGATTTTCTAGCGTTAGTCACCCCCAACTCTTTTTGGAGATCTATCAGAAAGGATGGCAATGACGATTCCAAAAAGGTGTCACACATCACCGATCCAGCACAACGATATATCCATGTTGTCATGGCCGGTCGATAGCTGGACGATTGGACAGCACCGCAGTTGTGACTCGAGCAGATCTGCTAGTTCTATATAGCATGACTTCGTGTTTCCATATTATCATCGTACTCATCGTTGCGGAGCTGATTACTAGACAAGGGTAGCACCCGAACCTAGGCAAGATCTTTGTGGAACTTTATATCACACGCCTAGTGGTGTTGGGGGGGGGTATGGGTATGGGTGCATTGAATCACGTGTGCTCGATGGAGCGTGTCAGAGGAAAATTGCCATTTGGAATTCAGACACTTTGACCCACTGTGCTCGTGGAGCACCAAGGAACAGCATTTGTACTCACTTGGTAACTAGGAAGCCACACGGATGAAGACCCAGAGGACGAGCCCTCCGCCAGGCCACCACACCACCTACAGTGCACCGATCCTCCAGCCACACAATGGAGTTTGCGGATTTGCGTAGTGAATTTCATGTGAACCTAGGATGACAATGATGAATGCTAGAATTTCAGTGGTGTAGGACTATGATAAATCCTGCACTTAACTCACAACCTCGAACTTGCGAAAAGTATTACCATCTAAGGCACTTTTCACACCCCCAAGTAGAACCCTACACACCTAGGTTGAGACGGACAACACTTTGGTGACCCTCTTTAATTATAACCCATCATTCTGGTTTGCTACCTTATCATGTTAGGTTGGATCTCTAGCGGCCCTCTAAGGGCCTCAAGTCCAATCCAAAAGAAAAAAAATGCTTGAAAACGAGAAATGATGAAGTTAAGTAAAGTCAATGCTCTTCTGCATATGTTTGGCACAGTAACTTGGGATACCAACTCCTAATCGGACCATTTCCTAAGTGAAAAGTCACTAAGGCACGAGAGTGAACATGTGAATCTGTAGTCATCCGATTACGTTGGGTTCTTTGGTGCTTAATCAGCATATTTACCCCTCAGAAAAGATATCTATACAAGTCACATTAGTGAAAAACAACTATGGCAGTGATACTGAATCTTCGGAGGATGAAAGTGTCAAACCAAAGGGTCTAGCCAAGAAAACACATTGAGTATCACAAAGGCTGCAGATGGTCTCTACAAATCCCTAGATGATTTGGAGGTTGATATAGTTGAGCATTTAAAAACATTCTATGTGCTAGCTCAAAAGGAAAAGGAAAGAGTTATCCTCTTTTACAAAGTTAAATATAACAAAATTTCAAACGATGATATTATACATATTGAACAAAAAAAGGATAATGAAATCCAACATATAAATTTCCCAATCCAGTACCCTAATAAACTCAAGAGGATGGTTGGAGGGTTTGGGGGCAAAATAAACTGGTCAAAGAAGTCATATCAAAATTTTCATCAATTATGGAACCATACTCATCCAGACAAACGAGGGGTGGGTTACTCTGAATCTTCTAGCCACTCATGTTACATAATGGAATCTAAGGAAGAAGAAGATGTGAAGATTAAAAATGCACCACCTGAATTAGAAGACGGGGGTGAAGCAACAGTTGATGAGTTAGTTGAAACCAACTTGGGAAGTGATAAAGATCCAAGGCCAACTTTCTTAAGTTTACAATTGACAGAAGAACAAAAAGAATCTTTTAAAGCTCTTTTAAAAGAATATGTTGATTGTTTTGTCTGGAATCATAATGAAATGCTAGGGTTGGACAATGAAATAGCTGTTCACAGATTGGCTAATGATTCCAATTTTACTCCAATCAAGCAAGCACCAAGAAAGATAAAATTTGATTTAGAAGAGAAAGTGATAGAAGAAACAAAAAAGTTGAAAGAAGTAAATTTTATCAGGGAAGAAAAATACCCAGATTGGGTTGCCAGTATAGTACATGTAAAGAAAAAGAATGGCCAGATACGGATATGCGTTGATTTCAGAGATTTAAACAAAGCATGTCCCAAAGATGATTTTCCTTTACCAGTTTTGAAGATCATGATTGATAATACCTCAGGGTAAGAGATGTTTTCTTTTATGGATGGATATTCAGGATATAATCAAATTAAGATGCACCCAGATGATGAAAAACATACCGCCTTCCGAATACCCATGGGCATATATTGCTACAGGGTAATGCCGTTTGCGGTGCAAAATGTGGGGGCAACATATCAAAGAGCTATGACATGAATATTTTATGATTTGATTCATACGAATGCTATGTGGATGATTTGGTTGTGAAAATAAGTTCAAAAGACAAACACCTTGAAGATCTGAGAACTGTTTTCATACGTCTCAGAGAATATAAATTTAAAATTAACCCAATGAAATGTGCTTTTGGAGTCCTATCAGGGAAATTTCTAGGTTTTATCGTGAGACATCGCGTGATAGAAATAGACCCTTCTAAGATCAAGGCAATATTGTAAATGCCGTCTCCACAGACATTAAAACAGTTGAGGTCTTTTCAAGGGTGTTTAGCCTATATTAGACGATTCATTTCCAACTTATCAAGAAGATGCAAACCTTTTTCCAAGTTGGTCAAGAAAAATACACCCTTTAAGTGGGATGTCAAATGTCAAAAAGCTTTTGGAGATATTAAGCAGTATTTACTGAGTCCACAGGTGCTAGCGGGTCCAATCTCGGGAAAGCCACTAATTCTATATACTACTGATTTGGAAGGGTCATTGGGAGCTATCTTAGCTCAAAAGAATGAAGAGAGGGTAAAGAAAATGCATTCTATTATCTCAGCCGAATGTTGATAAGAGCTGATAGCAAATATACACCCATTGAGACATATTGCTTGGCATTGGTGTTTGCGGTAAAGAAATTGAGACACTACCTTCTTGGGTAAAAATTATTCTCATATCAAAAATTGAGCCTCTCAAGTATCTCATGACAAGACCATTACTCACAGGAAGACTTGCAAAGTAGGCGTTGATCTTAATGGAGTTTGATATAACCTACACTCCACAAAAGGCTATCAAAGGGCAAGTACTAGCCGATTTCTTGACTACACATCCACTCCCCGATGATTCACCCCTTAACTATGATCTTCATGATGAAGAGACACTTGTAATAAAAAAAGCAAAATGGCAACTATACTTTGATGGAGCATCATCCATAAAGCCGGCACTTCAGTATGAGCTTCCTCAAATCAAAGCTGTGATAGGACTTGTATTCGTTACACCAGAAGGGGGAATCCTTAGATATGCACTGTCCCTTACCGAGCCATGCACAAACAATGAAGCAGAGTATGAAGCTCTTATAGCTGGTTTGGAATTAGCAATGAAAATGGAAATTCAATATATTCACATATTTAGAGATTCACAGCTCATTATCAAGTAAGTTGAAGGAGAATACAAAATATACAAAGCTGAACTTCTTAAATACTATAATAAGGTCAAAATGTTAATGAAGAAATCCCTCAGGTACAATTGAAGAGGGTTTCAAGGTCAGAAAATGGAGAAGCTGACTCTTTGGTAAGAATATCGAAGGAACTGACGAATCCAAATCATGATGAAATTCAAATCACTATAAGAAATAGAAGACCCATCAGTATAATTTGCAGTGAATTTGAAGAAGAAAGTACTGAATGTGGCATGGAGATTTTCGCTCTTGAGATGCCAAAGAAGGATTGGAGGCAACCATTTATGGATTATTTGAAGTATGATAAATTACCAGGGGACAAATCAGAAAGTCTTCAGATAAAATGAATTGCTCTAAGATTTACCCAACTTAATGATACGTTGTATCGCAAGTTATATGATCAGTTACTTCTGCGATGTCTTTCATATGAAGAAGCAATAGAAGTCATGCATGATATACACTCTGGGATATGTGGTGCACACTAATCTAGACCCAAAATGCGACTTAAGATTAAACGCATGGGATATTATTGGCCAACCATGGTCAGAGATTGCATTGAATATGCTAAAAAATGCCATCTATATCAAATTCATGGGGATTTTATTCACCAACATCAAAATCCCTTGCATCCCACAGTCTCTTCATGGCCTTTTGAGATATAGGGAATAGATGTGATCGGTCCCATTGAACCCCCATCATCTTTGGGACACCGATTTATATTGGCTGCCACAAACTATTTTTCTAGATGGGTAGAGGCTATCGCATTAAGAGAAGTAAAAACCGAAAACATCATCAAATTTTTCAAGGAAAACATCTTATACAGGTTTGGACCTCCAAGAAGAATTATATCAGATAATGGTCATGCTTTCAGAAGCTTTAAAATTGGGAGATTCGCACAACATCACAAGATAGATTGGAGATATACTTCCATCTATAATGCGAGAGAAAATGGGCTGGAGGAAGCATTCAATAAAACCCTTTCAAAATTATTAAAGAAGGTTGTGTCCAAAACTAAAAGGGATTGGCATGATAGATTTCTCGAGATGTTATAGGCATATTGTAACGCATACATGACTCCAACACAGCGCACACCATACTCTTTAGTATTTGGAACTGAAGTAGTCTTGCCCCTTGAAATTCAAATACCTTCATTAAGAATGGCATTGCAGAATGAAATATCAAATGAAGATAATGCTCGACTTCACCTAGATGAGTTGGATTCTTTGGATGAAAAAAGAATAGAAGTACAACAAAATTTTGAGGTTTACAAAGCGAAGATGTCACAAGTTATAATACGTTGGCTAGATTTCAAACATTTACAAAAGGAGAGATGGTTCTTGTCCTCAGAAGACCTATCATCACCAACAAGTAGGCAGGGGGCAAGTTCAAAGCAAATTGGGAAGGTCCTTATGTTGTGGAAATTGTCTACGAAGGAGGTGCATACAACCTCATTTATGCTAATGGAGAAAGACCTATGCCACCTATCAATGGTCGCTTTCTAAAAAAATATTACGCATAATGTAAAATGTTTGTATATGACGAAACGTCTGGTCCCTTATAAAAAAGGTAGACCGGTCATGTACGATTGTGCGTACTTCCCGCGGCGAAACATTAAATTTTGTATACTTATTTATAATGATATGTGTGGCATGTTATCTCGAGGTTTCATTTTTATTCAACAATAGAAAAAAAAGAGAGAAGTGATGTAATCACATTGCTATTGCCAAACGAATAATTTTTCAAACCAATGATCAAAGCATATAGGAATAAGAAATCGAGCAAAAGCAAGTCAAATTAAAGAAGACTCCAAGGTTCATAGCAAATATCTCAAAATCAACCACCAAAAGAAATATATACTCAAAACTAACTAGCAGAGTATATATAATCTAGCTGATCAAATAAAAGCAAATAATAAATAAATAGAGTTCTTCAGCCCTTCAAAATTCGAGCGCAAGATTCCTTTACTCTTTCGAGTTCATCAAGCATTGTTGTGTAGAGGGCGACACGTGGATCATCAGAATTGTTTTCCCCGGCTTTAGCAGGTCGTGCTTTGCTCCTATCCTGTGTGGTTTGCAAGTTGGCTTACGTAGTGGTAGAGAGTTCTAAGGAATTTGTCGAAGTTGTAATTTCTTCATGCAAAATCTTTATCTCACCTGAAATTTCGAGAACTCTATTTTGAAGTTGATGTTGTTCTGCTTCAAGTTTCTGAAGTTTATCTGTCTTCATATTTATGTCATTGATCAGATCCACCCTATTCTTGTTAAGATTTTCAAGTGCTAATGTTGTATTTAGCGCACAATCCTTGGCTTGTTGCCTTTGTATATGAGTTTGAACCACAGGATCTTCAGAAACCTCTGTAACATAGGAAGCACATTGGTGTACCTGTCTTAGAACATGTTCAAGATTGGTCAAGTTAATGCCAAAAAGTCTCAGAATTTATTTTTGGCTTTAACATCATCAACAACGTTTTGATAGTTTTGTTGATTGAGAGACTTAATACTTGCGACAAGAGTAGAAAAAATAGAGGATTCTCCAAACCTACAGAGATAAAAAATATTATCATTTTATTATAAAAAAAAATAATAATAATACAAAATTTTGTATTACCTTGTGGAGGTAATGGAGAAAGACTAACGCAGTGTCAATATTGGTGCTAGTATGCTCTGATCCTTCCAAAGATTGTGTTGAAGCGGAAGTGTTGCTGCTTTCATGAAGGACTAGTTTTTAGAATTTTTTTAAATAAGCAAATAAAAAATATATAAAAATAAAATAAAAAAAAATAATAATAATGATAGTGAAATAAAATTGCTTTCATTTGGTTTTGATGATGATGTAATTTCGACATTTAAATCATTATCTTCCAACTTTTCTGTAGTAGTTGGGCTGGTTCTAATGAATCTTCAGAAGGAGTATGTCCCAAGGATGGCGTACTTTCTCCATCATGAATGTCTAAATTTCAGATAAAAACCTCAACAGCCTGTGTGATAAAAAAAAAAAAAAAAAGAGAAGAGAGCCAGCGAAGAAAAGGTGGCGAAGGGATAAAAAACGATTGGCAGACTTTAATATATATATATATATATATATATATATATATATATATAGTCATCATCAAATCTATAACACTGAGAAAGCTATGCAGTTTTAACAAAAAGCTTATAAATTATATATGTGAACATACCATCAGTTTGTTGTCTTTTCACGAAAGTAGGCGGATCAATAGTAGAGTGACTGCGTTTGGAGATCGGGCTAGGAGGATCAATGAAAATATTCTCATTGATAAATTGTTATCTTCTTGATGATTGATTGATAAAAGTTATAATGCTTTGATTGATAAAAGCCTGAACACTTTTGAACCTTTTTTGTGCATAAATTAATAGGAGTTTACCACTCCTATCATACTCAGGGATATAAAATAAACTTTAAATTTTTTGACGTGAAAAATGAACCCAATAGCCCTTGAGAACTCCAACTGAAAAAGGATTTCTAGGGACAACAACAAATCTAGGAAAATATTGGTTGTAACCAAATTGACGTCCAAATCAATGAGGATTATAAGGTTCCACATAAATATCTTGAGCGCAACGTAATGGAAGAGCCCCACAATGAAGACAAATCACATACTCCATAGTGTAAGCATCTAAAACTCCTGGTCTAGTAGGATACATAGAATCTCGTATTCTCTCACCATTATACTATAGAAAAGGAAATGGATGCCATACAAAACTTTCTTCACGTCTGATAAATTTTTTCATTGCCAAAGAACAATTAAATGGGGTAGGAGACGCATTCATATAATATAACATTCCAGGTATCTCCGAAAGTCCTGGAATAGTAAGCATGTTATCATGAATTCTCCTTCGAAGATATATTCTAGGGAAGTGACATCCGGCCCATGCATATAGAAAATGAGAAGGAAAAGTTTTAGTAGGAAATTTAGGACACTTCCTATTATTGACCATTGCATTCAATCCCACATATATGCGTGCTAAGACAGCCGGAGCAAAAGCAATTTTCTTCTTATACATAATATCCGAAGCCATCATAAAAACTCCTGGTCTAATCACATTATACTTACTTGGCATGATGAAATAGCAAATCCAAAGAGCCACAAAAGCAGCTAAATCAGTATAAAGAGAGGGTTTTGGAAGAGGATCATATCTTGAATCAAATTTTGTTCCCTTTCTAAAAAGGTCTACCCAATTATCAAAAGACACGCCTTTGTCATGTTGAGAAAAATCTTGCCTTGCAAGCCATTGATAGATATCAAAAAGGTTTCTCAAAACTGAAAAGTCAGAAATTCCTCTCTTGTGAAATATGCCATTAGTAGGGATGAATTCATCATACATGTCGCCACAAATAGGGAAGCCCTCCAAGTATTTTAATATCCCACAAAGAAATTCCTACCTCCCCATGTAGAAAATGAAAGGTGTTGGTCTCTGGACACCACAATTCCACTAATGATTTATAGAAATTAAGATCTATGTTATATCACCAAATTGAAGATATTATCCCTCCCACTAGCTTCACATGGGATAATTCATTGGAATAACTATTAATGATATGTTTCGCCCAATCAGCATAATCAGGAAAATCAATCAATTCCTTTATGATAGGATTCATACCTTTCCATCCCGGATGGTGATTAATGATCTTATGCCCAAGAGTTTGGAAATCATTCAAATCTTGTGCACTTCTTTTAGGTTTTAAGTAAATTGCATCGATCTTGCTATCTTCGTACCAGTGATTCAAAGTAAGCTTCGCGGTGACTAAATGAGCCAAAGGATGCTTCACCCACTCTGAATACTCTTCTCCTTCATAGTTAATGACGGGCTCGGATCCTATGCCAAAAACAGGATTATGTCGAGTAAAAATTTGACCATGTGGGGATTCACTACAATTTTCGTTAATGTCCCAAAAAAGCTCTTTTTGCGAATTATTCGCCATGACAAATAAAAGATTTGAAGTTCCTATTTCTCTCACTCAATCTCACTAAAGTATTTTCATGAGAGAAGTATGAAAGGGGCATTTGTTTAGATAAAATTTTCTGATATCCTTATTTTAATCAAAATAGGTTTATCTTAAAAAAAAATTCCAATATCCTAATCAATATAGGTTTATCTTAATTACCTACATCCAAATTGTAATGAAATTAGGATATGATATTAAGATAAACAAAATGGATATTATTTGGAAATATAAAAAAAATTGTGAATACTTAGTGATCTAAAAAATATACAAATCACAAGATCATCCAAGAGCACAGATCTCGAGGCGATCTAAAATATTTAAATTCCAAGATTAGCTAATATCACAGATCTCGAGACGATCTAAAATAAAAAAATAAAAAAATATATATATTCAAATTCTTGGAACAGTCAAAAACACAAATCTCGAGGA
The DNA here is from genome assembly GCA_902712375.1 of Dioscorea dumetorum. NCBI lineage: Eukaryota > Viridiplantae > Streptophyta > Magnoliopsida > Dioscoreales > Dioscoreaceae > Dioscorea > Dioscorea dumetorum. The sequence continues at coordinate 1,069,861 of CACTHL010000635.1, forward strand.
TAACAACATATATATATATATATATTACAAAATTCAATAAATAATAAATAAAATAAATAATAATAAATAAAAATAAAGACGTGGGCATTTGATCATACGCCTTTGTTGAGAGATGGCGGAACCGCCTGGGATCTGCTATCTCCTGGTTTTAAAAGGGATTAAAAGAAGAAAAAAATGGAGGGGAAGAAAAAATGGAAAAAAAGAATCAACCAAAGAAGAAGATGAAAGAGGTCTCTCTCTATTGATTTCTCTCTCCTTTCTTTAAGCCGGATATATATATATATATATATATATATATATATATATATATGATAAAAAAAAAAGAGAGGCTTCGCTATCACTGCTGTCGCCACCGTCGCCGATCATCCTTGTGTCGTTGCTCATCTACCGATGATGCCGACGGCAACAATGGTGGAATATCCCTCCTCCGTTGGCAGCTCCAATGCAACTAGGGAATTCAATAAGATCCTTGTATTGAAGCTTAAACAATACTATGAGAAGTCACCTCAGTTTAATCAGATCCTGAAAAAGAATGAATAAATGAATGCATTGCCTGCTATTTGTTTCTTTATGACCACAAACAAAAATAATTGAGGAAATTGTGAGTTCCCAATGATAATCACTATATAGATTCTCTGATACTTGATGAACATTTTTGTAAAAGAAGTCCAAGGCTAAAACTTACTGTATTAATCATGAAAAATCATCAAAGATAGCTACTTTCATACTATTAACAAAAAAAAAAAAAACATACAGCTAGATTTTTTTCACATTGCAGCACTAATAGTTGTTCTTTTCTCCTGATATTCACTAGCCTTAAACTTTGGCACTCCAAAACAAGTTTGTAATACAAACTCAAGGCTAAAACTTCATAAATTTTCCAGGAAAATTCATACAAGCTCGCTTGTTCTAAAGAACAATAACAGAACAACAATAGAACTAAAAAAAAAAAAAAAAAAAGAGAAAAAGCTTAACTAATTTACAACATGAATCACTTGCCAGGTGTAACATTCTACTTTACTTAACCGCCTAAGCTTTTACATAGCCAAAATGCCTCGAACTTATGCTATTTTATAGTCAAGGCATAGACAACAGGATATATATATATAGTCATATAAAAATGATGTTAATATATGTATGAAATAAATAAATAATAAAATTTATAGTTTGGCATATTTATTAGAGGTGCAAGTTGGGCCGTGCCCGCCCGAGCCCGGTCAGCTACAGTGCCAGGCCACACCATGGTGGCCTGCAACAAGTAGCCTTTGCGGGCCGGCCCGGCACGGCCCAACAGGTTTTTTTTGTTTTTTTCCCCAATTAATTTAAATATTAGAAAATGACATTTGTAGCCCTTTTAACAACTATAAAACGGCTAGTTTACAAGGGTATTTTTGGAATTAGAAAAATTAAAATTAAAACCTATAAATACCCACAAACATTTAGGGCCTGTTTGGATACATAATAAATTTTTCCATAAGAAATTTATTCCATAGGATTCGGAGACGATTTCTATGGAATATACTACAGAAAAAATTACTATAGAATGGTGTTTGGATGTTCACATGAAAGTTTTCCACTAGGAATTTTATTTGAAAAGAGAATTAGCAGGTAGAGCTTTTTTTAAAAATAGCCATTGGAGTTTTTAAAAAACTAGCTGTTAACTTAATGACAACGATAATAACAATTATTACTTAATTACTATTATAAATATAATAATTATAATTATTATATAATTAATATTAATATTATAATTTTAATTTTAATTGTAATTATATTTTTAAACATTAATAACTTAATGACAATTATAATAACAATTATTACGCAATTACTATTATAAATATAACAAGAATTATTATTATATAATTAATATTAATATTATAATTGTAATTGTAATTGTAATTATATTTTTAAACATTAATAACTTAATGACAATGATAATAACAATTATTACGCAATTATATAAATATAATAGTAATTATTATTATATAATTAATATTAATATTATAATTATTATTGTAATTGTAATTGTAATTATATTTTTAAACATTAATAACTTAATGACAATGATAATAACAATTATTACGCAATTATATAAATATAATAATTATTATTATATAATTAATATTAATATTATAATTATAATTGTAATTGTAATTGTAATTATATTTTTAAACATTAATAACTTAATGACAACGATGATAACAATTATTACGTAATTACTATTATAAATATAATAATAATTATTATTATATAATTAATATTAATATTATAGTTATAATTATAATTATAATTGTAATTATATTTTTAAACATTAATAATTTAATGACAACGATAATAATAACTATTACCTAATTACTATTATAACTATAATAATTATTATTATTATATAATTAATGTTAATATTATAATTATAATTGTAATTATAATTGTAAACATTGATAACTTAATGTTAACAATAATAACAATTATTAGGTAATTACTATTATTATTATTATTATATAATTAATATTAATATGATAATTATAATTATAATTATAAACATTTATAAGTTAATGACAACCATAATAACAATTATTACGTAATTACTAAAAATAATAATGATTATTATTATGTAATTACTATTAATATAATAATTATAATTGTAATTGTAATTATATTTTCTAAATATTGACAAAGTTTGAGAAGAGTAGGGAAAGAAAAAAGAAAATTTAATGGTTAAGTGCCCAAAAAACATAGGAAAAAAATATTTTGGTATCTACCTCTTTGAAAAATTCCTATGAAATCCATAGATTCTATAGTAATTTTTTACTGTATTTGATATGTCCAAACACCTATTATTACAAGTTCCTATGTAATGTTAAATTCCTATGGAATTTGAGAGTACCCAAACATGCCCTTAAATATTTCTCCACACCAAATTACTCATTCTTGTTCTAATCTCTCAAGCATTGAAGACTCCATGCTCTCTTAGTTCTCAATCTCTTCAAGTTCAAGATTTGAAGTTTGTCAAATTCGGCTCAAGCGTTTCATTACACCATCCGAGCGTTCAACTTCAACCCGTGTTGATGAAAAAATAGATTAATCAAATGAAGTTTGAACTTTGTAATTTTCTAAATTGTTGTCATAGTTTTTAAATAAATGTCAAAATTTTTTCTATATCTATTTGTAATTTATTTTTAGTGTATCTTTATTTTTTCTATGTAATTTTATTTTCTAATATTATGTTAAATTTGAAAAAATTATCTTTCCTTGTATAATTGTATTCATGTAAATTTAATATATTTAGATTTTTTTAAAAAACATTTTCTTAATTTTTACTATTTTTAAAGTATTTTTTATAAATTTTATAATATTTTTAAAAAATTTAGATAATTTATATTTTAAAATAAAAAAGGTTGGCCAGTCGGCCCGGCCCAACCCATCTAGCCTGGGCCGTGGGTCGGTCAGGGCCGATCCCCCCTGAAGGGTGGGCCGTGCCGGCCCGAGCACGTACAGTGCTCGGGTCGCACCGTGCCCGGGCCGTGCCGAGCCGGGCCGGCCCATCTTGCACCTCTATATTTGATGTCTTTACTTGTACTCAAAGCCCTTAATCAGAGGTTCCCAAGATTTTAATCTGGGGTAATAAATAATAGAGGCTTGCCTCTATTAGGAATGGAAGAGTCCACAAAAAATAAAAATAAAAAAAATTAAATTAAATAAAATAAAATAAAAAAAACATTTGTGATTCGATATATGGCCCGGTGTTTCTTTACCGACACGACTCCAAGACGCGTATTTTCGATCCCACAGATAGAACTCTATTTATGATATGCTTGTTGTGGCACTTCGTTATGAGGCAACCTTCTTGTATTTCAGTGAAAGAAATCGTAATTTTATGTATAGTTTAACTGATCAAGAATAGAATGTTGTTGTTGTTTGTGCAATTTTCTTAAGTCTTTTCATTAGATGACTTGTGCATTTTCTGGTGTCCAATATTTGATTTATACTTTATAGTTTAGAGATATGTGAAAAAATCATCTTAAAGTGCTAAATGTGGTCAATGAACCAATAACCTTCTTGACACCTATGGTTAAAGAAATACAAATGAAGTTTGACAAATATTGGTCTGAGGATGGTTTAATTTTATCTTTGTGATTGTGGATGCTCGCTATAAAGTAAAATGTGATTAATACTCTTTATAAGTGGTTTTATAAGTGATTGGATGCTTATAAAAAAGATCGAGCATCTTCTTCAAAATATACTATGAGCACCAAAAGCAATGTGATTATGAATGATGTTGGTGCTCATCACGATGATTACAATGAAATGCATTAGTTAGATACATTTGAAGGTTTTGTTAGTGAAGTTTAAATGCAAATTTAGAGTTAGATTTTTATTTGGAAAGATAATGTTTGAATTGAAATGTAGAGCTATGTGTATATTGGACTTTTGGAAGTCTTGTTCAATGTAATTTGTAGACCTCTCAAGCATGGCTTGTGATATTTTAACTATTTTAATATCCATGGTTGCCTCCAAAAGCACATTTAGCAAAGGTATCTAATGATTAGTTGTTATCAAGCTTCACTAAGTTCGAAGACTATATAAGCTATAATGTGTGTTTGGGATTGGTTGCTAGCACTCTTTGAAGCAAGCCACTTAATTATGTTTTAAAAATTTATGTTAGTATTATTTTATTAAATAATTTTAATATTAAACTATTGTTTTAATTAATAATTTATAAGAAAATCTAATATGATGGTTGATGTTGAATAAGATGATTCATCTTCATGCATAGATCATGAGGATGATTTTTCAACATAGGTATTTTTTGTGGCTAATTTGTAAATCTTTATGTTACATTTTGATATTTTTATATTAACATTTTGCTTGCTGATATTTTATAATAATATTTCTATTTTATAGAACAATTGTTCAACCATTGTATACTTGTGTAATATTTGTTGTGCTTTTTCTTGATGTAATATTTAGTGATGAAATTAAGTAGTACTTGTTTATAAAGTACTTATTCATTAATACTATTTGTGTTGTATTTATTTTAATGTTTGACAAAATATTGTGGATTATACTAGTGGTTTTATCTATTTATTTGTATTATCCTTAAAAAACTAGAATTTAGCTTATTTTTGGGATAGAATAAGCTAGGGCTAGGCATGGTAAAATTCAAATGGAGCCGGACTTGGGCCAAAATAATTTTGACCTAGCTCAGCCCATATATACGGGGTGTTGTTTAAATCTAGCTCAATCCATATCTAGCTCTATTAATGATTAGTTTAAACACCAGGAGCAACTTATCTAACTTCAAGATTTAATAGTATATATATGTGATGAAGTTTGACACATTATTTATAAAAAAACTCTTTAACAAAATTAGTTTTGTCATTCTAGATTTATTCAATTAAATGGCGTTTGGTTAAAGGAATGAGAATTGGATTATAAATAGAAAATGAGAATGAAGATATAGTAACGGCAATGAGAAATATATTTGATTATAAGGATATTTTATTAGCAATGAAAAACAATTGCAGAGAATATTGTAAAATTATTTTTATATCATTAATACAAATAAATGGTCATGCATTAAATTCTCGTTAATGATAAATAATTTCTTTATTGATAAAATATATTGAATATCATTATTCAAAAGAATTATTATAATTTAATATTTAAATGAAATAGTTTTTTTAAATAAATTAATTAATAACAAGGAATCACAAAAAGTTCTTCATTTATAAAGTAATGACATTATCGTTACCAAAAAAACAAGGAAATAATGGTTTCATTTATATTAAATAAATCAACCTAACTATTATTCACTTTAATTTTATAAATAAATATTTAATGTTATTTATTATTTATTTAATTATTATAATTAATTATTTAATTAATGATATTGATAAATATATGGCAAAAATGTCGTTTCAGTTTCCATCCACCTATTTCTTGCCCATTCCTCCCAATTTTAAAGGAGTAAAGATTCTTTAATTGGGAGCACTGATTACCTCTAAGACACTTATTCCTAGTTCCTTGATGGTGCACCCAAATATTAGTATACTCCAACTCAAGGAATGATTCCCATTCTAATCCCAAATTCAAATGCCAGGTTAGTTATATAGAATTTCAACTTCTTAATTAATTTATTAATTTATTCACACACATATATATATATGTAGGAGAGAGGAGAAATACCAAAAGCTCATAATCTAATAATACTTGATCTTATATGAAAAACAAGAATAAGACATACAGATATATTGAGTTTAAGACTCGTTAGAAATAATGATAGTAAAAAATTGTCAATTGTGAGTCTAGTCTTGTAACCCAATGTAGATTGTGAGTGTAAGCTTACAACCCAAATTTCTCCCCTCAACCGAAAAACAGACAAGTTAAACAATTCATTTTTAGTTCATGTGCATAACCACTGATATATTTAACGTTTATCACTTTCATAAAAAAAAATATAATAATGAGAGAGATGTATATATTAATAAAACTAGATATATTTACCCATGATAGAGTAAAGAATGTGGGTGGATGTAAAAGTATGACAAATCATCTTATGGGTCATGTTAGCCCTTGATGGATGTGTTACCGGCATACAAGTCGCAACCCGCAACCAAACACAACATAGGATTCGTACTAAGGCCGGCCTTTGGGATGCACGCTAGCATTATGCCGGTGTTCGGCGGGGCCCACATATTGTAATGGTCAACCGGCTTTGACCATCCGGATTAAGACTAATCCTCCCTTGTTTAGCAGCTTGAGTCCAACCATCTTCATCCTTAAAACTTGTAGAAGCTGGCCCTCATCACCCTCTTCACCATCTTCTTCTTTCTCTCCTTCAAGCCACCTAACCGGCCGTTTCTTGGAGCTCCGGCGAGGGAAGAAGACAGTTTGCAACTTCTCTTTCTCTTGGCCTTTTGGTTGTTTTGTGGTTGAACATAATCAAGGTTGGTTCTTAAGATGGAGAAGCTAAAATTTGATGTGTTAACCTTGGTGTTCTAATCTTGTTTTGTGAGTTGTGTTGAGATTAGAATGTGATTTCTTCTCTTTTGCTTGTGATACTTGAATTGTCCGAGGTTTTGGGAGCCATTAATTTAGTTGGCAACTTCTATGATTTAGCAGCGATTATGCTAGAAATGTTTGTAACTATTGTCTCATCTTGATTAAGTGTGACCTTCCTTGTTTAATTTATTAGTGGATTATGAGATGTTAATGTATTTCGGTTGGTTGACAAAGCCTTGTGGTTATATAGTTATTAATTCCATGTTTTAAGTATTTTGAATGCTTTTAATTAAGATGTTTGTGAGCTTTTGTTCTCAGATGTGCTGATTTTTGTCTGTTTAAGTATGACCATGCATGTAGCCATGGATCACTCAATCACATAAAATCTTTTTACTGCAAAAGAAAATATGTTGAGTGTTTAATTCTAGTTAGCATTCAATGGGAATGGTTAAATATGTTTTAATGCACGCGTCTGTTAAATGCTTGATAGTGACACTACATTTTAATTTATCGAAAAGAACTTCATTAGAATGTCTTCACCTTGAGTTGAACTATGATTTGGAATTAGGAAGAATACCATGTTACACTCTTGGCTGTTAATTTTATAGTTTTAGCTTTTGCTAAGTATTTGCTTGAATACGGGTAAATTATCTGTTCGTTGTGAATAAGTAGTCCTAGTTTGTAGCTCAGTTGTATTTTTATCTTGTGAATAGGTTCGCAGTCTAAACAGCGGAATTAGAGCTTGTGGTTTGTTTTAGCGAACCTTTAATTCGCAGGATTTAGTAATTTCGCACTCGTAGCTCGGAACCAGGTAGGTTCTCGCACCTGTATACTATAACTCTGTATTTTTGGTGGATGGTATGAAATTTTTTAATTATTGCATTTATTATGTTTATTATGTTGTATTTTGTTATTTATTTAATTTTAAGATAATTACTGAGTAAAGTGTTTAATTCCGTATTGTACTGTCTGTACTCCGTATTTTCTGCGGTTTTTAGTACATCTCCATTCCTGGCAAATTACCCAGCTAGGAGGAGTAAGTCCTAGCCATGTGCACATGTCCTCTGTAGTAGCGCTACCATCCGACTGCGGTCGAAGATCCGGTTTCGGCCGTTGATATTCTGTTCTGTTCCGACTTCATAGTCGAAGATCCAGCTACGGCTGTTGATTCTGTTATTAGTCAGGGAGATGTACACGTCTGTTTTCGCGTATTTCCTGTATTTATGATTATTTCTGTATTTTGAGCATTTCTATATTTCTGTCTGGATTATAATTATTCTGCAATATTTATATTGTCTGTTATTTCTGTGATCCTACTGGGCCTTGTCGCTCATACACTCTGCGATTTTCCCTATTTCGCAGGAAAAGATCAAGCGTAGGATCGGGGTTTATCTTGGAGTGGAATTTCTTGTGTTAGACTGCTGTCTGTATTTTACCTGTGTGAGTGAGACTTGTATCTTAGTATATTTCGGTTCATAAACTGTCTGTGTGGTACTGACTCTTGTGGGGCTGTTAAAGCCCATACTAGTATGAACTCTGGTATTGCTTTTATATTTATAAACCTGCATTATTTGTTGTCTGTGTTGTCTGTTGGGGTTGACTCTGACCAGGTTGGACATTTGAGGCATTGCACCCAGTGGGGCCCAGCTCCATTGGGATGCGGCCGGTCTGTCAGTGGGCCCGGCTGTGGGGCTGGAGCGTGACACATATGATGCCGGACCATGCCGACCCGAGGGTGTCACAGGCCAGTTAACACCCTCGTCAACTTGTGGGGATATCATTCGTTGCGTTATTTTTACAATGAAGAATAACAAAAATAAAGGGTTTACAACCGCCGGTCGCTCGCCCAAGTTGTGAATATCACATCAATCCTTTTGAATTTTCCAAGTAAAAATATATTTTCCAAAACTTTAAAATCACATAGATTTGTTCGCCTGACATTAATTTCAGGGTAAGGAGATGTGTCAATGTCTGACCCATCAAATTTTACATTGTAACGAGTTAAAATAAATAAATAAATAAATCCCATTAACAGATGGAAACAAATAATGCCACCCTTTTAAGGGCAACCGACAATAGTGATTGTAAATCAATTAGAAAATAAATAAATAAATAAATATAACAAAACAAAATGTGCTCATCAAAAGAACAAACAGAAAAAAGAAAAAAAGCAGGAAACTTTTCTTTTCAGGTACCATACTTTACTAGAAGAGCAGCAAACCAATTATAGTTTTAAAAAATATTCAACAACCCTTACTTAGATCATTAACATGATTAGAAGCATACATAATAGATTAGCGGGCAACAACGTTACCGGTGACACGGCCACCGGTTCTTCTCCCGCCATAGTTCCGTTTTCCGATGGTCACTCTGGAGGGATCCCCAATGACAACGTTATCTTGAACTACGGTTCCTCCTTCTCCACCTTCATGCTCATCTGAGTGTATCATTCTACGCCATAGTGATATTATAGCTCCCTGCAAATAAGATGAACAAAAAGATGATGAGCAAGTCTTCAATCAAACTGGAGAAAATCATCTGGTTAGATCTCCCACCATTTTTCTTGCATCCAAGGATGTACTTGTTAGTTCATGGGGAATATATATACATATATGCATTTCGGAATATGATATTTTTGCCTAGGTGGTGAAGAAAAGATGGAGATGCTGCTGAGTCAGCTATGGAACATAATGCTTTTTTTTTATTATTATTGGTGGTCAGATGCCTTAACGGCGAAGGAAGCTGTTATTTTAGATGCTCAACAACTTGGGTGTGTTTTTTCAGGACATTTCCATCCTTTTGAGAAGTTTGTTTTGGGATGGAATTTTACTTTTCACCTTTCGGTACCTGTTTGATTTTGGACAGAGCATTCTTTGATTTAATGGAGTGCTTTACAGGCTGAAGGTTGTGCTTGAGTAAACTTTTGTGGTTAAACTTTATGATCTTGTCATTTATATATATATCATGTTATAAATTTGTAAACTTTATGTGATTTTTATTGTTTATAAAAATAAATAAAGAAATAACTCTCCCAATTTTGTGATTTTTGTTAATCAAATTCAAGTTTTTAAAAATTGAACAAAACCGATCATAATTTTTACTTCATCTCGTTTTAAATTATGCACAACTTGAGCTTTAATATTTATAATTTTACGTCGCTAGTGACTTGGGCTTAGCTTGCTTAGGTTTGGGTTCTCTTACTTGTTAAATTTATACTCCTTTCACACACCCAATAAATTTGGACTTAATGATATGTGGATCTAGGATTGCAAGGATCTTGTCATTATTATACTACTTATCAGTGCTTTGAAAGATGGCATAAAGTTATGGTTTAAGAGGCTTTTGGATTCAAGTAATGAAGACCTTGCTCCATTACTGGTGAAGATAATTGAATTTCAGAACTTACTTCATTGGGAAGGGGCGTTTCAAGCTTTTCTATGTGAAACAAGTTCCCATTCCTGCCTTCTCAAGTTTATACTTTGCAGCTAGAAGCAGCTTAATTTCTCACAATTGAAACTTCCCTAACATTGAATTAATACATTTCACAATGAAAGCAATCAAAGTCATTTCTTCCGGCATTAACTAACCTTTATCTTCCTTTAGCTAGATTTCTTCCACAAAAAACAAAAATGTAGATCATCTGCAACTTGGTCAAGGTCCATAGGTCAGAAATAATTTTCTCAAGGACCATATACAGTACTGGTCTTTTAATATAATATATGTGTTTGTAAATACCCTCTATCTTTCCCTAACCATGGACATAAACTCATATTTTTGTAAGTAGCCCCTTTACTTCACCTGCTATGGTTGCCAATAATTCGTTTCTCCATATTCCTGTGAAGCCTTGTGAATCTGTGAAACCTGTTGGAAATATTCTGTAATTACAGCATGCAATTAAATTAACAACAAGATTAATTCTAATGATACAACAATATTAAAAAAATCGGCCTGGGTATGACGTGTTAAGCATTGCCCCAGCACTGAATTAGCCCCTTTCGTGCAAGTGCAATTGCTTCACTCTAAATGCTAGGATACACTAACCTGCAAGCAAGAAAATCTCTTTGCGTAGCACATAGTAAAGAGGAGAGCTCTAGTGTCGACCAGGTTCTGGGTTTTTCCAGCGAAGAGAAGGGCTTAAAAGAATGGAGATTTATATAAGACAGAGGCTAGGAATTTCTAGGATGAGATTTATATAGTGGAATATCAACCTTCAAAGAACCATCCCTTGGAGGAAATTCTATAGTCCAAAAGAAATAACCATTGAGAAAACAAAAATGTAAAAGAAAGAATAACAAAAACAAGGAACCCACCCAGACAGTGCGCATAATCTATCTCAAAACACTTTGCACAACTAACAAGCAAGGAATCTATATATCGTGATGAAAACTTTTCTCATTACCTGATGTGGGACTAAACATTTTCTATAGTACTCACAAAAGTTAGATTTGAGTGTACAAGAGATGGGCTTAGACTGGCTCATAACCAACAAAACCTACTAGCAATGATTACTTCCACTTCATTGTGGAGAGTCAAATTTGGTTGGATTTTCTCATTAGAAGTGTGCATATTCGTCGTTAGAAACATTAACTAGCTTTCTCTGACAAAGTTCTTAGTAACATCTGGATCATGCATATTTGGACCTCTCTAAGACTCCACTTGCCTTCCTTCCCTAAGTCTTAAAAAGATCTCAAACATCTTCTTGGTTAAGTTTCATAATATTGTTGATTATATCTTATTGGCGAACAAGCTCACACTTGAGAAGTTTAAGCACTTTAAGGTGTTCAATACTAAGGGTAGCTTGTACATGTTTGACACAAGTTCGACGGGAAGGATACCTGTTTATAGTAGAACTTGGTGAAGGTCACACACTCATTGAGAGCTCTACTTAAGCAATTCATTACACCTTATCATGGAATCAAGGGACTTTTTCCTTGCTCTTTTTATCTAACCACAAACTATAAGGGTGCGTTTGATTGTCTAAATTTTCCATGGGTCATTGTCCACAAAAAAAGCCTGTTTGATTGCCTAAATTTTCCATGGAGGTGGTCACGTGACCATATTTTCCCTCAAAACAAGGGAAAATTTTTCCTACCTCAACCCTAGGAAAAATTTTCCATGGAAAATAGAGGGGGTTTTTTGGAAAATTAAAAAGCTACGATTTTTAATTAATTCAGGGGGTGACATGCAAATTGCAAGCTATATGACCATCATGGCGAGAGAGAGGGAGAGAAAGGGCGGCCGAGATCTTCAAGGTTTGATTCTTTTTTTTTCTTTTTATGAAAATAGAAATAATTTTTTTGATTAATCACTTGTTAAAAATTATTGATTTTATATTAAATAGCAATTTAGGTAGCCAAAAGTACAAGGCTTAGTCTTTTTATTTTTAAATTTGAGTTTTTATTTAACATACAATATCTTTGTGAAAAAAAATATGCAAGTGTAGAGTTGTAACAATGGTTCAAAACTTCATTTGGAACCTGAATAAGAAAATAAAAATATGTTTTTTAGTATGAAAATATCGGTCAAATTTATATATATACTGCATCTTAAATTTGTTTATATTTCCAAGAAATAATTAAAAATGGTTTAAGAAATGGTATAAAAATAATTATCATTGGTTTTTAAATATTTTTTTAACAATTTAATAATTTAAAAAAAATGAAATGTAGTAATAAATTAATCAGAGTTAAACACTCGAAAAAACTTTGAATCAATTTTGAGATTGAATTCTTGTATACACAAAAAATATCTATTACAAAATCTTAAATAATGATTTATTGGGATTCAATAGCATTTTAGGTAGGCAAAAATATTTTCATGGAGAAAATTTTCCATGGAAAATATGACATTTTCCGAGGAAAATTGATGCAATCAAACAACAAATGTGGCTTTTCCCACGGAAAATGTTATATTTTCCATGAAAAATACAAGCAATCAAACAACAAAATCAAAATTTTTCATGGAAATGTTTTGATTTTCTGGCTAGAAAATAATGCCAATCAAACGTGTATTTGTTCGTTTTCCATGGAAAATTTTTCCAAGGAAAAACTTTTCATGGAAAAATTTTCTTTTCCACCCATTTTCCATGTTGCCAATCAAACACACCCTAAAATGAAAACATTATAGATTGATTTTATGCAATTTGTTGCACATGTGTTGAGGATTGAGCAATCTGAGCAATGGCAGAAGAGAAAGCACAAATACATAAGAAGACAAAAGAATTTTGTGTGGTTCGGTCTTGAAGATCTACCTCCTCCACGGCCAGAATAATATCAATTTATTTCACTTACCGAAAAGAGAGTTTTATAATTACATGGCTATTTATAGAGAAAAGATACCAAGATATCTATAGGGAGAAGACAATAGGATATTAATAGCGAAAAGATAAACGCTAATCAAGATTCTCATATAGGCTTTAGATCTGAAAGGATAAACACTAATCAAGACTCCACATGCCCAATAATCTCCCACTTTGAGGCTGATTACATTAACTGCACTCCACACACCTATAAACCCAAAATCTGTATTGATCAACTTCTACTAATGCGGCACTTTCTCAACTATCAACTCTGAAGGCCAGTTAAAGCTTTGCAAAGCTTCAAATTTTCTATAGTAACTACCTTGGTTAACGTCTCTGCAGGATTGTTTGAATCAAAGATCTTCATCAAGGGCAAGATACTAATCAACTCTCTGATAAAATGATACCTCAACTGAATATGTTTTGTCCTAACATAAAACACTGGATTTTTTGCAAGGTGAATAGCACTTTGACCATCACTATAAAGAACATTGTCAATCTGTTTCTTGTCCAACACTTCAAGAAAATTCTTCAGCCAAATCATTTCCTTACTGACCTCTAAGATGGTCATGTACTCGGCTTCTATAGTTGAAAAAATAACGCCCTTTTGAAGTTGAGACATCTAACTCACGGCCGTGTCATCTACTGTGAAAATATACCATGTAGTGCTTTTTTTTGTATCCAAAAACCACCCAAGTCTGCAACAGAAAATCCTTCCAAAATAACATCTCACCTTCTGTATCACAAGACAACTTTGGAAGTACCCTTTAAGAACGTAATAGCCACATAGCTGCTTCCTAATGCTTTCTTCCTGAATTAGGCATGAATATGCTAATAACTTCCACTACATAAGCAATATCTAGCAGCGTGCATACCATTGTATACATAACACTACGAACTACAGATGCATATAAAACTTTAGTCATACCTTTCCAGTCTTCATCTGTTTGAGGTGACTACTTCTTCATGAGATTGAAATGACTTCCCAGAGGTGTACTTCTGATCTTAGCATCATGAAGACTAAGCTTTTCCAACACCCTATTGATATACTTCTCTTTGGATAATTTAAGTATACCTACAAATCTATCCCTTTTGATGCTTATACCAAGGATCTGTTTTGAAACACCCAAGCCTTTCATATCAAACACTTCAGACATCTGCCTTTTCAATTTGTTGATTTCATTCATGTCAGCTCCTGTAACTAACATGTCATCAACATATAATAGTAATATGATGTAGGATTGATAAGTGTCTAAATGTAGGTGTTTCAATATATATATCGTATTCACTTTGCATGTATTTTGTGAGGTTTGATGCCCGTTTTGCGCTTAATCGTCTATTATTTGCTTTGTAGGGTATAAGGAAGCCATGGAGAACAAGAAGATATCATTTAGGCGAAAAGAGAAGAAAACAGGAATTTCATACCACCCCCATACTACCCAGTATGGGGGCCGTATGCACTGTAGCCGCAGAATGATTTGGAGTTGTCTGCCCAGATTTCCATACTACCCAGTATACGGGGCCGTATACACTCCGTATGAATTGTGACTCTAGGTTTTTTGAGTGCCATACGACCCCCATACGACCCCTATACGACCCGTATGTCATGGGTGGTATAAATACTGACTTTTAGGCCAGAACTTGGGGACTTTTTCTGGACTTTTTATGGGCCGATTTTGGGAGACCACTTGGGAGGTTTTGGGCGACCTTGGAAAGGAGAAGAAGGGCAAGAAAGCTAGGAGATCATTTAAGCCCATGGTCCAAGACTCTCAAGTCAAGCAGGCAACATCATTTAAGGGGAGATCTACCACGATTTGAAGGAAGGAGACCCGCGGCTAGAGGAAGCGTCATTCGGCATTCCTTTGGCTGTGGAAGCATCATTCGGCATATTTTCTACCTCCTCCTCCACCATTTCATCTAGGGAGTGTCATTTATGCTTTTCTTGTGTGTTTTACTTGATTATATTGCTTGTTGTGGGATGTTGACACACTAGACCCCCAAGGCCACCGGGTGTTGGTGAGCCTTGGGGGGTTTTATCATTTATTTTGGATGATTACTTGTTAATTCCATGCTTGGGTAATTTTGAGATCTAATCCATTGTCTGATATCGGGTAGATAATTCCCGCATCGAGAAGCTTGATGATTTCTGCCCGTACCACTTCCTTCATATTTGGCTTGAGTCTTCTTTGTGGTATGGCTCTGGGTCTGTGTTCATCCGTCATTAGAATCTTGTGAGTGCAAACAGATGGATTTATCCCTTTTATGTCAGCTATCTTCCAGGCAATCGCCTTCTTGTGCCTCTTTAGCACATCCACCAATCCATTCTTTTGCTCAACTGTTAGGTTCGAAGAGATGATAACTGGAAGTTGTGTACCCTCTCCCAAAAAGGCATACTCAAGGTGTTCAGGTAGTGTGTTCAACTAAAAATTTGGTGCTTCCTCAATCAACGGCATCAAACCTCTGTTCCATAGCCCATCACCCTGTTCGGACATTGTTTCTTCTGCAGACCCAGCACTTTCATCTGAACTGTTGTCTGTACCATGGACATGGAGCTCAAAGCATTCGGCATCATTTTCTGGATTGTCATGCTGCCCATACTGATGTTCCAAGTCGGACTCCCGTATCCTGGCTAGCACCTGGCCCACTTCAGTACGGTCCTCTAGGATAGGATTCATGGTAGCAGACTGTCGGCCCTCGGTAGTCAAAACATGTTGCTCAATTGGTAATTTTCTTCCTTTCATTACCAATGGTGTTCCACTTTCCATAAAGGTCTCGAACACTATGTGCCAACTGCCACCTTCATAAGATATGCTAGAATCCCCTGATAACAGAAGTGGGTATAAATAGTTGTCTGGAGGGTGTGAAAAATGTTGTTGAGTTTGTCGATTAATCCAGCCTTCCAATCTATGTATGTCACCTTCCAACTCGATGTTCGGGTCTGCCATGTTGCACTCACAAGGTGAACTGTATAGAAAGGAATAGATAATGAATTCAGATAGTACCTTTGAAAAACCAAGAAAAAAATGATAGAAAGTTAAGGTCAAAGGAAAAGAAAAATAACGATAAGAAATAAGTAAAGAATGAAATGGCTAGAGTATCTGAAAGAACTTCGCATCGGAGATTGAGAGAAGGTGGTGAAGGGTCGGGTACTCAGAACATTGAAATTGAGGATAGAGAGTCTTCAATCATGGCCGAAGAGCGTCGCACTCTATCCGAATATGAAAGACCCCAATTCACGGGTGATGAGTTTAGTGTTCAAGCACCATCCGTGGCATCCAATAACTTTGAAATTAAAGCTATTACAATCGGCATGGTCCAAAACTCGGTTCAATTCAATGGTCTTGCGAATGAAGATGCACATGATCATCTTTCCCGATTCCTCCAAATTTGCTCTACATTCAAGATTAATGGGGTGTCGGACGATGCTATCCGTTTGAGACTATTTCCATTAAGTTTGAGAGACGGAGCTTACCGTTGCCTTACATCATTGTCTTCGGGGTCTATAAAAACATGGAAGGATATGGTCGAGAAATTCCTTGTGAGGTATTTTCCACCAAGCAAAGCGGCGAAGTTGAGACAAGAAATTTCAGCCTTTAAACAAGGGGAGTCCGAAACATTGTTTGAAGCCTATGAGAGATTCAAGGATCTCCTTAGAAGGTGCCCTCATCATGGTTTTGCCTCATTGATGCGGGTACAAATAATTTACAACGGGCTGAATTATGCTACTCACCAACTCATTGATGCCGCAGCGGGTGGTTCCCTTTGCAACAAGTATCCCGATGAGGCCGAGCAATTACTTGAGTCTATGGCAAGCAATGAATCACATTGGGCCTCAAGAGGATCTTTACAAAAGATTGTTGGGCTTTATGAAGTTAGTAGCAATGATGCCTTGGCCGCAAAGGTTGAAGTATTGACTCGAAAGCTTGATCTTCTTATGGGCAGTAGTTCGAGGTCAGAATCGGTGATGAATTGTAGCACTTAGCATGAAAACAATGGATTATATCTCAAAATTACCCAAGCATGAAATTAACAAGTAATCACCCAAAATACATGATAAAAGCCCCCAAGGTTCACCAACACCCGGTGGCCTTGGGGGTCTAATGTGTCATCATCCCACAACAAGCAATACAATCAAGTAAAACACACAAGAAAAACATAAATGGCGCTCCTAGATGAAATGGTGGAGGAGGAGGTAGAAAATATGCCGAATGATGCTTCCACCGCCAAAGGAATGCCGAAAGACGCTTCCTCTAGCCGCGGGTCTCCTTCCTTCAAATCATGGTAGATCTCCCCTTGAATGATGTTGCCTTCTTGACTTGAGAGTCTTGGACCTTCGGCTTGAATGATCTCCTAGCTTCCTTGCCATTCTTCTCCTTCCCAAGGTAGCCCGAAACCTCCCAAGTGGTCTCCCCAAAATCGGCCCAGAAAAGGTCTAGAAAAACTCCCCAAGTTCTGCCCTAAAAGTCAGTATTTATACCCCCCATGACATACGGGCCGTATAGGGGTCGTATGGGGGCCGTATGGCACTCAAAAAACCTAGATTCGCGATTCATACAGGGTGCATACGGGGTGCATACGGCCCCGTATACTGGGTAGTATGGAAATCTGGGCAGAACTCCAAATCATTCCGCTGCTACAGTGCATACGGCCCTATACTAGGTAGTATGGGGGTGGTATGAAATTCCTGTTTTCTTCTCTTTTCGCTTAAATGATATCTTCTTGTTCTCCAAAACAAATAATAGACGATTAAGCACAAAACGGGCATCAAACCTCACAAAATACATGCAAAGTGAATACGATATATATATATGAAAACACCTACATGCTAAGTGCTACAGTAAGGAGAAATCCCTAGCTCTTTTATGAGTGATGCATGTAGATGTGACTTGCTCGCATGTATTAGATAATGAATAGATTAGAAGGGGACACTTGTATCATCACGCCTAGAAATCGGGTATTTGGTAGCCCTCCATGTAGGTTTAATCCGAAAAAGAGTAGGTTTACTCCTATGTGAGATTTTCTCGTACTTAATGCAATCGTAGGAATGTGGATTTGGAAGAAATTCCTATCTATGTTCGTATGGGATTAGGGTTCAATCGTCAAGAAATTGGGGTTGCTCTCATCGTGGAATATCATGGTCCATTTTACCCTTGCATCTTTTGTTCATCATCCATGTTTCATAATAACCCCTTAAGGGGATCCACATCTATAGGCCTTTGCATTACATTGAATTTCTTGCTTGCTTATTGCTTGTTCTCTCTAATTTGTTCATAATCTTGTTTTAAATTTTAATTGCACCTAGTAGAGTAAATTCCATCACTTGAGATCTTAGGCTAGATAATAGCTCGAGAAGGAGTAATAGGAGATCCTTAGCCCTGTGGAATACGATCCTTGTGTCTTCGCACGAGGTATTACTTGGCGATCCCTTACACTTGCGGGGAAGCAATTAAGTTTTTGGCGCCGTTGCCGGGGAAGTTCTTTTTCACCTTCCTCTTTTATTTTCATTACCGACTTGCCATGTTTTTCATGATTAGTGTATATTGAGGGCAATGTACAACACTAAGTGTGGGGATGGGTGTATTTCATGTATTATGACCATTTGTTACATGCTAGTGTTACCTATGATGGCTTTGTTCATTCTTGTAAGATTCTTTTAGCTTGGATTAATGATTGATGTGAGTTACTTGTTTCTATGCATTATTGGATCCTGTTTTACCCCTAGTCTTGTCATGTGCAATGAATGTTTTGTCGATGCCTTAGGAATAGCCAATGTGACTACTCTAACTCTCTTGTATGCGTAACACACTACTTTGAGTACTTGGCCTTAGAACACTAAATTCTATCGTTCAATGGACTCTTAAGAACTTCTAGGTCTTGTTGTGCTAATCCTAGTTTTGTGTCATATAGTGTACTCTGAATATGTGATCTAGGGTGAATGTGAAAAAACAAATGAATGAAATGAATGAAAAAAAAAATTGAGTCTATGTCAGTATTCCTCTGCTTCTGCAGCATGAATGCGTCTATGTAGACTGTAATCGAGTAGTTGGGTGGCACTTGTGCCTAACTAGCATGTGCACCCTTTAGACAGAATTCAAAATGATGTTGGTGCAGTCTACGTTAGTCGGACTCGGGAAAAAAAAAGAAATGAATGATGAAATGAAAATAAATCCCTAGTGATCTTTTTGTGTACCTACCAAAGGTTTTGCGATGAAAGTGGATCATCGAGCTATAAAATTTGAATGATCTTACTTGGCCATTGAAGTAGCATTTAGTAGTTTAAGACTTAGTATTCTTTGTAAGTGGAGTGATTAGCATCTAGAGCATGCTGATTGAAGTCCTTAGGTTAGACCGGATCGGGGCAAATGAGATATAAGATTCACTTACACGGCACAAACATATAAGGGGTAAGACAAGATATTTTTATTATACTTATTGACTATGACTCAACATCTATGTATCATTGTCCATTGCTTTTGGAATCTTATATTTGCTTGAAGCCATTGGTAATGCATTTAGCCACTTTTCAGTCTCTTTATTTTTCATGAGTTGATTGCTTGGGGACAAGCAACGCTTAAGTGTGTGGATAGTTGATAAGTGTCTAAATGTAGGTGTTTTCATATATATATATCCTATTCACTTTGCATGTATTTTGTGAGGTTTGATGCCCATTTTGCGCTTAATCGTCTATTATTTGCTTTGTAGGGCATAAGGAAGCCATGGAGAACAAGAAGATATCATTTAGGCGAAAAGAGAAGAAAACAGGAATTTCATGCCACCCCCATACCCGCAAGTGTACGGGATCACCAAGTAATATCTCGTGCGAAGACACAATGATCATATTTCACGGGGCTAAGAATCTCTTATTACTCGTTCTCAAGCTATTATCTAGCCTAAGATCTCAAGTGATGGAATTTACTCTACTAGGTGCAATGAAAATTTAAAACAAGATTATGAACAAATTAGAGAGAGCAAGCAATAAGCAAGCAAGAAACTCAATGTAATGCAAAGGCCTATGGATGTGGAACCCCTTGAGGGTTTATCATGAAACATGGATGATGAACAAAAGATGGAAGGGTAAAATGGACCATGAGATTCCAAGATTAGAACAACCCCAATTTCTCGGCGATTGAACCCTAATCCCATACGAACATAGATAGGAATTTCTTCCCAATCCTCATTCCTACGATTGCATTAAGTACGAGGAAATCTCACATAGGATTAAACCTACTCTTCTTCGGATTAAACGATAGGTGTCCATGCTCCAACAAGCTGCTACTCATCATGATCTGGTACCGGTGGTCGTGGCATGGCGGCAGAAGGAGTGGTCATAGTGTGTGAGGATGAACCATATACGAAGTGATGAAACGGTGAAAATCTGCCGCGAGCCGACGCTATCCTTCAATGATCTGGTGAAGCTGGCCACGAATCTCATGCTGCTCCTGACGCACGGCCTGAGCCTCTCCCTCAATCCCCCTCAGTCTTATGTTGAAGTCTGGTAATGATGTAGTACCGGGGGTGGGAACAGGTGCGCCCTCATGCTCTGACTCTGTGTGCTCTGTCTGTCGCTGACGGGACTCACCAGTGGCCTAGTGACGTGTCGGTCTGCCACTCGCACGCTCATTCACCACCAAGCCAATCGCCCGAGTGTGGGCCTGCTCGAGGGGTTCTGCGCCTCCTACAACGGTCATACCTCGCGTCTACTCAAATAGACCCATGCCACGGATCAATCTATGCACATAGGGCCCAGCAAAGATAGCTCCCAATCGTGTATACGAGCCTTGGTGAAGAAATGAATCGCCGACAAGGTGGCCCAGGTGAGTAGGGCGCCGCTCGAAAATGCCATACATCGTGTAAATATCGGATTGAGTGACAACCCCCTTGCTATCGGTCCGGCCCCAAATAGAATGAGCAACCAAAGCATGAATGAACCTGTGTGTCGGGTCAATCATGCGAGAGGCTTTTCGGGTTCGATGATCGCCCGCCAAGGTCGCCGAATAGTTGCTTCTACCCACTTCACTTGGGAAATCAAGCTTAAGACGTGTACCGGGCATGGACTTAATAAACTCATCATCATAAATCCCCAAGTACTTGGCGAAGTCCAAGTGGTGCATAGTACGCTTCTTTCCAAAAGCTTGAAACCGAATGGTGATAATTTTCCTATCCCGCATGGATTCTCCATCTTGACGTGCCTCAAATGTACTCAAAACCTCCAAAGTCAATTGACGAAAGGTTGGCTCGTTTATGGCAAAAAGCTTGTTCCAACAATTATGTGATAACCAATCCTTGACTTGATTTGCTATCCCAAGGTTCTCCACAAGTCCCCAATCAAGGTAGCATAATGTCCCAAATGGTTTTGTCCTCTATCTATCATATCTCTCTCGATGATGGGACAACTTGAAGACAGGTTCATCGGGTGTAGATGAAGGTCCGGTGGTTCTTGGGCGCTTGGAGGCAAGTCTTTTAATGTTAGGCATTCCTACAATGAAACAAAGTAAAATGCAAGAGATAGAGGAAACAAGTGAAAAATCAAATTTTTGAGGTCATACGGCCATATAGGGGCCGTATGGTCACTATTCATGCGTCAAGAGTCTCCCCTATATTTATAGCATCGAAAAATTTTTACATAAATTTGAATGGAAATTCGTCCATGACATTCACATCATCTAAACCAAGAAAAATGCTAAAGAAATTCTACACAAAATCTCCAAGAATGCCCAAGAAATGAGAAAGATAAAACTAGGGCATTGAAAAAGCATACCGACGAAATCTTGAGAAACCAAGCTTTAAACTCGGGGAAAATCACTAAATCGAAGTGTCCAATGGATTGGGGGAAGTTTTAGGAGAAAAAAATGAGAAGATTTGGCCAAGAAATGAGGGAGAAAGAAGAGAGAAATTCGGTGGAGGATGAGAGGAATGAGAGAATGGAAGAGAGAGAGAGTAAAGATGAGGGTTTAGGGTTTAGGGGGGGGGGGCGAACCATACGAACCATCTCAGATGGCCCCGTATGGGGGCCGTTTGAGGGGCCGTCTGAGATGGTACAAAGCCTCGGGTTGGCTCTGTGTTCGTCTCAGACGGCCACCATACGGCCCAGTAAGACCGTATACCCTTTAAATCCATTTAAAAAGTTCGAAAACTTGCCCCAAATGAAGTAAAAAATGATATAGCAAGCTCGAAGACTCCTTCAAAAACGAATGAAATGAATAAAACGACGATCTAGCATACGACTTAACACCTAAACATGAGTTTCTCAAGAAGTTGCATAAATACACCACAATTAAAACGATGAGACCAATGTGACAAGTGTGTGAGCATGAACTTATTCAAAAAAAAAAACAAGTCTAAGAAATAGGAAAAGTGACATGGACTACGATCTAAATATATGAAAAATGTAAGAAAACACCCCCGAATGCTTGGGTTGCCTCCCAAGAAGCGCTTGTTTAACGTCATGAGCCTGACATACCTCATTCTTTACCTCATGTTGGCTCAAAGAGTTTGAAGCCACCCCCAGTTTACCTTGTAATGTTGTTTCTTCCCGGTAAATTCAGTGACAACATTGAAAAGACCTCGAATTGTTCATGTGTAGAGAGGGGTGAAAAATTTACCTTTCTTTCTTGAGATGTGGAGTGATGAAGCTTGGAACCTTTCTTTTTTCTCCCATGAATCTCCCTCCACATATTCTTCACAAATGATTCCTTTTTCTCTTTTTTCTTAGCATTAGTACAAGACACCCTCTCTTTTGGTTGCTTCAAGTTATGAATTTGAGGATGGTAGTGAGATTCTTCTTGTTCTTCATTCTCCAACTCTCCCCCAAGTACTCATCCAAAGGGTTTATAGAGAGCACCTCTTGCACACAATCAGAAATCAAGCTATCAGTTTCATCATTAAAGTAAAGTGTGTCATCATGATCTAAAAAATGTTTCATAGCAGCCGGCAAACTGTACACCACTTCCTCTTCTCCAACTCTTGGCGTTAACTTCCCTCCTTTCAAATAAATTAGGGCATCCGAGGTGCTGAGGAATGGCCGGCCAAGGCTCAGTGGTATCTCCACATCCTCATCTATGTCCATGATGACAAAATCCACAGGAAAAACAAATTTGTCCACTCGGACAATCACATCTTCAACAATCACATCTACCAAATCTTCTCATTTTTTCTCCTAAAACTTCCCCTAATCCATTGGAGACTTCGATCTAGTGATTTTCCCCGAGTTTAAAGCTTGCTTTCTCAAGATTTCGTCAATATGCTTTTTCAATGCCCTAGTTTTATCTTTCTCATTTCTTGGGCATTCTTGGAGATTTTGTGTGGAATTTCTTTAGCATTTTGCTTGGTTTAGATAATGTGAATGTCACGGACGAATTTCCATTCAAATCTATGTAAAAATTTTCAGAGTACACTACATGACACAAAACTAGGAAGGAAGGAGACCCGCGGCTAGAGGAAGCGTCATTCGGCATTCCTTTAGCAGTGGAAGCATCATTCGGCATATTTTCTACCTCCTCCTCCACCATTTCATCTAGGGAGTGTCATTTATGCTTTTCTTCTGTGTTTTACTTGACTGTATTGCTTGTTGTGGGATGATGACACACTAGACCCCCAAGCCCACCGGGTGTTGGTGAACCTTGGCGGGTTTTATAATGTATTTTGGATGATTACTTGTTAATTCCATGATAGGGTAATTTTGAGATCAAATCCATTGTTTTCATGCTAAGTGCTACACTAAGGAGAAATCCGTAGCTCTTTTATGAGTGATGCATGTAGATGTGACTTGCTCGCATGTATCAGATCATGAATGGATCAGAAGGGGACACTTGTATCATCACGCCGAGAAATCGGGTGTTTGGTAGCCCTCCATGTAGGTTTAATCTAAAAAGAGTAGGTTTACTCCTAAGTGTGATTTCCTCGTATTTAATGCAATCGTAGGAATGCGGATTTGGAAGAAATTCCTATCTATGTTCGTATGGGATTAGGGTTCAATCGCCGAGAAATTGGGGTTGTTCTAATGTTGGAATCTCATGGTCCATTTTACCCTTGCATCTTTTGTTCATCATCCATGTTTCATGATAACCCCTCAAGGGGATAGGCCTTTGCATTACAATGAGTTTCTTGCTTGCTTATTGCTTGTTCTCTCTAATTTGTTGATAATCTTGTTTTAAATTTTAATTGCATCTAGTAGAGCAAATTCCATCACTTGAGATCTTAGGCTAGATAATAGCTCGAGAAGGAGTAATAGGAGATCCTTAGCACCGTGGAAGACGATCCTTGTGTCTTCGCACGAGGTATTACTTGGCGATCCCGTACACTTGCGAGGAAGCAATCAAGTTTTTGGCGCCGTTGCCGGGGACCTTTAAGGAATTGTAGGAAACTTTTAGATTATTACTCTAGCCATTTCATTCTTTACTCATTTCTTATCGCTATTTTTCTTTTCCTTTGATCTTAACTTTCTATCATTTTTTCTTGGTTTTGCAAAGGTACTATCTGAATTCATTCTCTATTCCTTTTTGTACAGTTCACCTTGTGAGTGCAACATGGCAGACCCGAACATCAAGTTGGAAGGTGACATACACAGATTGGAAGGCTGGATTAATCGACAAACTCACCAACATTTTTCACACCCTCGGGACAACTATTTATACACACTTCTGCTATCAGGGGATTCTTGCATATCTTATGAAGGTGGCAGTTGGCACACAGTGTTCGAGACCTTTATGGTAAGTGGAACACCATTAGTGATTAAAGGAAGCAAATTACCAATTGAGCAGTTTGTTTTGACTACAGAGGGTCGACAGTCTGCTACCATGAATCCCATCCTAGAGGATCGTGTTGAAGTGGGCCAGTTGTTAGCCAAGATACAGGAGTCTGACTTGGAACATCAGTATGGGCAGCAAGACGATCCAGAAAATGATGCCGAATGCTTTGAGCTCCATGTCCATGGTACAAACAACATTTCAGATGAAAGTGCTGGGTCTGCAGAAGAAACAATGTCCGAACAGGGTAATGGGCTATGGAACAGAGGTTTGATGTCGTCGATTGAGGAAGCACCAAATTTGGAGTTGAAAACACTACCTGAACACCTTGAGTATCCCTTTTTAGGAGAGGGTACAGAACTTCCAGTTATCATCTCTTCGAACCTAACATTTGAGCAAAAGAATGGATTGGTGGATGTGTTAAAGAGGCACAAGAGGGCGATTGCTTGGAAGATAGCTGACATAAAAGGGATAAATCCATCTGTTTGCACTCACAAGATTCTAATGACGGATGAACACAGACCCAGAGCCATACCACAAAGAAGACTCAAGCCAAATATGAAGGAAGTGGTACGGGCAGAAATCATCAAGCTTCTCGATGCGGGCATTATCTACCCGATATCAGACAGTAAGTGGGTAAGCCCCGTACAAGTGGTTCCAAAGAAAGGGGGAATGACTGTGATCACCAATGAGAAGAATGAATTAATCCCGACTCGTACAACTACCGGGTGGAGAGTATGCATCGATTATAGAAAGTTGAATGATGCCACCCGAAAAAATCATTTTCCCTTACAATTCATTGACCAGATGCTGGAGCGACTAGCTGGCCATGCCTACTATTGCTTTTTGGATGGGTTCTCTGGTTATTTCCAAATTCCCATCGCCCCCGAAGATCAGGAGAAGACTACGTTCACTTATCCGTATGGCACATTTACTTATCGCCGCATGCCTTTCGGGCTATGTAACGCCCCGGTGACCTTTCAGAGATGCATGACAGCCATTTTTGAGAACATGGTAGAAGCTTTTATAGAAGTGTTTATGGATGACTTTTCCGTCTTTGGTTATTCTTTCGATGTGTGCCTCAAGAACCTTGAGCGGGTCCTCATTCGATGTGAAGAGACTAATCTTGTGCTGAGTTGGGAGAAATGCCATTTCATGGTTCAAGAGGGGATAGTCTTGGGTCACAAAAGTTCGAAAGAAGGAATTGAGGTCGACAAGGCGAAGATTTTCACCATTGAAAAAGTACCACCTCCAAATTCTGTGAAGGCCATAAAAAGTTTTTTGGGTCATGCCGGATTCTATAGAAGGTTCATCAAAGATTTTTCTAAAATTGCAAAGGCCCTGACAAGGTTGTTGGAAAAGGATGTCCATTCAAGTTCGATCATGATTGCATGACGTCCTTTATTGCACTCAAGGAGAAACTAATTCAAGCGCCCATCATGGTAGCTCCAGATTGGGACTCCCCCTTCGAATTGATGTGTGATACGAGTGACTTTGCAGTTGGGGCAGTGCTTGGTCAGAGGAGAGACAAACATTTCCATCCCATTTACTACGCAAGTAAGACTCTAACGGGAGCACAAGCAAATTACACTACAACTTAAAAAGAACTACTTGCCGTGGTATTTGCCTTTGATAAATTCCGGTCATATTTGGTTCTTTCTAAAGTGGTGGTGTACACTGATCATTCAACTTTGAGATACTTACTTAGCAAATCAGATGCCAAACCACGTTTGATAAGATGGGTCTTATTGCTTCAAGAATTTGACCTTGAGATTAAGGACAAGCGGGGAGCAGAGAATCTTGCAGCTGATCATTTATCCCATTTAGAGAGCTCTGTCACTGAAACTATGAGAGAAAAGGACATTAATGACTCATTCCCTGAAGAGCACATGTATAATATCCAGGTAGTAGAATAGAATGAACCGTCCTGGTTTGCGGATTTTGCTAATTACTTGGTCGGTGGGGTCATCCCGAAATGGTTTACATATCAACAAAAGAAGAAATGTTTCTCCGACCTTAAGCGCTACATTTGGGAAGATCCCTACCTATTCAGAGTTTGTTCCGATCAGGTTGCTCGAAGGTGTGTCTCTAGGGCAGAGGGTCTAAGCATCTTGAGGCATTGCCACTCAGGACCCACTGGTAGCCATTATGATGCAAACAGAATAACAAAGAAAATTCTTGATGCAGGTTTCTATTGGCCATCGGTATTCCAAGCCACCCAGAAATTTATTCAAGCTTGTGATAGATGTCAGCGGGTCGGCAACATTTCTCGCCAGGACGAGATGCCCCAAAATTAGAACCAAGCCTATGAAGTTTTTGATGTATGGGGGATTGATTTCCTGGGACCTTTCCCGAGCTCCCATGGATACAAGTTCATAATCGTGGCGGTTGATTATGTGTCTAAATGGGTGGAGGCTCGAGCCTTGCAAACGAATGATGCAAGGGTGGTCGTGAAATTTTTAAAGAAATTATTTTCCAGGTTCGGCGCACCACGTTCAATCATTAGCGACAGGGGCACCCATTTCTGTAACGCCCAATTTGCAAAAATTTTGAAGCACTATGGAGTCTCTCATAAGATGGCAACACCATACCATCCACAAACTAGTGGGCAAGTTGAAGTGTCCAATAGGGACTTAAAGCGAATTTTGAAGAAAATTGTGTCTCAAAACCGAAGAGATTGGGCAGAGCATCTAGATGACGCCCTCTTTGCCTATAGAACAGCTTACAAGACTCCAATTGGCATCACTCCGTATAGGCTAGTCTATGGAAAAGCTTTCCATCTACCTGTTGAGCTTGAGCAAAAAGCTTATTAGGCTATCAAGTTTCTAAATCTCGATTCTTCTCTTGCAGGTTGCAAGAGAAAACTCCAACTAAACGAACTTGATGAGCGGCGCTCCACGGCATATGAGAGTTCGAAGCTCTATAAAGAAAAAGTAAAAGAGTACCACGAGAGACGCATTAAGCACACTAAACAATTCCACGAGGGAGATCAAGTCCTACTGTTCAACTCCAGGTTGAAATTATTTCCTGGGAAGCTAAGATCACGTTGGTCAGGTCCATACACGGTCACTCAAGGCTTCTCACATGGGGCGGTTGAGGTAACCCACCCGGAAAGCGGCACTTTTAAGGTCAATGGGCATCGATTGAAATTATACTTCAATAACAACATTACAAGGGAAACCGGGGGGGCTTCAAACTCTTTGAACCCCCGTGAGGTAAGGAACGAGGTACGTCAGGCTCGTGACGTTAAACAAGCACTTCTTTGGAGGTAACCCAAGCATTCGGGGGAGTTTTCTTACATTTTTCGTATCTTAGGTCTTAGTTCACTTCAATTTTCGTATTTCTTCGACTTGTTTTGTTTTTGAATAAGTTCATGCTCACACACTTGGCACATTGTTCTCATCGATTTATTGGAGGTGTATTTGTGTAACCTCTTGAGAAACTCATGTTTAGGTGTTAAGTCATATGCTAGATCGTCGTTTTATTCATTTCATTCATTTTTGGAGGAATCTTCAAGCTTGCTATATCATTTTTTACTTCATTTGGGGCAGGTTTTCGAAGCTTTTAAATGGTTTTAAAAGGTATACGGCCTTACTGGGCCGTATGGTGGCCGTCTGAGACGAACACAGAGCCAACCTGAGGCTCTGTGCCATCTCAGACGGCCCCTCAAACGGCTTCGATACGCGGTGACCATGCTTGGGTTTTGTAATCTGTACGGCTCACGAGTATAAGCGTGTTTTGGTCGTGCTTGCCTGGCTATTTGCAACTTGGCTTTTTTTATATTAGTTTTGCTCCAAAACATTTTCTATTCACTTAAGACCTCCTAATCTGTATGAAAATGCAAAGATACCCAAAGTAGCACTAAACTACAACAACCGAATGCTAAAAGACAAAGAAAACATAGATAAGCGGTATATAAAATATGTATATCAAATGCACTCATCAAATACCTCCACATTTAAATCGTTGCTTATCCTCAAGCAAATACACTCGATTCACACAAAAGACGATGAGCGCATGACCTCTGATATAAGAAAGATAGGAATTTTTTCAGTTGTAGGGAGACACTAACTGGCCAGTGCGTAAGTCAAACGAATGCTCAATAAAAAGTTTACCCTTACACCATACTCCCGTGTGTGTGTGCAATACCCTACAAAATGTGCCTCATATGTTTTCGGAATGACCTAGCAAAACACGACCTTATTCTAAACTAATGAAACCACTAAGTGGGTAGTAGCTTCAAACATTCTAGAGGTAGCTGTTTGTCCCGATAGGTCATCAAGTGTACACTTGTAATGCTCAAAATCTGACTACTCAGAAAAAGCTTTCACTTTTCTAAAGTGATAGCTCTTTCTACTATCTTTTGCGAATTAAAAACCCAAAACCGAAAAGGCGCATCCCACAAAAAATCCGATTTTTTGAGTTTTTTTAAACATATAAGTTTTGAAATAAAAGGTCCTTTAATAAGAGTCTTACCTAAGCATAGGTAGCTCCACAAATTAGGGTAGAGTGATAGAACTTGGGTTTCCAAAGCAAGAGTGAATCTACACTTAAGCTCAAAGAGAGTACACTATCACACTCATTGTCCCCCTACACTTAGAAATTCCTATCAAAGAAGTCATAGATCATTCTAAGTCATGCACCAGCACAATAAAAGCATGAAATGAAAACCCTCGCCCATACTTGAAACATACATTGTCCTTAATGTAAAAGCATGCATGCAAAATAAACTTAAGGACAAATGAAAATTGCGGGGAAGATTTGGGAGACCTATCCTGAACACAGAGAGTGATGTTGTCACTCTCAATGTGTATTCCAAAAATTCCTTTCACCCACATAACCTGAGACATATCAAAATGCACAAGTGAAGCTCCAACCAATAAAGACAAGAAGATTAAAAAGAAGTAACAAAAATAAATGTTGAAAAGGAACAAAACACAAAATTCAGTTTAGTAGGGGACTTTCCTTGCTAACTGATCACAGTACAAGAAAATGCAACAAAACAAGAACCATGATAGAATAAAACTAAAGTAAAAAAGTGTTATTGAAACGATCCGAAGTGATCCCTCTTGGTGTAGGAGTCGGAGGCGTCCAAGTCTGCAATGTCAACCCCCACGTTATGTGAAGGACTAGCTAGGGAGGCTGGCTCAATGCAGAGGTGAATGGCCATCCACATCACGCTCTCGTCAGCCAATGCATGAAAAGTGGAGAGCTACTAGGTGGCGCGGTGTAGCTGAAGAAAGCTCAAGCCGAGGGCGTCGTCGGGGATGCCTAAGCAGCAGCAGCAGGAGGTGAGTTAAGGGCCAAATCAGCAGGGGTGGCGGCCTCACGAGCGCGATACTCGATCCCGTGCCTAGTGCGAGTGGCGCAGCATCCCCACGAAATGCAAGGTATCCAGGGTAATGGGGGCGGAATACCGCACAATCCTCATCCACTGGGTTGTCGACAGAAGGCCCATCCCAGGGACAAGCTAGGTGATGTAGGGACCCAAGAAGAGGACGCCGACCCGAGGATCAATCCCCTGATGCTGGATGCTGAATGTCACCTCGGACCCCAAATGCAGGTGGAAACCGTTCGGCATGCTCAATAGGAAGTCGAAGTCCTGCTGGTTGATGTTGTCAGAGCTGTCCTGGCGACCTGTAATGGTGTGGCAGAGAAGACAGTGGATGTACCTGAGCATTAGGGAACAAAAGGAGATGACCTTGGACCGGAGGGGGTCGTATGTGCAGTGTATGCTCAGTTGCAGCTAGAAGTCCCCCTGAGACTCTCTGGTCGGTCAATAAATCAACAAAGAATCATATCCCCATGAGACTCTCCAGCCGGTCGAGAAATTAACAAAGAATCATATGCGGGAGCTCGAGTGAACTCCATAGCATAGAGACCCAGTTGAACAGAAAATTCCGTCAGGCTTATCCTTTGGCGTGTGTCAAATGCCTAAAACGAAATGGAAATGGCGCGATGAAAACTCACTATACCCCACCGCATCGCGAATGTGGCTAGGACCCCCCAATCAATCTCCCGTGACTCTGTGAAGCGGTGTATACAAAGGCGCGTGTACCTCTTGTGGTGGATCGGTGCATCCAATGTTGGTTCCGCGAGAGTGTCCTGGGCTGACGCCTAGCCTTGGGGCCTCTTCAAACAATGCACGGATGAAGTAGAGTTCCTAGGCATGATCTGCAAGTAAAAGAGTCATTTTTCAATAAAAACAATGGGAACATGGGCATGCTTTGTCAAAGCACGCCCATGCTAATAGCAGATGAATAAGACCGTGCTTTTGAGAAGCGTGGCTAGGCAACCTTGAATAGCACGGCCATGCATTGTCGAAGCAAGCTCGTGCTTCGGGGAAGTTGTATTTCCCGAGAATCCCTTAAAGTTAAAAATCTACGGTTTTCTATCTAATTTGTCCGTACAAATCGTTTTAAAATGATAAATACACAAGTAAATAAGCTTTCTAAATGATTTGATGTAAGATTTACCAAAGATTGATCCAAATAATGCAAAAGTTTCAAAAGTTACAGGAAATTCGAGGAAGAAAAAGAAAGCGCAAGATGAGAGAACACCAATGAATTCGCTACTGGAAAAACCGGCAAGGATCGTGTAAGAACAACCCAAAGAGATGAGGGGAAAAAGACGACAAAAAAAAAATGACAGGGGATAGTCGCTGGTGTTCTATTTAAAGAAATTTGTTTGGAAGTTGAACAATCGCAAATGAACATGCCCTAAGCACGGTCGTGCTTGACCCGTGTTCTTTTCAATGCCAAATGAGGATTGGGAAGCATGGTCATGTTGTCCCCATGCTTTTAAACCGTCCAGTTTACATATTTGAAAATAAAAACCTACAGAGGCAGGACGACAGTACACAGAGCATGGTAACTGTGGCTTATGCGAAGCACGGCCTAACCACACCGGTGCTTACACCGTACCACCTGGAGAATATAATTTTTCCCCTTCCTGTAAAGTGCATGACCGAAGAACATGGCCGTGCATACCCCGTGTTTAGCTCAGAAAGGTCTTCAGACCTCTTTTTCCCCTGTTACAAGAGTGTTTTGTTAATAAAGGTTTTTACAATTCACGGGAAATATGTGCTAAACTCCCGAGAAACTCAAACAAACAAATTCACAACCAACGACATTTCAACTAACAAAAACAATAAAACAAAATGAACAATGGAAAGAAATGTAAAGAACTTGGGTTGCCTACCAAGGAGCGCTTATTTAACGTCCCAAGCCTAACGTACGTGATTGTTCCTCACGGGGGTTCGTTAAAATGAATCCACCCATAGCCCCCTGCAACATAATTATAACAATATAGGGCTAGTGATTCAATCAGATTGATCTCACCAACACGCAATGAATTGGGTTGAATCGGAGGTGCAGGTGGCTTTCTTCTTAAGGCGGCGACTCTCTTCCACCATTTTTATGCCCGAGAAAGCTTCCACTTAAAGGGTACTCGAGCTGGAGCAGCTTCAGAAGGCATGCTTTGATCAAGATCACCTTTTACTGTTGTAAGAGATTCATCTGGAAGTTCTTCCAACAATTCCACAAGCTTATCTTTTAACCAAAGCTCATGTACACAATAAGACACAATATCATCACCAACATCTACATAATAGCAAGTATCATGAAAATCCATGAAGTGTCTCATGGTGTCTTGGGGCTTGAAAGTCACGTCCTCATCGCCTTCTTGAAGAACAAAAGGGTTGTCCTTGACGTCGATCAGAGCTTGAGAGGTTGTTAGGGAATGGCTGCCCAAGAATCAGTGGCACCTCCATATTGTCTTCCAAGTCCAGAATAATAAAGTCAACTGGGAAAATGAACTTGCCCACTTTCACTAAGACATGTTCAATGATTCCTCTTGGGTTACCAGTGGACCGGTAAGGAAACTAGAGGGTTATTTTGGTAGGTTTTGGCTCTCCAAGCCCAATTTCTGAAAGATCTTGTAGGGCATAAAGTTTATGCTTGCTCTATGATCAGCGAGTGCTTTATCGTCAACAAGTCCCCCGATGGTGTAAGGGGTAATGAATCCCCCAGGGTCTTTCTCGTCCTTTGGAAGCTTGTTGGTGAAGATGGCTAAACATTCTTCACTAAGTATCACAGTTGACACTTCTTCCAATTTTCTCTTATTAGTGAGCAGTTTGTTGAGAAATTTTGCATACCTTGGCATCTAAGCGAGTGCTTAGACGAAGGGGACATTGATATGCAATGACTTAAACATTGCTAAGAACTTCTTGAACTGCTCATCATGTTGGTCCTTTTTAACCATGGCAGGGTTGGGCAGCTTGGGTCGATACTTATACCAGTTTCTTGCTCTTACATCCACCCTCGATCTCTTCTTCAACCTCCACTACTATTGGTCTCTACTCGGGGTATTCTGCAGATTTCATTTGAACCCAATTATCCTTATCTTACATTGCAGGAGGAACCAACTCCTTGCCACTTCTCAGAGTCACGCCCTTGAGTCCCTTGGGTTGATTTCCGTGTTGCTTTGGGAGAGACCCTTGAGGCTATTCTGCCAGAGTCTTGGCGATCAGCGCCACTTGATGCTCTAAATTCTCAAGAGACGCTTGTTGATTTCGCATCGTCTCTTCATTCCCTGTAAGATGAATATCATTTGCATGATTATCCCTAGCGAGAAAGGTCTCAAGTCTGGGCCCCTTTCCTTCTTGGGAAAATCGCCGAGGGAATTAAGCTCATTATTGCTGTGGCTGAGCCTAGACCTTATACTGGCTTGCTTCCTAAAAAAGTGAAGTAATTCTACCACCCAGGATTATAGGTGCTGCTGTATGAATTGTTTTGGAATTGATTGTTCTGCCCCACATAGTCAACCTATTCAGAACTAGCACTTCCATTGAGCCATAAGCAACTAGGTCGGGCGTGTCCTTCCGATACTTCGCAGCTTATGACAGGGGCTTGAGGCTGAACCTAGATGGTGTCCAATCGCATAAAAAAACAAAAACCTGATTCATGTTATCCTTATCAAATTTGCACCAATTAAGGTTGGACTGAAATTGTGGAGTAGAACTTTTGGAAAGCTTAAATGAGGTCACACTCATCCAACAAGAATGCTTAGAATTATTAGTGTTGAAATCATTAGTTGACACTAAGGGAAAATGATGAGGTAACAGATATAAATGCATGACAACAAAAACTCCCACTTATTGTAAAAGCAACTAATAATTCATTCTCAATATAAAAAGATATATATATCTCTATTTAATAGGATAAAGGAGAGAGAGAAAATATTATAATACCCAAATGTCAGCTTCTTCTTTGTTTATTTCTTCTTCTCTATATATAAAATACAAAAATAAAGGAATATTTATAGCATTTTAAGAAATGTATGGACAACCAAAATTAATTCAATCCGACGGTCCAGAATACTTTGGTAGGTTGAATAGTATACATTTAGAGGCTGCTACAGTACGACGTGGTTGGCTTTTCTATAGTTGGCATCCATTGTTTTATATTTTGTAACACTCCCCCTTGGATGCCTATGATCAAAGGATATGCTTTATTAAAACCTTGCTAAGAAAATGCCAATGGGATAAAAACCTACTTAAGGAAAAAGAATACATTATCCATGGTAAATTTAAGGATTATTGTCTCATTATAAACCTTGCATCGGGAAAACCCATTGAGATAAAAACTGTAATGAAAGGGAAAAAAATACAGTCTCCCCCTCAAATAAATAACCGTACAACTCGAAATCTTCACATACCGATTTTATGAACTAGATATTGATTAATACATTTGGGAAGCGATTTTGTAAATCGATTTGGTTCTCACTAAATTGAATATTTCAAACTTTTATGACACCTTTTTCTAGATCATGAGTGTTGAAACATTTTGGAGAAATATGCTTTATTATGTCTCCTTTAATATATTCCCCCTGAATCTAGGATATACAAGCACTATTGTCTTCATAAATTAATATAGCATTTGTTGTAATTAATGGTAGTTTGCCTAATAAATATATGTGTCCAATCATAGATCGCAACATTGGCATTCCCGGCTTGCTTCATGAATAGCCAGCATTTTGGCATGATTTGATGAAGTAGTTGCAAACGTTTGCTTTGTGGAACACCATGAAATAGCCTTAATATTATAAGAAAATAGAGTAAAAGTTTTTATATACCACCCAACTTTTGGTCAATTATCAAAAAGATGCCCAAACATCAATTTGAAACAAAACGCTTACCCATTTTTAATTTCTTTTCATCATGAGGTTACCTGAGGAATTTTGGCAACTAACAGCTGACGTGGAGGCCGAAATTCCTTCATCAGTGCTTGCATGGCAAACTCACTTGACGCCTCACCATTCCACGTCATTCATGTAAGCCATGTCATGGAGCAACTTTCCACATTAGTTGTGTTTGTTGGTATAGTGAGGAAGAAGGGCACATGTCACTAAAGCCCTCTCAATTCCCTTTAAAACCCTTCTTCAGCGAAGCTCTTTTCAAAGAAATCGAGGGAGATACACCAGAGAAACCGAGGGAGATACAGACCGGCAAAAGTCCAGTAGGGTGATTTTCAAAAAATTAAAGGAAGGTAGTACTGAATAAGTGGATCACCAGTGGGTTAGAGGAGGAGCCTTTGGACACCCTTGGGCAAGAAAAAAAGGGGGCTCGGGCATGGCAGTCAACTGGGAAAGACGGCATGAGGGGAGAAAACCCCAGCATACTGTAAGTTTTTTTGTGGAATCCTCTCTGATCATGGAGGTTGAATGGGTTATTTGAAAGTCCTATAAAACACTGGGTTCTTATTTGTAGAGTAATGAACTCATCTGTTGTTGATAGGAATGTGCATAGTGTAATATGAGTTAAACTACCTGTCACTGGTAGTATTTTGATGCATACGTCATTAATAGTTGTATACTTGAACTCACCATGCCAGGGGATTTGATGTACTTTCCACTGATTGTGCATTTTCAAAGTGACATGAGTTTGGATATGCATATTAACGTTACTATAATAATTGCATTTGTTGACAACGCATAAGCATTGTTAGGGTACCCAACATTACTTTACTTGGTGTTAGGACTTACCAATGCTAGTACACCTTGATAGTATAGACTAGAAGTATTTGCTGTTAGGTTGTAGACAAATATATGAGTTGGAGGAGTATTGTTGGATTACTTCCAAATGACTTACCTAATTGAGCCCATTCACTTTCAGTGCCAACTGGGACCTGTTCATGATAAAATTACATTATATGGTTGGTGACATAGAAGCCATGGCAAGGTATATAGAATGTAGGTACTTGTTGTGAAATGAATGCAACTTTACAACATCATGAGTCCCAAGTGAGATAATAGAACCATTTTTTAATTTTAATGCCTTGTCCAGAATTATGCATGCCAAAAGGGTGGAAGAAGTGTTGCTGCCCAAGTTTTAAAATTTGTCTACGCAGGACTATAGTCAATTGCAAATACTGTGGAAGCACCCTATGGAGCAACAAATTCAGGGGAAAATGAAGTGAGAAGGCAGCAATCTCCGGCAGAACATTACTCTTTCTCATAGGTTACTCCGCCCTCAAGTTTCTTAATTTTGTTAGTAGATGATACAATGGCTTAGTTATTTTTATGTGTGTTTCTTCAATGTAGCTAGTTAGAGTGCCCATTACAGGTATCCAGGTTGAGTTCCCCTTTAGAAAAACTCAATTCAGGATTCCAAAACTGGTTACAAGGAGAAGGGAGGAGAGAGGCGGGGGAGGGAATCAATAAGGAGTGATGAGAACCCTAAAACTGACGACAGACTACATTCACAGCCTCCTCAATCACAGGTAATTATTAATACTATGTAAGTGTTCTACTAGTTGCCTAGTTGATTTTCCTACTGTAATTTTTACTTAGGCCTCTGCAACTTCATGTGGATCACCTCCTGTGCCACACCCTTCTAGAAATTCTCAACTGATGACACAAGAGTTAAATACAAGAGGTGCCAAAATGACAAAGAGTAGGCCAACAGAAAGAGATCCAACAACAGAGGTGCCTAAGGTTAAAAGAAGAATACCCACTCAACCTTCAAATTCTGTTGTAAGTGGTCATACTCTAAGATCTCAAGTGAAGCACAATGATGTCAAATATAAAGCCAAAGAAGGAAGATGTGGTTACCACCAGGAGTTTGAGCATTAGAACTAAATGCATAAGGGTGTTTGTATTTGGTATTTTTACAAACATGGTTTGCATTGTGGTTTTGTAAGTCTGCAGGGAGGGATTGTATGGTGCATGTAGTCTTTTTGCAAATTTGCAAAGGTTCTATGGATATGCATTGTCGTTTTGAATTATGTGTTACAAACCTACAGATACAGTGCTTTTGTATGACATTATTTTCAAAAAATCAAAAAATGATAATAGTTTAGTGCAACCGAATTGGTATTTTTCTGTAGATTAGGTTAATTGTTGACTTCAATGTCTTTTATCACTTTTTTATTTACAGATTCGGAACAAGTTTGCAAGTTCAAAACAAGTGTGAATTACTTCATGATAATGTGTTCTTTGATTTTTTTTTTGTGCAAATTAAAAACAAGACTGCAGGTACAACACAAATCTGAATTGGATGTTTTCTCTTTTGACATTTTTTTTCCAATTCTGCAAACTCAAAATTCAAGTGTTGGTTATTTTCTCTTTTATCATTTTTTTTCAAGTTCAAAACAATTCTGCAGACTCAAAACAAGTGTCAATTAATTAGGTTTTTTCTTTTTTTGTCATTGTTTTTGCAGATTCAAAATAAACTTGAAACTTTTATTGCTTCTGATATTTTCACAATCAATTCTTTGGACAAGTCTGCATATTCAAAAAAAAAAAACAAGCACCTAAAAAATCTCCACTAAATACCACTAAGACAATTGACAACACATACACAAGTAAGACAATGGACAGGATATATATACTTCAATGTATAACAAATTTCCACTAAAAAAGATTAAAACCATAAATATGATTTCTAGGAAATAAGTTGCACAATTTATTCATCCACACAAAACTAGGCACTAGGGCTCAGCAATGATGGGCCACTGTGATCTCAACAGCTGCAACTTTATGCCCTCAAACCAAGCCTGGGACCAGGGTGTACTCCATCCACAATGGCGACTGGCACACACTCCGTCCTCAAGATCTTCCTCTCCGGAATTGAGAAGCCAGCTAAACCCTATCCCCTTCTCCACAGTCTTCAAAGAAGACAAGCTAATGTGGAATGCTGCTCCATAACATGGCCTACATGAATGATGTGGAATGGTGAGGCGACGAGTGAGTCTGCCATGTAAGCGCTGACGGAGAAATTCCGGCCTCCACATCATCAGTTAGTTGTTGGAATTCCTTGGGTAACCTCTATAAGAAAAGGATTTACTGATGAGTAACCATTTTGATTCAAATTTAAGTTCGACACCCTTTTGATTTTTGACCAAAGTTGGGTGACCTACCAAAAATTTTACTCTAACAAAATATGTATCCAATTTAAGATCTTCCTCTGTGAAGATCAGATAGGTACCTGGTATCAGCAAAACCTATAAGATTGGATGAAGACTTATGGATACAATAGGCCCGAATCTTTAGTTCCTCGTACGTAGCGCAGAACATCCTTTATGACCTTCCAATGTCTTTGTGTTGGTGTAGAGTTGTATCTTGCAAGAAGATTTATTGCAAAAGCTATATCAGGTCTTGTATTATTTGCAAGATACATTAATGCAGCAATTACATTTAGATAAGAAGTTTCTAAGCCAAGAATCATCACCCCCGCATCAGGTAGCCGAAATGGATCTTTTTGGGTGTCGAGAGTTCGGACAATCATTAGAGTACTCAGTGGATAACCTTTATCCTTATTAAATCTTTTCAACACCATTTCATTATAAATTAACTGATGGATAAATATTCCATCGGGTAAATGTTCAATCTGTATGCCAAGGCAAAAGCTGATCGTTCTCTGATCTTTCATTTCAAATTCCTTTTTTAGACATGATACTGCTTTTGCAATTTTATCATGAGTACCTACAAGATTTAAATCATCCACATATACTGCTATCACAACAAACCCGTTAGTGGAGCTTTTAATACAAACACACGGGCATATATTATCATTTTAATATCCTCTTTTTATAAGATAATCACTGAGATGGTCATACCACATCTGTCCAGATTGTTTTAATCCATAAAGGGATCTCTATAATTTAATACATTGCAAGCCCTTGTTAGATGTAAATTCCGTTGTTTTGTAATCTTCTGGGATTTTCACATATATGTCACTATCAGGTAATCCATAAAGATATGAGGTAATAACATCCATTAGCTGTATATCTAATTTATTGTTTGATGCCATGGCAATAA
The DNA here is from genome assembly GCA_902712375.1 of Dioscorea dumetorum. NCBI lineage: Eukaryota > Viridiplantae > Streptophyta > Magnoliopsida > Dioscoreales > Dioscoreaceae > Dioscorea > Dioscorea dumetorum. The sequence continues at coordinate 1,109,224 of CACTHL010000635.1, forward strand.
AAAACTCAAAAAATAATTCCATCCATTTTGGGAGAATGTGGCTCCTCATAGTCAACACCAAGCATTTGGGAAAAGCCTTGAACAACCAATGCCGCTTTGTATCCTATAATGTCATTATTTTCATATCTCTTTCTCACAACCATCCAATTACAATTAACTGGGTTTATTCCTTTTGATGTAAGCACTATCGGCCCAAACACCTCATGTTTTGCAAGGAAATTTAGCTCAACTTCGATTGCTTTTTTCCATTTTGGTCAATCATTACTTTGTTGGTATTCGTTTATAGATCGTGTCTATGGATCTTTATCTGTATTTATTGCTATATCTATAGCCACATTAAAAACAAATATATCATTTACTTTGGTTTGATACCGGTTCATTCTTTTATGATCACCTACATAACAAATTGAACTTTTTATATTTACAAAAATATCCTTTCCCATTGTCTCTTTTTCCATTTCATATTCTGAGAGTTTCACAGTTTCCACTTCCTTCTCATATAGAAGATCCCTTCGTTAACAGCTTTATTTTTCAGCAACTTTTTTCAGGGGCTGAATCTTTGGCGCCAATTAGTCTTCCATGTTTTTGACATAGTTTATCATCTGCTTGTCTCTCTTGCAATGGGATTTTAAGAATCACAATTCTTGCAGGAGTATTGCAGTTGGTATATATGACTTGGTTACTCATTTATTATCAGTGAATACATCAGGTATTTCATTTATAATATTCTGCAATTTAATGATCATTTGAACTACAATTTCATACTCATTGGTGCGATGATCATATGTACTTAATTGTGATGCATTCCAATCAATTTCTATTGGCTCATTTTGATTTATTATTCTTCCTCCTAATGAAGGAAAGATAGATTCATCAAAATGACAACTGCAAATCTTGCAGTAAATACATCTCCTGCTAGTGGTTCTAAATATCGTATAATTGATGGAAAGTCATAACCAATATATATACCAAGTCTGCTTTGTCGACCCGTTCTCATACGATTTGGTGGTGCTATTGGCACATATACTGCACAACCAAATATTCTTATATGTTAAATATCAGGTTTGTTTACCATAACAAGTTGTCGTGGTGAATATAAATTACTTGTAGTGGGTCGGATCCGAATTAATGTTGCAACATGCAAAATCGCATGACCTCAAACACTTGTAGGCAGTTTCTTCCTTAATAACATTGGACGAGTAATAATTTGGAGTCTTTTAATTAATAACTCCATCAACTCATTTTGGGTATATACATGAGCTACTGGGTGCTCAACTTGTATTCCAACTACCACATAATAATCATAAAATGAATTTGATAAATTCACCAGTATTATCAAGACGAAGCATCATTATAGGATAATATAAAATTATGCCTTAAGCCTGATAATTTTAGCTAATAATCTCGTGAAAGCCACATTCTTTGTAGACAAAAGGAAAACGTGAGATCATATAGTTGATACATTAAGTAATACCAAAAATATCTAAATGATACATTAGATTGATGTAATGGTCCACATATATTTCCTTATATTCTTTCTAGAAATTTAGGAGATTCATCAGTCACCTTTGTTATAGAAGGTCTAGTTATCAGTTTTCCCATTAAACATGTTGAATATGTATATTCATTATTTGTCATAATTTTATAATTTTTTTGTGGGTGTTTATAAGAACTAGTAATAATCTGACATTCATAATCGCACCCGGATACCCAACTCTTTCATGGCATATTTTGAATATTTCCGAAGTCATTCACCTTCCGGGTTAAAACAATATGTGATTCTTTCACTCTAATGCATGTAAAATATAATCTCAAAGATATACAAGGAAAAGCTTTCCAAGTACACGTTTTTTGCAAAGATGTCTCATTTGCAAAGATGAATCATTTTTAATTTGCAAAAATGTCCCATTTAGCAACACCATTACTGCTCTTTCTTATTCTTTAATCAGGTCTGATAACTCAGTTATTGTAGCTATACACACTTTCCTCGTTGATAAAAAGATAAAACATAAATTGCTTGTCAAAATAGTATGTGTTATTCCATAATCAACAATGCATTTATCATCTGCCATTTTTCTAAAATATATTAAAACAAAATCTAGTATACTAAAAAATCAGATGCATCTAGATATGCATTTTGTATATCATTTAAACTAGTAGTAGGATCATTTCCGGATGAATTCACTATGGAGTTGTCAGTAAAATTTGTCTCAAGATTTTTATCTTTTTTATTTTTGAGTGATTCGCGGCAAAAATGGTCAAAATATTTAGGGGTACTGCAAATTCTACACTAGTGGACTTCTAGCCCGCAAAGATAATTGCAACCCTATTTTGTTTCTAACCTCACACTGTAGTCTTGTGGGTTTTGTTGATGAACATCAACTTTACCATCACATGGTGTGAAAAAAGTTCAGCCCCGCATCACGACCATGTTTTTTATGACCATCACGATTTTCTTGTCAACTCGGTTTTTATAACTGTCACCATGACCACACCATTTTCTCTATACATAATTAGCTTCAGATAGGAGTGCTCATTTGATTGGTTGAGATAGATAGTTTTGTATCAACAACTCATTATTTTGCTCTACTACCACAAGATAAAAAATTAATTTAGAGAATTTTGTAAAAATCTTGTTTTGGTATTGTTATTGTAATATTAAGTCTCAAGGATGAAATGTAGCAAAAATTTTCTCGATCATCATATCTTTCGTTATTGTTTTTCCGTAGAGACGTAACAGTCAGACGATTTTACATAGCTTGGAATTATATTTCTGCACGCTTTTAAAATCTTGGAATCTGATATTTATCCAATCATTGCATGCTTTTGGCAGAAATACCATACTGAGATATTCAAATCTCTTTTTCAAAAAAGTCCACACATTTTGTAGATGCTCAATCGTTAAATATACATTTTTCCGGCTGTCATCAAGATGATGTCGTATAAATATTATCACTTTTGCTTTATTATCATTGGGCCCATTATTACCCGCATTAATGGTTTTGCTCCGGTTCTGTGCTTTCAAATGTAATTTGGCATCGAGACTCCATGAAATATGATTGGTTCCGGTAATATGGAGAGCCTTGAATTCTTTTCTTGCAATGTTTGCAATTAAAAATCAAAACATTATATAAAAACAAATATAACAAATTATGAGAAGAAAATTATAAAAAAAAATGATAATGCATAACATGATTAGAAGCAGATTCGTGTTGATAACGTATTGTAAATGCAACTAATAATTTATCCTCAATATAACTATAAGATAAAAAAGAGAAAATATCATAATACCCACACTTCAGCTTCATCTTTTCTTATTTTTTCTTCTTATTATATAAAATACAAGAATAAAGAGGTATTTATAGCATTTTAACAAATGGACGGACGGTCAGGATTAATTTGATTTGATGATCCATGGTACTTTGGTAAGTAGAATAGTAACAATTTGGTGACTGCTACAGTACCATATGGCGGTTTTCTACAGTAGGAATCCATTGTTTTATACTTTTTAACAAGTTATAAAATATAAAACAATGAATCGCTACTTTAGCAAAACGACGTTTTAGCAATATGGCACTATAGCAGACACTCACATGATATTGTAGCAGATGTCGATACTGTCGCAGCCGTCATTACTTTTACTATTTCACCTACCATAAAATTTGGAACCGTCAGATCCAATTAATTCTGACCGTTCATCCATTTGTCGAAATGTTATATATACCCTTTATTCATGTATTTTATATATAGAGAAGAAATAAAAAAAAAGCTTATATGTGAGTATAATGATATTTTCTCCCTCTTTTATATATATATATATATGATGAATTATTAGTTGTTTTTATAACACGTTATCAGCACAAAGCTATTCATAATCTTGTTGTGGATTATCATTTATCTTTAATTAAGCATTTTTTTTAATATTTTTTTCTAATCATTCGGTATATTTGTTTTTATGTAGTGTTTTGACTTTTAATGGCAAATATTGCAACAAAAGAATTTGAAGATCTATATATTGTTGGAAGCAATTACATTTCATGGAGCCTCAATGCCAAATTACATTTGAAGGCAAGGAATCTAAACAAAACCATTGATGCTGATAATGATATGCCAATGATAGTAAGGCAAAAGCGTTAATATTTATAAGACATCATCTTGATGATAGCCTGAAAAATAAATATTTAACGATTAAAGATCCACAGGAAATGTGGATTTCTGTGAAAGAGATATTTGAACATCTCAGAATCGTATATTTGCTAAAATCATGAAACGATTGGACAAATCACAAGTTCCAAGATTTTAAAAGCGTCCAAAAATATAATTCCGAGTTATCTAAAAAAGACTTAGTGTTACGCTTGTCACACACTCGGACTTCCTACCGATGTTGTGTGCACTGTGCAGCACTTGATCATTCCCCTTCGACCAAGTCAGCCTACTCCTTCCCTTGCCTTGGTTTTCCTACCAATTAGCTAAGAGACTTATGGAAATAAGAGGCTTAGAGAGAGTTCGTACCTTAGGGGACTTGGAGCTTTCCAAAACTCATATTATATTGAGGCTTGTAGGCTTGTACAAGAGAGCTTACAACACTTCTTGCTTGTTGCCCCAAAGGCCCTCCCTTGGGAGGGTATTTATAGACCTCCACCTCCACAATTGACGGTGGGGATCAATTTTATCCGACGGCCATTATTTGCCATCTAGAGAATTTCACACTTTTCTTACAAAATATCTAAGGTTCTCCCATATTCCGTATTATTCTACTTAATTCCGGAATATTGGAGAGAATTCTAGAAGCTATATGAGACAAAGCGTTATCATGACACACTTAGAAAAATATCTAAGTATGGGTGGTAACTCTTCATGATGTGATCCGCCAGGCGTGTTCCGGTCTGCTCCGCGCCGCGCGTGACATCCGCCCCCACCTATGTCGGCGACGCCCTCGTCGCTGTGTCTTTGTTTGTGGCTTCCACTTGTTTTCCTTGAAGTTTGAATCTTCATCTTCACCAAGTCTCATGGCTGAGATCTTTTTCTCATAGGGATACCCTTCTATTTTTAAGGGTATCATCCTCACCATCCCTTCGAGTATTTACACGGTGGTGGTGAATAGAACGGGCACGGCTTTAGCCCGGCCAAAGAACTCCATACCGAGTACCATGGGGTAATCATCCATAGCAACAATAGAGAAATCTAGGGTACCTCGCCAATCTCCTAAGCATACCTCGATTCCACGAGCGATGCCGGCGATCGGCGTTGCCTTAGAATTTACTGTCTTAAGCCATCCTTGCTCCTTCTTGTATGGCACTTTCAAGCAGATAGCCTCCTTTACGTCAAGGAAGTTGTTTGTGGCGCCGAGATCAATCAAGGCCTTCACTTCTTGATTTCCCACCTTAGCTTCCACAAACATCCGGCTCTTGTTATACTCTTTTGGCTTCTCCATGCTCGACTTAAGAGCACTTAGAATTTATAAAGTGCTAATCGTCATTTCTTGGGGTGGCTCGTCCTCCCGCTCAATCTTTCGCATCATGGCAGAAAGCTTGGCCTTCTTTGGGCACTCCTTTGCCTTATGTAGCCCCTCGCAAAAGAAGCACTTGAGTGAAGGTCTCTTACCTTCATCCTTGTGCTCCTTGGAGTTCCACTTGCCTTTCTCCCATTTGTTCTCCTTGTTGGGATGGGTGTCTCCCCCACCATTGCCATTATTTCCCCTTCCCTTAAAAAACTTGGGCTTACCAGGCTTTTTGAGCTCAAGGAGGGACTCGGCAATGGACATGGCGGTGACAAGTTCTTGGGCTCCTCTACGTTTAAGCTCCATCCTTGTCCACGTGTTAAGTCCATCTATGAAATTAAAGAAAGCATCCTTCTCCGAATAATCCAGAATCTCTAAGAGTGCTTCGGAGAATTTTTTGACGTACTCCCGGATGCTTCCTTTTTGTACAAGATGGCGGAGCTTCGCCCTAGCATCCCTCTCGGCATGTTCGGGGTAGAATTGTCTCTTAGGCTACCTTTTGAAGTCGTCCCATAAGGCAATGGTGCACGTACCTCGTTCCATGTGGCCACACTGTCTTCTCCACCAAACCATGGCGGTGTCCACCAAGTAGAGTGTGGTGTGATCCATCTTCTTGGTGTCCTCCACACTAGGAGCCTTGAAGTATTGCTCCAAGCTCCCTAAGAAATTATCGATTTCCTAGGCATCTTGTGCCTCTCCATACGACCTAGGTTTGGGCACATCTCCAATTGAAGGACCATGAGTTAAGGGAGTTGGGATAGGCATATTACCTTGTGCTAATGCCCTCTTGATGAGCACCATCTCATCCTTCAAGGTCCTTAACTCTCCTTCCATGATGCCAACTTCTTTCCTCAAAGCCTTATTCTCTAATTCAAGAGATGTGAGCTTGTCAGCAAGAGGGTCACACCTTTCTTTGGCTTGTTTGGAGCATGCTTCCATGACCACATTCAAGGCACTTTGCATCTCCTCATGCAAATCCTCCATGTTCGAGTCCACCTCCTCGAACTTCTTCTCGCCTTCGGCCACTATCATCTCCACCTTAGCAAGCCGGGACATGGCATCACCCAAATCCTCTTGGGTCTTGGCTTTGGACGGTGCCTTCTTGCCCTTCTTGGAGGTCTCCTTTGCTACATCCACTTGCTTGATCTCACTCGACATGATGCCCGCAAGATCTCACTAACGAAGGCTCTGATACCACCTGTCACACACTCGGACTTCCTACCAATGTCATGTGCCGCACTTGATCGTTCCCCTTCGACCAAGTCAGCCTACTCCTTCCATTGCCTTGGTTTTCCTACCAATTAGCCAAGAGACTTATGCAAATAAAAGGCTTAGGGAGAGTTCGTACCTTAGGGGACTTGGAGCTTTCCAAAACTCGTATTATATTGAGGCTTGTAGGCTTGTACAAGAGAGCTTACAAAACTTTTTGCTTGTTGCCCCAAAGGCCCTCCCTTGGGGGGGTATTTATAGGCCTCCACCTCTTCAATGGACGGTGGGGATCAATTTGATCCGACGGCCATTATTTGCCATCTAGAGAATTCCAACATTTTCTTACAAAATATCTAAGGTTCTCCCATATTCCGTATTATTCTACTCAATTCCGGAATATTGGGGAGAATTCTAGAAGCTATATGAGACAAATGGTTATCATGACACTTAGAAAAATATCTAAGTATGAGTGGTAACCCATCATGATGTGATCCGCCCGGCGTGTTCCGGTCTGCTCCACGCCACGCATGACAGCTTGTGTAGAGAAATAATAACGGAAGATATAATGCTAGAAAAAACTTTTACTATATTTCATTCTCAAGACTTAATTTTACAACAACAATACAGAAGAAAGACTTTGACAAAATTCTCTGAATTAATTTCTTTTCTCCCAGGGATGGAGCAATGAGTTGTTGAAACAAAACTATCAATCTCGACCAACCAGATCAGCGCTACAGACAGTTATAAAAACCGTGGTAGACGAGGAAATCGTGATGACCATAGAAGATGTACTCGTGATGGAGGCCGAAATTATTTAAGGCCACGTGATGGTAAAGTTGATGTTCATCACCAAAACCTACAAGACCACAATATCGGGTCATAAATAAAAAGAGATACCTGCTATCGTTGTGGGTTATAAGGCCACTAGTTGCATGACCCCTAAGCATTTTGTCCATCTTTACCAAGAATCGTGGAAAAATAAAAAAGGTAAAGATCCCGAGACAAATTTTACTAACAATCCCACTTGTGAACTCCACCAAAAATGATCCTACTACTTGCATAAATGATGTACAAAATACACATCTAGATGTATATGATTTTCTAGTACACTAGATTTTGTTTTAATATATTTTATGCTTTATATTATGTTCTTTCGAGTTAAGTGCGGAACAACGCATCCTATTATGACAAGTAATATATATCACAAAATGTATCGGATACAAAAATATTGTTCTTTCGATTTTCTAAATATCACTCAAGTTGTTTCATGCCAAAAACATGTACTTGACCGCTTTCCATGTATATCTTTAAGATTGTATTTTACACGTATTAAAGTGATAAAATCACATACCTTCTTAACCCGGAAGCTTGATGAGCAAGAAATATTCAAAATATGACATGAAAAACTTGAGCATCGGGGTGCCATTATGATTCTTGGATTATTACTAGTTCACGTAAACACCCATTGAAGGATTGTAAAATCTTGGCAAATAACAAATATACATTTTCAACATGTTTAATGGGAAAACTGATAACTAAACCTTCTATAATGAAAATGATTTATGAATCTTCTAAATTTTTAGAAAAAATAAAAAAAAATATATGTGGACCATTACATCCAGCATGTGAGCCATTTAGGTATTTTATGGTATTACTCAATGCATGGACTCAATAGTCTCACATTTGGTTTTTGTCTACAAAGAATGTAGCTTTTGTGAGATTATTAACCCAAATTATCAGGCTTAAGGCACCATTTTCAAATTATCTCATAAAAACGATTCATCTCAATAATACCCGTGAATTTACATCAAATTCATTTTATGATTATTATATGGCGGTTGGAATACAAGTTGAAACCCCAATAGCTCATGTACATGCCCAAAATGGATTGGTGGAATCATAAATTAAAATACTCCAAATTATTGCTCGTCTAATATTATTAAAGACGAAACTGCCTACAAGTGTCTGGGGTCAAGCTATTTTGCATGCTGCAACATTAATTCGGATCAGACCCTCTGCAACTAATTTATATTCACCACAACAACTTGTTATGAGAAACGAGTCTAATATTTCACATACAAGAATATTTAGTGGTGTACTACATGTGCCAATATCACCACCAAATCGTATGAAAAAGAGTCCACAACGCAGATTTGGTATATATGTTGGTTATAACTCTTCATCAATTATACGGTATTTAGACCCACTAACTAGAGATGTATTTACTACAAGATTTGCACATTGTCATTTTGATAAATCTATCTTCCCTTCATTAGGAAAAAGAATAACGAATCAAAATCAGCCGAAACAAATTCATTAAAATGCATTACATTTAAATACATATGATCCTCACACTAGTGAGTGTGAAATTGAAATTCAAAAGATCATTAAATTGCATAATATTTCAAATGAAATATCTGATGCATTCAATGATACTAAGGCGTTTGGTACATGGGAAAAAAACTCTTTCCCTGGAAAATGAAACAACAGAATAAGTTTACCATATTTGGTGGAATGTTTTATTTGAAAAAAAACATTATCATAGGAGAATGATTCTATTATATTGAGGGAACGTGATTCCATCAACACTTTGTTGGAAAGTTTAGTTCCCATAGAAATGTAAAATGAAATTTATTTTTTTACCAAAATACCCTCACTTTTTTTTTAAATTACATCATTGCCATTAATTGGATTTTGGGTTTTATATACTATATGTACGTGGTATATAAATGTTCCAATTTAATATTTATAAATTTTTTGCTTAATGTTAATTAACATTAGTTTTATTGTTAGAGAAGTTGTTAGTGTGTACGAAAGATTAATTGATTATTATTTAATATTAAAAACAATGACAAGTCGATTATAAATAAAATAATATGGGGGCATTTATGTCATCTTACAAAAAATTATAAAAAATGTGTTCTCGTACCAAACACAAAAATGTTAATTTCACATCAATTTAATCAAATTTTCAAATACATGCCAAACAAAAAAATGTTAATTTCTCAGGAATTACTTTCCAAAGAATTAATACCCCATCAATTACATTATATCACAACATTGTTGTGGTAAACTACCAAACCCCTCAAAGAGTAACCAAGTCAAATATATCAGTTGCCAATGTTCCTACAAGAATTGAAATTTCTAAAATCCCACTACAAGAGACACAAAGAAATAATAAATCACATCAAAAACGCGGAAGACCAATTGGCACAAAAAATTCAACCATTAGAAAAAAAAAGCAGAAATATAAAACTGCAAAGAAAAGATCTACGTGAGAAGGGAGAGCAAAATGTGAACCCTCTAAATATGAAATGTAAAAAGTGGCAATGGACAAAAATATTTTTATAAATATTAAAAATTCACTTTGTTATGTAAATAATCATAAAATAATAAAAATCAGTATGAACTAAAGCAAATGATGTATATATTTACAATGTGGCTATAGATATAAAAATGAATACAGATAATGATCAAAAGCCCCGATCTATAAACGAATGTCGACAAAGAAATGATTGGCCAAAATGGAAATAAACTATCCAGGTTAAGCTAAATTCTCTCTCAAAACATGCGGTGCTTGGGCCGATAATGCCTACACCAAAGAAAATAAACCAGTTGGCTATAAATGGGTGGTCATGATTAAAAGAAATGAAAATAACGATATTATAAGACTCAAGGTTTTTTCCAAATGCTTGGTGCTGACTATGAGGAGGCACTCTCCAATAATGAATGGAATTATTTTCGGATTTTTTATTGTCATGGCATTAAACAATAAATTAAATTTGCAATTGATGGATATTGTTACAACATATCTTTATGGATTACTTGAAAATGACATATATATATAATCTCATAATGATACAAAACAACAGAAGTTACATCTACCAAGGACTTGCAATCTATTAAATTACAGAGATCCCTTTGTGGATTAAAAGAATCTGGATGAATTTGGTATAATCGTCTCAGTGATTATCTTATAAAGAAATATATCAAAATGATAAGATATACATGTGTGTTATTATTAAAAGCTCCACTAACAGGTTTGTTGTGATAGTAATATATGTGGATGATTTAAATCATGTGGATACTCATGATAAAATTGCCAAATCAATATCGTGTTTAAAAAAAGAATTTGAAATAAAAGATCTGAGAAAGATCAACTTTTATCTTAACATACAGATTGAACATTTACCTGATGGAATATTTATCCATCAGTCAACTTATATTGAAATGGTGTTGAAAAGATTTAATATGGATAAAACATTTCCATTAAGTGCTCCAATGGTCGCCCGAACGTTAACGCCCAAAAAAATCCATTTCATCCACTTGAGGAGGAGGAGATGTTTTTTGGCCCAGAAACTCCTTATCTAAGTGCAATTGGTCCATTAATATATCTTGCAAATAATACAAAACCTAATATAGCTTTCACAATAAATCTGCTACTAAGATATAGCTCTACACCAACACAAAGTGTTACATGCGGCGCGATGTGGACCGGACAACGTCGGGTGGATCATGACATGAAGGGCTACTGCAAATACTTAGATATTTTTCTAAGTGTCATGAGTAACCTCTTGTACATATAAGGCTTCTAGAAGTCTTCTCATAATTCCGGAATTGAGTAGAATAATACGGAATATGAGAGAACCTTAGATATTTTGAGGAAAGCTTGTGGAAGTTTCTAGAGGGCCAATGTCCACCGTCAGATCGAGTTATTCCTCACCGTCCGTTGTGGAAGTGAAGTGCTAACCCCAAGGGTGAACCTTTGGGGCAACCAAGAAGTGTCATCAAAGCTCTCTTCTAAGCCTTCAAGCTTCCGAATAAAATGAGTTTGGGGAGGTCTCCAAGTTCCCTAAGGTAAGAGCCCTCCCCAAGCTCTTGTTTCCTAAGACACTTGGCTTTTGGTAGAAAAACCAAAACAAGGGAAAGAGTTAGGCTGACTTGGTCGAGAGGAATATCAAGTGTTGTAGACGTCGGCGATATCAAGTCCGTGTGTGTAACAAATGGGTTCAGAGCTCTTGTAGGTGAGATCTTGTGGAGATCATGTCGAGCAAGGAGAGCTAAGGCTTTAAGGAGAGTTAAGGGCATTGAAGGATGAAATAGTGCTCATCAAGAGGACATTAGCACAAGGTAACATGCATATCCCCACTCCTTTAACTCATGGTCCTTCTAGGGTAGATATGCCCAAACCTAGATCGCATGGAGGGGCATGAGATGCCATAGTGATAGATAATTTCTTGTGGAGCTTGGAGCAATACTTTAGAGCTCTTGGTGTGGAGGATACCAAGAAGATAGGTCATGCTACACTTTACTTGGTGGACACCCCATGGTTTAGTGGAGAAAACGGTGCGGTGATATGGTGCGAGATACGTGCACTACTACCCCATGGGATGATTTTAAAAGGGAGCTTAAGAAGCAGTTCTACAATGTGCATGCCGAGAGAGATGCTAGAGTGAAACTACGCCATTTTGTGCAAAAGGGAAACATTCAGAAGTACGTTAAGGAGTTCTCCGAAGAACTCTTGGTGTTGTACCCTATCCTGATTTAACATTTTCTATTTTCGTTTTTTTTTCTATACACGTATTATCATTAAAATAGTCAAATGGTCATTTTAGTATTTGAAGTAATTTGGGATGCTCATATAGTAGTTTAGACGTAAAATCCAACCCAAAACGGAGGAAAATTGGGCATTTACTTGTTCACCCTTTTTGTGTTAAGCTCTAGGACCTTTCAGTAATATTATTTTAGAATTTAGGGGTTGTTCTTAAAGTTTCTAGAGACTTGTTTGTGAAACTTGTAATTTATAGGGACTAAATCATAATTTCACATGAAAATTCTTGATTATAGCCTGAGGAAGGCCCGGATCCTTCTTCATTTCTTTTCCTTCTTCGTTTCTTGTTCGGGCGACCATAGAAGGGCTTTTTTTATTTTTTTCCCGACGAGCATTTCCGGCGAACTCAAATACCAAAATCTCTCCTCCCTCACTCCTGAATTCGGTAAGCCTTAGATCCAATGTTTTTATTTAATATTTCTCCCGTATTTCCTTGTTTTTGGAAATGTATAAAAACTTTGAATTCCCCCTGGATTTGGTGATTTACAGGTTTAAATTAAAGGCAATGATTTATGGTTCATGTATGAGAATGCTGTTGAAATTTTTTTTTTATTTAGTGTAGTACATTGGACAAAAACACTACTATAAGGTCTGGTTTACTATAGCAATCTCGAAGTTACAGTAGCACCAAAACTTTTAACCCTTTTATGGTATTTCTTTAGTCCACATTGAAGCTCTTCTTACCCCGAACTCATTGGAACTAAGTTTACTACATTCTGATTTCGTTTGGGTCCAAATGACGTTTTGTCTAAAACCCTAAGGTTTCGTATTAGACATGTATAATTGCATTTTCATGCATTTTCTTTTGGTTATCATTCTTTTGTTCATTAGAATTTTGGATCCCCTACTTGTATTTAGGTGGCAAAGCATCCTCTAAGGGCAAGGAACTCGCCGATCAGTCCTGAGACGACTGGTTCTATGAGTGGTTAAATTTATAATTGCATAGATTTAATAAGAGTACTTAAGTATTTCTGACGTGCTCACTGATCGGCGAGTTCCTTGCCCTTAAAGGATGCTTCGCCACCTAAATACAAACAGGGGATCCAAATTCTAATGAACAAAAGAATGATAATCAAAAGAAAATGCATGAAAATGCAATTATACATGTCTAATACGAAACCATAGGGTTTTAGGGCAAAATGTTATTTGGGGCCCAAACGACATCAGAATGGAGTAAACCTAGTTCCAATGAGTTCGGGCTAAGAAGAGCTTCAATGTGGACCAAAAAAATACCATAAAAGGGTCAAAATTTTAAGTGCTGCAGTAACTTCGAGGTTGCTATAGTAAAACTAGACCTTATAGTAGGGTTTTCTCCCAATTTACAACACTAAATAAAAAAAATTTCTTCAACAAAATTCTTATACATGAATCATAAATCATTGCCTTTAATTTAAGCCTATAAATCACCAAATCTAGGGAGAATTCAAAGTATTTATACATTTCCAAATACAATGAAATACGGGAGAAATACAAAATAAAAACATTGGATCTAAGGCTTACCGAATTCAGGAGTGAGGGATGAGGGATTTTGGTATTTGAGTTCGCCGGAAATGCTCGCCAAACAAAAAAATAAAAAAATCCCTTCTATGGTCGGTCGAACAAGAAACGAAGAAGGAAAAGAAATGAAGAAGGATACAGGCCTTTCTCAGGCTATAATCCAAAATTTTCGTGTGAAATTATGGTTTATTCCCTATAAACTACAAGTTTCACAAACAAGTCCCTAGAAACTTCAAGAACAGTACCTGAATTCTAAAATAATATTACCAAAAGGTCCTTGAGCTTAACACAAAAAGGGTAAACAAGTATATGTCCAATTTGCCCCCGTTTTGGGTTGGATTTTACACCTAAACTACTATATGAGCATGCCAAATTACCTCCAATACTAAAATAACCATTTGACTATTTTAATGATAATACGTGTATAGAAAAGAAAAACGAAAATAAAAGATGTCAAATCAGGACAGGGTACAACACTTGGAGATTCCAAATTATTCGAAGAACGCTTTTTTCAACTTCATGGATAGACTTAACACGTGGATAAGAATAAAAATTGAGCGCAGAGGAGCCCAAGACCTTGCCACCATCATGTCCATCGCCGAGTCCCTCATTGAGCTCAAAACGGCCAGTAAACCCAAGTTTTTTAAAGATATAAGTAGCAAGGGCAAAGGTGGGGTAGAGGACCGGACAAGCAAATAAGCCAAGTTCAAGAAGACTAGAAGATTCTCCAAGGCCCTAAAGGAAAGCAAGAAAGGTAAGTCCCCTGTCAAATGCTTCCTTTGTGATTGGCCTCACATGGCAAGGGAATGTCCAAAGAAGGGCAAGCTATCGGCCATGGAGCAAGAGCAGGAGCTTCATGATGAAAGGAAGATGGGTCATTGCAATTGCTTGATGCCATCAAAGCAAAGCTAAAGGTTCCCAAATCAGAGCATAAGGGACGCTTGTTCGTGGAAGCCAAGATTCAAGGTCACAAGGTGAAAGCCTTGTTGGATACCAATGCCAAAAGAAGCTAACATCTTGGGCATTCTCTACACCACAAAACAAGGATAACTGAAAGCGATAAACTCCAAGGCTCGCTCAATATTTAAGGTAGCTCGCACTGTGAAAGTAACTCTTAGTGAATGGCATGGCTCTTTAAATTTCGCGGTCATAACCATGGAAGATTACCCCATAGTGCTTGGCATGAACTTCCTTGGTAGTGTCATGGTTGTGCCCATACCCCTAGCCAACATAATATGTATCGTGGGGGATGCGAATATGAGCATGATTCCTTTGGTAAGAGAAACTAACCTGCATATCAAGCACTTATCGACCATGCAACTTCATAAAGGTGTGAAGAAGGCTTACCCCACCTACATAGCAATGATGAAAGAAAAGTCAGATAACCCCTTAGGAGACGTGCTTAGTAAGATCCGGCATATTCTTGATGAGTTCAAGGACGTTATGCCACCAGAGTTACCAAAGCAGCTCCCACAAAAGCGAGAGGTTGATCATATTATTAAGTTGGAGAATGATGCACGGCCAACCACCACGGTATCCTATCGCATGGCTCCACCAAAGCTCGAGGAGCTAAGGTGACAGTTGAAAGATCTCTTGGACACAGGATATATATGCAACCATCAAAAGCACCACATGGAGCTCCCGTGTTGTTTCAAAAGAAACAAAACAGCTTGCTAAGGATGTGTATCAACTATCGAGTGCTCAACAATATCACAATAAAGGACAAGTATCTTATTTCTATTATTACTGATTTATTTGATCAACTTGAAGATGCTAGGTGGTTCACCAAGTTGGCTCTAAGATCAGGATATTACCAAGTGAGAATAGCATAGGAAGATGTGCTGAAGAGCACATGCGTGATAAAGTCGGCACTTTTGAGTTTCTTGTCATGCTAGTTGGTCTAGCCAACACCCCCGCCACATTTTGCACCTTAATAAATAGTGCTTTAACCCTTTTTAGACAAGTTTGTTGTAATGTACATGGATGATATTGTCGTCAATAGTAAGACCTTAGATGACCACGTCCAACACCTACGACAAGTTTTCCATATTTTAAGAGAGGACCAACTCTATCTTAAGAAGGAAAAGTGTGAGTTTGTAAGGAAAGAGGTGGCCTTCCTTGGGCATGTGGTGGGTGATGGCAAGATCAAGATGGACAAGGCTAAATTCCAAGCCATACTCGAATGGGAGACACCCAAGAGAGTAACCGAGTTTCGGTCTTTTTTTTGGCCTAGTGAACTACTACCATCAGTTCATCCAAGGCTATTCCTCCATTATTACTCATCGATCTATTGAAAAAAAACAAGCCATGAATGTGGAATGATAAGTGCTAACAGGCGTTCGAGACCTTAAACCAAGCGATCGTCAAGGAGACGGTACTAGCCCTACCCGATCACACCAAGGCATATGAGGTATACACTGATGCTTCTTATTTTGCCATTGGTGGAGTCCTAATACAGGAAGGGCATCCTATTACCTTTGAGAGTGGGAAACTCAATGAGACAACATATAATACATAGTCCAAGACAGAGGGATAATAGCAATGGTGTATTGCATGCGACCTTGGAGGCATTATTTGGATCCAAGTTCATAGTAAAGACCGATAATGTGACAACAAGTTATTTCCTCAAGCAAAAAAATTTGTCACCCAAGCAGGTTAGGTGGCAAGACTTCTTAGAAGAGTTTAACTTTCTGATGGAAAATAAGCTGTGGAAGGAAAATAAGGTGGCAAACACACTGAGCAAAAAGACCGAGTTAGCATCCATCATTAGTCCAAACTTTCGCTTGGTTGATAGGATCAAGGAAGGACTTGAGCATGATCCCCAAGCCAAGAACCTTTAAGAGCCAGCAAAGCAAGGTAAAACCTGAAGATTTTGGCTAAGAAATGGCATTCTTGTTACCAAGGGGGATAGATTATATATGCTAAAGTGGCAACGCTTGAGGAAAGAGATCATCAAGGAATGTCATGACTCTTTATGGGCGGGACATCCAAGAACTCACCCCACGATGGCACTCATAGAGCAGGTATACTATTAGCCACATATGAGAGAAGATGTGGAGCTCAATGTCAAGACTTGTTTTAAGTGCCAACAAAATAAGATGAAGTAATAGAGAACCTCAGGACCATTAGAGCCTCTGGCAACACTCGAGACACCGTGGGAAAGTATACCCATGGACTTCATCCCTCTTCTCCCATAGTCAAAAGGATGCAGCAACATCGTGGTAGTGGTCAATCGCTTTAATAAATATGATGTCTTCATTCCTGTACCTACTAAGTTTTCTGCGAGGATGCCGCTCGTTTGTTTTACAGGTACGTAATAAAGTATTGGGCATCCCAAGAACCATTGCTAACAATCGAGACACCTGCTTCACGGGAAAGTTTTGAATAAAGCTCTTCAAGATATTGGAGTCAAACCTCTACTTCTCCACTAGCTTTCATCCTCAGACTAATAGACAAACATAACGGATAAATGCCTTGTTTGAGGTATATTTGCGGCATTACATGAGCGCCAATAAAAAAAGATTGGGCACAATTGCTTGATATAGCCGACTTCTCCTATAACTTGCATACGAGCGAGTCAATAGGAGCAAGTCCGTTCAAGATGGCCATGAAACATCAGCCACTAGCTCCACATACTTTGGCTACAGGTCACAAAAAAAAACTAAGCCACACCACTTACAAATTCACCAAGGGTTAACCGGAGAAGAATGACATGGCAAAGATGTCCCTGGCCAAAGCCTCCAAGAAAATAAAAAAGTGGGCAGATACTAAGATAAGACCGTTAAAATTTGAAGAAGGGGAGCTTGTAATGGTGAAGCTTATTCCTCGTCAATCCCGTCGGTTTGCTAAGGTGCACAAAGGCTTGGTAAAGCAATATGAAAAGCATTTTCCTATCATCAAAAAAGGGTAGAAAAGCTAGCCTATCGCTTAGCTTTACCATCTCATCTTAACGCTTAGCTTTACCATCTCATCTTAAGATGCATCATCTCTTCTGTCACGGCCTCAACCGATCACCTTCGGCCGTGCGGCACCTGACATGCACCATAGCGACAGGTCAGCCTTTCCTTGCAAGAACAGTTAGTGAATCCTGTTTGCATTACAAAGCACAGCGAAAATAAGAAGAAGCGAGCAAATCCGAAAAACCCCTCGGTACGAAAAACACGACACAATGAAACCCATTTTGAGAGAGAAAAACATAAAACTCTCTTAGATTGAGAAATGTTTACAACCATGGCCAAACCCAACACCAAGTGGCCTTGTCTTCTCCCAAAGACACATTTGACCCTAATACAAGAGCTACCCCAAATCCAAGGTTGATTGAGCCACATGCCCAATACCGGTCTGGCGTGAATTCCCTGACTTCACTTAGCATGCACTGTCCTCTGACTCGACTGTAGTTTTAACCAGCCACCCTTGGTCGCAGCGCGGAGCAGTACCGGTCACTCCCGGCCACGTGCCTACTTGCATACGCCTGTGTAGTGCCTTGTCAGATCCGGAATCAGCTCTCGGTCACCCGGCCTGATCAAGTGTCCCGCCCCGCCTAGACTTGCTAGAGATCCAACACTCTACATGATGAAGTCCTGCGACACTTGACCCTTGGTAAGGGGCGCGCCTGCAACATGCGCTCATCGGTCACGCGCACGCCCACGGTCTAGCGCGCGCACGCCTCACGGTCTCAGCCCATGATCATGCGGGGTATTTCACCCGCCCTTGGCCCTGACACAACACAAGCGCCACGCCACCTGCGCGCACCACCAAATCCACGCAGCTGTGCGCCCTCATGGCTTGGCCTATATGATACTGTATGCCCGCTGACCAAGTGTAAGGTCATCAACCCTTACAAACCACCCCCACTAGTTGAACCCGACGTCCTCGTCGGTCTCGAACTCAAGAAATCTTCCACCAACTCCTCGAACTGCCAAAGAGTAGTATCGCGCTCCCAGCTTGCCTCTGACATAGGCAAGTCCTTCCATTGGACAAGGAAGAACACCCTACGGTTCTTCTTGCTTTGGCCTTCTACTCTTCGGTCTAGGATCCGCTCAGCCACTCTGCTGAACTCCTTGCGAATAGTCGGCGGAGCCCGACTCTTCTTCGCCCTCGATGGATCCGTGGGGTCCTCGTGGCATGGCTTCAGGAAATTCACATGAAAAGTTGGATGGAGTTTCAGCCGATCGGGAAGATCCAAACGATATGCCACGTTGCCCAGCCGATGGACAATAGCAAAAGGCCCATCATACCTCGCGATTAAGCCTTTGGGTAAATCCTTCCGATGTAACTTCTTCCACACCTGTGGAGTGAGCTTTACCCAAACCTTGTCCAATACTTGGAACTCCAAAGGACGTCTCCCTTGATCTGCATACTTCTTCATCCGGCGAGCCGCCTTGGCGAGGCTATCCCGAGCACTCTCCATCATCTCTTTCCGATCAATTGCAAAATGATACGCGGCAGGGCATTTTCCTCCTGTCCTCCTCTTCGCAACCTCTATAGGAGTAATAGGTTGGTATCCGTATGCAAGCTCAAACGGACTCTTCTCCGTTGATGAAGACCGATGAAGATTGTAGCTAAACTGCGCCACATCAAGCAGACCTAGCCAATTCTTCTGCGAAGCTGAAACATAGTGTCGGAGATACTCTTCCAACAGAGCATTGATCCTCTCCGTCTGTCGATCCGTCTACGGATGATTTTCTGTTGAAAACTTCAACTCTGTGCCCAACAACCCGAACAACGCCGTCCAGAACCGCCCAGTAAAGCGAGCATCTCGATCGCTTATGATGTCTTCCGGTACCCCAAAGTGCTTCACCACATGCTTCAGGCACAGCTCAGCAGCCACTTCTGCCGAACAAACTACCGGTGCGGGTATGAATACCGCATACTTTGTGAATCGGTCCACGACCACCATCACTGTCGACATCCCTTCCACCTTAGGAAATCCGGAGATAAAGTCCATGGAAATTGATGCCCATTGCCTTTCCGGAATACTCAACGACTGGAGAAGACCGGCCTCCCGTCTTTTTTCCGACTTGTCTTGTTGGCACACGAAACACGTCTTCACATATGCTTCAATGTCTTCGCCCATATCCGGCCAATAATAATATCTTGTGAGCAAGGCCTTCATTCGCTCACGACCGGGATGTCGCGCCCATGGAACATCATTATGCTCTCTCAAGAGCTCCTGCCGAATCTTCCTTCCTTTCGGCACATAGAGTCTGTCGCCTTTGGCGTAGAGAAGCCCATTCTCCACCCAGTACTTGCGCACGACTCCGTCTTGGACATCTTTGATCAGCTTCAAATATTGACTGTCCGTCTTTGCTACGTCCTCGATACGACTTTGCAAGTCATTCTCCACTTGCGCCAACGCAGCCACGTACTCAACCATCTGCTTTCGACTCAACGCATCCGCCACCTGGTTGTGTCTCCCCGGTTTGTGCTGCCATTCAAAGTCATATTCCTCCAAGAACTCTTGCCAACGAGCTTGTCTAGCCGACAGCTTCTTTTGAGTAGCAAAGAATGTATTGGCAATATTATCTGTTTTGACAAGAAACCTAGTGCCCAGAAGGTACACTCTCCATACGTGTAAGCAATGAACAACGGTGAGCATCTCCCGCTCATGCGCCGAATAGCGCTGCTCCGCGTCTTTCAGCTTCCAACTCTCGAACGCCACCGGATGCCCGTTCTGAACAAGGACACCGCCAACGGCCTTATCTGACGCATCGTTGTGGACCTCAAAAGGTTCTTCGAAGTTGGGCAATGCTAAGACTGGTTCACTTGCAATTGCACTCTTGATCTTGTCAAATGCAGCCTGTTGCCTCTCCGCCCAGCCCCACGGCTGGTCCTTTTTCAACAAATCGGTGAGCGGCACGACCTTCCTTGAATATCCCTCGATAAACCGGCGATAGTAGTTGGCTAAGCCGAGAAAAGATCGTAACTCCGGTACCTTGGACGGTGCAGGCCAGTCCAAAATCGCCGCCACCTTAGCCCGATCCATTCGGACTTCACCCCGAGAAATGACGTGCCCAAGGAACTTAATTTCCTGCTGAGCGAGAAATGACACTTCTCCAGCTTCACAAATAGCTGATGCTCCCTCAATCTTGATAGTATCTGCTTCAGATGAACAAGGTGATCCTCCATGGATTCACTATAAATGACAACATCATCCAAGTACACCACCACAAACTCATCGATATAATCTGAAAACACCTGATTCATTAAGTGGCAAAAAGTTGTTGGAGCATTAGTCAAGCCAAACGGCATTACAAGGAACTCAAACGAACCATAGCGTGTCACACACGCCGTTTTGGACTCGTCTCCCTCTGCAATCCTGACTTGCCAGTACCCCGAGCGCAGATCCAGCTTGGAAAAATATGTTGCCTTCGCCAAACGATCGAACAAGTCTTGTATGAGAGGAATTGGGTACTTGTTCTTGACCGTGATCTTGTTCAAAGCCCGGTAGTCCACGCACAGTCGAAGAGCGCCATCCTGCTTCTTCTGGAACAGTACCGGTGCGCCATACGGTGCCTTTGACGGCTGGATGAAGCCACTATCAAGAAGCGCTGTCAGTTGTCTCCCAAGTTCCGCCAACTCCAACGGAGACATACGATAGGGAGCCCGGGCAGGGGGTTTGCAGCCCGGCATTAACTCAATCTGGTGATCTATTGCACGCCGGGGTGGGAGTTCACGGGGTAGTTCCGGCGGCATCACGTCTCGAAACTCCGTCAAGACTTCAGCCACTGCTGAGGGTAGATCACTCACCATATCATCCTGCATTTCCAGTAGAGCAGCAACATATGTGGGCTCTCCATGTTTGAGCCCTTGCACCACCTGGTGCGCAGAAAGCATCGGTTCCTTCCCTTTCTTCTCCTTTGCAGCCACTCCCGCTACAAAACATGGGTTCTTCTCATCCATAATAAGAAGACCACCCAAATGTGGAACAACAGCGGCCTTCACAGACTTGAGGAACTCCATCCACAGTATCAGCTCAAAATCATCTAATGTGACCGCCAGCAGATCAATCTTCCCTTACCATCCACCCATGTGAACGGTTACGCCAGAGATCTTCCCAGTCACCGCCAGTGCCTGAGAGTTGACTGCTTTCACTCGGCTCGTGTGCGTCCCTACGCTCAATCCCAATCGAGTGATCACATCTTTCTTGATGAATGTGTGAGTTCACCGCCCCGTCACCCTTGACAGTCTTCAAAGCACCCAACAGTTGTAAAGGGCTCACTCTTGCTGGGTCATCGGAATCACTTTCTGGTTCATTTCTAAACGCGGCCAACTTCTCGCGTTTAGGGCAATCCTTTGCCATATGTGGTCCTTTGCAAATGACGCATCCACTCATCTTGCCGGATCCACTCGCTGCTTTCCCATCATCCCTCGGTCTGTTCCATCTGGCCTGGCCGTTGGGCTTTCTCCTCTGGAACCCATCTCCGGCCTTTCTCTCAACTGGCTTCTTGTCTTTGGATTTGAACTTCGCCTTCTCACCCTCTCCACCGGGTAAGGTTCGCAAGTCCACCAGTGCTTCAGCTACAATGATCGCGGAGGTGAGGTCCTTCGCGCCGTGTCTCCGTACCTCGATCTGGGCCCAACTCTGGAGTCCCGTAAGGAAGTTAAACAACTTGTCCTCCTCGGACATGTCCTTGATATCCAGCATCAAGGATGAAAACTCCTTCACGTACTCCCGGACAGTGCCTGTCTGCCGTAGCTTCTTCAGATTTGTGCGAGCTACCCAAGCAGTGTTGCCAGGCCAGAATTGCTCCCGCAATTCCTTCTTCAACTCGACCCACGAGTTCGAACTTGTCCGACCCGCCTGAGCGTCTTCTTGCTGATGAGTTCGCCACCATTGTTTCGCATCGCCAGTAAGGTACATCCCGACCAACGGGACTTGCTCATGGCCCGGTACCCTTGCAGCTTTAAAGTACTGATCCATGTCCCAAAGAAAGTTCTCCAGTGTCTTGGCACTCCATGCGCCATCAAATGGCGAAGCCATGGTGGCGAACTCGTCAGCCAGAAGACGCTCAGGCGCGTCGGACAAATTCGAACTCGTGGGTCGAGTTGAAGAAGGAATTGCGGGAGCAATTCTTGCCTGGCAACACTGCTTGGGTAGCTCGCACAAATCTGAAGAAGCTACGGCAGACAGGCACTGTCCGGAAGTACGTGAAGGAGTTTCATCCTTAATGCTGGATATCAGGGACATGTCCGAGGAGGACAAGTTGTTTAACTTCCTTACGGGACTCCAGAGTTGGGCCCAGATCGAGGTACGGAGACAGGGCGCGAAGGACCTCACCTCCGCGATCATTGCAGCAGAAGAACTGGTGGACTTGCGAACCTTACCCGGTGGAGAGGGTGAGAGAGAGAAGTTCAAATCCAAAGACAAGAAACCAGTTGAGAGAAGGGCCGGAGATGGGTTCCAGAGGAAGCCCAACGGCCAAGCAAGATGGAATAGACCCAGGGATGATGGTAAAGCAGCGAGTGGTTCAGGCAAGATGAGTGGATGCTTCATATACAAAGGACCACATATGGCAAAGGATTCCCCTAAGCCCGAGAAGTTGGCCGCGTTTAGAAATGAACCAGAAAGCAATTCGGAGGACCTAGCAAGAGTGAGTCCTTTACAACTGTTGGGTGCCTTGAAGACTATCAAGGGTGACGGGGCGGTGAATTCTCTGATCTATGTGGAACTGACCTTGAATGGGAAGGCCATAACAGGGATGGTGGACACAGGCGCAACTCACACATTCATTAGGAAGGATGTGGCCACTCGGTTGGGGCTGACCGTAGGGACGCACGCAAGCCGAGTGAAAGCAGTCAACTCTCAAGTACTGGTGGTGACTGGAAAGATCTCTGGCGTAACCGTTCACATGGGCGGATGGCAAGAGAAGATTGATCTGCTGGCGCTCACATTAGATGATTTTGAGTTGATACTAGAGATGGAGTTCCTCAAGTCTGTGAAGGCCGCTCTTGTTCCACATTTGGGTGGTCTTCTTATTATGGATGAGAAGAACCCATGCTTTGTAGCGGGAGTGGCTGCAAAGGAGAAGAAAGGGAAGGAACCGATGCTTTCTGCGCACCAGGTGGTGCAAGGGCTCAAACATGGATAACCCACATATGTTGCTGCTCTATTGGAAATGCAGGATGATCTAATGAGTGATCTACCCTCAGCAGTGGCTGAAGTTTTGACGGAGTTTCAAGACGTGATGCCGCCGGAACTACCCCGTGAACTCCCACCCCGGCGTGCAATAGATCACCAGATTGAGTTAATACCGAGCTGCAAACCCCCTGCCCGGGCTCCCTATCGTATGTCTCCGTTGGAGTTGGCGGAACTGAGACAACTGACCGAGCTTCTTGATAGTGGCTTCATTCAGCCGTCAAAGGCTCCGTATGGTGCACCGGTATTGTTCCAGAAGAAGCAGGATGGCACTCTTCGACTGTGCGTGGACTACCGGGCATTGAACAAGATCACGGTCAAGAACAAATACCCAATTCCTCTCATACAGGACTTGTTTGATCGCTTGGTGAAGGCAACATATTTTTTCAAGCTGGATCTGCGCTCGGGGTACTGGCAAGTCAGGATTCCAGAGAGAGACGAGTCCAAAACGGCGTGTGTGACACGCTATGGTTCGTTTAAATTCCTTGTAATGCCATTTGGCTTGACTAATGCTCCGGCAACTTTTTGCCACTTAATGAATCTGGTGTTTTCAGATTACATCGATGAGTTTGTGGTGGTGTACTTGGATAATGTTTTCATTTATAGTGAATCCATGGAGGATCACCTTGTTCATCTGAAGCAGGTATCATCAAGATTGAGGGAGCATCAGCTATATGTGAGCTGGAGAAATGTCATTTCGCTCGGCAGGAAATTAAGTTCCTTGGGCACATCATTTCTCGGGGTGAAGTCCGAATGGATCGGGCTAAGGTGGTGGTGATTTTGGACTGGCCTGCACCTTCCAAGGTACCGGAGTTACGATCTTTCCTCGGCTTAGCCAACTACTATCGCGCGGTTTATCGAGGGATATTCAAGGAAGGTCGTGCCGCTCACCGATTTGTTGAAGAAGGACCAAGCTGCATTTGACAAGATCAAGAGTGCAATTGCAAGTGAACCAGTCTTAGCATTGCCCAACTTCGAAGAACCTTTCGAGGTCCACACCGATGCGTCAGACAAGATTCACAATAAATTGTCCATCTCCTTGGCATCTCGTGCCCCTCTATATGACCTAGGTTTGGGGACATCTACCCTAGAAAGATCATGGGTAAAGGGAATCAGGATAGGTATGTTACCTTGCGCTAATACCCTCTTGATGAGCACTATCTCATCCTTCAAGGCCCTTAACTCTCCTTTCATGATGCCAACTTCCTCCCTCAAAGCCTTATTCTCCATTTCAAGAATGGCGAAGTTATCGGCAAGAGGATCGCACTTTTCCTTAATTTGCTTGGAGCATGTATCCATGACCATGTTCAAGGCACTTTGCATCTCCTCATGCAAATCCTCCATGTTCGAGTCTACCTCCTCGAACTTCTTTTCACCCTCGGCCACGATCATCTCCACTTTCGCAAATCGGGACACCACATCACCCAAATCCTCTTGGGCCTTGTCCGATAGTGCCTTCTTGCCCTTCTTGGAGGTCTCCTTCGCTACCTCTACTTGCTTGATTTTACTCAACATAATCTCCACAAGATCTCACCAACAAAAGCTCTGATACCATCTGTCACACACTCGGACTATTTCCCGACGTCGTGTGCAGCATTTGATCACTTCCCTTAACCAAGTCAACCTAACTCCTACCCTTGCCTTGGTTTTCCTACCAAAGAATCAAGAGACTTATGGAAATAAGAGGCTTAGGGAAAGCTCTTACCTTAGGGGGCTTGGAAAAACTCCAAAACTCGTATTTTATTGGAAGCTTAAAGGCTTACAAGAAAACTATGATAACACTTCTTCTTGGTTGCCCCGAAGGTTCACCCTTGGAGGACATTTGTAGCACTCCAACGCCTCAACGAACAATGGAGATTGACTCTATCCGACGGCCGACATTAGCCATCAAGAAAACTCCACAAGCTTCCCTCAAAATATCTAATGTTATCCCATATACCGTATTATTCTACTCAATTCCGGAATAATAGAGAAAATTCTTTAAGGGCTTGTTTGGGTACCATTAAATTCTATAGGAATTGTGGTAATTCCTATAAAATTTAATATTACGTATGCATTTATAATATGGGTTGTTTGGACATTCTTTTTACAGTATAAAATTATTATGGAATCATATGATTCCATAGTAATTTTATAAAGAGGTAGGGACCAAATTTTTTTTTTTCATTTGTTTTTCGGGTTGGGCATTTGGGTGATCGAAGAAGGGAAAGAGCACTACGATCGGGGTAAATTCCACATATTTCGTAGTAATTTCATGTAGATATCCAAACACCATTCCGTAGGAATTTTTCCTATAGTAAATTCCATAGAAATCGTCTAAAATGTACAAAGGGTTATTCAGGACACTTGAAAATATTTTAAATATGGAAGCTAATTCTTCATGCTAGGATCCGCCCGGCGTTGCTCGGCCTGTTCTGTGCCGCGCCTGACAGAATGCTCCGTCTACAACTTGGCTGCAATTCTTCTAGCTGTTTTAAAAAAATTAGGACTTAGACTTAACACAATTTTTGGCTGGGTAAAATGGAGATTCAAAGAACAATCTTTGATGTAAACTTCAACAAAAGCACTGGGGTTGGATAACTTCCATCCTAACTTCTAAACTGAGTATTAGGATATTGCTGTGAATAAAATATGGTGCAATGATGCAGTAATTCCTCTGCATAAGCCACATCCCTAGGTAGCCATTGCAAAAATCATCTTAATCCTCAAAATAAACAATCCAGCCACCTCTTGAGACTATCAACTAAATTCTCTTTGCAATTTTATCTATATGATAATCACCAAGATGTTAGCAAACAAGCTTAAGAACATTTTGTTTTATAAGAATCAGCAAAGAAAATAAGGTCTAATAAATCATGACATAAATTAAATAAATTCATCAATAATAGAACAGGCAAAGTTCATCATACCAAGCAAGAACTCTCAAAAGGTTTCCTTCAATAGATTGCCAATACCAATTCTGTCTCAATACCTCGATGACATGCTTCTTTAGAGTTATATAATTGCTTTTCTTCAGGATCAACAAATTTCTCAATTCCAACCCCAGAAACTATGAAGCAGAAACATGGCTGTTCTCGGCCACAATGCTGTCAAGCAAAGATTCACATGCATCTTCAAGGAGATCTAAAACCTGGAAAAAGAATAACACAACCTTGTGATCAGAAACAAATTGGGAAGCTTGAAGAAAACATGCTACTGCTCACATTTGGCAATTGAAAGCAGAATTGCTTTTTGCCGTATATTTGGGTCATAATTCTATTGGAGAATTAGCAATATTAATTGAAGACACATCAGCAGCAAGTTATGGTAATCTACCAAATCTAGAACATAGACGACAACAGAATGCAACAGATGATATCAACTTTGACACAGTTACTACTTAAAGGACATTAAGAAGATAGAAAATATATTTTAGTCAAAAAAGGCGCTAACTGAAACTTAGGAATGCCAAAATATTCATCAGCAAAAAATTAGGTCCAGCCATAATCAAGTTGTTCTGGATTTGACACCAATTGCCTACCTGAAGAAGATTGTAAACACCTGGTAACTTAGCCTTACAAGAGCTTCCCTCAAAGAGGGATTTTTGTCATATTTGTGGTACAATTATTACAGCTGGAACATAATGACCTTAAAAGGCAGTTCATTTCAGTAGAAAGGGTTGAACACTAACATAACTTGTTTGTTGCACCAAATTTTAATGCACAAAGAGAGGAGAAAGCTGTTCAGTTTTCCAAATCATTCCTTTCATGGTGAGATTGTGATTGGCTGAAGCTCTCAAACCAAACAACATATCTACTTATGCCAAACTAATTTTAAAAATGGTAGTTCAATGTTGTCCATAAGAAGTAAATGAATTTCATATTGCAATATGGGGCCCTAAGATATATGGTCATTAAATCAAGGAATTCTTCAATATGGTCAAGTATAGGGTTTAAATCCATGGTAGACACACTAGCCTTGATTAAAATCCACAAATCTAATATTTCTACTGGGGACTACTTCACCATAGCCAAAAGTAATTAGTATAACTTACATTCTCAAAACCTTGAGGGCCACCATAATAAGGATCTGGAACCTCAATCTCCTTGTGTCTCTTACAATATGAGCACATCAGCTTAACCTGCAATAATGCACATGGAACAAAACCTTAAGCACAATTCAATCAATAAAGTAAAATGCACAAAAGGAAAGCTCCCCAAGGCCTCATCCATATTTCATACAGCAGAAGTAGTTCACTATTCCATCCATATACAGTTTATAGAACCAAAATTTCATGTTCGAAACATTTTATTCAATTTACATGGCACCAATACGTAGATGAATCAACCATCAGTGTTAACCTTAATGTAGTTCTTCTGTTCTAGATTTTCTCCTAAGCAATGAGAGGAAATTAGAGTGTGCTTAGATATCTATTCAAGATGCCTAAGAGCAAAGAAATGAAACGAAGCAAGATTAACATAGGGGCATTCGAATTCAACATTTTCTAAGGGAAAACACAAGAAAATACTAGATTTCAAAACCTAACACTGGAAATACATTAACCATCAAGCTGAATAGAAATCAATTTTTAAAGTACTCATCAATCACATAGATAAAAAAAGCTTATCCAACCTTTTTCGGCCCATCTTCGGGAAGAGGCTCCTTGAATCTCCATCTCTCATATGCACCCAATATATCCTCTGTAAACATAGGACAAATTCATTCAAAACACAAATCTAATATCAACCATCAGCCATAAATAAAGGATACAACTATGAACCTTTGTTCTGCAAGTCCATGGCTAGAATCAAATCAAAATCAGAGAAATCCGACGGTCTTATTGGCCTAGATATTGATGTCACCTCAATCCCTCTCCTTTTAGCGGCCGATCTCATCCTCTGATCAGCTTGATTACCCTTCAATTTGACATCAAAATCCAAACTTTAGCAAGAAAAAAATGTTCAAAGAGATTGCAAACAAAACAAAGGGCTGACCTCGTGATAATCAATGGTGCCGGCGGAGTCGATGACGAAGTTGGGCTCAAGACCTCTCTTGCGGACGATATCCCGAAAAACCGCCTCCGCCGCCGGACTCCGACATATATTCCCTGAAATTCAATGATTTGAATAAAAACTCAAACAATTAATAGCAGCAGACAAAAAAAAAGGAAAGAAATTTAAAGAATTCTGATAATTCTAATTCGGCCTTACCGAGACAAACGAAGAGGACCGAGAAGGGTTTACGCGCCGCCATGGATTGCGCTGAAGAAGTCATCGATGATCGTGAAGATGATGAAACTATGGTGAACGGGATGGCTCGGAGACGGAGAGAGTGACAAGGGAGCTTGAATAGATGAAGATAGGGTTTTGTTGGGAGGCCATGAGCATGGATAGAGTGGCAAAATCGCAAATTTGGGACGGTGCGTGCCGTGGCTATTTTGACGCTCATTCTCCCTCACGCTGAAACTGGAATTCTCCCAAGCAATTTTGATGTCATCCCCCATCAATTGGGCCATTTATTATTATTATTATTATTATTATTATTATTATTATTTTCGACAATACCCAAAAGTCACACACTCAACTTCAGAAAAGTCAAGTGCTTTTCTGTCTAGTTTATTTCCTTGTTGGCAGCACAGGATAATTTCATAGTTAAGATTTGATTTTATATTTTTATTATGATGAAGAATCACATACATATATATATATATATATATATATATTCGGGTGTTCACCCGTATTTGCTTTTCAAAATTTAATTATAATATGTATGCTCGTTTGGATTACAGAATAACAATAGAAATGAAAAAAAAAATAAGAAAGATAATGTAGATAGAAATAAAATAAGAAAATAAAATAAAAATGTATGGAAGAAATGAAAATTGGAAATGAAAAAAACTAAAAAAGTATAAAAAAGTATGATGGGGTAAAATAACTTTCATACCTTCATACACGAATAAATTAAATTCATATATAAAATAGTGAATTATATTTAACTCTAGTTATCATAATTAAATATTAAATAAAATATTAATTGTAATTATTATATTATAGTTAATTATTTAAACTATATATTTCGGATTATCTAGCACAATCCAATTTATAACTAAATATTTACATAAATAATTACTCAAATAATTTAATGTTTTTAATTACGGAGATATTTAAATATTTTACATATATTGCTACTCACTCCAATTAGGATAGTTTATAGTTAAATTAAATCATTCATATTAATTATTATTATTATTATTAATCTAATGTTGAAAATTATTGATCAGCATATTTTGTTATTAAATACTTAAATTTAACCATTCATTTTAATCATTTTTACATTTAAAAAGTATAATTTTTTATTTTATATTAAAATAAATGATAATAAATATTAATTAGGCTCAATAAAGATATGACATGTATACAAAGAATCATGGTTTTCATACATCCTGAAGAAGATTATCACAGATGCACACAAATTGCTTTCATGTCTGCATAAATATTCCTCATATAAACATCACATATTGCATACTTGTTGAACATACAAACTAGAAAAAACAAACATCATATAACATCACAAACATTACAAATACAAACAAATCCATCAAGTAAACACCATGTTTCTCGGAACAAATCCATCAATTAACATCACAAATAAAAAGCATTGATATAATCCAAACTGGAGCATACAAACCAATAATATGCTAATGTATTAAAGTTGAACAAAAGACGAGAAAGTCCTTGGAACAAAATACACGAAAGTCCTTGATATTAGGTAGATAATATGACATACTTCCTAGAATTAAACGACTAAAACACATCTTCTTATCATCTGGTAAGTTCAAAAATATGTTTAATTGCTCTTCATCTTTCCTTAAAGCCTGCAACGCCACTAATGCCTCATCTTCAGAAAGTCCATCAACATTGAAAATTACATTACTCAGTAATTGTTTTTTCTTAAACTTCATTATAAGATGCTTCCTTGAGAGATTTGGCTTCAGCATTACGGATTGCACATTCAACCATCATTTTAAAGCCTGATCCAACCATTTCCACAAATTGCTAAAATATTTAGAAATTGCCTCAATATTTCGTTCCCTAGCATGATCCCTTTCGACGTCCAAAACTTGAGGCATTATCATTTGAAGCAGGAGATGATGAGTCAATAGGTTCATCCATGGCATAAAAAAATCATCACTTGGAATTTGTGAGAAATCCGTATTCTCGTTAGGTTAATGTTTTCATGTAGATATTGGTTTGCATCATCTCCAAGATCATCCTTTGCATTACCCTGTGCTATGTCCTTTGCAAGAACGGGGGCAAGATCATTAAAGAATAGAAAAGATTTTCCATAAAAAACAGTTACTTCCATGTGATTCTACATCGCAATGCAAAAGAAAGTTAATAACAAGAAATGCAAAGCAAATTGTCTACATAAGTAACAAACATAGTTATATATACCTTGACATATTAATCGTAAGCACTTTTTTCACACTCGATAGTTCCATTTTCATGGTTCCAAACAAAACCACTAATACATAGAATATATATGATCGTTGTTGTCTTGCTTCTGAACAGTTTTACCCGAGACTCTATATTTGGCATAGCCTTCAATGTAGTCTATGGGAAGTTTTCTTATATCATTTTTTCCAACTAGAACAAGTAGCCATTTCGAAATCCATTTTCACCTCGCCACAAGGAGTTTCTGGATAATTTAATTAGAGCTTCAATTAGTTCCTTATCTTCATGTGAAGTCCAATAGCGTTTGTTTTGTCCCCTGCTTCTTTATTGTGATTCTTGATCCATTCTAGAGGAAAAAGAAAAAAAAATAAAGCACATGTCATATAAGTAGGAAGCAATAAAGCACATGTCATAATGCACATCTCGTTATCAAGCAATTCAAATTTATTCTTTAACATAGAAATGTACGATTACAAAATATACTGTCACGCCCCGAACCCCGCTCACCGGACTCGATGCGTCGACAAACGGTCGTATGCCCACAAGGCCGAGACCAAGTGGGCACACAAGGCCTCAATACCTGTCTCTCAAATATAAATCATAACAATATACTAATTCCAAACAAAACCAAAGAATTCAAGAAAGGAAATAATCAGGTTTACAACCAAGATTCAAAGAATACTAAAGGTCTTGACAGACATCAGACTAATTAAATAGAAAACTAATCTCCTGCTAGCCACCTGGTAATCACTCAACGGTCCCTGCTAAGCTAGTCACCACACACATACTCCTGATCTGAAAAAAATAGAGCAACTATGGATGAGCTAAACAACCCAGTAAGCAACCACTAAAAACAATAATATTGGGATCACAAAAATTTTAGTAATTTCAAAAACACATTTAAGTGTAACGTAATATATCAACAAATGGTGTACATTATTTGTCAAAAAATAAAACCCGACTTTGGAACATTTCATACAGATATAAATTTTCAATAAACATGCATATATGTCCCCCAAATAACTAATCCCGAAAACAAAATAACAGAATTCATATATTTAAACTCGGCGACCCGAGTTAGATTATCAGAGTTTATTTATTTACCCTCGGCGACCCGAGCCAGATTATCAGAGGCCGTTATTCTCCACCGACGGAATGGAGCGAAACTATAGTTTTTTATCAGAATCAGAATTCATGTCGATATGGTTAGTGTTTAACCCCCAAAGACAGGGTTATTGCAAAATTAGTTGGGAACTATAAGTTGCTATGTCAAAATATGTCGGGTTGAAAATCATTATCAGCACAAAGTAAGGAAATTCGGTGATCCCAATTTTTCTATCAACGTAAATCAGATTACTTCAAAATATAATAATGCTGAAATGTGACAGTACCAATTAAAATATAATATTCAATAACTGAATAAAATATATAATTGATTAAAATATTTAAATCAATTAAATAAATAAATGCATAAATAATCAATAAGCTTGAAACCAATACTATGCATAATATCTTAAACCCAAAACAATTATATATAATATCATGAAAATTTATTTACAATAAAATCCAAAATAATTAAATAATTATGTAAATTATTTTCGGAAATCAAAAATTTATATATATACAAATATACGGGTTTATACGTGCCTTACTTATCTGGAAAATATCACCAAGCTATATGACCCCCTCGAACACTCAAAATCAAGATTCGAGCGAAGACCCTAAAACATAAATATAATACTTGTCTTAAATTCAAACTTAAATACAAAAATTAACCACTGGTTAACCCTGATCAAAATTCTAAACACTAACTATGCTAGCAACACCAGTGTGCACGAAGTAAATTTCTTACCCTAATAACACCCTAAAACCAAACCAACCACTATATATATATACAGTGATGAACATCAACATTTAACACATATCTCAACACTTGAATCCTACCAGCATGAATTAATGCATTCAATAAGAAATGAGGCCAAAGCTTCATCATCAGTCTACTCAACTTGTATTTGTGTCTAGCTTTAGCAAAAGGATTTTGAGAAGGTTCTTCACATCTACCAAATGCTCAAAACAATGGATGAATAAGAACATAAGCTAAAAGAGGACGTGGGGATAGATCAATATGTTTTGTCAACATTCAGAGTATGTCCAAGAATTTAAAATGTTCTAAAGGTACAATTTATCAATCATCTACTCACACGAAGGTTCTGTAAAATGTTAGATCAACAAGGATTAAGAGCGGAGAAACTAGGAATTCCTTACTAAGTATAATCACATTAACCATATCCCAAATGGAACAAGATAGAACCTCTGCTAAATCAAATAAATTACTCCACTAAAACCAAAAATTCCAAAACTTTAACAGAAACAAAATAACTACACACTTGACAAAAATAAGAACCAAAGGACTTGCTTTTAAAGATAGGTTCTTCTCATAACAACACAGGACAGATTAGGGTAAACAATGAGCATTAAACAGGCCTTCGATCTATAGGTAAACCCACTAACACCAAATCACCCAAGCATAACAGATCTATTTGAGAACCATGCCTCTCCAATCATACAATAATTGACAAAATCCTAGATCCGAGAAGAAGCCGCTTACCTCAAGAAATAGGGAGCAAGGTTTTGATGATGAGATCCTCTCCTTCTCGTCACCGTCGGCACTTCCGGAAGCCAACAAAGAAGCGAGGCTAGGTCTCGGAGTTTTTTTTCCCTCACGATTGGTTTAAAGGTTACTAGAGATAAGATCCGAATGTTAGCGAAACCTACTTTTGGAATTTAAAAAAATTAAAATTTTAAAATTCTAATCTAATGGTTGAGATTAAAAGAGTGGATTTTACAAACTCACCCCCCTCCCCCCTAAAGAGGAGTTTAGTCCTCTAAACTCTCACCTGATCATCAGAAAAGATACGGGTACTTATCTCGCATCTCTGATTCCAACTCTCAAGTTGCCTCACGTTCTGAGTGATTACTCCAATGAACTTTGACATAAGGGATGATCCTCCTTGTTAGTGCTTGCTCCTTGAAATCAACAATCTTGATAGGTCGTTCCTCATATGTCATATCACTATTAAGCTGGAAGTCGGAGAACTGTATCACATGATCAGGATTTGAAATAAACTTCTTTAGCATCGAAACATGGCATACATCATGCACTCGAGATAGCGAAGGTGGTAATGCAAGACGATATGCCACATCGCCAATGCGTTCTATGATCTCAAATGGACCGATAAATCGAGGGCTAAGCTTCCCTCTAACACCAAAACGGATAACTCCTTTAGTTGGAGTTACTCTCAAGAACACATGATCATCAACCTGAAACTCCACGCTTCGTTTTCTATTATCTGCATAACTTTTCTACCTACTCTGAGCTGATCGTAGTCGATCTCTGATCAGACCAACTTTCTCTACTGTCAACTGCACAATCTCAGGCCCTAACAATCTCCTCTCCCCCACATCATCCCAACAAATAGGTGACCTGCACCTTCTGCCATACAGAGCTTCATAAGGAGCCATCTGAATACTTGCTTGATAGCTATTATTATAAACAAACTCTATCAAAGGCAAGTGTCGATCCCAAGAACCCCCAAAATCCAACATACAAGCCCGAAGCATATCATTCAGAATCTGTATCGTTCTCTCCGATTGTCCATCAGTTTGAGGGTGAAAAGCTGTGCTGAAAGTCAATTTAGTTCCCAAAGCCTTGTGCAAACTTTTCCAGAAGTGAGCCACGAATTGGGTGTCCCGATCTGACACGATTAACACTGGAACTCCATGGAGTCTCACGATCTGCTTAATGTATAACTCTGCTAGCTTCTCCAAAGACATGCCAGTCTTTACAGTCAAGAAATGTACAGACTTGGTTAGTCTTTCAATCACTACCCACACACTGTCAAAACCTTCTGTGGTTCTAGGAAAACCAGACACAAAATCCATCGCAATGTTCTCCCACTTTCACTCAGGAATCGGAAGTGGCTGAAGAAGTCCTGCTGGTCTCTGATGCTCCACCTTAACCTGCTGACAGGTCAAACACTGTGCCACAAAATGCGCAATCTCCCGCTTCATGTTATTCCACCAGAAAGTACTCCTCATATCCCTGTACATTTTAGTGCTTCCTGGGTGGATTGAATAACTGGTGTAGTGAGCTTCTTCCAAGATTTCCTTCTTTAACATTGAAACACTTGAAACACAAATTCGATATCCAAACCTCATTGAACCATCCTGATGGATAATGAACTGAACTTGAGTGCCAACTTCTATCTCCTGCCAAATCTTCTGGAAATAGCTGTCTTCCTCTTATGCTACTTTAATTCTTTCCAACAACGTAGGTCGCACCTCTAAACTTGCCAAAGATCCACCTACTCCTTGCAAGATCACCTGTAGTTCCAACCTTCTCATATCCTCAAGGATTGGCTTTTGGGAAGTAATCAATGTAGCGGCACTACCAAAAGACTTCCTGCTAAGTGCATCAGCCACTACATTTACCTTCCCGGGATGGTAACTGATAGTCAGATCATAATCCTTCAACAACTCCAGCCATCTCCTCTGTCTCATATTCAGTTCCTTCTGAGTGAAAATATACTTAAGGTTCTTGTGATCTGTGAATACTTCACAAGTCTCCCCATACAAGTAATGCTTCCAAATTTTTAAAGCAAAAATCACTGCAACTAGCTCCAAGTCATAAGTGGGATAATTTACCTCAAAAGGCTTTAATTGCCTCGAGGTGTATGCCACCACATGTCCATTTTGCATTAGAATGCAGCCCAAACCAGTCTTGCAAGCATCACTATAAATTATAAACTCTCCACCAGGAGATGGGAGTGTGAGAATGGGTGCAGACACTAGTCGACGTTTCAGCTTTTTGAAACTCTGCTCACACTGATCTGACCACTGAAAGCTTGCTCATTTCCTGGTGAGTTTAGTCAATGGTGTTGCTAACACTGAAAAACCTTCCACAAACCGTCTGTAATAACCAGCTAGCCCCAGAAAACTGTGAATCTCTGTCACACTAGTAGGCCTCTTCCACTCAACCAATGCCTCTATCTTCTTAGGATCAATAGAAATTCCATCCTTGGTTATTACATGACTAAGGAAAGCTACCCTGTCCAACCAGAACTCACACTTAGAAAATTTTGTAAATAAGTTCTTCTCTCTCAAGATACCTAACACAATCCTTAAATGTTCCTCATACTCTTCTTGGCTCTTCGAGTACACCAAAATATCATCAATAAACACCACCACGAATTTATCCAAAAATGGCTGAAAGGTTCGATTCATCAAATCCATAAAAGCACATGGGGCATTCGTCAACCCGAAAGGCATCACCAGAAACTCATAATGCCCATAACGAGTGCAAAAAGCAGATTTCGGCACATCTTCGGGCTTGATCCTCAACTGGTGGTACCCCGATCGAAGATCAATCTTTGAAAATATCTGAGAACCCTGCAACTGATCAAAAAGGTTATCAATCCGTGGTAATGGATATCTGTTCTTCATTGTCACCTTATTCAGCTCTCGATAGTCGATGCACAACCGCAAAGTACCATCCTTTGTCTTGACAAATAACACTGGAGCACCCCAAGGAGAAACACTGGGCCGAATAAAACCCTTTTCCAATAGTTCCCTCAAGTTGCTTCTTCAACTCCTTCAATTCAACAGGTGCCATCCTATAATTAGCTTTAGAGATGGGGTTGGTTCCTGGAACAAAATCGACAACAAACTCCACTTCTCTTTCCGGAGGTAGACCAAGAAGATCTTTGGGAAAAATATTAGAAAACTCGCTGACCACTGGAATGTCCTCTAACACTGGCCCTTCTAGTTTTTCCTCAACTACTGTTGCAAGGAATCCCAAGCACCCACCCAAGAGTAATTTCTGAGAATGCAAAGCGGAAATCACACGAGGCGGGGATGGAGACTCGCTCCCGCGAAAGGTGAATTCTGCTTCTCTAGGGATTTTAAAGACTACTCTCTTTGCATGGCAATCAACTACCTCATGATAAACAGACAGAAAATCTATTCCCAAAATAATATCATAATCATTCATCCTCATAACATGCAAACGAGCTAGTATCTCATGACTAGCAATAGTAATAGGATAATTTCCACAGGCTCTATCCAAAACAACATCAACTCCCAGAGGGGTGGCAACACAAATTATAATCCAAAGGTATAACATGCAAGACATGCTTACGAATAAATGCAAACAAGATAAACGAGTGCGTAGCTCCAGAATCAAATAAAGTGCAAGCATAAACAGAATAAACTGATATGGTACCTGAGACCACTGCATTAGAGGCATGTGCATCCTCCTGAGTCATCGCATAAACACGCCCCTGGGTCTTCGGCCTTCTTGCCTTCCGCAGAGTTGAGGAGGTTGGCTGCTCACTAGCTATCTTCTTCCAAGCACGCTGACCCAAAGATGCTTGAGGCTTAGGTGCTGACACCATCGTCGAATCCTGCACACTAGATGTCCTCTGTGCTCAAGAAGACAGCTGCGGACACCCAGCGATATGATGCTCCTAACTGCCACACCTGAAACAAGCCCCAGTGGTACACCTGCAATCTGCGGTCGCATGTGCGCCTCGACAAGTGGCACATCTATGGCTAGAACGGAAAGGAACATATGTCAACCCTTGAGATCCTTGCGCTGGTGGACTGCTGACAGTCTGAGATGCACCTTGTCCTGCCTCCAACCTAGGCTTTTCTCCACTTCCAAACTGACGGTTCTTCTGGTTGTCAAAACTTCTATCCATCTTTCTCAGAAACTTCCTGCTCTGCTCTCTAGTGTCACCCCAAACAGTATTCAAAGACCTGGCATGACTCATAATCTCAGCATAACTGGTCAGGTGTAAGGCGGCCAGCCCTCTACGATTATGCGCCTGCAAGCCTCCCTCAAAGCGTTGAGGACTTCTCCTATCAACATCTACCAACTTCGGAGCATACCTCGACAATCTATCTAACTCCATCTCGTACTCATCAACAGCCATACTTCCCTGAGTCAAATTAATGAATTTCTTCTCAAACTGAACCATCTTGTCTCTAGTGAAGTACTTGAAGAAGAGGGCTTCCATTAATTTCTCCCATGATTCAAACTCTTACCCCTGACGAACGCGAAGCTCTCCTTGGTGCCAGTGGTTCGGCGGACCCTTGAGCATGTACACACCAAACCTGAGCTTTTCTTCTTCTGTGTACTTCATTCCTGCAAATGCCTTCTCCATTTCTTCTACCCAAACTTCCACTTCATCAGGATTGGTAGTGGCCTCGAAGGGTGGAGGACCGGATCTCTTGAATTCCATCACGGTTTTCTCCTTTGGTTCTATAATTGGAGGAGGAGGTGGTGGGGGCGGTGTTGGTGCTTAGTGTTACCTCTGTTCACGTACCAACCCTACCACTTCCCTCATCAAATCCAGCAAAACTTCTTGGTTGCCCACGGAACTTGTCCCCCCTTCAACAGGAACTTCCATGGGATCTTCAGTGGGGACTTCCCAAGTAGCAGATGCTTGTCCCAATAATTCGGCAACACTCCTGCTAACAGTTCTACGAGGAGGCATTCTACGAGGTAAACCCAAACGGAGTCAAACAAATAAAATGAATATGTCAAACTAACTAACCTTTAAAGATTTCACGCTAAACTAAAGTCATATTGCCTTAACACTCTAAATCAGAAGGTCCTGTTAGGAATACTAGGATCAAATTAACTGCGACCTCTGATACCACTTAGATTTGCCACGCCCTGAACCCGGCTCACCGGACTCGATGCGTCGACAAACGGCCATATGCCCACAAAGCCGAGACCAAGAGGGCACACAAAGCCTCAATACCTATCTCTCAAATATAGATCATAGCAATATACTAATTCCAAATAAAATCAAACAATTCAAGAATGGAAATAATCAGGTTTACAACCAATATTCAAATCATACTAAAGGTCTTGACATACATCAGACTTATTAAACAGAAAACTAATCTCCTGCTAACCACTAGGTAATCACTCAACGGTCCCTGCTAAGCTAGTCATCACACACCTACTTCTGATCTGAAAAGAATAGATGTTAATATATCAAAAAAACACATTTAAGTGTAACGTAATATATCAACAAATGTTGTACAGTATTTGTCAAAAAATAAAATCCGACTTTGGAACATTTCATACAGATATGTATTTTCAATAAACATGCATATATGTCTCCCAAATAACTAATGCCGAAAACAAAATAACATAATTCATATATTTAAACTCGGTGACCCGAGTCAGATTATCAGAGTTCATTTATTTACCCTCGGCGACCCGAGCCATATTATCAGAGGCCGTTATTCTCCACCGACAGGGTTATTGCAAAATTCATGTCGACATGGTTAGTGTTTAACCCACAATGACAGGGTTATTGCAAAGTTAGTTGGGGACTATAAGTTGCTGTGTCAAAATATGTCGGGTTCAAAATCATTATCAACACAAAGCAAGGAAATTCGGTGATCCCAATTTTTCTATGAACGTAAATCATATTACTTCAAAATATAATAATGCTGAAATGTGACAATAATAATTGAAATATAATATTCAATAACTCAATAAAATACATAATTGATTAAAATATTTAACTCAATTAAATAAATAATAATTAAATAAATATATGCATAAATAATCAATTAGCTTGAAACCAATAATATGCATAATATCTTAAACCCAAGACAATTATATATAATATCATGAACATTTATTCACAATAAAACCCAAAATAATTAAATAATTATGAAAATTATTTTCGGAAATCAAAAATTTATGTATATAGAAATATACCGGTTTATACGTGGTTTACTTACCTAAAAAATATCCCCAAGCTATAGGACCCCCTCGGACACTCAAAATCAAGATTCGAGCGAAAAACCTAAAACATGAATGTTTATCTTAAAATATTTGATATCCTAATCAAAATAGGTTTTATCTTAAAAATTCCAATATCCTAATCAAAATAGGTTTATCTCAATTATATACATTCAAATTGTAATGGGATTAGGATATCATATTAAGATAAAGAAAATGGATATTATTTGGATATATTCAAATCTCAAGATTAGCTGAAAGCACGGATTTCAAGGCAATCTAAAATACACAAAATTTCAAGATTAGCCAAGAGCACCGATCTCGAGGTGACCTAAAATACACAAATCACAAGATCAGCCAAGAGCACCGATCTCGAGACAATCTAAACATTCAAATCTCAAGATCTGCCTAGAGCACGGATCTCGAGGCGATCTAAAATATTAAAAATCCTAAGATCTGCCTATAGCACAGATCTCGAGGCGATCTAAAAATACACAAATCTCAAGATCAGCCAAGAGCACAGATCTCAAGGCGATCTAAAATATTCAAATCTCAAGATCAGCTGAGAGCACGGATCTCAAAGCGATCTAAAATATTCAAATATCAAGATTAGCTTAGAGCATAGATCTCCAGGCAACCTAAAATACACAAATCACAAGATCAGCTGGGAGCACCGATCTCGAGGTGATCTAAATATTCAGATCTCAATATCAACCTATGGCACAGATCTCGAGGCGATTTAAATATTCAAATCTAAAAATAATTCCTTAAAATAAAAAAATGAAATTATTTAAAAAAAACGGATTAAATAGAAATATATAATATAATATAATATGAAAACCTGGGACATGGAAATAGTCTTCATGAGGGAGACATTGATAATCTAAAATAGGGGACATGGCTTCATGGATATATATATATAATGGAGATGGTGTTCAGGATGGAGACATGGATAATTTAAAATGGGGACAAGGTGTTGTGTCTATAGTCCATTATTTGTCACTTTCCATTTAATAAAATATATATATAATAATTAAAGAAGCAACAAAAATAAAGCAAAGTGGGAAGATGCATGGCACAAAGTGGGAACGTGCATGGCACAAGAGAAAGAAAAGCATAAGAAGAAAAAGAAGGAGGTCTCTTTATAATTTTGCTTCCTTTCTCCTGTTATACATACATACATATATATATATGAATATAAAATAAGAAAAAGGTCGTTGTTACTCGTTGTTGTGGCTGTTGCTTCTCGTCACTGCAATCGTCGTTCGTCACCGCCTCATTGTCGTTGTCGTCACTGCCATTTCCGTGCATCATCGTCATTGCCGAGGCTGGTGAATGTGGAATATCCCTCGCCCGCCTCTGGTATACATAGATATATAAATACTAAAAAAAAAAAGCCAACACCGCTAGCTATTGCCGCCCGTTGTCACCGTTCGCCGTCGCTGTAGCTGTTGCCATTGCCATTGCCACTCGTCATCGTACGTTGCCGTTGTCGCTCGTTCACTTCCAAGGTAGACGCCATGTGAGGGTGGAATATCCCTCGTTTGTCGCCGACAAGATCGCCATCTTCTTGCCCTACTGCGGCGCTGGTTACCAAAGCATGTAGAAGAACTCCGGCGCTCGCACTATCGAGGGATACCTTGAAGAAATCCTCTTCCTCTCCAGTGCTGTTCCCGACCATGATCGCGCTCAACCGTGCCGCTACAACTGGGCTTGTGCTGTCTGCACTGACAAAGGCGTCAGCGAGGGTGGAATATCCCTCGTTCGTCACCGATGAGATTGCCATCTTCTTGGCCTACTGCGGCGCTGGCTACCAAGGTATGCAAAAGAACCCTGGTGTTCACATCGTCGAGGAAGACCTTGAAGAAGCTTTCTTTCCCTTTTCACTTGTCACATCGGAGCAAGCCTAGTGATCGTTCCCTTATAGCTGTCACGTCTGAGAAGCCTGTTGAGCTCTGCGTCAAGGGTGCCACCAGCGTAGAAGACATCGTTGGTGATTAAAAATGTGATTTTTTTTATTGGGATTGAATGGAATGATGTATTCATAGTTGTCCGATGGATTAGCTGGCACTGGAGGAGAAGAAAGTGCCTTGTGAATTGAAGTTGGTCAATCTTGATAAAAAGCCTAATTGACTCTTGAAAATTAATCCTGAAAGGAAGGTTCCTGTGTTCAAAGGGAATAATGGGGAAAGAAAGTCTCTTTATAATTTTGGGGAATGGATATTTGATTCTAATGAAGAGTTTCCAAATCTTTGTCTTGCTACTCCACCAAAATTTGCTTCAATAGGATCAAAGATATTTCCTTCGTTTCTCAAGTTCTTGAAAAGTAATGATCTAAATGACGGGTCCGAGTAGGCGCTGCTGGTTTTGGATGAATACCTAAAAAAACGATGAACCTTACGTGAATAGGGAAAATATTTCCGCTATTGATCTTAATCTAGCGTCAAAGTTGTTCCATCTCAAGATGGCACTTGGCCATTTCAAAAGGTGGAGTTTACCAGAAAATTTGACTCATCTTATTACGTATTTGAAGTTGTTGTTTAATAGAGAATCTTTCTTGAAGATTAAGCCTGCATAAGAGTATACAACTGTAGGATGGGCGCCAAAGGTGAATGCTTGAGGCACTTCAATGAAAACCAAGAATCAAATAAACAATGCAAAGCTATTCATCCCTTGAACCAACGTTTGATTGTATAAAATATTTATTTAAAACTAATGTCTGCCTCTTTGTCTATGCTTTTGAATGTGATGTTTCTGGCTTATTACTTATTTAAAAAAAAAGCTTGAAGTTCATATACTTATGCTGCTATCAAATGTAAAGCAGCACACCCTAGTGTCAGGAGGAGTTCGTGGGATTTTACCTTGGATGACACCTAAACTTTTAAGTTGCAAAGGTAATATTGATGTGGGAGTCCTATGCTGACATGCATTGTGCTTCATAAATCAGAGGTATCTAAATATATATATAAAGTAAAAATGAAAAAAAAAACCATAGCCATATCAAGCTAGGCAAGCTTGGAAGCATGCAAGATATGATAGATTTAAATGCATAGAATGCCCTATAAAATTCAAATGGACCAGTGTAGTAGCAAGTCAAAGCAACAACATGTGGAACGATAAAATACTCATTTTAAGATGATAATATCTCAAGACGACAACAAGACATGCAACGCGGTGACGAGGCGCAGGCAAAAATAAATAAATAAATAAATAAATAAATAAATATATATATATATATATATATCGTGATGTAATAAATACATATATACAAATATATATCTGTAAAAAAAACAAATTTTTAGTATGTATATGAAATAAATAATGAAATTTATAGTTCGCAATACTTTGCCTTTACTTGTACTCGAAGTCCCTTAATCGGAGGTTCCCAAGATTTTAATCTGGGGTAATTAATAATAGAGGCTTGCCTCTATTAGGAATGGAAGAGTCCACAAAAATAAAAATAAAATAAATATCATTGGTGATTCGTTATATCGCCTAGTGTCCCTTCACCGACACGACGCTAGGGCGCGTATTTTCGATCCCACAATGAACATAATACGTGTCTTAAATTCAAACTTAAATACAAAAATTAACCACTGGTGAACCCTGATCAAAACTCTAAACACTAACTGTGCTAGCAATACCGGGGTGCACGAAGTAAATTTCTTACCCATAATAACACCCTAAAACCAAACCAACCACTATATATATATATATATATATATATATATATATATATATATATATATATACAGTGATGAACATCAACATTTAACACATATCTCAA
This sequence comes from Dioscorea dumetorum, assembly GCA_902712375.1. Lineage (NCBI taxonomy): Eukaryota > Viridiplantae > Streptophyta > Magnoliopsida > Dioscoreales > Dioscoreaceae > Dioscorea > Dioscorea dumetorum. The sequence continues at coordinate 1,153,226 of CACTHL010000635.1, forward strand.
CACTTGAATCCTACCAGCATGAATTAATGCATTCAATAAGAAATGAGGCCAAAGCTTCATCATCAGTCTACTCAACTTGTATTTGTGTCTAGCTTTAGCAAAAGGATTTTGAGAAGGTTCTTCACATCTACCAAATGCTCAAAACAATGGATGAATAAGAACATAAGCTAAAAGACGACGTGGGGATAGATCAATATGTTTTGTCAACATTCAGAGTACGTCCAAGAATTTAAAATGTTCTAAAGGTACAATTTATCAAGCATCTACTCACACGAAGGTTCTGTAAAAGGTTAGATCAACAAAATTAAGAGCGGAGAAACTAGGAATTCCTTACTAAGTATAATCACATTAACCATATCCCACATAGAACAAGATAAAACCTTTGCTAAATCAAATAAATTACTCCATTAAAACCAAAAATTCCAAAAATTTAACAGAAACAAAATAACAACACACACTTGACCAAAATAATAACCAAAGGACTTGCTTTTAAAGATAGGTTCTTCTCATAACAACACATGACAGATTAGGGTTAACAATGAGCATTAAACAAGCCTTCGATCTGTAGGTAAACCCACTAACACCAAATCACCCAAGCATAAAAGATCTATTCGAGAACCGTGCCTCTCCAATCATACAATAGTTGACCAAACCCTAGATCCGGGAAGAAGCAGCTTACCTCAAGAGGTAGGGAGCAAGGTTTTGACGGTGATATCCTCTCCTCCTCATCGCCGTCGGCACTTCCTGAAGCCAAGAAAGAAGCGAGGCTAGATCTCGGAGTTTTGTTTTTCCTCACGATTGGTTTAAAGGTTACTAGAGATAAGATCCGAATGTTAGCAAAACCTACTTTTGAAATTTAAAAAAATTAAAATTTTAAAATTGTAATCTAATGGTTGAGATTAAAAGAGTGGATTTTACACATACATTAAGCAAAAAAGACTAATACATGAAAACATTCAGATAAAGTACATAAGTCTCGACCATTACATTCATCTTGCTTGCCATGTGTTAAACATGTCATTAGCCATATCAAGCCTAAATTGGGTTCATTCATCAGTTGGTTCAACAATTGTAAAGTTATCAATATCATCTTCTGTGCTTTCCTCTACTATAAGATTATCAACTTCATCCTCTACTAGGATCTTCCTTCATTTCTCTTCTAATAAAATTCTCAAGTAAACAATAAGCATTGATGATATGCCTTTGGGTGGTTATATTGTAAAAATTAGAGCTGGACAGAATTTTTCAAAGAATTTTTAGGAGCCAAAATGTTCTTTCAATCACGTTTCTAACAGCAGTATGCTTCATGTTAAATAACTCTTTTGCTGTAACAGGTTGATGGCCACTACCCTAAGAGCTCAAATGATGTCGCTGTCCCCGAAAAGGTGCAAGAAAGTTAGGTGAATTTCCGTATCCAAAATCAACCAATTAATAAAAACCTAATGTGTAGATAAATAGTTATCATTAGCTTGAACAATCTTTTTTTAAGGACATTTTAAAAGTAAAGCACACAATTTATTTATCGTTTGAAACCTTTAAACCATTGGGCTTTGTAATAGCATCCCTAAGGACTCGACCATCAAGAGTTGAACCCTCCCAACCAGACAAAACATATATAAATTGTATGTCTTGACTGCATACACCAAGTACATTGGTAGTGATTTCGGATTTTCTTGTTCTATATCTTGGCTAATCCACTTTAGGTACATTTAGTTGAATGTGTGTTCCATCTAATTCTCCAAGACAATTCTACATAAGGAAAAATGAAAATGTTATTTACAAAATATCTACTATGACTTTTCAAATGACAAGAAAAAATCAATGCACTCTAGTAATAGCCTGAACCACTTCCATCTAAAGTCATTTGAATTTTCAAGGACAGGTTCAAGTTTCTTCAAAAGGATTCTATGGCAAAGGATAATTGATTTCAATACAACATGGAAATGTCTAATAACTGTTTCGACCGATCTTACAAAATCAAACTTCATTATCCTATTCTTGACATGGTGTGCCACAATGTTTAAAAACATTGCGGTTATCTCCTCAACCATGACATTTCTTGTGCCACGAAGCCCACCAATGGTGGTCAGTGATCGACCTAATCTATGAAAGCGGCGACAATCAATGCGTAGTTTATCAAAGCACTTAATGTCACTTTCATAAACTGCCATGTATAAATACTGGCATTGTTTGCGGCGCCTAATTAAAGATGACTAAATCTCATAGTCAGTCATGCGAAATCTATTGTCGTGTTCATCCAATTCCATAAAGTGATCATAATATTTACAACCAAAAAAATGCATGTGTACATTATGTGAAATAGATTGTCTTCTTCAGTGTCCTCCATATTCTCATTTGCCATATCTAAAATAACAATTAAATCTATGTCAATTACCAGAGTTTGTCAATCATATAATAAGCATAAATATTGCATCATCAATGAATTCCATCAGATTACAGAAAATTTTATAGTTGTTAATCAACTCTCTTTCCCTCTATATAAGCATAACATTTTTTTAGCAACAAATCATAAACAGATGATGCAAAAGCATAAATCATGAAGAAAACATCATAGCTGATATACAAAAGTAAGTAAAAAATTGAAACATAAATAAGGCAAAAAGCCACAAACTGGTGATGAATTAAAAATAAGTTGCAAAGCATAAACATCAAACAATAACATCAACGTTATATATATATATATATATATATATATATATATATATATATATATATATATATATATATATATAGTGTGTGTGTGTAACTAAGATTAAACTAGAATAGCATGTTCATGTACAAGTAAGAAAAGGAACATTTTCAAGCATGGTGGATTACAAGGACCGCTTCCAAGTAGGGTGGATCGCTTTCCAAGAGAAAAAGATAATCCCTCCCAAATTCAGGCAATTAATCACATGAAAAAGATTTGGAGTTTGATCAATCAAATGACTTCACAGTTAAACAACACTATTTCATTCATGCCATTTTTGTAAATGAGCAATAGATAGTGTCGGGCCTTGTGTGCCATCTTTTATGCATTATCAAGCCAAAAATTATACTAACTTATGTTTGTCTACACAAAATTGTGACCACATAACGCCGCTAAATAATTACGCCTGAAATTGCTTGCAAACCACTGAAACAGTATAGATGCTTAAATCAAGATCATTACTCACTAAACCCCATAGGATTGAATCCAATACCACGAGAACAAAATTCTTGACCACAGGAAAAGGCAGCATAATACCCTAATAAAAAAAAGTTCAATGATTTCGAACATGAAACACAAACCAAAATAATCAAAAACGGAAAGTTTACAAATTTCAACTGTTTACCAATCCAGAACCATGAATTAAAACTAAAATAATGAAACATAATTAAAAAAAACCCTCAATTATGAATCCATGCCAAGAATAACAACAATAAAAATTCACTTTAAGAGTAAGATCTAACACAAGCACAATAGATCCATAAGTCCTGACAACAAACAAGTCCAAAGGAATTCAAAAATCGGCAAGATAAAAGTACATCAAAATATCTCCATAATACAAATAAAAAATATCTCTTCAAGGGTTATATGTTTATAGGACATAAAACCAACTAAGCGAATATAAAAAATTATTTCATTTATATCTAATTCCATTTACCTTATCAGAACATAAACAAATGATTCATCTCATTATCACAATCAAAAATTTAATAATATGAGCTAATTATCCAATTTTCCATTATAACTTACAAAAATATCTCAAATAAATCAAACAACTCATCTTTTCAACAACCAACTCTTCAACATAACAAATACAAACAAGCCATACCTTCTTTTCAATCAACCACTTTAGATCTTGGTATGAGAGGCTTGAAAGAACGGTTGAAGCTAGAAAAGAATCTAGCTTTTTGGCTGCAAGGAAGAAATGATTTAAATAATATGCTAGAAAACAATATAGCTTGAAATAACGGTTTAGATAATATGCTCAAAAGGAAAAATAAACCAAATTGTAGGAATAACACTTACCGATTGCAATCCAAGTTGGTTTCATTGGTTTCAAACAAACATCATCATATCGATGAAGAGGATTACAGGGGTTAGGGTGAAGAGATGGAGAAAGGTTAGGGCATAGAAGAGATGGAGAGTAACGGGAGAAATGAAAAACAGTTTTTGGAAATACATTATAAGTAAAGGACAAAATTTTTTTTTATATGGAAGGGATTGAGTACTCCCATCGATTTTGAGAGGTGTAGGATTACTCTACCACTATTATCCTTGACCGAGGTCAGTGCCGCCTTTTTCGCTACTCGACGGCACGCAGACGTCCGGTCGTCTCCTCGATCGAAATCGTGTTCAGATCAAGAATGGTTTTGATGGAGATGGGCACTTGCTCCAGGTACTCGGGTACAGTATGGAGCATTTTCTTCACCACTTCTTTGTCGGTGATGTCATCCCTAAGCACATGCAGGAGCAGACATTGCACCCGGGATCAGTTACAAGCTCTGATACCAAATGAAGAAACAAAACTCTTGAATAGAGAACGCAAAGGTTTTTGGATGTTAAGATACATTTTCAGCCTCTATTACTTGACTTAAATAACAAAGGAAAGAGTAGGTACAAACATGGTATTCATACCACACGTAACGCATGCCATGCATGTCGCCCACTTCCAGCCATGCAGTTGACTCAATCAAAGCAAAATAAAGAATAAAATAAACGCACAAGAGTTATTCCAACAAATCTCCTCCTAAGTCTTGTTGCGCTGTCTACCCGTATCAACATCAATGAGGCCAATTTTGGGGCGAAGCTCCTGGAACTTGACCCAGCTGAGCGGCTTCATCAGAATATCCCCCAGATGTTCTTCAATCCTGATGAACTCCACTGTGATTTGGCCTTTTTCTGCACACTCCCGGATGTGATGAAACTAAGTATCTATGTGTTTGCTCCGGTCATGGTGTACGGGATTTTTTATTAGCGAAATTGTGGACTTGTTGTCCACCCTCAACAATAGTGTGCTAGGAATTGAGTTTTGCATCTAAGCCAGCACACGAGCCAACCAAATAGCTTGACAGGTAACAGAGGCAGTTGCAATATATTCCGCTTCACAGCTTGACAATGCCACGACCTTCTGCTTGGTCGACTGCCATGTGATTGGGCTATCAGCAAGGAAAAACATCACTCCACTTATGCTCTTTCGGGTGTCGATGTCGCTGGCAAGGTCACTATCACTGAAACCTGTCAGCTTTGCCTGACTCCTTCCTCGCGAACCAGAGCCCCCAGTTTCTAGTTCTGGCAATGTATCGCAAGATATGCTTTATTGCTGCGAGGTGATCTTCATGGGGCTCCTCCATGAATCGGCTAACATAGCCCAAAGAAAAAGCTAGATCAGGGAGTGTGTTAACCAAGTATCTGAGGCTCCCGACGATGCTTCTGAACATGGTCATGTCTACGAGTAATTTAGAGCTTTGTTTGCTGAGCTTCAGGAGTGGCTTCATAGGAATCTGACAAGGATTACTCCCTGCTATGCCACTCTTCTCTAAAATCTTAGCGGCGTAGGCTCCCTGATTGAGCGAGATGCCGCTTGCGCTCTGCTTCACTTTGATGCCGAGGTAGTAGCGAAGTAGGCCTAGGTTGCTCATCTTGAACATGTCCGCTATCTCCTTTTTGAACTGCTTGATATCATCATTGCTGGCACTGGTGATCACCAGATCATCAACGTACACAACGAGTACTAGCTGTGCGTCACCATTCTGCCTGGTGTAGATGGCGTTCTCCGAGGGACTCCTCCTGAACCCGAGTGACAACAGTGTGTCATCCAGCTTCGCATTCCACCCCTCGGCGCTTGGTGCTAGCCGTAGAGCGCCTTGTGAAGTTTGAGTACCTTGTGCTCGTTGCCGATGATGATGAAACCCGGCCGCTGCTCCATGAACACTTCCTCCTGGAGATCGCCTTTCAAGAAGGCGGACTTGACGTCCATGTGGTGCACCTCCCAGCCTACATGAGCCGTGAGAGCATCAAGGAGGCGCACTGTATCCATGTGCGCCACCGGTGCAAACACTTCATCGTAGTTGACTCCTTGATGCTGCACGTAGCCCTTTACGACTAGTTGTGCCTTGTGCTTTGCCACGACGCCGCGCTCATCCCGCTTGACCTTGAATACCCACTTCAGCCCGATTGCTCAGCGGCCTTGTGGGACATCGGCGAGCGTCCAAGTACCTCTCTCTTCGATCGACCGCATCTCTTCCATCATCGCCTTCCTCCAGCTTGGCCGTGGCTTTGCTTCAGCAAACAACACAGGCTCATCCGAGCTTACCACGTGAAGCTCCTCCATGGCCAGAACACGGGGCACAAAACTGCGCGGCGTCGCTGGGCTGGGCCGATCACGTCTTCGAGCTTGCGGAAGCGAAGAGGAGCGTCGTCGTGGTCAGCATCCAAGTTGCCATCGCAGACAGTTGGTGGCGAGGCTCCATTGTTGTCTAGCTAGCAGGACCCGGCGTCGTGCTCTGTTCCAGAGCAAATTCCGGGGACGGGGAAGGTGATGACGATGTTGCTGGTGTAGAAGCCCCAGGTATCTCAACAATGCTCCCATTCACCGGAGATGGCTGGATAATGGTTGTATACTCCATCCCCACCGTGAACGTGTCATCGCCGCCCGACTCGCCGAGCTTGTTGTCTTTGTGCCAGTCCCACTGTGCCATTTCGTCAAACACCACATCCCGTGTCACATGGATACTCCTATCGTCGAGCTTCTCCATGTTCGGGGTGGTAAGCTTGACGTGGACGATGCAGCCAAAGGTGCGTAGGTGATGAACAGTCGGCTTCCTCCCATATCAAGCTTCGAACGGTGTCTTGCCCTCCACGCTCTTTGTCAGGGATTGGTTTAGCACGTAGACTGTAGTGGTCACGGCCTTACCCCAGAATATGCTCAGCAGCCCTTCGCCTTAAGTATACTGCCCGCCGTGGCTACCATTGTTTGGTTGCGGCGTTCCACCACGCCGTTTTGCTACGGCGAGTATTGCTCGGTGAGTTGGCGTCACACGCCTTGTTTCGCGCAGTGGGTAGCAAAGTCGATGGACGTGAATTCACCTCCTCGATCAATTCGGAAGGGGCATAGCTTGCGCTCAGACTCTGCCTCCACAGCTGCCTGGTACCGCTTAGACTGCAGTAGGTGCAGTCACATGAATCGGCTGTAATCATCGACCAGAAGGAGGAAGTAGCGGTTGCTGCTTCGTGTCGCCGGCGAGATTAGACCGCAGAGGTGGCCATGTACTAGCTCTAGAACGTCCTCCACACGGTAGTCGGCATGCGACGGGAACGACGTTTGGTGATGCTTCTCGGCCAAACACCCGATGCAAAGCTGGTCGACGTGCTCGATCTCCGGCATCCCATGCACCATCCCTTCCCGCGCAAGCTTGTGTACCGAGAGGAACACCGGCTGTGCAATATTGAGGTCGAGCATGTAGAGCCGATCAGGGGAGCGAATGGGCTTAGAGAGGAGGCGGCGGTTGGGGTCTCGAATCTTCATGACGCCACCGTTGATGATGACCGTGAAGCCGATCTCGTCCAGCTGGCCCAAGCTGATGATCTTCATGGTCTGCTTGGGGATAAAGTAGACACCGGTGAACGAACGGTGTTCACCGTTCTTGCAGCTGAACAGTATTGTCCCGACACCTTCGATCTATACCACCGAGCCATCCCCGAACTTGACTATGCCGTAGATCTTGGTGTCGAGGTCGGAGAATGCGGATCGAGCCCCCGTCATGTCGTTGGTGACGCCGGTGTAAGGGGCCCATCGGCGGTGATCCTTCTCACTCTCGTTGCCGATTTGAGTGAAGACCTTCTCCTCGACCAAGTGGACGGCTTCTGACACACCCTTGCGTGTGGGCTCGGTAAGTGCACGGGTGTCGAAGTAATAAATACCCAAAGGGTGGGTAGTCGAATCCACAGGGAGTAGACGTCAGAAACAAATACACTTTGCCAATTAGTCAATGAAAACTCGATGTGTGAAGACATTGAATTAAAAGCAAATAAACAGAAAATAAAGATTGAAAGCGATGACTAGAGGTACGAAAAATATCAAGATAAGAATGGGGTACTCGGACAATGCTCCCCAATGACACAAGGTCCCAAACCTAAGGTCAACCCTGACTAGTCCCCTACGACGTCCCTGCGGAGAGAAAACTCTCGACGCCTCACACCACGTATGACTGCGCTAAGCTCTAGGGATTCCAAATGATAAACCCTATTCCCAACTATAGATCAATCCCTTTTTTCCAGGCGAAAGATCCCTAATCACAAATAAGTCCCCGCGGAAAGGCCTCTCTCAACGCCTAACTCTCTTTGAGATCGAAAATAATGCTTGGAATAAGAAGGTAGGGTAAACCACACCGGAAGGGAAACGGGACGTGTCGCTACCTCTCAACTCACCCTCTCGACCCTCTTCAATCTTGGTTAATCTAATCCTAATGGTGATGGTCACTCATCAAAAGGATGATTAGATTAGCCCTCAACCCTAGTGTCACTCTAAGGGAGAAACAATTAAGCACACAAGATTGAAACTCAAATAAATCTCAATTTAAAATAAAAGCAATAGAGTCATTGAAACAAAGGAATTCTAGAGTTTACATGTCCAAGTACCCACTAGGGGTTTAGCACTCCATGGAACAATACAAGTTCATCAAAATAAATGAAGATAAATGCAAGTAATCCATAAAGAAAACCCCCTTAAGCTTCGTGCTGATGGCCTATGAGGGCTGCTCCTTCTCCACGGATCCTTCCTCCAAGCCTAGGGCACACCTCCTTGGAAGGAATCGATGTTGAAATCGGTGAAGAAATGCCCCCAAAACGCAGCAAAAACCTTCTCAAACCCTAGCCGAACTCTCCCCCAAAGATAGGAAAAAGATCCCCTTAAAACGCTTCAGAACGGCCTTTTAAATGGCAAACATCGAGGATCCACGGCCGTGTGGAATTTCCACATGGCCATGTGGATTTTCAGCCTCTACAAAACTGCATCTATAGGTCCCCGATTTCGCCCGTTTTTTCTTCTGAGGCCACACAAACGGACACACGATTGTGTGGTAGGTCATGAGGCATTTCTTGATGTCGAAAAACACTTGGAGAGCTTTTGAAATCTTCGATCAAATCAGAACGAGCGAGCATGACTGCCTTCGTGTCCTTCTAGAAAAATTGTCTTGAAACCTTTAGAAGTTGGCATATACTCTCTTGTTTGACCCGATTTTCATCTTAAACTTTATGTTTGCACAAAAGGACTCCACTCGGCACCATCATGACCTATTTTTGCTTTTCTTCGCATAAACCTTCTTCACAACCCTAATTGCATGAAAGAACACAAAAACACACGAAATGAGAAATATAAACTGAAAAATGTGATGCTCATGCATGGAAAAACATCTCAAATAATATGTACATGCAAGCACTTATCAGCTCCCAATGACGGTGAGTCTACTTGCGGTGGCAGCGTCGGTGTGGAGATCTGTGAGGAGAAAAGAAGGCTCGTCATCCCGGGTTGCATGGACCTGGCCTCCCTTCTTCGGCTTAGACCTGCAGTCTCTAGCCCAATGGTCGGCTTTACCGCAGTTGTGACACATATTGCCCCACCCCATCACAGCTTGTGAACGCGCCCCAGCCACGCCCTCTCCCTCTGTCGTGACGCTTGCCATTGCCGCTTCTGCTGGATCCGCCCCACGACTCCCCCTGATCGCGAATTTTCAGATGTGCGAGCCCCTCCTCTTCAGTGAGAAGAAAGCGGCCGCTATTATCCTTGACCGAGGTCAGTGTCGACGTTTTTCACTGCTCGATGGCACCCAGACGTCCGGTCGCCTCCTCAATTGAAATCGTGTTCAGATCAACAAGGGTTTCGATAGAGATGGGCAGTTGCTCCAGGTACTCGGGCACAGTATGGAGCCTTTTCTTCACCATTTCTTTGTCGGTGATGTCGTCCCCAAGCACACGCAGCTGGTTGGCGAGGGTGGTGATGCGCAGGGAGAAATCCTCGACGCTTTCCCCGGCTTGAATGCGATCTCGGCGAAATCTTGACGCAGCTTCTCAGCGTTCGCCTCCTTAAAGCGCTCGATGCCAACTCGTACAGACTTGATCGCGTCCCACGCTTCCTTGGCTGAGGTCTTGACGGCTAGCCCCACATGCATTTCCTGCGGCACAGCCCGGAGAAGCGCAACGAGTACATTCGGGTCGTCACGTAAATGACGGTGACGGGGTCGATCGCCTCCCATAGGCCTGGGCTTGCAGATTCACGCGCATGACCAGTGACCATTCGGCGTAGTTCGTTTGCGTGAGGGTGGGGTAGACGATTGAGGCTAAGCTCTTATCGATGATGCGCTCGACGATGACTTCACGGCCGCCATAGTCGCGACGCGCGGTCGACGCAAAGGAGGAGACGGCGATCATTGGCGATAGGCCCCACTAGCAGGAGCAGACATTGCACCCGGGATCGATTACAAGCTCTGATACCAAATGAAGAAACAAAACTCTCGAACAGAGAACGCAGAGGTTTTTGGCTGTTAAGATACATTTTCAGCCTCTATTACTTGACTTATATAACAAAGGAAAGAGTAGTTACAAACGTGGTATTCATACCACACGTAACGCATGCCATGCATATCGCCGCATCCAGTCATGCAGTTGACTTAATCAAAGCAAAATAAAGAATAAAATAAATGCACAAGAGTTATTTCAACATATCACAGGATTCCACTCCTTCTGAAAATAAGTTGTTCATCCCTTTGATGCATACCAAACAAGGTAATACAGCAAAGGGTAGGAGTAGTTCCCATTCCATAGGAACCACTCCCATCATCGAGACGTAGGGGTAATTCTTCCTTAGCCATGATTTTTTTGAATTGAAATTACATATATAATGATATTTTTGTCGACTAATATTGGCTTTTGTAGTATTTTATTCAAGTCCGATATCATTTTTAAGGCCTTACAGTATTTGCAAGGGTGGCTCTTTAATATTATAACGCCTCGAGTCAAACTTTAAAATGGGTCTCTTAACTATTCAAGAAATGTTTTTTTTAATTTTTAAATAAGATATTTGTTAATTATTTTGTATGCTAACATGGTAACTGTTCATGAGTTTTAATTAATAAAAGTTACAAAGCTGATTAAGTATTAAATTAAAAAGATTTAAATAACAATTTATTATGATAAATAATTACTATATTAATTTATAATACAAATTATTATAGTTACATTAATATGGTTTTAAAAAATTTTAACCTTTAAATGTACTTTGAGTCCTCTAATAGGTATTAAATTAAAAATTTTAAATCTTAACATATTATAACAAATATTTATTATAGTTACAATAACAAATCTTGCTTCTTTTTTTTTTTTTTGTGTTGTGGCTCTTGAGGTGTAGGATGTGATTTTGAAGCCTAGTGGAGAAGTTACAACCGGCTAAAAGAGCATAGATAGATCAATATGGTCCCCATTACCTGTTATTACTTGTTAGGTTGGGATTCTGATTTATCGTAAATAATTCTATTATTTATTGCTAGTCATCTATCTCATTCATGTCATTCATCTTGTGTTGGATTTCAGATGCAGTTTGTGCATTGCAATAAAAAAAAACATTTTTTGTAACATTTGTCATATGTCGCAAAAAAAAACATGGAATAGAACTATACCGCCATTTCTAACAAATGGCGACTATATGTTCCAATTAACATAGTATACTTTGGTGTAACTTTGGAGAAACTTTTATATCAGTATATTCTAATGTTTATTATGACATTGTTCTAATATTTATAAATAATAATAATATGGATATTATCCCAATATTTAAAAAATGTCGCTATACATAATTCAAGAGACATTTAATATTTGTTACTATATAATCTCTATGCCAATAGTTATAAATGTTGCAATATTTTAAAATTAATGCAATAAAAAACTTGTGGTGCTTTAAGGAACAATCTTATTTACTACTTTTAAATTTATATGAGTTTTTGTCTACAGTGAACGTGGTGTAGTAATAGAAAAGTATAATTGCATTTATTTGTTTGAGTAATGTTCCATTGGAAATTTCAAAACACCTATTAAAAATGTTTTTTTTGAAATACTGTGCAAACAGTTTAGAGGGTTATTTAATCATAATGTTAGAATTTGTAATCCCTATAATTTGATTATTTATAAACTTTAATTACTTTTGGAATTTTTAGAAAATGGATAGTCATAGTTATAAATGAAAATATTGATCTTTCCCCTAAAATCATATCATTTAAAAATTGAATTTTTTTATTTAAAATACCGGAAAATTACTGCTCACCCTTCGCGAATTTCAAAACTTCCTAAAAACCCCCTCCAACTTTTGCACACCCAGAACAGTCCCTCTGTTATAGTTTACTTCCCTTCTCCCCCCTATCCGTCACTTCAAATGTGTCCTTGCTATGAAATTTCATTTTTGCCATTGGAAATGGTCGGAAAAAAACCCGCTCGATCACATCATGTCATGTCCGCCCTTAATGCATACAATTGTGCGTTTTTGTGAAAGAAAGTTTAGAAGGTGAATTATATCTTCTTCTTATTCTTCTTGTTCTCATTTGGTTTGTTGGATCTGAGGTCTGCCCGTTCACCGATATTATGGAGAGTTTTTGTGCTATTGCTAGATACAACGGGGAGGGACGAGTGATGATGTTCACGGCGCTGACTACTTAGGAGTCAGTGTTAGCTGAGATATGTCAGAGATGGGTTCTCGATACTTCCCGTGTGAGGGTGAAGTTTATCACACCCGATAAACATAATACGGTTTGCTCGATAGAGGACGAGGTTGACTTCCAGCGCATGTGTCATGTTTTCTCCATCTTAAAAGACGGTGTAGTTGATCTTGTTGTCGAGACGGATGGCATGCCATCGCATCCTACTGAAAACGAGATCTTCTCGTGATAATGTGTTACTCCCAGACATTTATGTAGTTGTATATGTTAGGTATTGTTTAGTAATTCCCTTCCCTGTTTAAACTAGTCAAGTTCCCGTTTAATATTTGATTTCCCCGTGTAAGTTGTCACGTTACTGTTTAAACTTTTTTTTCTACCGTTTACATTATGTAGTCTCTATTTAAATATCTCTGATAACGTTTAAAATTTGTAGTTACCGTTTAACGAAATGGAGTCCATGCTTAAATCCTGTTCGTTTTCGTTTGAACTGAAGTGTTGGTAGGAATTCGGAATCTGGGAGCGCTTCTGCTTTACCTCATGACGATCCTGACGGTTTTGCATGCGTACCTTTCTCGTCAGAACAACCTGAAATGTTATCGTTGGATGTCGGATAACGTTTTCAAGGCCTTGAACATTTCAGAGACGCACTTCAAAATTTTGCCATCAAACGGAATTTTGACTTCAAATTTGTAAAGAACGAATAACACCGGGTTACTGTGGAATGCGCTGCTAATGGTTGTGAATGGCGTGTTCACGCATCAAAGGAATATAATAGAAATACCTTCAGAATCAAGACAATGGATCCGTCACACACTTGCGGTGGTGGAATTGGCTCCGCGTCACACCCGAAAGCTTCCAAAAAATGGGTAAGGAAAAGAACATGTTGCTGGAGCATGGTGTCCACATTCCATACAAGCAGGTTTGGTTAGGAAAAGAACATGCCCGGGTGACCCTCGACGACAGCGATGTCTCCAGGTACGATTTATTGCTTTGGTACGTTGATAAGGCGGTTGAGACGAACCTTGACAGCATTGCGTTTGTAGATAGAGACGGTGAGCGTTTTAAACGTGCGTTCTTCTCTTTCAGGGCGTGCATTTTGGGATTCAAGCGGGCATGCAGGCCGCTGCTGTTTCTCGATGGTACCCACCTCCTGGGAAAATATCGGGGTACTCTGTTGGGTGCCACAGACAAAGATGGAAACAATGGCTTCTTCCACGTCGCCTTCGCTATTGTCGACAACGAGACCGATGCCAATTGGACGCGGTTCATTTCCAAGTTAGGTGATGCTTTATACGACGAAGGAGATTACGAAGAGATAATTACATTCGTGTCGGACAGGTCAAAGGGCCTTGTCAACGCTATTGCTAGAGTCTTCCCCTCATCCCCACATGCGTACTGCCTTCGACACTTGGAGGCCAATTTTATGAAAGCCATCAGTGGTTGATTCATAAGTCGGACATGTCACATTGGTCGAATTATCTGTTGAAAGGCGAACCCTGGGGAGAGATGTATTCAAATGTCGCGGAGTCATTCAATGCGTGGATCAAAGAAGTGCGTCATTTACCGGTGACGAAAATGGTCGATGCGATAATGTATTCGAATGTTGATTCTATTTAACGCTTAAACTTTTGCTTTATCATTTAAAACCATTGTCTGTATTTAAAATACCCTATATGTGTTTCAGTATCATTTTCTGCGTTTAACTTTCTGGATTACCGTTTAGTTTTTTATAATACTGTTTAATACTATGTGTTTCTGTTTAAGTATCAATATTTCCACTTAAATTTCTTTAAAATTTCTGATCTTCGTTGTACAGGTTCAACTTGATGCGCATGTTATGCAATCGCCGTGAGCAAGCAAATAAATGGGAGACCTACTTATACCCGGACATACATTCGAAGGTTAAGGCGCTTGTTGAGGATAGCCGAAATCTTCATGTTGGTCGTTGTGTCGATGATCGTTACGAAGTGATTGACCAATGCAGCAACTCTATAGATCTTGCCACTAGAATTTGCTCATGCCGCAGATGGCAAGTTTTTGGTATCCTGTGCAAACATGCTTGCGCTGCAATAATGCAGACGGACACCAACATCCAATGTTTTATAAGCGGCTACTTCACCGTCGACACTTACAAGCTGGCGTATACAGAAGCCATATTCCCCATACCCGACAATGAGCGGCCTACGGATGAAAATCACGATCTGCGTTTGCGGCCGCCTATGACGAGAAGGCAACCTGGGCGTCCTAGACGAAGGAGGATCGAGTCGCAAGCGTTTGAGGTCCGCAAGTTACATTGCAGCTATTGCCACGCGTCCGGTCACAAGCGAAGATCTTGCAATGAAACCGTCGCCGACTAACAGCTTTGTGAAGGAATAATTTAAGAAGGGAAAGAAATTTGTTTCAGTGTAAACGTTTGATATTTAAACAGGGACGCATATAATTAAACGTAGGGGCCGAATGTTAAACAGTAACGCACATATTTAAACGGTGACACTGAAAATCGAATTGGAATCATATTTTCTAAATGATAACGCAAATATTTAAACCCTGACATCGTATTTTAAACAGAGAGTAGTTTATTTTAAATAGGATGACAGAGACGTAAACGTTTATAATCGAACATTTCTGCAAAGAATGCGGAGTATTAAAAAATATAGCCGTCAAACGAACAACATTATATTTGGGGTTGCCGCTCCGTTTAAATGCGAACTATTCCTTGCTCCGTTTAAATGCACAATTCTATTTGCGCCTACTGCTTAAGAAGTAGTTTTCCTACTTAAATATTTATCGGTTTCGTTTGAACTGAAGTGTTGGCAGGCATTCGGAACAGAGTCCCTGATATTTACGCGGAGAAGCTTGTGTTTAAACAGAGTCCATGAGTTGGAGAGGTTCTTCGAAGACTTCCTCCACGAGCTAGCAGCAAAAAAAGTATTTGCTGCTGCAAAACTCGAAGAAATCAAAAAATGAAGGTCCCACGTCGAAAAGCTGCTCCAAGCTATGAAGGGGACAAAAAGGGATGACTAATAGTTTTACTCCCCTTTGTTTTCATTTTGAAAAATAAGAACCCTCGTTTTGTGTTATTTTGTTAATGATGTTTGTTAAATGCAACCTTGTTATCTTCATTTAAAGGTTCACTTCTTTCGGCTGCAACTCAGTAATCTTAAGTAGAGACACAATCTTTTCATTAGACACACCTAATGTTAAACGGAGACTCGGAAAAGTACGCGGAGAACGTTATTTATAAAGTGTAACTCAATATTTCAACACAGACATCGTCGTTTAATCAGAGATGAATGGATACAATGCCTGCTATATAGAGAATCTGTATTGTTAATAGAGACAAAGAAAGTTAAACGAAGACTCTAGTATCAAACGGGTCACATATATTTAAATGGAAAAAGGAGGCTTCGACGAGAGACACCTAATGTTAAATGAGAACGCGACATATTAAATGGAAAACAGTATCATTAAAGTGTATCTCAATGTTTTAATAGCGACAGAGTCGTTTAAGAAGATGTACTTAATTTTATAAACAAACCGTCGTTACAATTACAAGTCAAGCAAAGAATGTGAAGTATAAAGACATACAGACGTCGAACTTGAACGAATGATAGTATATTTACATTGGAAAGTCCGCCACCTCAGTCGCGAACACTGAGTTGAATATAAAATAAAAACTAGGAAACTTATACGTATTTTTTTGTTAACTCCATTTAGAAGTTATGTGGTTTCTGTTGCAGCTTGCTTAATGTTATGTAACTTCGTTTACGGGAGAAAATCTGTTTTATTGTCACTCGTTGATATTTAAACAGAGAAGTGAAAGTTACATGGAGACTCATAACCTTGAATATGGTCACTGTATGTTAGACAGAGAAAAAGAAACTTAAACATGTACGTTTATTATTTAAACCGAGACTGAGGTTTTTAACAAGAGACTCCTGATGTTAAACGGGGACGGTGAATATTACATAGGGATCCATATTACACAATATTTTAATTTTGACATCGTCGTTTTAACATAGATAATTCATTTCATAAAGCAGCAATAACCCTTCGGCGGTACAATAATGAGTTAAGTAAAGAATGAATTGAATTTGAAACTATAACGAGCAATAGTAAATTTATTTTGACATATCTGCCATCTCACTTGCAAAGAATGAATTGAATTTAAAAAATAACGAGAAACCTGTTTTACATTTGATAAAGAATGCCAGTGATAAAGAATGCTCCACCGCGATAAGTGGTAACGGCGTTGACGATCTTCTCCACCGCGACGGGCACATCACCAATGGCAACGGACACAACAACAGCATCAGCCGCCGATGGTGCTGCTATTATATCATTGTCGGCCGGTGGTGAACAGAGAGGCATTATTGTTTTCTCCTTTTTTGCAGCCGTTGCCACGCGTCCGGTCACAATGGAAGATCCTGCAATGAAACCGTCACCGACTAACAGCTTTGTGAAGGAATAATTTATGAAGGGAAGGAAATTTGTTTTAGTGTAAACGTTTGATATTTAAACAAGGACGCACATATTTAAACATAGGGGCCGGATTTTAAACGGGAACTCTTATGCTTAAGATGTAACGCATAAAGTTAAACAGTATTGTTGGATTGTAAACCGTGATGGTACCATCGTAAACCGGGTCATCGATATTTAAACAATATAATGCGAAGTTAAACAAAGAAAGTCCCGTTTTAAATATTACAGACATTCGACGATTACATTGAAAAATCTGCCACGTCATTGGGAAAGAATGAATTTAATTATGTCGGGAAAACTTAATTACTGCAACCCTTTAGTGGAAATTTATTAGTAGTTAATTAAATTCAATTTGATATGGGAATTCAAAACGTACGCATAAATTTGATCTGGCATAGTAACCGCTCTCATCGATAAACAAAAGCAGTTACTTTCACTAAAAAGAGACGTTGTTCTTGGCAACCCTAGATTCCTACTTAAACAAGAATGGTAGAAGATAAGTATCCAGATATATCCAGAACCTAACAAAATGTATAAGATACTTCTCAACGAGTATTGCCAGAAGACGCATCAACCCACGCCGGAGTACTCCAATATCAAGAATGGTGGCCCCGACAGCAACTCCGATTTCGTCGCGACGGTGACGGTTGATGGTACCCAATTCTCTGGCACTGAGTCTGCAAAGAGTGCCAAGGATGCCGAGAACATTGCCGCTAAGGTGGTGTACAAGCACCTCTGTCCTTCCACCCGTGAGAGGACGAGTTCGTCCTCCGTTGCTGTTGCTGCTGACGATGATAGCAACGCAGGCACTTCGAACCGAAAGATTTCTATATGAATATTTTAAAAATGTCTGCCTCTTCTATAACCTAGAGGTCTCCATTGCAGGGCCTTCAGGAGGTGGGGATTACTCCAGTGGTGAAGAGTTGGAGTGGGTTTTCGAATACCTCGTCCATGAAATAACAGCAAAACTTGAAGTAATAAAAAATCGAAAGAGACGAGTACAAAAGCTGCTCCAAGATTTGAAGGAGAAGGAAAGGGCGGAGTGAAATTTTATGTTTGCTTAGTTGCCATTTTGTAAATAAATACCTGATGGGTATTAGTATGTTAACTTATGAAACTACTGCAATTTCCGAAACAAGGAGCGAATTTAATGGAACTTCGTATAGTAGATATTATTACGTGGACGGAAGTAGTAAACTGGGACTCTATTTCTTACACGGGTACACACATATTTAAACAGAGAATCTGAAAATCAAACGGGAAGCATAACTTCTAAATGGTAACCCAAATATTTAAACGCCGACATCGTATTGTAAACAGAGAGTACATTACTTTAAATAAAAACACTGAAATAAACTTAAACGTTACAATCGAACATTGCTGCAAATAATGCGAAGTATTAAAAAATATAGGAGTTAAATGAACAACAGTACGCAGGCAACATACTATACTCTCAGATGAGCGACGTCCGTTGCGTGTATCCGTAATTTAAAGAGAGACGACTTCATTTTCGAATTCATTCATATTTCACCTCAATCACTGAATGTGAAAATTGAAACGCAGTCGTTTATACGGATAGTGCTTCATTAGCACATAGCCGTTTAAATAGTAGATGTTGCAATGAAACTGTTGCAGAATAGGCATTGAAAGTGACCCCTGTTTTTAAACATGGAGTGCTTAATTACCTAGTTCTGTATGTTAATTATTATATAATTATCACAAGCCATATTTAATTATATGGGATGACCGTTTACAAACGGAGTTCTCCGTGTAACTTACTGCGGTGTCGTTTAACTATTCTGTGTTCCGTTTAAAAGTACAATTCTATTTGAAGTTACCGTTTAAGAAGTAGTGTTGGTAAATAATTCTTGAAGGGAACAGATAAGTTTTGCGTGTTTATTTTTTATATTTGACCATATAACTTACCAATTTAATTCTCATTCTTTGTAACGTAAATGAGGTCACTGAATGTTAAACGGAAAAGGGTATTATCGACGGGTGACAGAAATGATGTTAAATGGAGACGTTGTATGTTACGCAGAGAAGTTTGAATTTAAACAGAGTCCTTGATATTTAAGCAATTAAGTGAACATTTAAACAATTTAAGTCAAGTACACAAGAGTACATCCGTTCGACGAATACAGGTACGTAATCATGATGTGGCCATGTCATTTCATAAAGCAGCAATGACACTTAAACGGTACAGTAGAAAGCTAAGCAAAGAATGAATTGAATTTTAAACAATGACAAGCAATGGTAAATTTACATTGACATATCCGCCATGTCGCTGGCAAAGATTGAATTTAATTTAAGAAATAACGACAAAACTGTTTTACATTTGATAAAGAATGCCAGTGATAATGAATCCTACTTACCCGAAGGTGGAGGCATTCCTTTTTGTTGGATGCCGGCCGCGCACCCTTCCTTAAGTATGAGGACAACATACTTTAATCTCAGATAAGAGACTTCCGTACGCGTTATGTGTAGCTTCTCGCCCAAGAGTAATTGCTCTATAAACTGCATGACGTACACGGCGTAGTCGACACTTTCTTTTTTGTCGCGGTGTTTTATTGTCGTGAACAAGCATGTAATGTTTGGTCACCGTCTCACCGTACTCCATTTCGAGACAGGTGTCGAATAGTTCCCGCTGTCGAGGTATACAACTTTAGGTTAGAATAACAACCATATATGAAACTCTATGAATCGATACATTCAGATCGCAAAGGACTTACCATTACAACCGCGTCTTTGTCGTACTCTTAACTTTGGCATGAACTATAATGCCTGTACTCTTGGTTGTTATTGTCGAGCGCCACGACATGGAAGTGGCCATTCATGATTATGGGAAGGATGGCGATGTCAACGTTATGCACGACTTTGGTGGCATCTCCGATCATAGCTAAAGTCGTCTCATGCGTGTCTTTCTGCTTTAACATAAACAATGCCAGTGGTCGTGTGATGGAAGCACGCTTCTTGTAAGGATATGGTACTCTGGTCAAGGATTTTTGTATTATGCACACGAAAGGGTCCATCACATCATCTGTGACAATCTCCTTCCCATCGATTAGTAAAAATAGGTTGGCCCGTGTGGTGCTGACGTAGTCATTCCTCCAGATGATGGCCCTATGGTTAAACGGACAACAAGTGTAATTAAATAATAACACAAAATCTTAAGTGGTAACCATATATTCTTAAACGATAAAGTACATAGTTAAACAGTAACGTGGAAAGTTAAACGGTAACCCATATAATTAAACAGAAACTCAAAAACGTAAATGCTAACATTTGTATGTAAACAATAACATAAAAACTATCACACTTATGTGTCCATGGGGAAGTTGAGGAAGATCTTGATCAACTCCTTCTCGAATACGCCGATGCGTGATTGACCAGCGTATTTTTTCTTCTTCGGAATGAAGTCTTTCCGAACTTCTTCATATTGCTGGTTAGCAAGGATCATAGCCTTCGTTTTGTTTTCGGTGACGTTCCCTTGCCCCTCATCAATAGATTTATTGGGATCATCCTTAGATGCTTTTTGCTGATACGGGATCGCGCCTGCATTGGATGCAGCACTGTCTGCCGCCCATTCCTCCGTGTGCAAGAGTTCCTTTACAATAGAGGCAACGGTCTTCTCAACCGCGGCCAAGGCAACATCATCAAGAGAAGCCACACCCTTGGCTGGTTCTTGTTCGTCAGGGATTGTGGCCACCACCCTCGATGCGCCACCGTCGACCGCCGATGGTGCTGCCATTATTTCATCGTCAATGGCAACAGACACAACAACAACACCAACCGCCGATGGTGCTGCCATTATTTCATCGTCGGCCGGTGATGCACCGAGTGGCATTATTGTTTTCGCCTTTTTTGCAAGCCTCTTCAAACGTCGCCGTCTTGGAATGGCCATCCCGATAGAGTCCTCATCACCCAATTCCGACGCCTCCTCCATCCCGGACACTTCCTTTATTTTGCCTGACGGTACAGTCGATTGTGACCTTGCCTCTAGTGCCTCAATCAGAGCGGCAAGCTTGGGGAAAGCGTTCATCATCACCTGGCACGCCTGCATAAAAAGCTACAGTGACTTTGTAGCCTACTGCCGTCAGGAGGACTGTGGCGATCGGTGGGACTGTCGTTGTCGCGGCCCCGGGGGGAGGGGTTTGTTGCCTTCGGGCAGGGTAGGGGAAGGCTTACCCGACGTCGAGCATTGCGTGTGGGCTGGGTAGGGGAGGGCTCATTTTAAACACAGTGTTCATGATTTATTACCTCTTTTTCTTCGAGAGCTGACCAACTGATTTCTATCGTCGCATGCTTCCGGTAAGTACTTTCACAGTAGCACAGCACCCTTGGGGTCTTGCCGAAACGGACTTTCCTGCCGGTTCTGGTCAGCTCGTAAAACCAGATGCTCAGCGCGATCGAGCAACCCTTAATGTACCCCGTCTTTATCGCGGCCCCCCGCGCATCTGGCTTGCACTCGAGCTGTAGCTTGTAGAACGTCCTCCATAAGCCATTTGCGCATCGCCTGCGCCAATGCATAACGCCCCATGCCTGGTAGATCATCGACATAATCAACGATTCAATTGGGCACCAAGCATGAGGTAGTCGGGAAGAGGACTGTCCCCATGAGGTACACTATCAAGAATCTCACAAAATCTTCATCTTCTCCATTCTGTCCAACAAGCCGCTGAAGAGTGGCCTTGATGGAGTCTCGGTGTCTCTCGTAGCTTTTTGATAAATACACCCCCTCGAAAGCTGACGGTGTTTTCTTCTTCTTAAATAGGACTACGTCTCCGTCGCAACGCAGACCCAGAACGAGAGCCACATCCTCAGGCCTGAAGCTTAGCAGGCTCACTCCGATCCTGAAGTTATTGGTGCGGCCATCGTACCTCTGCAGAAGCGAATCCAGAACGGCCCTCTCTTGGAATACAGCTTCCACCTAGGGATGCAAGTGGGGCGGGGAATCCCCGTTCCCCGCGGGGACCTGCCCCGGCGGGGCGGGGATTCCCCGAAATAACCCCCCGCGGGGTGGGGAATGGGGGGAAATCCTTCCCCGCGTGGCGTGGCGGGGCGAGGCGGGGCGGGGGCGGGGGCGGGGGCGGGGAGGGCATTCCCCACCCCGTGGGGATCCCCGCCCCGCTCCCCGCGGGGAATCCCCTTGCTCCCTACGGGGAATCCCCGTGGGGATCCCCGCCCTGCGCCCCGCGGGGAATCCCCGCCTTATTCCCCAAATTTTATATATATATATATATATATATATATATATATATATATATATATATATATTAAAAATGACTCATATTATTATTTATTTATTTGTTTTAAAATTTAATATGAATATATAATAAGATTATAAGGACCGAATATTTAGGTTTTAAAAAAATATATAGTTTTGGTTTGCATTAAAAATATTTTAGATTTTTAGTAAAACTAGTGTTACTCCTATGTAAATATGTAATATACGAATATAATTATATGAAAAAATATTTTAAAATTTTAATTAATTTTATTTATTTCCTATAAAAATTAATAAAATTGGCGGGGGGCGGGGATTCCCCGGCCCGGTGGGGATCCCCGCGGGGGAGTGAGTGTGGCAAACATCTCCCCCGCGGGGAATTTGCAAGCGGGGAATCCCCGCCCCGTGGGAAGCGGGGATGGGGATCTCATTCCCCGCCCCGCCCTGCCTCACTTGCATCCCTACTTCCACCTCAGTGAATGCCGCAAACGGTGTCCTTTGGATGATCTCCCAATGCCGAGAGGTCATGTGGACTTTCAATTCGGCCAAGGTCCCCACCACCGGTGTCAAGTAGCATCTCCCGTTGACTAGGTTTACCGCCATAATGACAAGACTGTAACAATGCCAACATTTGTTAAACAGAGACATCAACTGTTAAATAGAGATATAAGTTGTTAAACGGAAAGCTCAATTATTAAACAGAGATATGGATAGTCAAACAGAGACCTAAGGTTTTAAACAAGAACTCATTTCTTACACGGAAACCTCATTTTACAAACTGCAACCATATTAAATGAAATGGAAACGCACGTTGTAAACAATACACAAATAAAAACAACCTAAAACTCTTTCGATGATCGTGGACACAGCCGAAAATGTAAGATAAACCAATCCACTGGCCGATAAATCTGCCTGCAGACCAGAAAAACCCCAGCCGAGAAATTCCCCCGCATACTTCAATGTCTTCCGATAAAAACAGATAAACAAAACAAAATCGACGAATATCCCTGTGTAACAGAGTGGTTCAAATAAAAGCCTTACTTAAAACACAACTTTTTCAATACCTTGAACTGCAAACTGATGGAAGTGTCGAATACTTGCCACGAGTGATTTAGAGGCTTGAGAACTGAAGTTACGGATGATGTCCACGTAGAGACAACTTCAGAAATGGAAAAGCCGAAGAGGCGCGGTAGAGAAGAAAAGCGTATACGGACGTCTCTTGGGATTACCTTACTTTTCAAAAGTTCCAGTGTAACGACTTCCCATGCAAGAAAGGGTAATTTCGTCCATAAAATTCAAACATAACTCCGTTAACCTCCGTTGAAATCTTTGGGAGGTTGGAAAACATTGACTTTTAAAGGAATGGGTTTGTAGGTATTGCGAAATTAATGGGGTGTTTTTGGCCATATTACAAATTTAGAGTTTTTTTTTGGCAATTTCCACTTAAAATAATTGCAAGATAATATTTTATTGCATTTAAATTTTGTTTAATTGTACTTGTATTTCATTAAATGTTCCCCCAAACTTTTAAAACCAATTATAGCCTTCGACTTTTTTTTTATTTCGTTTGAATAACTTTCCACGGGTTAGAGTTGTCTAATCCGTATGATTAGAGTTTATGCTCCCATTGATGATGAACATTGGTTATCGGTTTTATGAAAATAGATGAAAACAGTTATAGATAAAGAAAGTTCTATTTGTTCCATATATATATATATATATATTTTTTTTTTACCGACCTTGTAAGTGTTATTTGAATGTGAGTTTTTAGATTGGTTTATGTTCAAATAGAGTAAAAGAAATTGAAAAGTCTAAAATAACATAAATCAAACGAAAAAAAGGTGTTGGAACTTTAAAAATAAATCGGTATCTAAAAATTATTGGCAAAATTTTAATGTAAAGGAATAACAAAATTTAGGGGTACTTCATTATTGTTTATCAGAGTTAGTGATTAGAATACTAATAACAGTGGGTTTGATTCCTTTATGGCTTTGTCGAAGAGATTATGAAATCTATTATTGTTTACCAAAAAATTATTTTTTTGTTTTAAATTCCTTTCTCTTCTAAGTCCTTTTTTTTTTGTTTTTATGTTAGCTATAATTTCATCTACAGTTATTTTGCTCGTTCTCTCATATGCATTCTATTAATAATGTCATAATTTAGTTAATTAAACTACTTCATTTATATTTGGATTTATATATCTGCATGACATTACCTCAATGTACCCTAAAATTATAAAATATCCCGAAGTGTTAGTAAAAGTTATTAACCATATGTAATTCTAAGCTTTATAAAGATTGTTTAGTAGAATTTGTTAAATGTCTCTTAAAAGTGAAGTGATATACCGACATTTCATAATCGTTGTTTTAACTAGATAGTATTTATAAATACCAATTTCACGAGGTTTTGCAAGTGTTGGAAAAATATTGTATAACTTTTATAATACTGATTTAAATATTATTTATATATATTTTAATAGTTAAATATGAGATAAATGTAAATACTATAAAATTAAGTAATATGATAATTTAACATAATAGGAATAAATTTATTCATAAATATTTAAAAAAAAACCAACTAGAAGTTAAATATAATAAAAATAATGTCGACATGATGTACAAATCTTAAAAGAAATAGCTTTCAAATGTTAAAATAATGCCAAGCTCAAATCCTAGAAAACTAACATAAATTCATGATAGTGTCTCATCTGAAAAAGAAAATATACAAATAGATTAATAAAGAGATAAATCGATTGATCAGCAAATAAATAAATAATAAATTTATAATTTTAATAATAAAAAAATATAAGATAATGTTATGGAAATAATACAATCAATAGGATCATTATGACTATCATGAATAGTGTGGCTCATCGAGAAGCAAAATTACTTCCAACATCTCTAGTCTATTTAATTTTTTAATTCTAATAAAATCAGGGAATATAATTATAAAAAAGTAAGATTAAATTATATATAAACATATATGATATATTGGAATCAATAATATATAATTTGAAATACTTTTTTTGAAAGCCCAATACAACTAGCACTAAGATATGTCGTAATAAGTTCACAGTGTTGGTAATTATTGTCAAGATCAAGAAAAGATTATAAAACAATAATAAATCAAATTTAGGAATGACTTTAAGACCAAAAATAAATAAATAAATTGATGGTCTATATATGTGGTTGCCTAAACACACCAAAAGAGAGAGAAAAAAAAAAAAGAAAAGAAAAGAAGGGTTGGTATTGTGAGATTTGGCAAGAAGATGAAATGAAGCAATGGCATCGTATTTCAGCCATATTTTAGGTAGTGAATCATTGTAATTTGCTTTTCTCATTTATGGAGCTTAATTTCCCATTCGGTCTATCTTTGTTACTCTTTCTAATACTCTTATCTTAAATGAAACGTAAGCTTTTCTTTATGTTATTTTGGTTATTCATTCTCAATGATAATGACTATATTGTTAATGAGCTAAAAACAATGATTTTTGATGATATTATTATTGTTATGAGACTGTAGATTATATCTAGATAAAAACTTTAAAATTCTATTGCTAGTAGTAGAGTAGAAGTCTGAGGGCGCCTATGAATCTGGTGATTTTTCCTCTAATTTATGTGATTTTTACACGGTAATTGAATTCTTATATTTGTGGATTATTAATCTTAGTTGATTTAATTTGTTCGTCATTTGGTTGATTGCCTTCTATTTTGCTTAAGATTTTATTTTAGCACACAATGAGGAAAAGCTTTATATCACAACTGTTTGTAGTTGTACCCTAATAGTGGTATAAAGCCATTCGATTACTAAATGTTATTTCTTGTGTCTTGATATATAGAAAAAACAATTCATGTGGCATAATAAAATTAAATCCAAATAAGTCC
Organism: Dioscorea dumetorum; assembly: GCA_902712375.1. Taxonomy (NCBI): domain Eukaryota; kingdom Viridiplantae; phylum Streptophyta; class Magnoliopsida; order Dioscoreales; family Dioscoreaceae; genus Dioscorea; species Dioscorea dumetorum. Next base: position 1,179,506 of record CACTHL010000635.1, read on the forward strand.
ATTTTGAAATTGTAAATGCAATACTTGATTACACCTAAAGATTTATCTATCAATGTTAAAAGAAAGTAAAAAACAAAAGAAGTATGATTAATAAGAAATATGACATGAAAACTGTTGTTGCTGTCAGGCCTATCAAGAAGTGAAAGTTGATGAATTTTGAAAGGAATTAGAAGGTATATATATTACCTTTATGAATAAAGCTATAACCATTAGAAAACTTGTGAATTTAAAGGACAAAAATCGAAAAAAAACTTATGAATGAGCACACGAATGATTTTTAAGACTTAATTAACAAATTTGTCTAATGAAATGTCTCTTGAAAATGAGTTGCAAGTATTGTTGTTTCTCCGCTCATTGCTTAATAGCTGAGAAACATTAATGGTCACTAAGCACAATAAATATGGTTAACGAAACTTTAAATAAAATGAAAGGAAAAAAGTGAAAACTTTATCAAGTGAAGAAGTAAAATGAAAAGAAAAAGTTAAATCCTTCTTTGAGGCACTAGTTTCTAAAGGTATGAAGAAATAAAAAAAAAGTAAAAGTAGGTGCTGATAAGTTCATGGTGAAAAGAGTAGATGGATATGGAAATTTAAGAATAGGACAAAAAACCAAGCACTATCATTATAACAAAATTGATGACATGAAAAAAGAATATAGAATTTTGAAAAATGAAGGAAATAAAGATGAGAATGAGACTGACTGATATAGTAGGGATTAAATTTTTTATAGGTCACTAAGTTTTGAATTTTTTTCATTAAGGTCACCATGTTTTAATTTGTATCAAAAAGGTTACTAACTTTTGATTTTGTTTCTCTGGGAGGTTACTCGCGAGTGACCCTAACCTTTCTGCTGACGTGACTACCGAAATTTGGACAGTCAGCACTAGGGTGCCACTCACCATGATGCCATATCACCCACATGGCCACATAATGGGATATTTTCCAACTCAGCCTCTTAGTGAGAAATGAGAAACCCGAACCCTAATCCTTTGTTTCTTCTCTCATCTCCCATCTTGTGTTCTTCTCTCACACCAGGGCAACCTCGCCTCGTGAGCTCGGGCAACATCATGAGCAAGGCCTACCATCAGCATCTTCTCTCACATAATGTGATTTGTGGCACATTAGCATCTTCTTCTCCCCATTGTTTGCCCTAGCTCAAACTTGAACATGGAGCACGATGGGTCCCCGACAACGAGTGAATGCATGGTGGCATTTGAAGATGATGGAGCTCCAATTGAAGCTTTAGGGCTTGGGTGTTTTTTTATTTATTTGTGTTTTCCAATCAAAAATTACGAAATGGAACAACATAATTTTGGTGGTTTATTATTTATGTTTATTTTTCATTTGAATTGTAGTACTTGTTAATTGTAAGAGATAAGTGATGGGTTGTAGGATTCTATGTAATGGGTGTTTGTATATTTTCATTATTTTAGTATATCGTTAATTGTTAATTGGTGGTATGGATTCACATGGAAATAAATCCTTTTATCTGAGCTTCTATATCTGAATGGCATTCAAAAATAATTGTTCGGAAGCACCTGTATACTTGAATAAATTGTTTGTAAACTCTAGACGCGATAGGAGTGCATACATACATTTTATTTATATATAACTACAACAACTGGTCTCTTTCATTACAATTCTTCTACTATATATATATATATATATATATATATATATATATATATATATATATATATATATATATATATATATATATATATATATATATTTTCTTATATATATATATATATTTTCTTACATGGCTTGCAAATTTAGTTTTACTTGTAAGGCTTTGAAACTTCAGAGTCATCTGTATTCGCAAACCTGCCCCTCACCCTTGGCTGGCTATGTACTAAGGCTTTCCTGTAGCAAAAACAAAAACCAAGAACAACCAACCTTTTGTTACTTGTTTTACCATTCCAATTTGGAAACATAATAACACACACGACATTGGACATCTTCTACTCAACAACAATTAAGAAATCTGTCACTTCATGCACCTTAATTTTCATGCTAAAATTTCTCTTGCTCTTCTTCTCCCAGAATCTGAGAAGCTGCTATCTTCTTTCTTTACTCTTTGTTACTATGCTTGTGCTACTGCTACTGCCACCACCATTTGAGTGATTGTCACTGGCAGGAGTGAGAATTCAAAAGTACTTCCTTAGCTCTTCAAAAGTTGTATTCCTGAATCCAAATATACTATACAAACACCAACACATATTCATTCCACACAAAATTACAAAAACTGGAGTAAGCCAGTCAAATTCCTGGGGAAAGCCACACCCTTCTCCTTTTGCCAACATCCCCCTCTTTGCCTTATCCTCATATTTTTTACCTTTTCCTCCAGGTTTTTTCACCTGTTCCCTTCTATGTTCAGTTGTGCTATTCCCTGCTCCTTGTGAGTTGTTGTAATTAGCCCCTTTCCTTATGCCTAGTTTTGTCCTCCTCCGCAAATTCGCACGTTTAGGAATTGTGTTGCCGGGGATAATTTCTTCAGGCGTGTAGATAAACTGCCATAGAGGGGGAACATTAGGAATATTTGCAATGGTGTAAGTAAACCCTGCATAATTGATATACACTTACTTGTGGCATAGGTTCTTGGGGGATTTCTTCATGTCGCTTGCCTTCCTCTACCTCTGTACATTGACTTGGATAATGAACCTAATAGAAATACAATAACAGAAGTTGTTAGTATTGCTTAAAATAATTATCATATACTACATTTGTCAATAAATTACCTGATGCCCTATTTTGTCTTGGAGGAAATCAGTTGGTTCACCATCTCTAGTTGCTTGCAATTGTTTTTTATGCCCCTATAGTGTACGCAGTGCAAAAAGAAATTTTTTAGTGGGTAATACATCCCAAAATATGATGAACACATACCTTAAATGGATCTACAAAATACCTATGGACCTACCTGGACCTGTATGTCAACATGCACATTGCCATCCGGTTGCTTATGTTGATGGGTACCTGCATCCGAACTGTCCATATTGCCCTGCTATTAACTTAATTGTCACTTAAAAATAAAAAATCATCCAGAAGATGTCATACAAATCAGACCATGGCAGTGTTACAAATCAAACCATTTAATAAAGGCTATACCTTGCCATGGTACCAAAGGCATGAAGTTAATGGACCAAGCCAGGCCTCAAAACCAGTGGCAAGTCGAACCGGTGGCTTTACTTGAACTATAAACCATCGTTCCAGAGAGAAAAAAATCAGAATTGAGCCAGTGAGAAAACCACATAACGTAGAAGATAACTAAACATAATAAAATTCATACATAACAGACCAAAATAAAAAGGCAGGGAGAACCACACAATTAAATTGTAACACACAAACCAGAATCTCCAGCAGCAATAGAGCATAAAGTGTAAGTTTGAAACCTGAAAACATCAAGTTGTATGGAAAGGGAAAAAAACATTACCATCCCAATCCCACTAGCAGAGCTGTTTAAAAATAAATAAGAACCCACACAAAATGTAATTAGAAACCCTAGTTTCACTATGTTGAACAAGAAATGAGAATTTATTACAAAAGAAATAACAGAAGCAATAATAAAGCATATGATTCAAGGGGGTTCACATTGGAACTTAGGTTCGTGATCTCCAAGCCAAGGTGCAATGTTCTCTGTACCAAAGGCATGAAGTTACTAGACCAGGCCATGCCTCAAAACCAGTGGCAAGTCAAACCAGTTGCTTTACTTGAACTATAAACCATCGTTCCAGAGAAAAAAATCCGAATGGAGCCAATGAGAAAACCACATAACGTATAAGATAACTGAACATAATAAAATTTGTACATAACAGACAAAAATAAAAAGGTAGAGAGAACCACACAATTAAATGGAAACTCACAAACCAGAATCTCCAGCACCAATAGAGCATAAAGTGTAAGTTTGAAACCTGAAAAGATCAAGTTGTATGGAAAGGGAAAAAAAACATAATCATCCCACTGGCAGAGCTATTTAAAAATAAATAAGAACCCACACACAATGTAATTAGAAACCCTAGTTTCACTATGCTGAACAAGAAAAGAGACTTCATTACAAAAGAAATAACAGAAGCAATAATAAAGCATATGATTCAAGGGGTTTTCACATTGGAACTTAGGTTCGTGTTCTCCAAGCCAAGGTGCAATGTTCTCTGTACCAAAGGCATGAAGTTACTGGACCAATCCACGCCTGAAAACCAATGGCAAGTCGAACCGGTGGCTTTACTTGAACTATAAACCATCGTTCTGGAGAGAAAAATCGGAATGGAGCCAATGAGAAAACCACATAACGTAGAAGATAACTGAACATAATAAAATTCCTACATAATAGACCAAAATAAAAAGGCGGGGAGAACCACACAATTAAATAGAAACACGCAAACCAGAAACTCCAGCACCAATAGAGCATAAAGTGTAAGTTTGAAACCTGAAAAGATCAAGTTGTATGGAAATTGAAAAAAAAAACATTATCATCCCACTGGCAGAGCTATTTAAAAATAAATAAGAACCCACACCTAATGTAATTAGAAACCTTAGTTTCACTATGCTGAACAAGAAAAGAGAATTCATTACAAAAGAAATAACATAACCAATAATGAAGCATTTGATTCAAGGGGTTTTCACATTGGAACTTAGGTTCGTGTTCTCCAAGCCAAGGTGCAATGTTCTCTGTACCAAAGGCATGAAGTTACTGGATTAGGCCAGGCCTCAAAACAAGTGTCAAGTCGAACCGATGGCTTTACTTGAACTATAAACCATCGTTCCAGAGAGAAAAATCAGAATGGAGCCAATGAGAAAACCACATAACGTAGAAGATAACTGAACATAATAAAATTCCTACATAACAGACTAAAATAAAAAGGCAGGGAGAACTACACAATTAAATTGGAACCCACAAACCAGAAACTCTAGCACCAATAGAGCATAAAGTATAAGTTTGAAACCTGAAAACATCAAGTTATATGGATGGGAAAAAAAAACATTATCATCCCACTGGCAGAGATATTTAAAAATAAATAAGAACTCACACACAATGTAATTAGAAACCCTAGTTTCACTATACTGAACAAGAAAAGAGAATTCATTACAAAAGAAAGAAAAGAAGCAATAATAAAGCATATGATTCAAGGGGTTTTCACGTATATGATGATGTGCTTGAAATGGATTAAAATTGAGTGCTAAATGCACATTCTGAAAATAACTAATCCATGGTATTAGGTAATGCATGTCATGTGGAGCCTCCTTTTTGGTCCATGTTAAAAAGCAAGAACACTAATTTACTTTACTGAAACAATCATCATTTCACTATAAATTTGTACAACATAAATTAAATGGATATAATAAGCTAGTAACCACTTCACAAGGGCATCAACCTATGTACATATCCATCTAATGACCTTTGACCACAACCATCCTAAATTCCCAAATGACAACACTCAAAAGGCACATCATATTCCTACACACTCTTTCCTTCCATTGAAATGAATCCTAAATACCCCAAGGAAACTTTCTATCATTTGTATTCATTATTAGATTAATGCTAAGGATGTGGAAAAAAACATCTGATTACCTTATCATTTTAGTGCTAAAATGACTAAGTATTAATATTTTTGTAGATAAATGTACATTTAAATTAAATATGACTGATTTGAGGATTGGGTGACAGGAAGAGACAACTATGAGTATACGATAATAATTCATTCAAATAGAATGGGTTGGTATAATATTATTATTAATAAAGGAAACCATTTTCTTAGAGACAAACAAGTTTTGGAAATTATTACTACCTAGAAATAAAACACTCCTAAATTCAAATCAAACACAAATGTAAAATAACAAAGTTTAAATCATCACCAAACTTACGATGGCAGAAACCTAGAAAGTATAGAGATTTTATACTAAAAACAAATAAGTAAATAAAAACACTCTTACGATATTCGGGTGCTTCCCCTCGAGGAAGGCGAACCTCCCAATGAATTGACATCCTTTACCTGTCATCCTTGCACTTCCTCACCTGCCTGATAAAATAAACAAAAACTTATTTGTTGCTAGTATAGCTGCATAGTGTAAGAGAATAGTATGGGAGAATAAGAGATTGCAGAATAACGGTGGAGTAAAAAGCACCGGAAAGCTTTCCAGAAGAGGGTGATGGTAGCTCTAGCTCACGACATTGGCCGAGTTGACAAGGTTGCCCTAGTTTGCGAGAAAAGATAGGGTTTGAGAGCAGAGATCTGAGGGCTAGGGTTTGCGGTGAAAGATTTGAGGTTGCCCTAGTTTGCGAGAGGATTCTAAGCGTTGTAGAAGGGAGAAGAGATCTGAGAGCGTTTCCAGGATGAAACGGTGGGAGAACACAAGCAGCGGACACTCGCGTTTGAGAGCGTTTCGAGGGTCACGAGATGGGAGAAGACAAGCGGCGGCCTCTCGCGTTTGGGGTTTCAACTGATTAGGGTTAAGGTTTCTCATTTCTCACTAAGAGGCTGAGTTGGAAAATATCCCATTACGTGGCCATGTGGGTGACATGGCATCATGGTGAGTGGCACCCTAGTACTGACTGTGCAAATTCCGGTAGCCACGTCAGCAGAAAGGTTAGGGTCACTTGCGAGTAACCTCCCGGAGAAATAAAATCAAAAGTTAGTAAACTTTTTTATACAAATTAAAACATGGTGACCTTAATGAAAAACATTCAAAACTTAGTGTCCTACAAAACATTTAATCAGATATAGTAGCCACTAAAGGGATGTTATTATTATATAATGATAGGTATGTTACTCTTGTGCACTAATAAAGTGATTACGTGATCAATTATGGAGCCTCATTTCATAGAGTAGTGATATGATGGACTTGAGTCCATGGGATCTAAAATAAAACCAGGACATGGATGGCAGCCATATCTTTTTTCTTTTGAAAAAAAATTATTCTTTAAACATTACTATAATTTAAATTATATTAAAATATAACAAAGGGTAGTGCGGTCATTTGCTTTAACCATAAACAATCTCGAGATCTTGATGGTTCTTTCCCTTTCTTTAGTCTTCTTTTCTCCTTTCTTTCTTTTTCTCTCAATGAACTGATCTATCACAACGAAATCGAGCCATATATTTTGTCACACCCCAGTCCCAAAGCAGGGCCGCTGACAAACCGGCCGCATCCGACGGGACTGGGCCCCACTAAATGCAAGGCCTTAGATCTTAGATCTAGACAGAGTCAACCCTAATAGACAAAACAAGAAACAATAATACAAAAATACAAACCAGATAACAATAAATAGAAATAATTCCAGTATGGGCTTCAACAACCCTACAGAAATACAAAATGTCACACTTAACAGTTTGAATATGGAATACAAACAGAATACAAGCCTCACTCAAATAGACAACAACTATGAGGTATACAACTCAACGTTCAGTTATTTAAAAGAAAGCAACTACGGAAAATAAACCCAACTACAGAATATCAACAACCGAAGCCGGATCTTTGACCTTAGTCGGAACAGTCACGCATGTCTGGTAGCGCTACTACAGAAAACATGGACACATGGCTAGGACTTACTCCTCCTAGTTGGGCAATTTGCCAGAAATAGAGATGTACCAAAAACACAATAAATACAAAATACAGATAGTAAAATAACGAATAAATCAATTCACAACATAATTAAATTAAATAAATAAATAAATAGCAAGTACAGAATAATAATAAAAGCACCAACAGAATAACACAAGAATTTCAAGAATAAATAAATTTCTAAAAATTACATAATTGACCGTATACCAGAAATACAGAGTTATACTAGTAGGAGATCCTACGTAGTTCTGAACTACGAAGTTGGATTCACCAAATCCCACAAATTAAGGCTCGCTACAAACCAAGTACATTGTTCTAATTTTGATGTTTAAACTGCATACCTACTCACAAGACAAAAACAGTTGAACTACAAGCTATGACCACCAACTCGCAAGCATTCAATCATGATTTACCTGAATTCACACAAACAATCAGCTAAAAGACAATAGCATACCCTCAAATAACTCAATCAAATGCACAAAAAAAAAAATGGCAGATTTAAGAAAGAACTATAAAAAAATTGACACTAATGAAACTTGAATGGAGATTATGAAATAACACCCTTCAAAATTTGACTAGTTTACCAACATTCAACCGCAACACTTATTTGCAGCACTTACAAGAAATTCATAGAAGAAAGTGGAGGCTCAGATCCATCCTTTTCGCCACATCATGGCCACTACCAGTGTCTCCATTAAAGCCGCCTAACAAAACTCAAGCTACCTCTAAAGAGAAGGCTTGTAGTTACAAGAGGAGCTGAAACTGAGTCAACATTGAAAAGAAGGTTAAAGAACTCATTGGAAGACAAAGCTTCAAGTGTCAAACTTGCTTTCTAGTACCAAGTCTAGAGAGAGTTTACAAGCAAAACTGAATTTTTTCCATGTTGTGAGATGAGAGAGTTGGAAGGGATAAGGTCCCTTAAGGGGTGATGAAGTAAAGGAGAGGATGAGGGTGGAAAGGTTACACACATGATTAAGCTTTAATCAAATATGAAATTCTAGTAATAAAGCCAAACATGTGGGGGAGGATTGTCGGTATCAAACGCTTCATTTCAAATATTACATATTCTCTCTCCTTCCTTCCTCACCATCTTCTCCATTGCTCTTTGTCAATATTGGTGAATCATGACTTTAAATCTCTCACAACAACAAACCTATATATGAAATTACAAAAAACATGAAAAGAAGATCAAGTAGAAACACATACAAAACTATTTTCCCAAACCACAAAACATATAGAAATCATAATAAAAACACAAAACCATATTGTAAACAAGATTTTTCTTAAAACAAAATATGTGGTAGAATAAGATACAATAGTTACAATCTTGTATCAACATAGTCATCTCCATTTCAGAAGCTTTCCAGTAGTACTGTTTAAAAAAATAAAAGATTAAAACTTTATCAATCACAGTTGTATTAAACAGTTAAATACAATAACTAAGTATTAAATGAATGAATCTTTCTTGTTATGATAAAGTAATATGAACTAGTACCATGAACTAATGGCTTCGATATTACCATGGAAACATTGTGATACGCTCCTTGCGTATCCGCAAGTACACGAGTCGTTCAAGTAGTAAGTGTACTCAAAAGAATCAGGTAGTCGAATTCACAGGGACTGCTGAACTTTCAACACTCTCTCGTTGCTCAATGTCCGAAATGAATAAATGCTTACAGTCTTCGAGACTCCTTTTGAGCTTTTGTAGTCCTTCCACTTAGGTTTTGCTTGGATGACGGTTTTAGGAGACTTTGTAAAATGTGGATTTGGATCAGCCTTTGTTTGGATCCAAGGTTTTGTATAATATGGTTTGAGGGGAGGTAAAATGGAGGTACTCCCATTTCTCAACCTCCAATATGGGGGTTGGGAAGGTTTTATTTTTTACTAAACAAAAATGCCATTCTAACTTTTAAATAATTAATAATATATCATATACTATGTATATGTTGGATGTTAGAACAATATTTAACTTTTCTTCTTTTAAACAATGTGGATTTGTATATTAATCGGATTATTTCATTTGTCTAAGAAATACTAAGTATTTATTATCTATAGTTAAAATTATTACATTATATTGTAGTATTAATTAATTAATTAATTTTATTATTCAAAATAAAATCTTATATTAAGAGGTTGTTTGGTTCGGAAGTGATTTTCCGAAGTGATGAAATCTTCAAAGTGGCCACCTCAGTGGAAACGCATAGTTCAGTTGGAGGTGCAGACTTCTGTGTGTTTGGTTGTTGCTGGAAGTGTAATGTAAGTAGCCACTTCCAGTGTTTGGTTAGTTGAAGTGAAATCTGGAAGTTGTCACTTCAGCGACTTCATGATGTTTGGTAAGATGTGAAGTGGGTCTATGGTTGCCACTTCGGGAGAGCGGTATGGTTACCTTTTATAATATTTTTTTATTAAATTTATAACTTTGTAATGAGTGCTTATTTTGTTAATTCCTTAACTTAACAAAATTTCGTTAAAATTTGTTCATGAAATTTGTAAATTCATGATTAAAATTTAATTATTCAATAAATATTTACTTATTCATTCTCTGAAAGTGATCTAAATTTTGTTAAAATTTGATTATTAAATTTGTAATGTCGTGATTACATTTTAATGATTCAATAAATATTTATTTATTCATTCTTTTAACGTGATCAAATTTTCGTTCAATTTTGTTCATTAAATTTGTAAATTCGTGATTAAAATTTAATTATTCAATAAATAGTTACTTATTCATTCTCTGAACGTGATCTAAATTTTGTTAAAATTTGATTATTTAATTTGTAATGTTGTGATTACATTTTAATGATTCAATAAATATTTATTAATTCATTATTTTAACGTTGTAATTTTCGTTCAATTTTGTTTATTAAATTTTTACATCTATGATTAAAATTAAATTATTCAATAAATATTTACTTATTCATTCTCTGAACATGATCTAAATTTCGTTAAAATTTGATTATTAAATTTGTAATGTCATGGTTATATTTTAATTATTCAATAAAGATTTATTTATTTATTCTTTTAACGTGATCTAATTTTCGTTCAATTTTGTTTATTAAATTTGTAAATTTATGATTAAAATTTAATTATTCACTAAATATTTACTTATTCATTCTCTGAACGTGATCTAAATTTCGTTAAAATTTGATTATTAAATTTGTAACGTCGTGATTACATTTTAATTATTCAATAAATATGTATTTATTCATTCTTTTAACGTGATCTAATTTTCGTTCAATTTTGTCTATTAAATTTGTAAATTTATGATTCAAATTTAATTATTCGCTAAATATTTACTTATTCATTTTCTGAACGTGATCTAAATTTCGTTAAAATTTGATTATTAAATTTGTAATGTCGTGGTTACATTTTAATTATTCAATAAATATTTATTTATTTATTCTTTTAATGTGACCTAATTTTCATTCAGTTTTGTTTATTAAATTTGTAAATTTATGATTAAAATTTAATTATTCAATAAATATTTACTTATTTGTTAATCTTGCAATGATCAAAAAATAAATTAACAAATTACAACGACTATGTTACAACTATAGTTCCAACTTTTTTTTTATTTGAAAAAATCTACTTGTATTATCAGCGAAAACTTAGCTGTAGCTGTCAACGAAAATTATAATGCCTTTACTATGATCAAAATCTTGGAATTGAAGACATGGTTTTGGCAAGTTGTGCTATTATCATATTAATGAAACAAATATAAAACAAATGTATTCCACTTCTGCCACAACTCATTACATCCAAATAATAACATACAAAAATAAGCATATGCTGTGTTGGTTTACAAATGGCATGAACACAATTAATACAAGCATATGCTCCTGCATGTTGTTCTTATGCTGGTCGAAGCACCCCTCTTTGTAATTACCGTACATGGTATTTGAGTGCTTCAAACCATTTCCCAATTGAATTGCCTGCGGGAAAACAACAGTTGACAAATTCAATAGGGATTCCCAGCAACAAGTTATAAGTACAAGGTGGCTTATGAGGTCATACCTGGGCAGCATGCATTGTACACACTTAAACCAAAGAAATATGTCTAACCTTGCGGTATATTCTGCCATGGCTCAGGAAATACTTATATCGTGAATGCACAATCATTGGCATTTCTTGGTCCTCTCTTCCCAAAACAAAACAAGCATGCCATACAAAGTGGGCTGCAATGGTGGTAGTGTATGCCTCCTGATTGCCCCGCCACACTAGTATAACATTAACTGAAAAAAAAACCCAACATTGACACCCCAGGGACACAACTAGTGACAACACTTGAGCAGATAAGTACTGACCAGCACAACAGAAAACGAACAAACCAAAAACATGGCACCTTTTCAATGAAAAACAAGACTGGCCACAATTGCAAAGAAAAACAACAACTGGCAGACATGGCTTGAATCATCTCACCAAAAAACCAAGGATATACGATTTAAATAAATAAAGAAACATTGAAGAACCATCAAAGCTAGCTGCAAATCAAGGGACAATATCCCTTTCATTACCTTACTAGCATGTCCATTTCTTGGGGACCAAGCCTATGTGCATTCCCCTAAAACAATTTCTCATCATTGCCATTACACCAACACCTACATCATGAGCAAAAACCCAACACATCCATTACGTCAGGAAAACAAATGCGAAACCACAAACAAATACGAAACAAATACGAAACCACAAACAAATATGAAACAGATACGAAACCGCAAACTACATGAAGATAACTAAACACTCCTGCCTGGCATGAGAACTAGCAAACAGAAAGCAAATATTGTACTCCCCTACGATAGATGACTAGTTGAAGTAGCAGTACGAAGAGAAACACATCGCACTAAAGTAAAGCATAGACAGCAGCATAATATAAACACGCAAAAGCACTAAAGATAAACACCTGAAAAAAACAAAGAAGCACATCCAATGCATGTCACAAGCTGAAAGACTGAGACATATGTCAAGTAGTGCAGGCATACACCACACACATGATTAACAAGTCCTACATGCAGTATGCTGGAAAAATGCAAATGCAACCTAATGTAAATAACGACGGCGGAAAGAACCTAATGTAAAGTGTCTGAAGAGAAATGATTAATGCATGGTGCAAAACATGAAATGAAAAGAACATGATAAATAACAACGGCAGAAAGTCCTGTGTCCAGATACATTTCCAGAAAGTAAGATCACACCATCCGGGAGAGGAACCTATCAATCCAAATGTGCCTGAGGTCCATGTCCTTCACGATGAAACCCCCGGCTTCATTCTTGTACATCTGGAGATAATAAAATGCTTCAGCAATGTCAGCCCTTTGAAATCCATCCACTTCCATCACCTTACGATACAAGAGCTCTACCCAATGGGTTGGGTTTTGTATTGCATCCGCTATCTGACTGACAACGGATATGAGTTCACCAATCATTTCGGCATTCTTGTCCCTTTACTTGCTCGTTGGGTTCTTTGCGAAGCTGACGTTGCGGGGCTGTTAACAACCGGTGGAACCGAATTGTTGTCCTCGTCGTCGTCACTGAGATTCAACGCACGAGCTGACTCGACATTCTCGTTGTTCATGTCGTCAGTTTCAGTTCTCTCCCCGAAATCTGAGAATAAAGATGTCGCGTACGACCTTGTCTCCCTGTCTTCGCCGCATATTATCTTCAGCCCCTCATAGTTCTCTATTGGCTTGTTGATGAAATGTCTTGCACCTGGGTGTGCCTGCAAATAAAAATGTTTGACATCATGTCACACATATGTCAATCATGTTAAAGTTAACAACGACTCGAAGATTACCTCAACGTAAGTCACCGCTACTACCGGATCTAGGAGGATCATTTTTGTTGCATCGCTCCAGCCAGTAACGCTGAGTTCCTTTGCCTTCTTAATTTCAGCATAGCTTGCCTTAAAGGTTCGGTAGTGATTCTCTACATTTTTGGGTGTGAACTCCATTTTGAACCTTGTGTTGACAAGCACTGATGCAAAAGCAAAGACAGCGCGTTTGAATGACTTATCGCATTTGAGGTCTTTCTTTGCTTGTTCCACAAGTAGTGGTATCAGAAAGTTATCATGTTCGGGCTTCCATCGTTTGTTTGGGGTGCCACGCTTGTTGCCCGCAAGCTTCGAACAACTAGTGCCATTTCCACGATCATGCCCCTCCATTTTTGCTTAAAAATTCCAACAAAGCGATAAGACCTACAATCCAAAATAATTAAAACATGAGACAAAAACAGCCAAGGATTTGGAAGTTCATACGATTGCAAGGAAAAACATACAATTCAAAAAATGTCCGACATAGGTGAGAGATATAGCAGGCAGGGAAGCATGCACTACATTAGTCAAACAAAACTATCATAAGAACCCCACATATCACTCGCTATTGCGTTCCTCAGCTCAGCCCATTGTCTGTTTTCCTCACGTTGCTCCCGTTGTCAACGGCTAATTGTTGAGAGCAGTTGCTCTTGTTGTGTGTCTCCTTCTTTCAATATCGTGTTGCCCGAGTCGACACCGGCAATGTAGTTATGGAGAATACAAGCAGCAAGCACTAACCTTACCTGAGTTCTGAATGGGAAAAAAGGATGTGATGTTAGGATCTTGAACCTATTCTTCAATACGGCAAATGCGCTCTCCACCTTTGATCGCAACATGGAGTGCCTAAGATTGAATAGTTCTTTTGAGGTTGTCGGGCGCCTTCCCGTATGCTCCTTCAGGTGATACCTAACCCCTCTATATGGTGATATGAATCCATTCATAGTGGTAAACCCGGCGTCTACCAAGTAATATTTTCCTACAACAAACGACAATGTTCTACTAGGGTCCCTACAACGTCAAATAAGTGCATGAAGTTTGTTTCCCACCTTCTATTATTTTCAGATCTTCCGGTTGTGGACTTGAGATTGCATCTCGTAAGACCGTAAAATCATTTTTCGATCCTTCCCAACCCACTAGAACATAGGTGAACTTGAGATCGGGGTTCACCACTGCAGGTACATTCTGGGTTGGACCTTTTCGGCCACAGAACCGGGGTAATTCATGTGGAGGGACGAAAACATCAATGTGTGTCCCATCCTCCCAATACAGTCCTAAGTGAAAAACAAAAAAAAAATTGGAATATAATAGTGATGATTTATGAAATCCATTAGAGTCTGTATTTGAATTAAATGGGAGTGTACTTTGAAGAAAGGGTACCAAATCGGGTTGCTCTCAATTTCCAAATGGCAAACATTGGTTGGAGGATGCACGAAGTCATCATGAATGGCACATATCACACGGAGGACTTTGTTAAAATAACGGCTAATAGTTTCCCCGGATAGAAGAAACTCAATGCGCACGGTCCGGTTCTTAGTGCTATGACCAACAATGTGCAAGAATATTGCTAATTGTTCCTTGATCTATACATTTTTCGTATCTACAAGTAGATATTTATCTCGCATTATGGATGCGAGATGGAGAAATGGCCTTACGTCCATTCGCAGGTCGCTTACACAGTAGTCGCGACCACTCCTTAGAATACGTTTCATGTGTTTCTTCCTAGTTAAGTCTCGAAACAGGGAGGGTTCTCTACTTCTTGCGCACCTAGTTAAGTGAGTGTCTTCGAGAAAATAGGCAACGATTACGACAACAGTAGTGAAGGCTGCCACCAAAGGTCTCATGCTAGCATTAACTGACCAATTGTCCATCTACACCATGAATGAGTAGGTTATGGTCGGTGAGGACGATGCAAATTTATGAACAAAACGTATATCTTTCCATTATTTCAAATGCTAGGAAGACTACACATGACACTGCAAAAATTGGGGAGCATAAACAAGCTATGTGCAGACTAAAATAGGCATGTATAAGTTGATTAAAAATGGCATCATACAGGTGCAATTAACCACAGGAAGATCTAAGCATATTAAAAAAGCTAAAAGCATCAAAAGAAACATAGTAGTGAGTGGAGAACAACAACAAAGGAAAAAAAACTACAGTTAACAACCACAGGAGAACAGTCCAAGGAAAAAAGATAAACATCAAGCATAATATAGTCAGTGGAGAACAATAATAGCAAAAGGAAAATAGTAAAACCCTTTTAAGGCACAAGAGATCCCAATTGACATTGCAGAAATTGGGGAAAATAAACAGGTTATAAGCATGGAAAAATAGGCATGCATAAGTGGAATAAAAATGACATCATACAGTTGCAATTGACACCACAGGAAGGTCCAAACATATTAAAAAAAACCAAACATAAAAAAAAACATAGTGAGTGAAGAACAATAGCATGGAAGAAAATTAAAACCCTCACAAAGGCACGTGAAAACAACAACAGAAAGAGATAAACATCAAACATAAATATAGTCAGTGGAGCACAACAATAGCAAAAGGAACAAATGAAAACCCATTCTATATTTGCACGCAAGCAAAATAGGCATGCTAATTGTTTCATTTAAAATCATATCATACAACATGGAGCAACATCAGGGAGTCCTCAACAAATTAGGAAGAAAAACATCAAAAGAAACATGGTCAGTGGAAAACAATAATAGCAAAAGGAAAGATTAAAACCCTTTCAAAGCCACAAGAAATCCCAAATAACACTGCAGAAATTGGGGAACATAAACAGGCTATATGCACGTTAAAACAGGCATTCACAAGTTGATTAAAAATGGCATCATACAGTTGCAGGTAACCACAGGAAGATCTGAACATAAAAAAAAGATGTAAACATCAAAAGAAACATAGTGAATGGAGAACAACAACAGAGGGAAAAAATTAAAACCCTTTCAAAGGGACAGGAAAACAATAACAGAAAAATGGTAACATCAAACTTAGGTTATGGTCAGTGGAGTACAATAATAGCAAATGGAAAAATTAAAACCCTTTCAAAGGAACAAGAGATCCCAAATAACACTGCAGAAATTGGGGAACATAAACAGGCTATGTGCAGGCTAAAAGAGGCATGCATAAGTTGATTAAAAATGGCATCCTACAGGTGCAATTAACCACAGGAAGATCTAAGCATATTAAAAAAACTAAAAACATAAAAAGAAACATAGTGAGCGAAGAACAACAACAGAGGAAAAAAAACAACCCTTAAGAATCACATGAGAACAGTCCAAGGAAAAAAGATAAAGATCAAGCATAATATAGTAAGTAGAGAACAATAATAGCAAAAGGAAAACAGTAAAACCCTTTTAAGGAACAAGTGATCCCAATTGACACTGCAGAAATTGGGGAAAATAAACAGGTTATAAGCAGGGTAAAATAGGCATGCATAACTGGAATGAAAATGACATCATGCAATTGCAAGTGACACCACAGGAAGGTCTAAACATATTAAAAAAACCAAACATCAAAACAAGCATAGTGCGCGAAGAACAATAGTAGGGAAGAAAATTAAAACCCTCACAAAGGCACATGAAAACAACAGCAGAAAAAGATAAACATCAAACATAAATATAGTCAGTGGGGCACAATAATAGCAAAAGGAAGAAATGAAAACCTTTTATATATTTGCAGGCAAGTAAAGTAGGCATGCTCAGTTTCATTTGAAATCATATCGTACAACATGGAGCAACATGAGGAAGGCCTCAACAAATTAGGGAAAAAAACATCAAAGGAAACATGGCGAGTGGAGAAAAATAGCAAAGAAAAAGTAAAACCTTTTCTAAGATACAACAGATCTCAATAAACATTGCAGAAATTGGGGAAATAAACAGGTTGTGTGCAGGCAGGGAGCTCTAAACATGAAAAATAAAACAGCAAAGCAAACAATGTGAGTGGAGAACAATAGCAAAGGAAAAAACTTAAAAACTCTTTATAAGGCACAAGAGATGTCAATATATTAAAAAAAAACATAGCAAAGCATAGCATAGTGAATGGAGAACAATAAGGAAAAAAATAAACCCCCCTATTGGGCACAACACATCTTAATAGATACTGCAAAATTGGGGAAACCCGCAAATAAGCAAGTTATGTGCATGCAGACATAAGAATAACCAACTAAAAAAACCATAAAACTCAAAATGGAAAAACTAATGAAAAAGTTGGCTATGTGCATGCAAGTATGCATATGACGAAGAACAAAGGGAAAACCAACCTTTAAAAAAAATTGAAAATGAAATCTTCCAGATCATAAGAAAGAAAAGAAAAAATATGGGAATAAAAAAACACCACCCAAATTTAAGCCCAAACATGGGAATCAAACCCATATCAGAAGTCGAGTCGAGCGCCGAAGAAATTAAAACAAAAAATAATAGAAAATCATATGCGGACATGAAATCATTCGGATAATCATCAAAATTTGCAAAAGAAAATATATAAAAAAGAAGTAAAAGAAACCACTCACAAATAGCTTTCGATAAGGGATACCCTCGTTAGTCGAAGAACTCTCTTCGCCGGAGAGAACTAACACCGAAATCAGGTGGTGGTGAACTCCAGACAATGGCGATGCTGTAGGAGAAGAGTGTAGAGATGGAAACCTAGGTCGGAGATCCAGATCTAAGCCAGCACTTGTCCAAGAAGTAAAATCCAAACAATCAAACCCATGGCAGAAGTCGAGCACCGAAGATATTAAAGGAAAAACATATAAAATCATATGAAGCCATGAAAACCTTCAGATTTAGCTCAAAAATTGCAAAAAAAAAAGAGAAAAAAGAAAAAAACCCACATACTTGTTTTGCTGGTGATCCCAAACAGAGAACTGAGGCGATGGTGACGACGGAGGAGAAGAAACCCCAATTTGTTTTTTCGCTGGAAACCACAAACAAAACAATGGCGACGATGGAGGAGAAAAGAGGAAAGTCGGGAGAACCAGCCGAATGGGTAACCATAAAGGTTGACGGGACACTTCAGCGAATTCGGAAAAATCCTGGTGAATTGGACTTCGGGGTTTTTTTAGGGGAAGTCCGATGGTGAAGTGGCTTGGAGTTGGAAGTGTCAAATCAATGTTTTCGGGCCTGACTTCAGTTAACCAAACATGGTGAAGTGGTGGAAGTGGGGTCCACCACTTCACTCCAAAATGAATACAAACAAACACCCCCTAAACATGTCCATGGCCATGTCATTCTTAAATTGGGTCCACTCACTATTGGCTTAACAACTATGATGTTCTCGACATTATCTTCTGTGTTCTCCCCCAACATCAAATAAAAACTTCAGTTTCTATTGGGTCTTCTTCCATCTCTCTCCGCATGAAGTTGTGTAGTAAGCGACAAGCATTAATTATATGCCTTTGAGTGGCTATGTTGTAAATGCTTGGACTAGCTAGAATTTTTAGCAAACTTTTAGAAAGCCAAAGGTTCTCTCTATTATAATTCTCACATTAGTATGTTTCATATTAAAAAACTCTTGAGTCATGTGAGGTTGACCTCCATCTACCTGAAAATTCAAATGATGGTGAAAACCTAACATATGGATGAATGTATGTCATTAGGCAGTGGTTCAGGGGACCATTTTGTTATTAATCATAAAGTGGAAAAGTAATAAGAGCATGTTTATTTACCATTTGGAACCTTTAATCCCGCAAGTTTTGTAACCACATCTCTAAGAACTCGATCATCATGAGCAGAGCCCTCTTAGCTAGATAACACGTATATAAATTGCATATCTTGACTATAGACACCAAGTACATTGGTAGTGATCTCTAATTTCTTTTTTTTTTTTGTTCTATATCTTGGTCGACAGATTTAAGTACATTTACCCTTATATTTGTTTCATCTAGTGATGCAAGATAATTCTATGTTGAAAAAAAAGGTTATTTCTTATAGAACATTGATTATTATTTAAAAAAAAAACAAGAACATATGATTTGAATTATTACCTCGAACCACTTCTATCGAGGATCATTTGAATCCTCAAAGACAAGTTCTAGTTTCTTTAATAAGACACTATGGCAGAGAGTAATTGTTTTTAAAATGGCATGGAAATGAAGACTTCCTGTTTCGGCAAATCAGATGAAGACAAATTCAATTACTCTGTTTTTGACATAGTGTGCCACAATATTAAAAACTATTGCTACCATCTCTCCACCAAAACATTTCCCTTACCACACAAACCACCAGTGGTGGTTAGTGATTGGCATAAACTATGGAAACACTGGTGATCCATGCGTAATTTATCAATACACTGAACATCACTTTCATACACCACACAATGAAAGTATTCATATTGTTTGTACTGTCTAATATATATCGACTCAATCTCTTGGTGGATCATACTATTTCATACACTGCTTGGCTTAATTGCATATGCAACAATCATGACATTAGGAAGAAAAATCTAACATATGGAGGTAAAGCAATATAGTCGAAGTCCATATTATCCATATTAATTGGGAGCATATGTAAAAAGAAATTAACATAATAAAAATATGGGAAATGCATAAAGTCTTCTAATTTTTATAACAACCAGAGCCATTATATGTCTAAAATGGCCTTCCTATTAAAATGAACATGGCACGCTATCAAAGTCAAACTAAATCAACTATGACACATTCATTAGACCAAGATAAAATTAAAACTAGGCTTGAATTATTAAACTACATTAGGTAAAGAGGTCAATTATGTGAACTTATTATAGATTTTAGAGCACTTCAGCAGAAAAATTAGACTAAACAAATTAGAACCATTATTAATGTATTGCTAGAGAATATAGCTAAAAGAGGTCTTTCAAGCCTTGGCATCCTTACTTTTAGAGAGTAAAAAAATTATAAAATATTGTTAAATAGCATTCAAATGCACACACTAGTCTAAATGACACAATAGTTGTGTTTAATAAAATCCACTCTCCTTGCTCATGCAATCTTTTAAAATTTTTAATTTTAATCTAAAGATTGTTTGAAAAGTTGGACTTGACACCACACTTTTGAGCCCCACACCTGAATATATATCCTGGTTTACTGTAAACATGTTACTATTCCATTGTTTAACTATAGTTAATTCGATTAGTTAAGTCTTGAT